>CM033634.1:2691258-3327146 GCA_019453435.1 Rhinogobius similis | reverse complement strand
TTTTTACTTCTCATCGTATTGTTTTTCTTCTATTTGAGTAATATATTGTTCAGTGTACCAGTCTCTAGAGTAAAGTGTTGATTCCTCTTTATCTAAATGACAAAGCTTTATGTTGATATTATTTAATTATTCGAACATCCTCTTGCACTGCGCCTTCAGACATGATTTCGTTTGTGTCATTTTACTAAAAGTATCTCTAGAATTGATCAGGTTCAACATTTGGGGCTTTTCTTTTTAGAAATTTCAGACGTTGTAAAATCTGACAATATCTTTTTGTAATTACAACCGACCCTCGAAGTCAAAACAAATCGATGTCACATTTTCTAATTTTAACTCTGATCCATGGCGCTCACCTGCTTCTGTCCCGTTCTGTCGTGTCCGACCCCAGCCCGGTCCCTCCCTCTGTCATTGGACCATCTGCACCGGGACACTTCAGGCCTCATCCATCTCCCCACAACCTCCTTCTGAGAGCAGGAGAACCATTCTGCCACAGGGACGACATGCACCGGGAGAGCAGGAGTCTAACCCACAACCTCCTTCTGAGAGCAGGAGAACCACTCTGCCACAGCGACACAGGGATAACATGCACCAGGAGAGCAGGAGTCTAACCCACAACCTCCTTCTGAGAGCAGGAGAACCACTCTGCCACAGCAACACAGGGATAACATGCACCCGGAGAGCAGGAGTCTAACCAACAACCTCCTTCTGAGAGCAGGAGAACCACTCTGCCAAAGTGACACAGGGATAACATGCACCAGGAGAGCAGGAGTCTAACCCACAACCTCCTTCTGAGAGCAGGAGAACCACTCTGCCACAGCAACACAGGGATAACATGCACCCGGAGAGCAGGAGTCTAACCAACAACCTCCTTCTGAGAGCAGGAGAACCACTCTGCCAAAGTGACACAGGGATAACATGCACCAGGAGAGCAGGAGTCTAACCCACAACCTCCTTCTGAGAGCAGGAGAACCACTCTGCTACAGCGACACAGGGACGACATGCACCCAGAGAGCAGGAGTCTAACCCACAACCTCCTTCTGAGAGCAGGAGAACCACTCTGCCACAGCGACACAGGGACGACATGCACCCGGAGAGCAGGAGTCTAACCCACAACCTCCTTCTGAGAGCAGGAGAACCACTCTGCCACAGCGACACAGGGACGACATGCACCAGGAGATCAGGAGTCTAACCCACAACCTCCTTCTGAGAGCAGGAGAACCACTCTGCCACAGCGACACAGGGATAACATGCACCCAGAGAGCAGGAGTCTAACTCACAACCTCCTTCTGAGAGCAGGAGAACCACTCTGCCACAGCGACACAGGGACGACATGCACCAGGAGAGCAGGAGTCTAACCCACAACCTCCTTCTGAGAGCAGGAAAACCACTCTGCCACAGGGACGACATGCACCAGGAGAGCAGGAGTCTAACCCACAACCTCCTTCTGAGAGCAGGAGAACCACTCTGCCACAGCGACACAGGGATAACATGCACCAGGAGAGCAGGAGTCTAACCCACAACCTCCTTCTGAGCAGCAGGAGAACCACTCTGCCACAGGGACGACATGCACCAGGAGAGCAGGAGTCTAACCCACAACCTCCTTCTGAGAGCAGAAGAACCACTCTGCCACAGCGACACAGGGATAACATGCACCAGGAGAGCAGGAGTCTAACCCACAACCTCCTTCTGAGAGCAGGAGAGCCACTCTGCCACAGCGACACAGGGATAACATGCACCAGGAGAGCAGGAGTCTAACCCACAACCTCCTTCTGAGCAGCAGGAGAACCACTCTGCAACAGGGACTGACATGCACCAGGAAAGCAGGAGTCTAACCCACAACCTCCTTCTGAGAGCAGAAGAACCACTCTGCCACAGCGACACAGGGATAACATGCACCAGGAGAGCAGGAGTCTAACCCACAACCTCCTTCTGAGCAGCAGGAGAACCACTCTGCCACAGGGACGACATGCACCAGGAGAGCAGGAGTCTAACCCACAACCTCCTTCTGAGAGCAGAAGAACCACTCTGCCACAGCGACACAGGGATAACATGCACTCGGAGATCAGGAGTCTAACCCACAACCTCCTTCTGAGAGCAGGAGAACCAAGTGAAATAATCTAGTTCCATCAAATAAATCGTCTCCACTGATCTAGAGACTATTAGCGACAAAAGGGGACCGACAAAAACAGAGTACGGCGACAAATAAGTGCCTTAAAGAGACAAAAAGCAACTAAAATGCAATTGAAACAAGTCACAAATGGTTTGAAACAAGTGAAATAATCTAGTTCCATCAAATAAATCGTCTGAGTCCAGATTGTACAGTTTGGTGTAGGATCTACTTTAAAGGTCCCATAACATGCAAAATGGACTTTTCAGAGGTTTAAACCTTCCTCCAGTGCTATTTGGGCCTCGTATGTTGTGCCCAAAGTGGTTTTTTGATTGATTCCCTCATGTTTTCACTAGAGAACTGTCTTTTCCGTCCCCCTCGGCTGAGCAGCAGACGGGGGCTCCTCACTAAGATGACGCGGTGTTTAAGCCACGCCTCCAGGAAGCGCGCAGCCGCAGAATAAAAACAGCTAATGCTAATGCTACACAGTAATTACACGATGGATACGACAGATAGAAGAGTTAGCTTGTTATTTACCAAACGGCAACGTCCGTCGTTGAGGCCCTGGAGCACGTCAAACTCCAGGTCAGATCCAGGACGTAGGACTCAGCACGACGCACCGTCAGGACGAGAAAATGTTTATTCAGTGTTTGTGTATCGCTGTTTACCAGAGCACACGGCGCATGCACCATCTCCACTCTAGGCTTCATCACGGGTTGGGAGGGGGAGGCAGCCTGCTCTGTGTTCGGGGGGGTCAGATCTCAGAGTGAGCCGTTTGCTTTTGCAGGAGGGGGGCCAGTCCAAGAAATGGGTGTTTTTTGTAAACTGTTATGTTATGGATATTACACAACGAGAAAATGTATCAACAAAGCCCTTAGAACAGACTGTGTGAAGGGGAAAAGAGCAGAATATGGGACCTTTAAGGCTGATCTTTATGTCTCGAGGGACAAAAATGCATTTTAAGAAAACGGCCTTTGAAGTTACAATGTCCCAGAGAAATCTATGGATGAAGTGGATTCAATGGAAGAATCAAACATCTTTAGGAGCAGATTGGACACGTTTGTTGTTTCCACATGAAAGTCGACATGTGAGAGAGAAAACTGACCAAAAAAAACAAAAACAGTAAAAAATTAGTTCTGCCTGTAGAGTATTGACAGTATTGAAGTCTTTGTAAGTCCGTGTGGTGGTTGTGAGTTTATTTTCAGGGCGTTTGAAGCCCTCGTCGTCGCCCCCTGCTGTCTCTGAGCGGAAAACCAGCTGCAACATTTTCAAACATCGACTCGAAGACAACCGTCCTGAGAAACACTGGCTCTTTTTTATGTTTGGCGACATGAAATGTTTTTTGTGTGTGATTAAACTTTCTTATTTCAACAAAAAGGAAGGGCAAAAAAAATGAAGAAAAAAAGCTTTTGCATCTTTTTACTGGCGGTGTATTTTCACGTGAGAGCTGCAGGGGGCGCTCGGTTGCTGAAGGTACTTTTCAGCTTTCATTTGCCAACATTTGCTCTGTTTTAATCAAAGTTACATACACTCATTTGAAATTGCTGTAACTTATAACCGTAACCTCAAGCCAGATCTTTATTTAACACCGATCTGAATCCGTGAAATACTTAACAATCATTGAGTGCGTTACATGTGCAAGAATAAACCAGTTGTTGAGCCGTATCTGTAGCCCATGTGGTCTTACTGGTTGTCAATTTCACCAAAATCCAGTTGATTTTCACCAAAAATCCAGTTTTCTTTGTAAATGAGAATTAGATTGTACATAAGTTAATATGTTAGACTGTTTTAGTTAGAGGCTTTTATTTTGGCGGTGCCACTACTTCCTGGGGATTGGCTGGTTCCCCTCAGTGCCAGAGGAGGCAGAGGGAGGTCAGCTGCAGGTTCTGCTACAGTGATTTAAGTATAACATATTTGATACAGAATTCATGTTAATGATGTACATACATTGTTCAAATGTGAAATAGCGTTTTATATGAAAATACAGCACTTTGGAAAAAGCTGGTATTAGCATGTGAGCTTGGACTAGTGAGTATGTTCTCTCATGTGTCTGTGGTTCTATTGTACACAAACACTGTCATTTATTTTGTTCATTTTATTGTACTTAAATATCATTGTAATTAGTAAAATTGTAATAACACCAGAGTGCCATGAGGAAAGCAGAGGGGAGACTTGTGTTTGAAGTGAGAGGCCTGGAGTGGCTGTAGACTGATATTTTTGTGTTTCACGCAGTAAATCTCCTCCTGAATGGCAACCCCTGTGTGTTCAGTCCTTCGTCTACACAACACAACGCAGACGTTTTCTAGTCGGTCAGCACAGACACGCCGGCTACATATCCCACAAAAGTTAAGGTTTCTGATCTTGTGTTTTTTGCAAACATCTAGTGACACTGAACATCGCCTTTTACATGTGACTGTGAGGAGAGGAGAAATGACATAAAGATCAGGAAATAACAGTTTTATATGCTGTAAAATGTGGATCTACTTGTGTGAGTCCAGGAGCATCGGCAGCAAAGTGTCTGAGCAACGGGACAGACAGGATTTTGTGTCTGTGATTATGGTTTAACATCAGAAAAATACTTACCACAAGGACTATCCCACCAAAGAAAGTCAAAAACATGAAAAGCTGACGTTTGCACTTGAATGGATCTTTTTTTTTTTTTTTTTTTCAGTGAGACAAGTGACAATATAACATACTATGCACAAACGAGACACACACATAAACATGGAGACACAGGTTACACAGACATAGCAACAAGAAGGGGATGGGGGGTAGAGATGCTGGTAACAATGGGAGAAAGAGAGAGGGGTTGGGGGGCGGAAATATATATTTAAATTCATAATTAAAAAAAAATATATATATATATAAATAAAAATAGGTAAATAAATAAAGGGGAGAGAGATAGCTACGAACAAAATAATATTAGTCGTTTTTAATAAATGGAGATGTGTTAATAACTTTAAATACTTTAAATATCTGTGGCTCCTTGGGTATGTAGGTCAGGGACCCCCTCTACCACCACCCACGAGCCAAACTTTAGAGAGAAAAATTAAATAAATAAATAAACCAAACCCCTCCCTCCTCAGATTGTCATCACGTTCATGCCCCGTTCAACCCTGTCTAATTATTTTTCTTCTACAAATGTATATCTGCAGTTTGTTTTTGTTTTTTTTCCCTGTTTTTGTGTGAGATGCATTAAAATAAGCATTTCGCTTACCCCATACTAATTGTTTGTTTGTATTCTTCATTACTTAGCTAGATTTATGTGTTGTATTAAAATTGTTCGGGGCAAGTGTGGGACAGCACTGGGGGGAGGTATGACTCAAGGCAGATGGAGAGTGACAGACGAGGCCCGGGCCCCCACACCCACCACAGGCCACTTTGATACCTAGAATTCAAGTTGTAAATCCATGAATACAATTTACAACGAAAGTTTTGAGGAATATAATAAATGCAAAGAAAAGAAGAGAAAAAAAAAGGGGGGGGAGGAGAGAAAGAGGGGGAAAAAATGTATATATATTACACTTATATATGAGTGACTGTAGAAGATAAATCAAGGTTCAAGGTTCAAGGTGTCTTTATTGTCCTCCGAGGGGGAAATTCGTTTTGCAGCACAGCTCAACATAAAAGGACAATGTAAAAACAATATACACATACAGATACAAATAATAAAACAAACCCAAAATCACACTCCCTCAAAGTGCAAAAAAGCAGATTAATCACATGTGCAAATGTTCTATGTGCGGATTTACAAAGTGCTAAGTGCCATTAAGGTGCTTCACGGCTGTTGGGATAAATGTAGTTCCCAGCCTTTTAGTTTTACAACTAGGAACTCTGTAGCGCCGCCCAGAAGGCAAAAGTTCAAACTGTGCCTTAAGAGGATGGTCCTGGGAACTAGTAATGGCTCTAGCCTTTCTCTGCACCTGCCTCATGTACAGGTCTCCTGCACCTGCCTCGTGTACAGGTCTCCTGGCTGAGCCTGTCGTGTCCCTGAGACTTTGCTGGCTACTTTGACCAACCGAGCAAGTCTATTTTTATTAGTGAGGGAGAGGCTTCCATACCATGCAGCCATGCAAAAGGTTAAAACTGATTCAATGAAAGAACGATAAAACAAGGTCATCATTTCAGATGAAACATTAAAAGTGTTCATACGCCTAAGAAAATACATCCTCTGCTGGACTTTTTTCTGGACCGCATCAATCCAGGGTTCAAAACACAATTTCCGATCCACGATAACTCCAAGGTATTTGTATTGCTCCACCAGCTCAATGTTTGTGCCTTTGATTACAGAAGTGGAGGGGGGCGGTGGTGCCCTACGGAAGTCCAGAACCATGTCCTTTGTTTTCGACACATTAAGATGTAAAAAGGAGGCATCACACCACTCCACAAAGTCATTGAGTACTGTCCCATGGTCCTGCTCATCCCCCGACAGAAGACTGACAATAACAGAGTCATCCGCCAACTTCAGGATGTGTCTGTCCTCATACAAGCTGCGACACTGATCGGTGTAAAGAATGTATAGAAGTGGAGAGAGGCAACAACCCTGAGGGGAACCAACAGATGTAAAGGCAACTTCAGACATAGTGCTATTTGCCCTGACACACTGGGATCTATCTGTTAAAAAATCAAATAACCAGCCGACCAGATTTAAATCAAGATTAAAATCAGAGATCAGTCTCTCAACTAGCAGATAAGGCTGAATGGTATTGAACGCAGAAGTAAAATCAACAAATAAGATATGCTATAAGCAATTGTGTATAATTAAGAAAAGATGAAACATATATGGAGGATTGTATACGTGGCTTTTAAATTTAGATTTTGTCATTTATTTTTCCCATGATATTTTAAGTTGTTATAATTGTAGAAAATCCAAGAAATGTGTCCAGGTTTCTTTGAAGACTGACATATGCTTTTGTTTTTGGGCGGCCAGTTGTTGTTTGAATGTTCTTTATTTGAATTGTCACGAGCAGGTATTACAGTATGTACCTACGAGAGCAGAAATATCAGCAAATGTTTTGTATTGTGAAGGATTCACAATAGCCCTATTCTGCTCTGATCGATGCTTTGTTCACTCTTGGCTTTCTATTTCTGAGCCCTGAGGTCCATCAGTGAAGCTCATCAAGAGAAGGCCAGGGGTTTACAGCGCGGTCGACAAAGAGCGGCAAAGAATCCAAAATATAAAACACAGAAGCATCATTCTATTCATGCTCCTTCATTCAGTCGGTGTCTTCTGTGTTTGTCATTCCCTCCTGCTCCTGTCCACTCCTGCACCTGTCCACTCCTGCACCTGTCCACTCCTGCACCTGTCCACTCCTCTTCATCAAGACGTTGTGCTGCTCGATGCAGAGGAGTTCACAGCTCTAGTCAGAACCAGGTCCAAGGACCCAGGAGGTCTTTGAGGCCTCCTGTGTCCTCCTCTCTGGGCCGGTGTCTGTGGTCAGGTGTCAGGGGTGTGGTCAGGTGTCAGGGGTGTGGTCAGGTGTCAGGGGTGTGGTCAGGTGTCAGGGGTGTGATCAGGTGTCAGGGGTGTGGTCAGGTGTCAGGGGTGTGGTCAGGTGTCAGGGGTGTGGTCAGGTGTCAGGGGTGTGGTCAGGTGTCAGGGGTGTGGTGGTGGTGGTGGGGGGGGGTTAGTGGCGGGCTGTTGGTGACCCGCTCCTTCCAGGCCTGGAAGGTTTAGCGCCTGCAGATGGCGCTGCACACTGAGCGCAGGAAAGAGCCCAGAGTGCGTCTCTTTTTCGGGGGTGCCGTCAGGTTCCGGTGGATGGCGTCCAGGACCTCAGAGCTGAAGTCGCTCTGGACCAAAGCAGCGTGCATCACATGTGACTTCTTTTGGCCTTTGCACAGCTCTTTGTACACGGCCGATGCCACTTCCTTGCAGCTGCGTACACTTGGTTCTACCTGAACGTTCCACTGTGACACCTCCTCACAAAGCTGTGTCATCAGCTCCTTGGACAGAGGCGTCATCATCATCATCTTTAAGTTCTTCTTTAAGATCCGTGACACCACCTCATAGACGAGCACATTGCAGTCCTTCTTGCTCCACAGCTTGGGCTGGGGCTCCAGGCTCTCGGGCGTAGTCCTGGGCACATCTGGAGCGGGCACTGGAGCTTCAGCCGGGATCTCTGAGGGCACCACTTGAGGGGGCTGAGACGGCTGGAGGAGGAGTGACCTCACACACTCCTGGTTAATGGGCCGAGCGGGCAGTGGGGCTGGTCCCTCCATTAATGTGAGCTGCTGTTTATGTGTGGAGGGGACAGACCTGGACGTTCTGGAGAAAAGTGAGTTGATCCTCTCCAGGACTCTCTGGACTGGGTTTGTCAAACCCGTCAGCTGCGTCTGCCTGTACATCCAGTGAGACATTTCATACAGGAAGGTCCGTATCTCTATCCGGACGTCCAATCTGAACCTTTTAGAGCTCTCTGCTGGTGCCATTCTGGTGGTGATGACATCAGTGAGTTTATCGCTCAGCTCTGAGCACAAATCCTGGCTGATCAGATCAGGCAGTGTCTCGTACACGTCCCCCTCCTCCTGAACCAACTCCTGTAGAAGAGGAGAAGCCTCTTCCATCACCTCCTCCAAAGACTCCCTGGTTTTAGAGGAGCAGCACAGTGTCCTCAATAAACGCCGCAGAGTAGCTTTAGCGAAGCACAGCGTGAAAAAAGCCTTAATTTTGTATGACACTCCTGTCAAACAACAACACTCATCTGAGACCAGACTGACAATGTCAAAGGCCGTTTCTTGGCTGTCCCGCCTCAGTCTCCCCTCCTCTTCTCCGCTCAGCTCCACGGCCTCGGCCAGCAGAAGGCTCTCCACCTCTGCAGAGTCAATGCTGGTCACCGAGCTTCTGGAGCCTGAGGAGCTAGAAGAGGAGCATGGGGAGATGTCCTTGATGGTTGTGGAGCCATATATTGCTTCTGTGGAGTAGTTGTAGTCTGTTTTCAGACAGGGGCACAGTCTGGCTCTGAGTGGCCTCCTCGGCTTCTGCTCCATGAACTGAACGCTTCTGCTTGTGGGGGTTTCCTCCTCATGTTGCTCAGCTGGTGAAGCACCACGAGTGGGGTTAAATCCAATGCAGCTCTGGTTCACTTTGTGTCTAAAGGAACGCAGCATGGTCCTAGCTTGTTTGACCATGGCCTTCATCTTTTCTTTTGAGGGTCTATAGCCGCTCTCTTTGGGGACCACCAGGCTCTGACCCTTCATCCGGCTGCAGCACAGGACAGAATTAACGTGGCTGGTCACTTCCTCACTCATCACTTTGAACAGATCGTTCATGGACTGGTGAGTGTGACCCAGCGCTGTCCTGAAACTCTGGCAGAGGCCTGGGCTCACGGCTTTTCTAACGGCCTCTTCAGACACCTGCAGACGGGCCTCTAGCTCTCTTCCTTCCAACACCATGTTCCTGAAAGCATCCAGGATCAAGGTGGAGATGGTCGAAATCAGCTCCAGCAACATCTCCGCCAGGACCTCCCTGGACTCTTGTTGCGTCAGGTCCGCAGTGCCCGCTCGGCCCAAGAAGGACACCACCAGGGGCTCGATGTTTTCGGTGGCTATCCTGGGAATCCTGTCATTGAGAGGAGACCGGGCGGCCGCCTGTTGCTCCATCTCTTCTTCAGTCGTCCTTGGACTGGGCATGGTCTCCTCTCCCTCGTCCTGCTCTGTTTGGAGACTTGGCTGGTTCCTCTGCTCCTCTGTTGTGCTGGATCTAACGCTGCTCATTTTGGTTAGATTTACACTTACACAACAATCTACTTACAATACTTAACAATAAAAGTCTTGTGTGGACTGTTACTGCGTGTCTCTGCTGTTCTGTATGAAATATGCTCCGTGCCCCCCCCCCTTAAGTAACCTCCTATCTTTGAAGATCTTCAGATCAAGCCTTTGATGTCATGAACTTTGAACTGGGGTTTCCATGGCAACGGGTTGGTGGCCAGTCACATGACCAGTCACATGACTTTGTGTTCCATTGTCTGTGCTGTGCATTGCAAAGTTCTAGAATGTGATGATGTCATGACCTCAGATGGAGCCTGATGATTTCTCTCTGTGAGTGTGTTTACAGTTCGCACACGCTCAGTACAGACTCAGATGTGTCTTTAGTTCGCACACGCTCAGTACAGACTCAGATGTGTCTTTAGTTCGCACACGCTCAGTACAGACTCAGATGTGTCTTTAGTTCGCACACGCTCAGTACAGACTCAGATGTGTCTTTAGTTCGCACACGCTCAGTACAGACGCAGATGTGTGTCTTTACACTACAAAAAGTGGATTTTAAGAAAGTCAAAAAGTCTTATAACAAGAAATAAATTCTTATTTTTTCTCTAAAAAGAAAAAAAATCTTAAGACAAAAAATCTTATTTTAAGAAATCAAACCTAGCCTTTTCTTATTAAGATATATTTGCTCAAATCTGTTATATTTTTGCTTGTAACAAGATACAAAGGTTATTTTGAATCTTATTTAACTGTAGACTAAGAGTATTTTTCTTAATTTGAGAAAAAGTAAGAATACAAACATGTCTTGATATCATTATCAAGAAAAAAGCTGTAATTCATATGGGAATAAATTAGATAATTTTACTTAAATCAAGCAAAATTTCCTTGAAATGTGATATCCAATAAGAAATTATTGCTTACATTTTACAATTTTAAGGATATTTTTCCAACATCTAGTCTTAAAATGAGAAAAATATTCTTAAATTGAGCAACTTACAAACAAATCTTTACTGATTTATTCTTTTTTGAGTATAATTTCCTTGACTTTCCCCCTTCATTCAGAACATTTGGCTTAAATCAAACCATTTACAAGGAGCAACTGGCTTAAATTGAGACATTTTTTCTTGTTTTTTGACTTATTTTTTTCTTGATCATCAGAAAAAAAACCTTAAAACAAGTTTTCTAAGCAAGAAATGTTTGCTTACCCCATTGGCAGATTTTTTGCTTAAAACAAGCAATTTTAGTCCAATTTTAAGTATTTTTTTCTTGTTTCTAGTAAGGCACTTTTTGCAGTGTAGTTCGCACACGCTCAGTACAGACTCAGATGTGTTTCTTTAGTTCACAAAATTATTTCTGAAGGTCTGAAGGTCGAAGATGATATGGGAAAAATGTGAAATTCCTATAATAGTTTCAAAATAGGCTTAACACCCTTCAAATGCTGAATAAATGTAGATTCCATTTTGTTGGCCCACCAAATACATTTTGTAGGTCTTTATTGTCACATCTCTTTGCGGGTCGCCTATTTTTTGCGTTCAGGGGTGGAGTATTTTGTTATTTTGGGGCTCGGGACTGAAGAAGGTTGAACAAAATGCTGCCGTGTTTTGTACAGAACTTAAAATGCTCTTTGTTCTTTTCATTTTGATCGGCTCATTTGAACCTTTATCGACTTGAGGCTTCGACCATGTCATCCAAAAACCCTATCCAAGCTTAAAATGGCTTGAATTCATCATTTTGATCTGGATTTGAGTAGTTTTGACTCGATGAGATTTAATTGCTGATGTGATGCTGAATATTTCACTGGTTTCAAGGTATTTCTGGCTGATCCTGCAATAATTTTGCTTAAAATAAGAAAATAAATGTGTCAGTGGTGAGTAAAATGATCTTAACCCACTGACATAATTTGGATTGAAGTAAGAAATAATGTATTGAAACAAATCACAAACGGTTTGAAACAAGTGAAATAATCTAGTTCCATCAAATAAATCGTCTCCACTGATCTTAACGAGTCAAAACGTCTGACATTCAGATTAATATCCTCAAATCAAGACATTTTAACTCCTCTAGACCTTCATTTTTGCGTTTTCCTTTAATTAAAATGGCACAATCTTTAAAGTTTTCAGGTCTTCTTGGTCTTCCCTCGTCCCGTACCCTGTGTTTTCTGATTCTCGAGTCAAAACGTCTGAAATTCAGATTAATATCCTCAAATCAAGACATTTTAACTCCTCTAGACATTCATGTTTTGCAGACGTTAAACCTGGCGCTCAGACTAACCCCTCTGCCTCACACGGGGGGCACTGAGCGCTCTCACCCACGACCTCCTTCCCGGCTCCTGCGTCCCGAGGCGCCGCTGTTATCGGGGTCCTCCTCTCGCGCTGCTGTCCCTCTGCCCGGCGCTTGGGCCTCCTCCGGCGGCTTAAATCTTTGGACGAGGCGGCGGCGGCGGCGGAGATAGGATCTGAACCGCGCTCGCCTCGTGACAGATGTGGCCCCGTCCTCTGCTCCGAGCGCCGCGAGATGGAGCCGATACGCGTGATATCTCTATGTTTTTATAACGCAATAACACGGGGAAGAGCAGAGAATCAGAAAACACAGGGTACGGGGCGAGGAAGACCAAGAAGAACTGAAAACTTAAACGATTGTGCCATTTTAATTAAAGGAAAATGCAAAAATGAATGTCTAGATGAGTTAAAATGTCTTGATTTGAGGATATTAATCTGAATTTCAGACGTTTTTACTCGTTAAGATCAGTGCAGACGATTTATTTGATGGAACTAGATTATTTTACTTGTTTCAAACCGTTTCTGACTTGTTTCAATACATTATTTCTTACTTCAATCTAAATTATCTAAAATGTAAATCTATCCGAGCTTAAAATGGCTTGAATTTATCATTTTTATCTGGATTTGAGAAGTTTTGACTCAATGAGATTTAATTGCTGATGTGATGCAGAATATTGAGTTTGAAGTGTCTCTGCGTCACCTTTAGTCGCTTTTTTGCAATATTTTATGCAATGTTTTACTTGTTTTACTGCATTTAGTCATGGTTTTAGTCATGTTTAGTCGCGTGTTGTTGCTTTTATTTGCTTTTTGTCGCTTTTAAGGCACTTATTTGTCGCCGTACTCGCTTTTAGTCGCTTTTAGTTGAGGTTTTGTCACCTTTTTATCGGTTTTGGTTACATTTTGCTGCTTGAAGTCGTGTTTTTATTTTTGCATTTTGTCATATTTGATCTCACGTTTAATCTTTTTTTTGTGTTTGTTGAGAAATGATTCCTTTCTGTTTCTATCTGCTTTTTGTGTCTTGTTTTGTCAAGGTTTTGTCACATTTTTATCACTTTTGGTTACGTTTTGCTGCTTGAAGTTGTGGTTTTTTTGTATTTTGTCATATTCGATCTTGCTTTTAATATCTTTTTTTAAAAACGTTTGTCGAGAAATGATTCCTTTCTGTTTCTATCTGCTGTTTTGGCCCGAGTCTCTGATCCAATCATGTGGCTGTAGTAATAATCTGTCCAGGATCTTAAACAGGCCCATACGCTTCATTTAAGATAATCTGATTTATTTTACAACAAAACCGACCCACTCCAAAACGAACCAGTGGAAACATGGCCACAGTGCACCTTCACCGTCCAAAATAAGTCAAGATGACCTGTGAAAAAACGCTTCAGCAAATGTCATAAAACGCAGACTTAATCCAGGCCAGGGCTAATTTCTCTTTTCTGCTTCTCCGTGTTCTTTTCCCTTTAATATCCACACGACCCGTCAGCTCAGATCCGCTGGTGGCTTCACTTTGAGTAAAATTTAATAGAAAATTGAAAAATGATGAGGTTAAGCAGAACATGGATGCCCTGACCGCCTCAAAGTACAAAGTGTGCGCGAGAGAAAGGAGCAGAGGGAGCGCGAGGGAGCGGGTGGGGGCTGTAATGTATTCAGGACATCCTCGACCGACCGCTGCTTTCAAAGGGCCGCGCCGACGAACGCTAATCACTGGAAAATGACTCTGAACGGCTGAAACAATCTGGGATATCGGAGAACTTTATTAAAATCAAATCACATTAGCCTCGACGCCCGTAATGGAATAATGAACGGAGCAACAGATTACGGCGGATAGGGATCTGCGGCTCTGGCTCCGGGCCGCGGCCAATGAGGCGAGGGTTTGAGCCGTCGCACACAGAGCCGACGCCACCTGCAGAAGAAGAGAGCGAGACGAGGGTTTGAACCGTCACACACCGAGCAGACGCTACCTGCAGAAGAAGAGGACGAGGCGAGGCAATGCTACCTGCAGAAGAAGAGGACGAGACGAGGGTTTGAACCGTCACACATCGAGCAGACGCTACCTGCAGAAGAAGAGGACGAGGGTTTGAACGTCGCACACCGAGCAGACGATACCTGCAGAAGAAGAGGACGAGACGAGGCGACGCTACCTGCAGAAGAAGAGGACGAGACGAGGGTTTGAACCGTCACACACCGATCAGACGCTACCTGCAGAAGAAGAGGACGAGGCGAGGCAATGCTACCTGCAGAAGAAGAGGACGAGACGAGGGTTTGAACCGTCACACATCGAGCAGACGCTACCTGCAGAAGAAGAGGACGAGGGTTTGAACGTCGCACACCGAGCAGACGATACCTGCAGAAGAAGAGGACGAGACGAGGCGACGCTACCTGCAGAAGAAGAGGACGAGGCGAGGGTTTGAGGGCCCCCCATAAGATGCCCTTCCCAATCATCACAGACACAAGGTCCTGAAACAGTTGCTATTCTCTCAGACGCTAAATGCAGAAGAAGAGAGCGAGACGAGGGTTTGAACCGTCGCACAACGAGCCGATGCTACCTGCAGAAGAAGAGAGTGAGACGAGGGTTTGAATCGTCGCACACCGAGCTGACGCTACCTGCAGAAGAAGAGGACGAGACGAGGCGTCGCTACATTCAGAAGAAGAGGACGAGACGAGGGTTTGAACCGTCGCACACCGAGCCGAAGAAGAGGACGAGACGAGGGTTTTAACCGTTGCGCACAGATCCGACGCTACCTGCAGAAGAAGAGGACAAGACGAGGGTTTGAACCATCGCACACCGAGCCGACGCTACCTGCAGAAGAAGAGGACGAGGCGAGGGTTTGAACCGTCACACATCGAGCAGACGCTACCTGCAGAAGAAGAGGACGAGACGAGGGTTTGAACGTCGCACACCGAGCAGACGATACCTGCAGAAGAAGAGGACGAGACGAGGCGACGCTACCTGCAGAAGAAGAGGACGAGGCGAGGGTTTGAGGGCCCCCCATAAGATGCCCTTCCCAATCATCACAGACACAAGGTCCTGAAACAGTTGCTATTCTCTCAGACGCTAAATGCAGAAGAAGAGAGCGAGACGAGGGTTTGAACCGTCGCACAACGAGCCGATGCTACCTGCAGAAGAAGAGAGTGAGACGAGGGTTTGAATCGTCGCACACCGAGCTGACGCTACCTGCAGAAGAAGAGGACGAGACGAGGCGTCGCTACATTCAGAAGAAGAGGACGAGACGAGGGTTTGAACCGTCGCACACCGAGCCGAAGAAGAGGACGAGACGAGGGTTTTAACCGTTGCGCACAGATCCGACGCTACCTGCAGAAGAAGAGGACAAGACGAGGGTTTGAACCATCGCACACCGAGCCGACGCTACCTGCAGAAGAAGAGGACGAGGCGAGGGTTTGAACGTCGCACACAGAGCTGACGCTACCTGCAGAAGAAGAGGACAAGAAGAGGGTTTGAACCGTCGCACACCGAGCCGACGCTACCTGCAGAAGAAGAGGACGAGACGATGGTTTGAACCGTCGTGAACAGAGCCGACGCTACCTGCAGAAGAAGAGAGCGAGACGAGAATTTGAACGTCGCAAACCGAGCCGAAGAAGAGGATGAAGCGAGGGTTTGAACTGTCACGCACCGAGCCGACACTACCTGCAGAAGAAGAGGACGAGGCGAGGGTTTGAACCGTCGCACACAGGTCCGATGCTACCTGCAGAAGAAGAGGACGAGGCGAGGCGACGTTACCTGCAGAAGAAGAGGAGGGCGCTTCAGGAACGTGATCACAGGTTTCTCCAATAAATAAGACTATACTGAAGGACTGTCCGCAGTTCTATCTATTCTCTCTGGATTTAAAGTGCGTATGACAGGTTTTTATGATTGTCTAGTTTTGAGTTTATTTGGTGGAATAAAACCTGTTGTAAATATATCGGATCGTTTTACACCAATCAAGTGTCAGTTTGGGAAGAAAAGTTGAAACGTGTTGAAATTTACAGGCAGGAGTTCCAAAACCTACTACGGAGACACACTAGGGTCAATTTACAGTTACGAAACGCATTTTTCTGATCCTTTAAACATGAACTCAACAAAATAAAGGTGTGGCCATGTATTTTTATTTGTCAAATAATAATTTCTGTAACATTAGAGGTGTTTTAGCCCAGTTTACGACATGGTTGCTAGGTGACAGTTACAGAATTCCCTGGTGTGATGTCATGATTTATAACCAGGAAGTAAAAATTTAACCTAAAAATGGCCAAACTGGGATTAAAATAGTTAATTCTTTAGAACAACCTTAAATATCTTAACTGTATTTAAGTAAAATTAGTCTGTCATAGGCACTTTAAGCTCTGAAAACGCTTCTAAAACACACACAAGCAGATTTATGAAGGGGAGGTGAAGTGTCCTGCTCAAAGACACAATGGATGTAACACCATCTCTATGAGCTAAACGTCTTTCTGTTACTATTACAATTATCAACACATGACCAGGGGCAGACTTAACTTTAGGCAACAGGCCACAATTGCCTTGGGCCCCCAACATGAAGGGGCCCCAACACATTTGAAGTTGAGTAGAAATGTCAGTTAGTTTGCTTTTCTATAACAAACTATGGGCAAAATACAATTTTCTAGCCTTAAAATAGTATTTTAGCTTCAAAAGAATCTAATTTCTGGAACAGTATCTAATATATCTCTAGATAAAATGAAAAATGATTGTGGGCTCAACATTTCTGTGAGTATTTTTCCAGTAAAACCCATAAATCTGGATTGTTCCTTCATCAAAAATGCAAAGAGTTGATCATAATTTCCTCAAACATGATGTAAAATACAATAATAAATGTGTTTAAAGCAGCTCTGATGTCACTCACATGTGTCTGAGGCTTTTACTGACACTAAATCATCTACATTTGTCATATTTTGTGATATTCTGAGATTAATCCCACTGAAATCACACATGTTCCACTTCACTTTTGCCTCCGTTCTGAATTTATAATGTTTTTGTCACAGACTTTTAAAGGGTCTGTAGATCACTTACCGCCCAAGATTTATGAACCTGTCACCAAATGTAAAAAAACAAATTAAAAAAACCACATAAAATCAACAACGCAAAAAAAAAGCTTTCAAGAACAATTCAGACAGAAAAGTTATAGAAAACCACACTTGATGAGGAGGGGTACTTCCTTTTGCCTCTATGATCATTTAATAGTCGACTAATCACATTTATTCCGATTAATCGTTGCAGCCCACTGTGTTCCTCTTCACTGACTTCATGAATGTTTGAGTAAAAAGTATTTCAGACTGAACGTCCCACCGCGGTGCGTTCAGGGTCCTGCAGAGGAGCTGAGGACAAGTGTCAATGCAGCCTTAAGCTCATGGAGAATAACTGCCATAACACCGAATTAAATTAAGTTTTTAACAATTGTAACGTAAAAAGACCGGAATAAAAAATGTAGAAACATATCCAAACTCTGAAAACAAGTGCATAAAAACGTGGATTTCTTTGCGTGAAATAAACATTGTGTATGATGTTTTCTATCCATATTTTTTATTTATCTACATTTATTCTATCTGCAGCATTTTAAACAATTCATGTGGCATCAATAAAAAGTGAAACAGTTCATCTGGTGTAGAGAGAGTTCCTCCAGGCAGATGAGAAGCAGTTCATCTAGTGTAGAGAGAGTTCCTCCAGACACATGAGGAACAGTTCATCTAGTGTAGAGAGAGTTCCTCCAGACACACAAGGAACAGTTCATCTAGTGTAGAGAGAGTTCCTCCAGACACATGAGGAACAGTTCATCTAGTGTAGAGAGAGTTCCTCCAGGCAGGTACAGTTCATCTAGTGTAGAGAGAGTTCCTCCAGACAGATAAGGAACAGTTTTAGTCGCATTTTTGTTGCTTCTTAGTCGCGTTTTTGTCGTTTTTAGTTCTGTTTTTGTCACTTTTACTTTAGTTTTTGTCGCTTTTAGTCACGTTTTTGTCGTTTTTTGTCAAATCCTCGTGTCCAATTGTCATCTTTTCCAGATTCTACAGTTTGGTGTAGGATCTACTTTAACCCTTGATCTTTATGTCTCGAGGGACAAAAATGCATTTTAAGAAAACGCTTTTGGGTTTCAATGTCCAATACAAATCTATGAATGAAGTGGATTCAGTAGAAGAATAAAACATTTTTCGGAGCAGATTAGACACGTTTGTTGAAAGCCGACATGTCGAGAGCGCAAACTGACCAAGAGATTATTTAAAAATCAGTTATGTCTGTAGAGTCTCACCTTAAAACACCTAAAACACCACTTCAAACCACCCGCTCCACATTCCCTCCGTCCCGCCGCGCGTCGAGGAGCCTGACCCAAATGTTCCCCTGCAGTTCCTCTAGGCAGATGAGGAACAGTTCATCTAGTGTAGAGAGAGTTCCTCCAGGCAGATAAGGAACAGTTCATCTAGTGCAGAGAGAGTTCCTCCAGACACATGAGGAACAGTTAGTTCATCTAGTGTAGAGAGAGTTCCTCCAGGCACATGAGGAACAGTTCATCTAGTGTAGAGACAGTTCCTCCAGACACATGAGGAACAGTTTTAGTCGCGTTTTGTTGCTTCTTAGTCATGTTTTTGTCGTTTTTAGTCGTGTTTTTGTCGCTTTTAGGTCAGTTTTTGTCACTTTTACTTTAGTTTTTGTTGCGTTTTTGGCGCTTTTAGTCAAATCCTTGTGTCCATTGTGTCAGAATCTTCAGTTCCAGATTGTACAGTTTGGTGTAGGATCTACTTTAACCCTGATCTTTATGTCTCGAGGGACAAAAATGCATTTTAAGAAAACAGCTTTTGGAGTTACAATGTCCCAGAGAAATCTATGGATGAAGTGGATTCAATGGAAGAATAAGCACAGATTGGACACGTTTGTTGTTCTCACATGAAAGTCGACGTGTGAGAGAGAAAACTGACCAAGAGATTATTTAAAAATCAGTTTTGTCTGTAGCGTCTCACCTTAAAACACCTTAAAACACCACTTCAAACCACCCGCTCCACATTTCCTCCGTCCCGCCGCGCGCCGAGGACCGTGACCCAAATGTTCCCCTGCCACCGCGGACATGAAGGGCCCCGCACCTCCGAGTGTCCGCTATCTCCTCCCGCCTCGCTCTAATCTCCCCCATCCCCCGTCCCCCCTCCTCCCGCCGCCGCCGCGCTCTCATTCATTATTAACGCGGCCTCCTTGTTCGGCTCTATTAAAACGTCTTGTACGCGGCGCTCCGGGCCAGAGGAGGACGGCCGACCGCGGCGTGGGGACGTTCTGGACGCTTGTAATCACACTGCTCTCTATGCTAATGCCCTCGCCGCGTACCGCTGACTGCCACATGTAATATAAATGAAGTTTGGGGTCCCGGGGAGATCGCGGGGGCCGCCGTTAGCCGCGTGGAACCTCGCTAACGCCGCGCCGCTAAGCTAATGTGGTAATGAAAGTCTTTTACATGGAAATTGGCATCTTTATCCGCGTCTCCGGGGGATTACGGCGACTCCGTGTTACTTATACAGAAAGGGGAGCGATGATAGCGTCAAATACACCAGACATTATGTTTTTCGACGGGGAAATCTGCTCAAAGGGGGAGAAAAGGGACACGGTGTCAGGGAAATGCATATTAAGAGTTGGCGTCGACAAAAGCGGCGCTGGGGATGGTTTGGCGGAAGGAAACTGTGAAGCGGTCGACTAAAGGTGGTGAAATAGACGAAGTGTGTCCACCCCGCCGTGTGAAAGAGGGGAGTTTGTCGGAGTTATGACCTTTGAGGGTGTTCAAGGTTAGCGCCTGTTGGGTTTGGAAGAAGACTTTCATAAACATCCTGCTCTGCAAAAAGGATTGATCGTAAAAGTCACGTAATCTCAATTATTCACTGCAAAAATGAATGTCTAGATGAGTTAAATGTCTTGGTTTCAGGATATTAATGTGAATTTCAGACGTTTTGACTCGTTAAGATCAGTGCAGACGATTTAATTGATGGAATTGGATTATTTTTGTGACTTGTGTCAATACATAATTTACTTCAATCCAAATGATCTAAAATGTAAATCTGTCCAAGCTTAAAACGGCTTGAACTTATCATTTTTATCTGGATTTGAGACGTTTTGACTCGATGAGATTTAATTGCTGATGTGATGCAGAATATTTCACTGTTTTCAAGGTATTTCTGATGATCGTACCATATTTTTTGTTTAAAATAAGAAAATACATTTGTCAGTAGGATAAGCAAAATGATCTTAACCACTGACAGATAATATAACAAATAATGTATTGAAACAAGTCACAAACTGTTTGAAACAAGTAAAATAATCTAGTTCCATCAAATAAATCGTCTGCTCTGATCTTAACGAGTCAAAACGTCTGAAATTCAGATTAATCTCCTCAAATCAAGACATTTTAACTCAGATAGACATTCATTTTGTGCAGAGTTTGACTTCTTTCAATATTTCTGATCCTCATTTATCTTATCTAGATATTAAAACTCATTTTTACATTAAAACAAGCCGAACTGTTGAGGTCCTGCACATTCACTGCATAAAAACATAATTCTAGATAAGTTTAATTTTCTTGAATTCAGAATATTAATCTTAATTTCAACAATTTTGAACAGTTAAGATGCATTTTCTTCATGGATCTTTACTTGTTTAAAGGTGTTTTTGACTTGTTTCGGGTCATTTCTTCTTATTTCAAGCCAAATTGTTTCCCAACGAGGTCAGAATCTTTTACTTACCTCATTGGCAAATAAAAGTTCTTATTTTAATCTAAATGATCTTAACCATCAGAATCAGAAATGTCTCGAAACCAGTGAATTGTCTACGTCACATCAGCAATTAAATCTCTTCTGGTCAAAACTTCTCAAAATAAGATTAATCTTCTGAATTCAGGTCATTTTAAAGGCTAGATATTTGAATCTTTTTATGTACATTTTCTAGTTGAAGTCCATCACCAGATTTTCTCGTGAACAGTTTGTTCTTTGTCTGGAAGGTTCCACTGTTTGACATGAACTCACGGATCTTTCATTTATTCAGTTGAAGGAGTTTTTATTGATCAAGAAGTGCTTCTTTTGCCGCTCGTCCTCAAGAGTTTGATTGGTTTTATTCCGTCTTCAGACAAAAGAATGTTTCATACGCTCCATCTGCAAACCACAGAATGAGCCTTAAAAACACATTATAAACTGATTTACGACGGTTTAATTGTGCCCGTTATTTTATTATTTTTATAGAGGAAGCTTTAGATCCTCGGAGGTGAATGAGTGAACGTTTCATGTCACCAAAAATAAGATAATAAGAAATACAAAGGAATTATAATAATGAAAAGTATTAAGACAAATAACAGGAAACTGAATGCTTTAAGTTATATTTAGGAAAGGGAGAGAGAGAGCTGAGTCGAAAGACGAAGCTCTCGATTTACCGGTCAATCTACGTTCCGACCCTCACCTATGGTCATGAGCTCTGGGTAATGACCGAAAGGACAAGATCGCGGATACAAGCGGTCGAAATGAGCTTCCTCCGCCGGGTGGCTGGGCGCTCCCTTAGAGATAGGGTGAGGAGCTCAGTCACACGGGAGGAGCTTGGAGGTGGCTCGGGCATCTGTCCCGGAGCCTCCTGGACGCCTCCCTCGGGAGGTGTTCTGGGCATGTCCCACCGGGAGGCGGCCCCGGGGTAGACCCAGGACACGCTGGAGGGACTATGTCTCTCTGTGTCCTGGGAACGCCTCGGGATCCCCCCGGAGGAGCTGGAGGAAGTGTCCGGGGTGAGGGAAGTCTGGGAGTCCCTGCTTAGACTGCTGCCCCCGCGACCCGGCCCCAGATAAGAGGAAGAAGATGGATGGATGGATGGGTGGGTGGGGTTAGATCAGTTATACTTCTTCCCACTCCTTTTTAAACATGTGAGCTTTTATTTATTCTTTTCTATTATTATTTTTGACCTGTGCTCTCTCTGTGACAGCATTTGTGGCATGACTTGTGAATTATGTTGCGCGTTTGAAATAAAAACACCAATGTAATTCTACAGCTGTTACCATGGCAACCATTTTGAAAATAAGGGCCAAAACCCACATAAATGACACAATAAGTTATGATTTTACAAATAATAATACATTATAACAACCTTATTTTGTTAAATGACACTTTAAATATCAAAAAGTTGCGCCAGTTGTGTGTACACTGCAAATAATGAACTTCTAGATGAGTTAAATGTTAAATGTCTTGATTTGAGGATATTAATCTGAATTTCAGACGTTTTGACTCGTTAAGATCAGTGCAGACGATTTATTTGATGGAACTAGATTATTTTACTTGTTTCAATCCGTTTGTGACTTGTTTCAACACATTATTTCTTATTTCAATCCAAATTATCTGTCAGTGGGTTAAGATCATTTTACTTACCACTGACACATTTATTTTCTTATTTTAAGCTAAATTATCACATAATCAGCCAGAAATACCTTGAAACCAGTGAAATATTCAGCATCACATCAACAATTAAATCTCATCGAGTCAAATCCAGATAAAAATGATAAATTCAAGCCATTTTAACTTTGGATAGATTTACATTTTTTGCAGTGTAAATTGTCTTAGTGTTTTTCGTGACATGTCGCTTTTTGATGACATCACAGAGGGAAGGATTCCGTTTTAGAGCTCAATCACTTCCTGTCATTTCAAACTGTTATTTTTCTACATTTCTTCACAAACTGCAACTTCACAGACGCAAAACTCTAGTAAATAATTGCCACAGGTGCCCTCCCTCCAAACTAAGACGTAATTAGAACATTCTGAGAACCGTCATATGGACTTTAAAGGGCGTATGACAGGTTTCTATGATTTTCTAATTTTGACTTTATTTAGTGTATTAATACCTGTTGTAAACAGAAATTATAGTTTTACACCAATCAAGTCGCTGTTTGTGGAGAAAAGTTGAAAAACGTGTTGAAAAATACAGGAAGTAAACAAACTGATGACATCACACTGGGGAGACAAAGGTTATGCAGAATTTACACAAAACAAACGACTTTTTTTGACCCTTTAAACATGAATTCAACAAATTAAAGGTGTTCACATTTATTTTTCTTTGTTAAATCAAAAAAATGTGACATCAGATGAGTTTTGGCCCAGTGTACAGTGTTGTTGCTATGGTAATTTCCCAGCGCGACGTCATCATTTACAACCAGGAAGTGAAATTAAAAAGCTAAAAATTGCGAAACTGGTGTAAAATTTGTAAAGTGTTTTAGCTCATTTTGAAATATGTTTATCTGAACTACTTTTCGGTTACATGAGCAGCCCGACCTGTCACGGGCCCTTTAACTCGCCTGTCGGACAAACGGCACAATAACTCATAAATAATCGGCGCGCAGACCCTCAGCAGCTGCCGCGGCGGTTCAAAGTTCCTCCTCCAGCTCCGTTTCATCCGCCGCATTAAAGCCCCATCACACTCCGGATCGATAATTATGCAAACGCCGCGGATCGATGCGCGCGGTTCCAAACGAGGACAAACCACCAAACGAAAACTCAAATTCTCAAACAGAAATCAGACTTTTGAGAGACGGTTCTGCCGGCGTCTCGGCTCGATATCTCGCCGCTCGAGCAGAAGGGGCCGCGGAGAAGTCTTTTAACTCCAAAATGATATCGCTCCGAGGTTTTGCTCCGCTAATAAAGAAGTTATTGAGCAAATGATATTGATCGACAGCTCCTCGGGCAAATCGCGGTGACCTTGTTCCCCTCCTCCGCGGCTCCTCCCCCACAGCTCAATAATATGATTTTACACAGTTTAGAGATGGACCTCGAACGCAGCAGAGAGACGGAGCGGGAGAGGAAAGTGAGCGAAATGTGCCGAGAGGAATTTGGCAGAGGAACGGGTAAACAAAAGAGATTGGTTTATTAAAAGTTAGTGTTTGATCGTGTCTGAAATACATTAGACCGGAACAATGTTAAAGAGGGAAACGCCGCGTGCATTTTTTGCGCTCTCGACATTTTGTTTGAGGTTTTCACGCGGAAACAAAGACAGTAGAGACAGTTTATGCAGGTGACGTCGCGCAATTTTAGAAGCGAGTGGCAAAAAACACACGAGAGTCAATGGAGAGTGATGACATTTTCTCCTGTAAAAGCTCAAAACGCGACAAAAATGTGAAAAAGCTGCTGTAATCGAATAACAAGTGTAAAGTTCTACAAAGTATGTGACCTAAAAATAATAATAATAATGTAAAATCAGTGGAAAACCAGAAAACAACGTCACTGACAGACTTTGGGATCACACATAGTTGAACTTATTACCTTTCTCTCTGAAAAAAAATATATTTTTGAGTCTGTTTGTTGAGGAAATTGACTGTTGTGTTGAGTTGGAGTGTCCTAAATCTCCCCCTTTTGTTAGCAAACAAGCTAACTAAGCTCTGTACAGACGCGGCAACCCTTTAACGTTAATTTGATTTTGACAGACAAAAACAAAAAACAAAAAAACCCCAATGAAACACATTTTATCAGTTTGTTGCACCCCATAATTCTGACACTGATGGAATGTTGAAGAGCGTGTTTTTAATAAAAGAATGTTCCACAGATGACATCACAGCGTTCTGAATTTTAGCAGCGAGCGACAAAAACACGAGGGTCAATGGAGAGTGAGGACATTTTCTCCTGTAAAAGCTCAAAACGCGACTTAAATGTGAAAAAGCTGCTATGATCGAGTGACAAATGTAAAGTTCTACAAAGTATGTGACCTAAAAATAATAATAATAATAATGTAAAATCAGTGGAAAACCAGAAAACAACGTCCCAGAGCAGCCTATGCTCACCTTTATCACTGACAGACTTGAAGAAATTGACTGTTGTGTTGAGTTGTAGTGTCCTAAATCTCCCTCTCCTGGTAGCAACCAAGCTAACTAAGCTCTGTACAGTTGCGGCAAAAATTAGAAACTATCCTTTAAGGTTAATTTGAGCTTGACAGACAAAAAAATAAACCAAAAATAATTCTGCCACTTTGATGGAATGTTGAAGAGCATAAAAAAAAAAGAATGTTCTACAGATGACATCACAGCGTTCTGAATTTTAGCAAAAAAAATGAGAGTCAGTGGAGAGTGATGACATTTTCTCCTGTAAAAGATTAAAACGCGGCTAAAATGTAAAAAGGCTGTAACTAATTAAAAGTTCTGCAAAGTACCTGGCCTAAAAAAAAAAAAATATGAAAAAAAAAACTGTAGAAAACCAGAAAACAACGTCCCAGAGCAGCCTGCGCTCACATTTATCACTGACAGACTTTGGGATCAGACACAGTTGAACTCATTACCTTTCTCTGTCTGTTTGTTGAGTAAATTGACCATTGTGTTGAGTTGAAGTGTCCTAAATCTCCCCCTCCTGGTAGCAAACAAGCTAGCTAAGCTCTGTACAGTTGCGGCAAAAATGAGAAACTACCCTTTAAGGTTAATTTGAACTTGACAGACAAAAAATAAACCAAAATAAAGCAATGAAACACATTTTATCCGTTTGAGCGCCCCATAATTCTGACACTTTGATGGAATGTTGAAGAGCATTAAAAAAAAAAGAAAGAATATTCTACAGATGACATCACAGCGTTCTGAATTTTAGCAGCGAGCGGTAAAAACACAAGAGTCAATGGAGAGTGATGACATTTTCTCCTGTAAAAGCTAAAAACACGACTAAAATGTGAAAAGGCTGTAACTAATTAAAGGTTCGGCAAAGTACCTGGCCTAAAAAAAATTAAATTATGAAAAAAAAAAACAGTAGAAAACCAGAAAACAACGTCCCAGAGCAGCCTGCGCTCACATTTATCACTGACAGACTTTGGGATCAGACACAGTTGAACTTATTACCTTTCTCTCCAAATATATATATATTTTTGAGTCTGTTTGTTGAAGAAATTGACTGTTGTGTTGAGTTGAAGTGTCCTAAATCTCCCCCTCCTGTTAGCAAACAAGCTAGCTAAGCTCTGCACAAACGCAGCAACGAGAAACTACCCTTTAAAGTAAAATAAAGAAGAAGTATTTCATGTCAAATGTTGTGATCTTGATAAACAATTGCACCGATTTTCAGTAAACAGAGGGAATTAATAACTCAAATGTTCCAGGCTGGGAAGATGTCATTATAATCATGCTCAAAAACAGGAAAAGTAGTTTAAAAAAGTAATGAAGTCATAAGTACAGCAGGAGTCACGGTGAAATGTATTCAAGAGAAGTGCAGAAACCTAAAAACTTCACTTAAAGCTGGGTTACCTGACAAAATGAGACCCCCGTGTGCCATCTGCCTCTAACAGCACTTTACAACCAGGAAGTAAGAGCTGAAAGCAGCGCTCTGATTGGCTGTACTTGAGGCAGTCGCAGGACTTTCACATCGCTGTCTGTAAAAAGTTGTTCAAAAGCTGAAACGCCGCCTAAAAATGATGCTGCTGGATTTTTTAAATGTGCCAAAGCGTTAGCGAGAACTACGAGTCAGTCAGTCGCATTTAAAGACCTACTACGGCTTTTGTGGTGTGAGAATGTACACCCAAGGTACACCAGCTTTAAGGCAAGACTCTACAGGCAAAACTAATTTTTTTCAGTTTTTTTGTTCAGTTTTCTCTCTCGACACGTCGACTTTCATGTGGAAACAACAAACGTGTCCAATCTGCTCCTAAAGATGTTTGATTCTTCCATTGAATCCACTTCATCCATAGATTTCTCTGGGACATTGTAACTTCAAAGGACGTTTTCTTCAAATGCATTTTTGTCCCTCGAGACATAAAGATCAGCCTTAAAGTAGATCCTACACCAAACTGTACAATCTGGACTCAACAAGATTTAGACAAAACACAAGGATTTTTAAATATCTGATTCTAAAATGGATTTAGTGAAGTTTTAAGTCAAAAACATGAGGCGAAATTTGAATTTTTAGGACAATTTTCAGTCCGATCTAGTTTACTTAAAAACTAAATAAGAAATCCAAAATCCTCTCTGTACATTTTTTTGGAATTAATATGTTACAAAATGAATCAAGAAATTTAAACCTAGTTCTGTCCATTTTTCAGATTTAAATGTCCCAAATATGTGGATTTTCGGCCGTTTTTTCACATAAACATGACATGACATGATGAAAAACTTAAAAAACTTAATAAATTTTTTTTATGTGACTAAACTACAGGAGAAGTTTAACATTGATATCTTTAAATTTAAGATTTTTCCTGTTCACCTGCAGCGTCTCTCCTTAAGAACAGCACTTTTGAACTTTATTACTTTCCACCACTTATTTAGTTAAAAAAAAAAGAAAAAAAAAAAAAAAAAAGACAAAATATATTCATTGTTTGTTCTTTTCTGTCTACTTTGAAACCGAAGCAAGACATTTAAACGTCAAAAATTAAAAAGTCAAAAATATGTTCAATTCAAGTTTTTTCACATAAAATGCCGTATTTCTACATAAAACATGACACGATTAAACATTTGCAATACATTTTTTCTTACATTTATGTGACTAAACTACAGCAGAAGATTAACATTGATATCTTTCTTCCTCTTCACCTGCAGCGTCTCGAGCGTCTCCTGTATTAAACCTCTGCAGTGAGATTGTTAAAAATTCAACGTCAAAATTCTCAAACTGAGTTGTTTCCGCGGCGTCCGGAGCCACTCGCGGTGTTTGCTCTGAACTCATTGATCGGACGTGACCTTGACGTCGCCGCGAGGAACAGAACGATAACTACCTGCAGCAGAACAATGGACATCGATCTGGTCCTGGACGAGTGCGAGACGCCTGAGAAGTACGGCCAATAACACACGGCAACGGGGAGTAAACCAGGACTAGACCCCAAAACCAGGACTAGACCAGGACTAAACCAGGACTAGAACGATAACTACCTGCAGCAGAACAATGGACATCGATCTGGTCCTGGACGAGTGCGAGACGCCTGAGAAGTACGGCCAATAACACACGGCAACGGGGAGTAAACCAGGACTAGACCCCAAAACCAGGACTAGACCAGGACTAGAACAGCACAAAACCAGGACTAAACCCCAAAACCAGGACTAGACTCCAAAACCAGGACTAGACCAGGACTAAACCAGGACTAAACCCCAAAACCAGGACTAAACCAGGACTAGAACAGCACAAAACCAGGACTAAACCCCAAAACCAGGACTAAACCAGGACTAGACCCCAAAACCAGGACTAAACCAGGACTAGACCAGGACTAGACCCCAAAACCAGGACTAGACCAGGACTAGACCCCAAAACCAGGACTAAACCAGGACTAGAACAGCACAAAACCAGGACTAGACCCCAAAACCAGGACTAAACCAGGACTAAACCAGGACTAGACCCCAAAACCAGGACTAAACCAGGACTAGACCAGGACTAGACCCCAAAACCAGGACTAGACCAGGACTAGACCCCAAAACCAGGACTAAACCAGGACTAAACCCCAAAACCAGGACTAAACAAGGACTAGACCAGGACTAAACCAGGACTAGAACAGCACAAAACCATGACTAGACCCCAAAACCAGGACTAAACCAGGACTAAACCAGGACTAGAACAGGACTAGACCCCAAAACCAGGACTAAACAAGGACTAGACCCCAAAACCAGGACTAAACAAGGACTAGACCAGGACTAAACCAGGACTAGAACAGCACAAAACCAGGACTAAACCAGGACTAGAACAGCACAAAACCAGGACGAAACCCCAAAACCAGGACTAAACCAGGACTAGAACAGCACAAAACCAGGACTAAACCAGGACTAGAACAGCACAAAACCAAGACCCCAAAACCAGGACTAAACCAGGACTAGAACAGCACAAAACCAGGACTAGACCCCAAAAATCAGGACTAAACCAGGACTAGACCAGGACTAGACCCCAAAACCAGGACTAGACCAGGACTAGACCCCAAAACCAGGACTAAACCAGGACTAAACCCCAAAACCATGACTAAACAAGGACTAGACCAGGACTAAACCAGGACTAGAACAGCACAAAACCAGGACTAGACCCCAAAACCAGGACTAAACCAGGACTAAACCAGGACTAGAACAGGACTAGACCCCAAAACCAGGACTAAACAAGGACTAGACCCCAAAACCAGGACTAAACAAGGACTAGACCAGGACTAAACCAGGACTAGAACAGCACAAAACCAGGACGAAACCCCAAAACCAGGACTAAACCAGGACTAGAACAGCACAAAACCAGGACTAAACCAGGACTAGAACAGCACAAAACCAAGACCCCAAAACCAGGACTAAACCAGGACTAGAACAGCACAAAACCAGGACTAGACCCCAAAACCAGGACTAAACCAGGACTAGACCCCAAAACCAGGACTAGAACAGCACAAAACCAGGACTAAAGCCCAAAACCAGGACTAAACCAGGACTAGAACAGCACAAAACCAGGACTAGACCCCAAAACCAGGACTAGAACAGCACAAAACCAGTACTAAACCCCAAAACCAGGACTAAACCAGGACTAAACCAGGACTAGAACAGGACTAAACCAGGACTAAACCCCAAAACCAGGACTAAACCAGGACTAAACCAGGACTAAACCCCAAAACCAGGACTAAACCAGGACTAAACCCCAAAACCAGGACTAGAGCAGGACAAAACCAAGTCCACATCAGGACGGAAATTAGCTTGATTTCGGACCAAATAATGACAAGTGGAAAAGGTTCGAACAGAGGGTAGTATAGTATAAACCAGGACTAAACAAGATATAAACCAGTCAAAACAAGGGACTAAAACCAAACTATATCGGGGTCTAAAACCCAAACAAAACCTGGACAAGATCAGGACTAAATAAGGACTACAACAAGACCGATCCAAGTCCACATCAGGACTAAATTTACCTAAATTAAATTAATGTATCAGTGACTAAACCAGGGACTAAAGAAGGACTAAAATAGTACTAAACCAACACTAAACCAAGGACCAAGCCAGGGACTAAACTGGGGACTAAACCAGACTAAACCAGGGACTGAAGAAGGACTAAACCAGGACTAAAGAAGGACTAAACCAGGGACTAAACTGGGGACTAAACCAGGGACTGAATAAGGACTAAAGAAGGACTAAACTAGGGACTAAACCAAGGACCAAACAAGGGACTAAACTGAAGACTAAACCAGGAACTAAACCAGATTAAACCAAGGACTAAACCAGGGACTAAACCAGATTAAACCAAGGACTAAACCAGGGACTAAACCAAGGACCAAACCAGGGACTAAACTGAAGACTAAACCAGGAACTAAACCAGATTAAACCAAGGACTAAACCAGGGACTAAACCAGACGGCGCAGAGGATGAAGGAGAGTGTCCAGGTACAAACAAGGACTATAACTAGATTTAACCAGGACCTAACACAGACAATGTACCAGGGACTAAAACCAAACTAAATCAGGACTAAACCAGGACTAAACTAAGCCTAAACCAGGGATTTAACCAGGACAAACACAACACTTCTCTAACACCAAGCCACAAACTAAACCAAGGTCCAAACCCTGAATAAACCAGGACTAAACCAACGACTAAACCAGGGACTAAACCAGGGTCTAAAGAAGGACTAAACCAAGGACTAAACCAGGGACTAAACCAGGAACTAAAGAAGGACTAAACCAAGGACTAAACCAGGGACTAAACCAGGGACTAAAGAAGGACTAAACCAGAATAAACCAGGAACTAAACCAGGACTAAACCAACGACTAAACCAGGGACTAAACCAGGAACTAAAGAAGGACTAAACCAAGGACAAAACCAGGGACTAAACCAGGAACTAAACCAGGACTAAGCCAGGGATATAACCATGACAAACACAACACTTCTCTAACACCAAGTCACAAACTAAACCATGGTCCAAACCCTGAATAAACCAGGACTAAACCAACGACTAAACCAGGACTAAAGAAGGACTAAACCAACGACTAAACCAGGGACTAAACCAGGACTAAAGAAGGACTAAACCAATGACTAAACCAGGGACTAAACCAGGACTAAAGAAGGACTAAACCAACGACTAAACCAGGGACTAAACCAGGACTAAAGAAGGACTAAACCAATGACTAAACCAGAGACTAAACCAGGACTAAAGAAGGACTAAACTAAGGACTAAACCAGGGACTAAAGAAGGACTAAACCAAGGACTAAACCAGGTACTAAACCAGGGACTAAAACACGATTAAACCAGACTAAACCAAGGACTAAACCAGGGACTAAAGAAGGACTAAACCAGACTAAACCAAGGACTAAACCAGGGACTAAAACACGACTAAACCAGACTAAACCAAGGACTAAACCAGGGACTAAAGAAGGACTAAACCAGACTAAACCAAGGACTAAACCAGGGACTAAAGAACGACTAAACCAGACTAAACCAAGGACTAAACCAGGGCCTAAAACACGACTAAACCAAACTAAACTAGGACTAAACTAAGCCCAAACCAGGGATTTAACCATGACAAACACAACACGTCTCTAACACCAAGCCACAAACTAAACCAAGGTCCAAACCCTGAATAAACTAGGACTAAACCAACGACTAAACCAGGGACTAAAGAAGGACTAAACCAACGACTAAACCAGGGACTAATACACGACTAAACCAGACTATACCAAGGACTAAACCAGGGACAAAATCAGGACTAAACCAAGGACCAAACCAGGGACTAAACTGGGGACTAAACCAGACTAAACCAGGGACTGAAGAAGGACTAAACCAGACTAAACCAAGGACTAAACTAAGGCCAAACCAGGGATTTAACCAGGACAAACACAACACTGTTCTAACACCAAGCCACAAACTAAACCATGGTCCAAACCCTGAATAAACCAGGACTAAACCAACGACTAAACCAGGGACTAAACCAGGGACTAAAGAAGGACTAACCTAAGGACAAAACTAGGGACTAAAACACGACTAAACCAGACTAAACCAAGGACTAAACTAAGGCCAAACCAGGGATTTAACCAGGACAAACACAACGCTGCTCTAACACCAAGCCACAAACTAAACCAAGGTCCAAACCCTGAATAAACCAGGACTAAACCAACGACTAAACCAGGGACTAAACCAGGGACTAAAGAAGGACTAAACCAATGACTAAACCAGGGACTAAACCAGGGACTAAAGAAGGACTAAACCAACGACTAAACCAGGGACTAAACCAGGGACTAAAGAAGGACTAAACCAATGACTAAACCAACGACTAAACCAGGGATTAAAGGACTAAACCAACGACTAAACCAGGGACTAAACTGGGGACTAAACCAGACTAAACCAGGGACTGAAGAAGGACTAAACTAGATTAAACCAAGGACTAAACCAGGGACAAAATCAGGACTAAACCAAGGACCAAACCAGGGACTAAACTGGGGACTAAACCAGACTAAACAGGGACTGAAGAAGGACTAAACTAGACTAAACCAAGGACTAACCCAGGACTAAACCAAGGACTAAACCAAGACTAAACTATGCCTAAACCAGGGATTCAACCAGGACAAACACAACACTTCTCTAACACCAAGCCACAAACTAAACCATGGTCCAAACCCTGAATAAACCAGGACTAAACCAACGACTAAACCAGGGACTAAACCAGACGGCGCAGAGGATGAAGGAGAGTGTCCAGGTACAAACAAGGACTATAACTAAATTTAACCAGGACTTAACACAGACAATGTACCAGGGACTAAAACCAAACTAAATCAGGACTAAACCAGGACTAAACTATGCCTAAACCAGGGATTTAACCATGACAAACACAACACTTCTCTAACACCAAGCCACAAACTAAACCAAGGTCCAAACCCTGAATAAACCAGGACTAAACCAACGACTAAACGAGGGACTAAACCAGGGACTAAAGAAGGACTAAACCAAGGACTAAACCAGGGACTAAACCAGGAACTAAAGAAGGTCTAAACCAAGGACTAAACCAGGGACTAAACCAGGGACTAAAGAAGGACTAAACCAGACTAAACCAGGAACTAAAGAAGGACTAAACCAAGGACAAAACCAGGGACTAAACCAGGGACTAAAGAAGGACTAAACCAGACTAAACCAGGAACTAAACCAGGACTAAACCAGGGATATAACCATGACAAACACAACACTTCTCTAACACCAAGTCACAAACTAAACCGAGGTCCAAACCCTGAATAAACCAGGACTAAACTAGGACAAAACCAGGGACTAAAACACGACTAAACCAGACAAAACCAAGGACTAAATCAGGACTAAACAAAGGACTAAACCAGGGACTAAATCAGGACTAAACCAGGGACTGAAGAAGGACTAAACTAGACTAAACCAAGGACTAACCAAGGACTAAACCAGGACTAACACCAAGCCACAAACTAAACCAAGGTCCAAACCCTGAATAAACCAGGACTAAACCAACGACTAAACCAGGGACTAAACCAGGGACTAAAGAAGGACTAAACCAAGGACTAAACCAGGGACTAAACCAGGAACTAAAGAAGGTCTAAACCAAGGACTAAACCAGGGACTAAACCAGGGACTAAAGAAGGACTAAACCAGACTAAACCAGGAACTAAAGAAGGACTAAACCAAGGACAAAACCAGGGACTAAACCAGGGACTAAAGAAGGACTAAACCAGACTAAACCAGGAACTAAACCAGGACTAAACCAGGGATATAACCATGACAAACACAACACTTCTCTAACACCAAGTCACAAACTAAACCGAAGTCCAAACCCTGAATAAACCAGGACTAAACTAGGACAAAACCAGGGACTAAAACACGACTAAACCAGACAAAACCAAGGACTAAATCAGGACTAAACAAAGGACTAAACCAGGGACTAAATCAGGACTAAACCAGGGACTGAAGAAGGACTAAACTAGACTAAACCAAGGACTAACCAAGGACTAAACCAGGACTAACACCAAATCACAAACTAAACCATGGTCCAAACCCTGAATAAACCAGGACTAAACCAGGGACTAAACCAGACTAAACCAGGGACTGAAGAAGGACTAAACTAGACTAAACCAAGGACTAACCCAGGACTAAACCAAGGACTAAACCAAGACTAAACTATGCCTAAACCAGGGATTTAACCATGACAAACACAACACTTCTCTAACACCAAGCCACAAACTAAACCATGGTCCAAACCCTGAATAAACCAGGACTAAACTAGGACTAAACCAGGTCCAAACCACACTAAACCAGGACCAATCGCAGACAGACTGTCGTAGGTTTTTTGCTGAGGAGGTTTATCTTTGGGGATCTCTCTCTCTGTTTTTTCCACAGATCCATCAGACTCGGCTCCGCTTCACACAAAAGACTTGAATATTCAAAATGGATTTAAAACGACGCTCATCAGAGGTTGGTATTTGCAGGAATCATCGTAGAGCCGTTCGTTCTCTCAGCTCTGACAACAAAACCGCAGAAATATCACGGATTCATATGATTCATGACTATCGGTTGAAATCATTTCTCCTTTGATCGTTGCCCCGCCGTGTTTTGTCCATATTTGCTGATTGTTTAATTATTTAGCGCCGGAATCAATACTCGACTGAGGCGGCGTTCACGCTCACACAAAAGAACTAACCCAGGACTTCATCAGGCGCAGGTTTGGACACGTCACATGTTTTCTGAATAAATCACATCTGAATCTGACGGAATTATGCTTTTAATTTACAACTAATACTTTTTAATCCTGAGGCTGATGTCAGCGATTCACAAAAAGACGTTCAGTGATTCCAGGTTTGTGTCTGAGACGTGGCTAAAGCTCATGGATGTATTAAATGAACTGGATAAGCCACGCCCCCTCTGTCCGTGTTCCAGGTTGATTAGTGGTCGTGTGAGGTACTGCAGTCTTTTTCTAAAATGTCACATTATAATCACAGACAGGACTTAATTATTATCAGTATTTAAATAGAATGGAAGGAAATGTTCTTTTCTACCGTTTCTAAAATCACAGAAATTATCGTTTTTATCTGAAGTGACGTCACACAAACATGTGCGAGTCACATGAACGAGCGTCGGACGATACAAACAGGAGCTCGTGGAAAAGGCTCGACTAGAGACACCTGTAAGTTGTATTTTATTTCATTTCAGACGCTTCACGTGTGTCTAACATGAAGAACACAATTACAATCACATAAGCTAACGCTAACACAAGCTAACGCTAACACAAAGACCTGCAGCTGCTGGTCGTTCACGTCGCTCAAAGCATCATGGGGGATTGTGGTCACGTGGCGTCCTGAAGCAAAGATGGCCGCCTCCGTATCAGGAAGTAAAGAACTTTTTTGGGTCATGCACCAATGAGCTCAGGCCACAGGGAGGAACAGGGCGCCATTTTGGATTCATCCTCCAGTTTTAATTATAGTTCTATGCTAAAGCTAAAGTCAACAGGAAACTACTTCCTGTTTGTCCTCAGCTTTTTCTTCACTTCAGTTTTATTTGACTAAAATTGAGTAGAAATCTCATGTTCACAGGCCTTTCTAATCGATTAATCGGAAGAATAATCGAAATAATGGTTAGTTGCAGCTTTACTAAGTACAAGTCTGTTTTTATTATTCCAAAGGCTAACCTGGTGAACTCTCTCCCTCTTCAGTCAAACTCTCTCCCTCTCGACATCGTTTCCTCCTCATTTGCATGAATTATAGATCCGCTCTCGTCCTGTGCTTCGGCCGCTGCATTTTTCATGTTTCGAGGTGGATTTCGTGAGTGAAAGTCCGACACAAACCCAGCACCGATCGTTTGCGCTCGCACCGGACGCACCTTTCACATTTTAGGGTCTTGTTCGATTAGTGTGAGCCTTTTTTGTTTTAAAGTGTATCGATAAACGGCTGCTTCAGAAACACGAGCGAGCGCCGAGTGTTGACCCCAGAGGCAAACCTTTCACACAAAACACAGCCCCGAAATACAAAGAAACATGAAAACAACGGCCTGTTCAGGACGCTTTGACCTTTGAGACTGAAAACTCAAATATGGATTTATGTTCGCTGATACAACAGACCGTCCTCCTCCTCCGACCCGCTCCTGGTCTGTGTTTGACCAGAACTTTATTAAAATGCCTTTAAGGTGAGACACTGCAGGTTAAGAAAAATGACCAATTGTAAACTTCTCCTGTCGTTAACTCACATAAATGTAAGAAGAAGATTACACTTTTTTTCATCATGTCATGTTTTCATGTAGAAATAAGGCATTTTATGTGAAAAAATGTCCAAAAAATACACATATTTGGGACATTTAAATCTGAAAAAAGGACAGAACCAGTTTTTTTTGTTCATTTTGTAGCATTTTGGTCACAAAACATGTACAGAGGGGATTTTGGATTTCTCAGTTTTAGAATTAGACATTAAAAAATCCTTGTCCATTCTGTCAGAATCCTGTTGAGTCCAGATTGTACAGTTTGGTGTAGGATCTACTTTAAGGCTGATCTTTATGTCTCGAGGGACAAAAATGCATTTGAAGAAAACGTCCTTTGAAGTCACAATGTCCCAGAGAAATCTGTGGATGAAGTGGATTCAATGGAAGAATCAAACATCTTTAGGAGCAGATTGGACACGTTTGTTGTTTCCACATGAAAGACATCGATGTGTGAGAGAGAAAAGTGAACAAAAAACAAAACGAAAAAAATTTGTTTCGCCTATAGAGTCTTAAGGGGTACTCCATCCATCCATCTTCTTCCTCTTCTACAGGGCGGGTCGCGGGGGCAGCAGTGTAAGCAGGGACTCCCAGACTTTCCTCTCCCCAGACACTTCCTCCAGCTCCTCCTCCTCAGGCGTTCCCAGGACACAGAGACATAGTCCCTCCAGTGTGTCCTGGGTCTGCCCCGGGGCCTCCTCCTGTGGGACATGAACACCTCAGAGGGAGGCTCCAGGAGGCTCAGCTGCTCCTCTGGACGTGGAGGAGCAGCGGCTCTACTCTGAGCGCCTCCTCTGTCTCTGAGGGAGCGCCCCCCGGAGGAGGAGCTCATTTCTCGCTTGTATCTGGATCTCGTCCTTTGATCATGACCCAGAGCTCATGACCAGGTGAGGGAGGAACGGAGACTGAGATCAATCGAGAGCTTTGTCTTTGGACTCAGCTCTTTCTTCACCACAACGACCCGACACAGCGCCCCATCACTGCAGGGCCGCACCTGTCAATCTCAGCTCCATCCTTCACTCTGAACAAGACCCCGAGATACTTGAACTCCTCCACTTGAGGCCAGGACTCTCCCCCAGGAGACAGGACACCTTTTTCCGGTCGAGAACCACGGCCTCAGTTTTTTTGCAGCTAAAATCTGGAACAGTCTCCCTGAAGATGTGAGACAGGCCTCCACTCTGACAATGTTTAAATCCAGGCTAAAAACAGTTCTCTTTAGACGTGCATACGACTGAAAGATCTATCTGCACTCTGACCTTTTAAAGCACTTTATTTTAAAATGATTTTAAAATGATTCTGTGTGTCTTTTTGTATTTTGTGATTTTAATGCAACTTTTCCTGTTTATGTAAAGCACTTTGAATTGCCCTGTGTACGAATTGTGCTCTACAAATAAACTTGCCTTGCCTTGCCTTGCCTTGCCTCAGATTTGGAGCTGATCCTCCTGCAGCTGCTTCACACTTGTCTGCCAAACCCCCAAATTAAATGTTTCTTTCATGATTTTATGTAATTTATCTGGTCTCCACCTGTAACATGTAAAAGAGGATGTTTGTGTCATTATTAATGTGTATTTTTATCAGAAGCATCAGTTCAGAAATCTCAATTTAAAGTTAGTTTGCCGTCAGCTCAGATGACTGTTTTACTCGCTAATTATCATCTAAATTAAAACACCAAACGGTTTACACTCTCAAAAATGACTTCACCTAGATGTGGTCGATGGTTGATACCAGCGACACTCTCTGGATTATTCATAATTTGCTATTTTTCTAAACTAATGCTAACGGCTACAGGGAAAATATATGAGTCCTTCAAATCATACCGGACGTATGACCCACCACTTAGCGTTGCTCAATGGTTGACAGCGTGAGCATCGAGCGCCGTGTCCTCTTTTTATGTCTTCGTTCTTCTCACTCAGTCGGAATGTTGAAAGGCGTTTTTAAAAAAAAAACGATGTCGCTGCAGAACGTCTTTATCAATTGGACTTTGTGCTTACGTCGAGGTTAAATTAAGCCTCCAAATAAATGCACGTATTCCTCTGGCCGCGTCCCTCTCTCTCCTCGCCGTCTAATTCCGAGGCCTCTTCTGTAACGGCCCATTCTTCAAAGAGCAGCGTTGAGTGTATTTTAATTTGGCGAGCTGCCCCGGGGCGAGCAGAGCGGCTGTGTAATCAGAGGGAGTCTTATTTGAAAAGATGGCTCTGACTTTGGGGGCGCGGGAGAGCTTTGATGGTGCGGCGCGGTCGGCTAAAGGCGGCGCTAATAAACAAATGGACGGAGAGAGTCGACGGAGACGTGACGGCGGAGCTGGGACCGCCGCGGCCCCCGAGAGCGACACGCTTCACCGAGAGAGAGACGAGAGGGAGGGTTTAACGGGTCAGGCAGAGGAGCTTCTGTGGAGGAGGGTTACGATGGATCGGAGTTGAATCGAATCGCAGTTTGAGTTGGTGCAATTATCAAACCAAAGAACAAAGTACCTTGCGTTTTTGTAGAAAATTCTGGTTGCACCTGGAGCTTAGATCTCAACAAACATGTTCTGAAACACATGGATTCTTGTGTAAAGGTTGGACTACTCATTTAACTAAAGTGCAGTTAAATACAGGCCGCTCAGACCTGTTCTTCCTCAAACGTGGGACTAAAATGACCCTCAAACTGAAGCTGTTTCTACACAACAAAAAATGTAAATCTATCCAATCTTAAAATGGCTTGAATTCATCATTTTTATCTGGATTTGAGTTGACTCGATGAGATTTAATTGCTGTTCAGAATATTTCACAGGTATTTCTGGCTGATCCTGCGATAATTTTGCTTCAAATAAGAAAATAAAATTGTCAGTAGGGTAAAGTAAAATGATCTTAACCACTGACAGATCATTTGCTGCTCATGTTCAACCTGGGGACAAATGGGCAAAATGTTTAGTAAAATCTTCACTACATTTTTGTCAAATGTGTAGTTCAACTTGTCATATAGACTTTAAAGTAGCTCCTACACAGCAAAAAATGTAAATCTATTCAAGCTTAAAATGGCTTGAATTTATCATTTTGATCTGGATTTGAGTAGATTTGACTCGATGAGATTGAATTGCTGTTCAGAATATTTCACTGGTTTCAAGGTATTTCTGGCTGATCCTGCGATAATTTTGCTTAAAATAAGAAAATACATGTGTCAGTGGTAAGTAAAATGATCTTAACCACTGACAGATCATTTGGATTGAAGTAAGAAATAATGTGTTGAAACAAGTCACAAACGGTTTGAAACAAGTAAAATAATCTAGTTCCATCAAATAAATCGTCTGCACTGATCTTAACGAGTCAAAACGTCTGAAATTCAGATTAATATCCTCAAATCAAGACATTTTAACTCATCTAGAACTTCATTATTTGGAGTGTGATCCTTTGGACACAAACTAATGGAGATAAGTCTGTTATCTAAAGTTGGGGAGCAGGACCACACCTCATCCACGCCCCTCCGGTGGCTCCTCTAGTTAAGCTTCCCGGTCACCAGCTTTCGTTCGTTCGTTGTTTCGTGCCCCTCCGTCCCGCCCTCTTCTGTTTATTCTGTCTTATCTCCTGGTCGGGGGGAATCGAGGCCCGGGAGCCTCAGCCCTCATCGCTAGAAGCCCCAGAACTGCTGTTGCCATCTGCTCTCATGCATTTTATCGTTGTTCTCCTTCGCAATAAACTTTCTGCACCCAAGCTTGAGGTTGTGGTCCTCGCTAGTGAATTGTCTGACTCTTTGTGAAGCTCAGACTCTGGAGTTTTGTGTCTGATTTACTCTGATTCCACTGAAACAAGCTCCGCCCACAGGAACATCAGACTTTAAACTCCGCCTACATTTTCTTTGTTGAATCTATGAAGAAGTGAAGCTGTGTTTGTAGAGTTTGTCTGACACTTTTGGCTTTTGTTGGTTTTGACATTTCCTCTTTCAAAGCTGAAGAGAATTTAACAAAAAAAAAAAAAAAAAAAAAGAGTTTTAGGGACTTGTAATGAAGTAAAAAAGTCCAGGCAGAATCTAGATAAAAGTCCTATTACATTTTTTTGAATTTTAGTGTAATTTTTAAATTTGTGCTTTTGGAGTAAAAACTGACTCTAATTCATCCCAGAATGTTTGATTTGATGTAAATAAGTGGCTCACAGCTTTCTTTTCATATTGAACACGTCCAGCAGCTGATAGTTTCCTTATATCAGATGTGGATAAAAAGGAATACATTTATTTAAACTATTATTATTATTACTATATAGCATACTATATATACTAATGTAGCTGGTTTAAGATAAACATATTTCAAATTCTGCTAAAATCTTTACACATTTTACCCCATTTGGCAATTTTCTAAGGTTTTTAATTTTACTTCCTGGTTGTAAATGATGACACACCAGGAAATTACCAAGAAACATCCTGTACACTGGACCAAAACTCATCTAATGTCACAAATGTTTTTATTTGACAAAGAAAAAACACACGTAACACTTTTATTTTGTTGAATTAATGTTCAAAGGGTCAAAAAGTAGTTTCTTTTGTGTAAATTATGCAGATCCTTTGTCTCCCCAGTGTGATGTCATCAGTTTGTTTACTTCCTGTAATTTTCAACACATTTTTCAATTTTTCTCCACAAACAGCTCCTGATTGGTGCAAAACTACAATTTATATTTACAAGAGGTATTAATACACTGAATAAAGTCATAATTAGAAAACTATAAAACCTGTCATGTGCACTTTAATGCATGGATTTGGGTGTGAAAACCTTGAGTTGTTGTTAGGCCTGTCACAATAATAACTACATATCGACAAATCGGTCAATAAATAACAGATGGAACAATCATTTTTAGGGGTCAACAGTTATCGTCTGTACTTTTTCTTTGCATTAGTGAGGGACATGTAGTTATCTTTCTGTGCTACAATAAGATTTGGGCCCCTCCAGCCACAGACAAACACCTTACACACTGATTTCACTTTCATCTATTAACTTGTACAAATGCAAAACCACCACTAGCATGTCACGCTAGCATGTGTTGTAGAATTGTCTCTCGTGCAGAGCCTTAAAGGTCCCATATCCTGCAAAATGGACTTTTCAGAGGTTTTAACCTTCCTCCAGTGCTATTTGGGCCTCGTATGTTGTGCCCAAAGTGGTTGTTTGTTTGATTCCCTCATGTTTTCACTAGAGAACTGTCTTTTCCGTCCCCCTCGGCTGAGCAGCAGACGGGGGCTCCTCACTAAGATGACGCGGTGTTTAAGCCACGCCTCCAGGAAGCGTGCAGCCGCAAGAATAAAAACAGCTAATGCTAATGCTACACAGTAATCACACGATGGATACGACAGATAGAAGAGTTAGCTTGTTATTTACCAAACGGCAACGTCCGTCGTTGAGGCCCTGGAGCACGTCAAACTCCAGGTCAGATCCAGGACGTAGGACTCAGCACGACGCACCGTCAGGACGAGAAAATGTTTATTCAGTGTTTGTGTATCGCTGTTTACCGGAGCACACGGCGCATGCACCATCTCCGCTCTAGGCTTCGGCACGGGTTGGGAGGGGGAGGCAGCCTGCTCTCTGTTCGAGGGGGTCAGATCTCAGAGTGAGCCGTTTGCTTTTGCAGGAGGGGGGCCAGTCCAAGAAATGGGTGTTTTTTGTAAACTGTTATGTTATGGATATTACACAACGAGAAAATGTATCAACAAAGCCCTGAGAATAGACTGTGTGAAGGGGAAAAGAGCAGGATATGGGACCTTTAACAAGGGCATTTCTACCATTGTTGACGTTTCTGTGTGGTCGGCTCTATCTACGACGGCGTCATCCCACTGTTACAGAATGTGTCCTTCTCTAACATTATCAGTTTCATTGGTCGACTCGTCTCCCAGAAGCGAACGCCATGCACTTCTCACTCTCTCAGCTACTATTTAAACCTCTGTGTGTGGAGCAGAGTCAGGCTTGAACGGCCAATACCTGCACAGCGTGTTGAGTATTCTATCTATCTTAGTCTATTTTAATCCAACTTTCTTTTATTATTATTTTGCACAGAATGACATACAGAGCTGGCATTTATGAGAACAACAAAGGTAGAAACAACTAACAATAGTACTCTATGTCTACCCTTTAACATCCCACCCTCAAATCCCTTTATCCAGGTCTACCATACACGCATGCACACCGGACACACAAAAACATCACACATATACACATATAACATATAGTTACACGCACATAAATAAAGTAAACTTAAAAACAAAAAGGAAAAAGTAAATAAATAAAAAATAAATAAATAAATAAATAAATGCCCTCAGATATTAGTCAGTCTACGCGTCAGGAAGCAGAATGATCGTGTCCACCAGTGCCAAAAAGGGATGCCATGTCCACCTAAATTTGTTGAGGGAACCTTTAAGCGAGAACCGAAGTTTTTCCAGTTTCAAATGATAAAGTACGTCCCTCACCCATTGGTCATGAGATGGGGGGTCAGAAAGTTTATCTTAGTCTATTTTATTCTTAATCTTATGCACGCCTCTTTTATTTATTTTATTCTGTTTTATTCATTGTTTTATGTTGCACTTTACGCCAAAGCAAGTTCCTACGTTTGTGAATTTTTGATCACTGACAATGGAAATAAACTACACTGGGTGGACTGCTCCTCGTCCGCCTGGAGGAACTCTTTAAAGCCACCTCCCTCTTGAGTGGTTCTGGCTCCACAGTCCAAGTGGATGTCAGTCCTAGTTCATCTGCAGCCTGTCCGTCCGTGGGAGTAGGATCTCTCCTTCACTGTGGTTCTCCCTGAGGTTTCTACTTTTTCCCGTGGGGTTTTTTGTAGTTTTTCCTGAAGGAGGGTCAAAGGACAGGGGCATTCTGGGACAGTTATCTGAACTGCTTTTACCTGTGGCCCATCGAGGCAACTGTTGTTGTGATTTTGGGCAGATTTTGCAATTTAGGTTTGAATAATAGGATTCTGTGTTGTTGCTTTTTAGTTTTTGTCACATTCAGTTGTGTTTGTCATATTTAAATGAGTTTTTGTTGTTTTTTGTCATGTTTTTGTCACATTTTTGTTGCTCTTGAGTTGTGTTTCTTGTTCGCAGGCGTGTTTTGGTTGCTTTTGAGCGCATTTTTATCGCTTTTGGTTGCGCTTTTTTTGCTTTTTCTGTCGATTTCATTGAATTGTGAAGCTCTGGCCTTTAAGAGGTAAATAAAGTCTCAGGCTCAGAGGCTTCAGAGGCTAAACAACAGGAGAAAAAGTGTGTTTGAACAGACAGCTGCATTAAAGACAGAAAAACAATGAATCACAATACGTCGATTTCGTTCTGGGACAGTTATCTGAACTGCTTTTACCTGTGGCCCATCGAGGAAACTGTTGTTGTTTTTTTGTTGTGGCATTATAAAAATAAATTGATTAGATGATTTGATTTGATTTGATTTGATAAACCGATTCTGATTCTGATTCAAGTCGCCGGGTCTGAGCTGATGGTAAATAAACTTCTCCTGCCTCGTCGTCCAGAGTCTCCTGCCTCTCTTTACGTCTCTAGGACTCGTTGGGACACTTGTTTTCCTGAACAGCATGCGGCGCTAGCCTCAGCTAATCGGTAGAACATGCATGACCCACGGAGCCTGGTGTGACTCAGACTGTGGTCGTGGCCTGGTCGAATCAGAGTGAGACTGCTCTGTGTACGACTTTTAACTCATCACGTCTTGTAGAGGAGGTTCTCAACCTGGGGGTCACAAAATGACTTCTGAGGTCCCCAGACGATGTGGGGAAATATGTTTACAAACAACTGCACTGCACCCTTCAAATGCAGCGCTAAATGTAGATTCCTATTTGTCGGCCGACCTTTTCTAGGTCTGTATTCTCAAAATAAAATCAGACATAAGGTCATGCAGGTAAACATGTGAACCATGGATCCATTCTCCCAAACTTCAGATTTTAAATGAAGATAAAATGTACTTGTAGCTGAAAAAAATGTGCCAATAGTTGTAAATTTAGCATCTTTATGGAATATCCGGGACCCTAAATATAATAAAAACAAAAAATATAGTAGTAATAACTGACTATATTCAAATAGTAAACCCATTTATTTGCCTGAAACTCAAATTAAGGTGCTCTGAGTGTGAAATGAAGCTTAGGGGGTCCTCCAGACAAAAACAGGTTTGGAACCACTGAGTTCAAGGACAAAGAAGCTTTTCTTTCACTGTTTTCTGTGAGATAAGAATCAAAAATAAGTGGCTTGAGTTGATAAGATGAGTTTACGTTCGACTAACATGTTTTATCTGTGGTAACTTTAATTAACTCTTTTTACTCTTGAACAAAGGCCTGGACAGAGAAGTGTTGTAGATATTGTACTGTTAAATTATATAAAAGAAAGAATTAGGCAGATGCATAAATAAAAGTCTGTTACAAAAAAAACACTAGGTGCAACCCGACCTTTTACAGTTTTCAAAAGTAGACGGTCAATCGGACTCATATCCACTGGAACCGTCGTGTGTCGTGCTTCGTACAAATCACAGTCGGCAGTGTCTGAGTGAAACTGAGCCCCTGGTTTGGGCGAAAAGACGAACCGAGTCCATTTTAAGCGAAGTCCGACTGCTCTGAGCAGGGCCGGCAACAGAAATTTGGGGGGCCGGGGCAATAAACGTCACATGGGCCCCCTCTAATACAAATTAATAGGAAGAGGGTCCAATTCTGGGCCCCTAAGACCCTGGGGCCCGGGACAATTGACCCCTTTACCCCCCCTGTCAACTGCCCTGCCTCTGAGCCTCTGTGCATGAAAGTAGAGCTGGGCGATATGACAAAAAATGATTATCACGATTTCTTTGGTGCCAGATCATGATTTCGATCTCGATTTCAAGCTCGATTCATGTTCACTATGTTTTTTTCTGTCGCCTTTAATCGAGCTGCACCATTTAGGAAAAATATATAATTGTGATTTTTCTGACCAGCGCAATTAAGATTAGATTTGCGATTTAGGTTTGAATAATAGAATTCTGTTTTGTTGCTTTTTAGTTTTTGTCACGTTCAGTTGTATTTGTCGTATTTAAATGAGTCTTTGTCGTTTTTTGTCACATTATTTTATTACGTTTTTGGCGCGTTTCGGTTGCTTTTGAGCGCATTTTTATCGCTTTTGGTCGTGCTTTTTTTGCTTTTTGTGTTGATTTCATTGAATTGTGCAGCCCTATATGTCTATATATGTCTGTAAGAGGTAAATAAAGTCATCTGCTCAGAGGCTTCAGAGGCTAAACAACAGGAGAAAAAGTGTGTTTGAACAGACAGCTGCATTAAAGACAGAAAAACAATGAATCATGATACGTCGATTTTACAAAAACAGCAGATTGTCACAGGGACCAGCTCACGATTCAGATTAGGACTGGGCGATACGGCAAAAAATGATTATCCACATTTTCTTGAGGCCAAATTATGATTTCGATTTTATCATGATTTGTGTGCACTTTGTATTTTTTCTGTCGCCTTTAATAGAGCTGCACCATTTACGAAAAATATCTAATTGTGATTTTTCTGACCAGTGCGATTAAGATTAGATTTAGGTTTGAATAATAGAATTCTGTTTTGTTGCTTTTTAGTTTTTGTCACGTTCAGTTGTGTTTGTCATATTTAAATGAGTCTTTGTCGTTTTTTGTCACATTTTTGTCGCTCTTGAGTCGTGTTTCTTGTTCACAGGTACGTTTTGGTTGCTTTTGAATGCATTTTTATCGCTTTTGGTTGCACTTTTTTTTGTTTTTTGTGTCGATTTCGTTGAATCGTGCAGCCCTTGTCTATAAGAGGTAAATAAAGTCATCTGCTCAGAGGCTTCAGAGGCTAAACAACAGGAGAAAAAGTGTGTTTGAACAGACAGCTGCATTAAAGACAGAAAAACAATGAATCACGATACGTCGATTTAAAAAAAATAGCAGATTGTCACAGGGACCAGCTCACGATTCGATTTGTCTCACTTGAAAGCGTAATGAATGTGAAACCAAACACTTTTCCCGAGTGTTTTTTCTCACTTTTGCACTTGTAAACGACACCCCCCGCTGTCCCGTCGTCCGCCGAACACACCAAAGCCGCTCCCGACTCCCGCGTCACCCGTCTCCGGGCAGATCTCGGCGTCTCGTCGATGAAGTCGCGGCGGATCTGCATGCGTTTTGTGTTTTGAGAGCGGATCCTTGAGAGCGGCGCGCGGGGTCACGGCGGAGAGCTCCCCCGCCATTCACTCGTCCCCCGTCCGCCCGTCCCACCTGCGACCTCCGCTTTCAGCCGCCGCCGCCGCCTCCTGCACCTGCGCGGCTCCCCTCGCCTTGGCCTCCCGCCGCCAGTGTCTCTCTAAAAGCGGCATCTTCATTCATTTCCACTCCCACGCGCTGCTTTGCAATTCATAAAGTAAACAATTAGCACTAGCCGTAGCCACCGCCGTGACTCCGGAACAAAACGCCGCCGATCAATAGCGCTCCTACTCCGGGTCGCGCGCTCCTCAAACCCGCCGCGAAGGCTAACGGTCAAGCTAGCGCTGCTTTGAATGGAGCCCGGCGATTACTCTGTTTAATTCCTAACACTTGCAGCAATTAGTCTGCCCCCGTTTCATCCAAACCCGGCCAAAAACGAGCCACCTGGGGCCCCTCCGAACGCCAACAAACTCGAGTCAAGAGATCAGTTTTGCCTCTTAATTATGTTCATTATTTCGGTGATAAATATTTGTAATGTTTTGACAGTATTTTCGCAGCGTCTATAACCTTGATACAGCCGGAGACATATGTGGGCATTGATTTTTGCCCAAAGCGAACGGGCTGAACTCAAAGGAGAGCTTGTCAGGGAAGAGGCAAGAGGAGCGAGAGACGGGAGAAAATAAACGGAGAATCAAAAACCCAAAGACGGTGGGAGCGAAGCGAGGTGCCGCTCTGACCCCCGGCTTCGGCTGAAACTACAGAAACAGAAACAAAAAAAAGAGAAAAAACTAAACTAAAAGCAGCAGCGAGGCAAAAATACCTCCACACTTTCTCGTTGTTCCAGTCGAGCTTTTAGTTTTCTGCAACAAAAGAAAGGAATCGAGCCCCTCTGCGAACGAGTCTGTGAGGGAGGCCCGAGTGAGAGGCTTTGAAGTGAGGGAGGCTCCACGGACAAAGGGAATAGAGAAGGAGGGGTGGAGGGGGAGGGGGGGGAGAGAGAGGGGGGGAGAGGAGAGAGGGATGGAGAGAGGGGAGAGAGAGATGGGGGGAGGGGGAGAGAGAGAGGGGAGAGAGAGAGAGGGAGAGGGGGAGAGAGAGAGAGAGGGAGAGAGAGGGGAGAGGGGGTGGGGAGAGTGGGAGAGGGAGAGGGAGAGAGAGAGAGAGAGAGAGAGAGAGGGGGGAGAGGGAGAGAGAGGGGAGGGGGAGAGGGAGGGAAAGAGAGAGAGAGGGGGGAAGGGGAGAGAGGGAAAGAGAGGGTGGAGAGCAAGAGGGGGAAAGAGGGGAGAGAGGGGGAGGGGGAAAGAAAGGGGGAGACAGGGGGAGAGAGAGGGAAGAGAGAGAGGGGGGAGAGAGAGAGGGAGGGAAAGAGAGAGTGAGAGAGAAGGGACGAGAGAGAAAGAGAGACTAACATAGAACGAAAGAAAAAGAAAGAAAAAAGAGGGGGGAGAGAGGGAGAGCGTGGGGGAGAGAGAGAGGGGAAGAGAGAGAGAGGGGGAGAGAGAGGGGAGGAGAGAGTGGGAGGAGGAGAGAGGGAAGAGAAAGAGAGGGGGAGCGAGAGGGAGAAAAAGAGAGAGAGGGAGAGAGTAACATAGAACGAAAGAGAAAGAAAGAAAAGAGAGGAGGGGGAGAAGAAGAGAAAATTGAGAGGAGAGAGTGAGGGAGAGAGAAAGTAACATAGAAAGACAGAGAAAGAAAGAAAGAAAGAAAGAAAGAAAGAAAGAAAGAAAGAAAGAAAGAAAGAAAGAAAGAAAGAAAGAAAGAAAGAAAGAAAGAAAGAAAGAAAGAAAAGAGGAGAGGAGGAAGAGAGAGAGACGGGGGAGACAAAGAGAAATTACCATAGAAAGAAAAGAGAGGAGGAGGAGAAGAGAACATTGAGAGGGGAGAGAGTGAGAGAGGGGAGAGAGAGAGAGAGTAACAGAAAGAAAGAGAGAAAGAAAAGAGAGAGGAGGAGAAATAAAAGAGGGGGAGAGAAAGAGGGGCGAGATGGAAGAGAGAGGGGGAGAGAAAGAGGAGAGAGAAAAGAGAGAGGGGGGTGGAGAGAAAGAGGGGAGAGATGAGAGAGGATGAAGAAGAGGAGAGGAGGGAAAGAAGAGAAATGGGAGCAAAAGGAGAAAAGGAAGGAGAGAGAGGTAAGAAAAGAGAGGAGATAAGAGAAAGACAGAAAGAGAAAAAGAGGAGAGAAAAGAGGGGGAGAGAAAGAGGAGAGAGAGAAAAGAGGGAGGGAGGGAGGGAAAGAGGAGAGAGGAAAGACGGAAGGAGAGAAAGAGGAGAGAAAAGAGGGAGGGAGAGAGATAAAGGTGTGCAGAAGGAGGGGAGACAGAGAGAAAGCGGGGCAGGGGGGGAGAGAGAGAAGGGGTGAGAGAGGGAGCTCTGATCCCTGGAGCTGCTTGAGTTTCCTCTTTTGCTGCGTCCTTCGTTTCTTTTGTGTTTCGTTTGGAGCAGCGAAGCTAACGACGATCAGGTGAGAGGGTTTGATGTGTTCATGCCCCGTGCGTCTTATTATCTGTTTAAAGCCTGTAGTGTAGATTTGTTAAAACCTGTTCTGAAACAATTGACAAAAATGTGACGAAAAGCTGTAGAAATGTGACTGAAAGTGACAAAAACGAGTGAAAAATGACAAAAATGAGTCAACAAGTGACAAAAATGCGACTAAAACTGACAAATACGCAACTAATTGTCACAAAAATGCAACTTATAGTGACAAAAACGCAAATAACAGTGACATAATAGTGACAAAAACGCAAATAATAGTGAAAAAACACAACTAAAAGTGCCAAAAATGCAACTAAAAGCGACATACACCCGACTATAAGCAACAAAAACACGACTAAAAGTGACAAAAACAAATCTAAAGGTGACAAAAAAAGTCAACAAGGGACAAAAAGGCGACTAAAAATGACAAATACGCAACTAATTGTCACAAAAATGCAACTTATAGTGACAAAAACGCAAATAACAGTGACATAATAGTGACAAAAATGCAAATAATAGTGAAAAAATGCAACTAAAAGTGACATACACACGACTATAAGCAACAAAAACCCGACTAAAAGTGACAAAAACAAATCTAAAAGTGACAAAAACAAGTCAACAAGTGACAAAAAGGCGACTAAAAGTAACAAAAACGCTCTGAAACACGTGATTCTTTTAGTTTATCAGTTCATTATCATCAGGGCCGTAAGGGACCAAAGTCTGGGCCCCGGTACAAACCTTCACGTGGGCCCCTATAAACAATTTTGTACATTATTTATTTACACCAGTAAATTCGGTCAGAACAATTTCACAAACGTCTAAAAATGTATTATTTTCTAGAATAAATTAACTGCAAATTAAAATCAGTTGTTTTTATTTGTTAAAAACAGCAAATGTATGACTTTTCTTAATTTTTTAAAAAGGTTTTGGCCCCTCAGATCTCATGCATAATTATATTTTATTAATCTACTTTACTTAGTCACAATAACAAACAACAACAACAACAAAAAAAGATTAAAACGCAGAAAAATGGAACTGAGAAAAAAAACAAAAACATGCATTTGAGGGCCCTTCGATGTCGTGGGCCCCCGGGAAACCAGCCCCCTTCACCCCCCCAGTGCGACGCCCCTGTTTAAACTCTATTTTGCAGAATAATTCACAGACAATTTCCCAAGACGCCGTATTTTATAATAATACAGTGAAATGCGACTAAAACTGACAAATACGCAACTAATTGTCACAAAAATTTCATTTATAGTGAAAAAAACACAAATAACAGTGAAAAAATCCAACTAAAAGTGACAAAAACGCAACTAAAGGTGACAAAAATGCATCTAAAAGCGACATACACACGACTATAAGCAACAAAAACACGACTAAAAGTGACAAAAACAAATCTAAAAGTGACAAAAACAGTCAACAAGTGACAAAAAGGCGACTAGAAGTAACAAAAACGCTCTGAAACACGTGATTCTTTTAGTTTATCAGTTCAGTATCAGTATCTCATGCATAATTATATTTTATTAATCTACTTTATTTAGTCACAATAACAAACAACAACAACAACAAAAAAAGATTAAAACGCAGAAAAATGGAACTGAGAAAAAAAACAAAAACATGCATTTGAGGGCCCTTCGATGTCGTGGGCCCCCGGGAAACCAGCCCCCATCACCCCCCCAGTGCGACGCCCCTGTTTAAACTCTATTTTGCAGAATAATTCACAGACAATTTCCCAAGACGCCGTATTTTATAATAATACAGTGAAATGCGACTAAAACTGACAAATACGCAACTAATTGTCACAAAAATTTCATTTATAGTGAAAAAAACACAAATAACAGTGAAAAAATCCAACTAAAAGTGACAAAAACGCAACTAAAGGTGACAAAAATGCATCTAAAAGCGACATACACACGACTATAAGCAACAAAAACACGACTAAAAGTGACAAAAACAAATCTAAAAGTGACAAAAACAGTCAACAAGTGACAAAAAGGCGACTAGAAGTAACAAAAACGCTCTGAAACACGTGATTCTTTTAGTTTATCAGTTCAGTATCAGTATCTCATGCATAATTATATTTTATTAATCTACTTTATTTAGTCACAATAACAAACAATAACAACAACAAAAAAAGATTAAAATGCAAAAAAAAAATGGAACTGAGAAAAAAAACAACAACATGCTTTTGAGGGCCCTTCGATGTCGTGGGCCCCCGGGAAACCAGCCCCCATTCGCCCCCCCCCCCCAGTGCGACGCCCCTGTTTAAACTCTATTTTGCAGAATAATTCACAGACAATTTCCCAAGACGCCGTATTTTATAATAAATACAGTGAGTGCGATTGTGCTCACAGATCGCTCTCCGCGGCTGCCCTGGAGTCCGGTCTATTTTAGCCGCACAAAATCGATGGTCTTCCTCTGGACAGGCTCACATCCTCTGCTCTTCAAAGCTCCTGCGTCTGTGAGCGAGAGCTGCTCTGTTCCGCGCACTTGACCTCGACATCCCAGGGCCCCGATTCAGCTCAGGAGGAAAAATAAAATACAACAAATACACACAGAGGCTACAAACAGAGAGCCGCGGGAAGGTTACGCAACTGAGGAGGAGGAGGAGGAGGGAGGGGAGAGAGGGGAGAGGAGAGAGGGGGGAGGGAGGAGGGGGGAGGAGAGAGGGGAGAGGAGTAAAGAGAGAGGAGTAAAGAGAGAGGAGGAGGGAGGAGGGAGGGAGGGGGGAGAGAGGGGGGAGGAGAGGAGGAGGGAGGGAGAAGGAGAGAGGGGGGAGGGAGGAGGAGGAGGAGGAGGAGGGAGGGGAGGGGGAGGAGGGGGGAGGAGGAGGAGGGAGGGGGAGGAGAGTGGAGGGAGGGAGGAGGAAGGAGAGAGGAGGAAGGAGAGAGGGGAGAGGAGTAAAGAGAGAGGAAGGAGAGAGGAGGAGGGAGGAGAGAGGAGAGAGAGAGGGGAGAGGAAAGAGGAGGAGAGAGGAGGAAGGAGAGAGGGGAGAGAGGGGTGGAGGAGGGAGGGGAGAGGAGGAAAGAGAGAGGAGGAGAAGGTGGAGGGAGGAGAGAGGGGAGAGGAGGGAGAGAGGAGGAAGGACAGAGGAGAGAGGAGCAAGGAGGAGCAAGGAGGAAGGAGAAAGAAAGGAGAGAGGAGGAGAAAGGAGGAAAGAAGAAAAGGAAGGAAACAGGAAGAAGGATGAAAGAGGAAGGAGACAGGAAAAAGGAGTAAGGATTAAGGAGAACAGAAGGTAAGAGGAGAAAATGGACAGAAGAAAGAAGGAGCTACAGAAAAAAGGAGACAGAAGACAACAAGGAAGGAAGGAGAAAGGAGAAGAGGAAGAGGAGGAGACAGGAGACAGCAGGAGGCGGGAGGAGACAGGAGAAGAGAGTAAAGAGGCAGGAGGAAGGAAGGAAGGAAGGAAGGAAGGAAGGAAGAGGCGGAAGGAAGGAAGGAAGGAAGGAAGGAAGGAAGGAAGGAAGGAAGGAAGGAAGGAAGGAAGGAAGGAAGAGGCAGAAGGAAGGAGGATAGAGAAAGGAAGGAGAGAGGAGGAAAGAGAAAGAAGAAGGAAGGAGAGTGGAGGATAAAGGAGGAAAGAAGAAAAGGAAGGAAACAGGAAGAAGGATGAAAGAGGAAGGGCACAGGAGAAGAGGAAGAGGAGGAAACAGGAGACAGCAGGAAGGAAGGAGGCGGGAGAAGAGGAAGAGGAGGTGATAGGAGACAGGAGGAAAGAAGAAAAAGGCAGAAGGAGGGAAGGAGGGAAGGAAGGAAGGAAGGAAGGAAGAAGCAGAAGGAAGGAGGAAAGAGAAAGGAAGCAGGAGAAATGATGGCCAGTGGGCTTCAATCCAAGCCCCGACCTGGAGGAAAGACCAAACAACTCAGTTATTTATTATCTTTATTTTCAATGTACTGTGTGACAAATAAAAAGAAGAGTTTGTCCTCAATAGTTGATCTGGAAAAAAAATCTTAAATGTAAAGATATCAATGTTAAACTTCTCCTGTAGTTTACTCACATCCATGTTCTTCATCGTATTCACCTTCTTACACTTTTGCCTCTTTTTTCCACAGATTCACACTTTTGTTGTAAACGCACGTCTGACGAGAACTCCGTTAAAGCTAATGACGAACGAGGGAAAAGTCTCGTCGCTAAAACACTACATGAAGTCGATTGATTTGTGTAAAATGTTTAATGAACACGAGCAACAGCAACACGTCACATGCACCGGAAAAAAGATGGCGGCGCCCACGGCAACTTCTGGAATAAGATCAATAATGTTTTCATAAAGAAATGAGGCATTTTATGTAAAAACGGCCATAAATCCACACATTTGGGACATTTAAATCTGAAAAATGGACAGAACCAGGTTTAAATTTCTTGGTTCATTTTGTAACTTATTAGTTCTAAAAATGTACAGAGGGGGTTTGGGATTTATTATTTATTTTTTGACTAAAGTAGATCTGACTGAAAATTGTCCTAAAAATTCAAATTTTGCCTTGTTTTTTTGACTTAAAACTTCAATAAATCAGTTTTAGAATGAGATATTTAAAATCCTTGTGGGTTTGGTTTAAATCTTGTTGAGTCCAGATTGTACAGTTTGGTGTAGGATCTACTTTAAGAATAAAATATCTTTAGGAGCAGATTGGACACATTTGTTGTTTCCACATGAAAGTCGATGTGTGAGAGAGAAAACTGACCAAAAAATAAAAAATTGCCTGCAGTGTCTCACCTTAAAGGGCCTATGACAGGTTGGACCACTCATTTGACTAAAATGTAGTTAAGATAAATATATTTCAATGTTTGCTAAATTAATTGCTAATTTTTCAGAATTTTAATTTAACTTCCTGGTTGTGAATGATGACATCACACTAGGAAATTAGAAAGTACATTGGGCAAAAACTGATCTAATGTTAGAGATTTTTTAAATTTGACAAATAAAAATACAAATGAACGCCTTTATTTTGTTAAATTAATGTTTAAAGGGTCAAAAAAGTCGTCTCTTTTACGTAAATTATTCATAACCTTTGTCTCCCCAGTGTGATGTCATCAGTTTGTTTACTTCCTGTGATTGTCAACATATTTTTCAACTTTTCTCCACAAACAGCGACCTGATTGGTGTAAAACTATCATTTATATTTACAACAGGTATTAATACGCTGAATAAAGTCAAAATTAGAAAATCGTAAAAATCCGTCATACGCCCTTTAAATACAGATCAGAATAAGTGACTGTCTCTTGTTTACGTGTCTGTGTCTCTGGACGGTCATTTCCTGAATATGAATACACTGTTTGTATGGTGTGCTGTAAACGTGAGCTGAGTGTAATTTTAGCGCCGCGTGATGCTCCTCGCTGACCCGCGGTGACGGGGGAGGAGGGGGAGAGCGCGGGAGGAGGGGGAGGAGCGGGAGGAGGCCTTATCTCTGTGTCGCTGGATCGATAACGAGGACATCGAGATAAACCTGAGCTCGGAGGCTCCGGCGGCGAAGGACGAGTCTGTACGACACGGCGGCGGCTCGTGCGGCACTCCCTCTGACCCTCGGAGTCCACAGAGCGAGTCGGGGACCAAACCGAGGCAGATTTAACGCTCCGGATTCTTCTGCACGAGCGCCCGGGTGTTTGGTGTGACACTACGGCAGCTCGTGTGTGGACAAACTACATCTAACACGCTGTAAAGGACTTTTGTCGAGGTAAATATGAGCTCAAACCACGTGAAAAAGGGAAGTCAGTGCACCAAAATGTGGCAAAAATGTGACAAAGAGGTGTTTAAATATGACAAACACAACTGAATGTGACAGAAACGCGGCTAACAGTGACAAAAAAAAGTGTTCAAAAGTGACAAAAACATGCCTAGAAACAACAAACACGACTCAATACACCAAAATATGACAAAAAGCGACAAAAATTAGTTCAAAAGTGACATAAACGCGCATTCAAACACAACTCAATGCACCAAAATGTAACAAAAACGTGACCAAAAGTGACCAAGATGTGTTTAAATATGACAAACACAACTGAACGTGACAGAAACGCGACTAAAAGCGACAAAAATATGTTCAAAAGCAACAAAAAACGTGCCTATAAACCACAAACGCGACTCAATGCACCAAGACATGACAAAAAGCAACAAAACGCGTCTACAAACACAACTCAGGGCACCAAAATGTGACAGAAATACGACTAAAAGCGACAAAAAGTGTTCATTTTTGTGTTAAAAAGCAACAAAAATATATTAAAAAGCGACAAAAACGCGACGCAATGCACCAAAACATGACAAAAAGTGGAAAAAAGCGGCAAAAAGCAACAAAAACGCACCCTCAAACACAACTCAGTGCACTAAAATGTGACAAAAACATGACTAAATGTATTCAAAAGTGACAAAAACGTGTTCAAAAGTGACAAAAATGTGTTCAAAAATGATAAAAACGTGACTAAAAGTGACAAAGACGTGACAAAACGTGACAAGACGTGACTGAACATGACAAAAACGTGACTAAAAGTGACACAAATGCACTCAAAAGCGACAAAAAAACACCTATAAACATGACTCGGTGCACCAAAAAGCGATAAAAATGGGCTTAAAAGTGACAAAAACGCGCATATAAACACGACTCAATGCAGCAAAATAGTGACTAAAAGTGACAAAGATGTTGTTAAATATGACAAACATGACAGAAACGCGACTAAAACCAACAAATATGAGTTCAAAAGTGACAAAAATGTGTTCAAAAGCGACAAAAACGTGCCTACAAACAACAAACACGACTCAATGCACCCAGACATGACAAAAAAACGGCAAAAAGCAACAAAATTAGTTCAAAAATGACAGAAACGCACCTTCAAACACAACTCAAGTCAGTGCACCAAAATGTGGCAAAAACATGACTAAAAGTGACAAAGATGTGTTTAAGTATGACAAACACAACTGAACGTGACAGAAACGCGACAGAAACGTGTACATTTTTGTGTTAAAAAGCAACAAAAATATATTCAAAAACGTGCCTAGAAACAACAAACGCGACTCAATGCACCAAAACATGACAAAAAGCGACAAAAATTAGTTCAGAAGCGGCAAAATTGCATCTACAAACACAACTCAGTGCAACAAAATGTGACAAAAATGTGACTGAAAGTGACAAAGACGTGTTTAAATATGACAAACACAACTGAACGTGACAGAAAGTGACTAAAAGCAACAAAAAAGTGTTCAAAAGCAACAAAAATGTGTTCATTTTGATCAAACATGAAGAACACAATTACAATCACACAAGCTAAAGTTAGCACAAAAACTTGCAGCTGCTGATCGCTCCCTCAAAGCATCATGGGGGATTGCGGTCACGTGGTGCTCTAAATCAAAGATGGCCGCCTCCGTATCAGGAAGTAACACGGAAGTAAAGAACTTTTTTGGGCTCATGCCCATGGATGTATTAAATGAACTGGATAAGCCACGCCCCCTCTGTCCGTGTCCCAGATTGATTAGTGGTCGTGTGAGGTACTGCAGCCTCTTGGAACCAGCCTTTTTCTATCATTGCACATTATAATCACAGACAGGACTGAATTATTATCAGTATTTAAATAAAATAGAAGGAAATGTTCTTTTCTACCGTTTCTAAAATCACAGAAATTACCGTTTTTATATGAAGTGGGGGATTGTGGTCACGTGGCGCCCTAAAGCAAAGATGGCCGCCTCCGTGTCAGGAAGTAAATGCGGAAGGTAAATAACTTTTTTGGGGTCATGAACCAATGAGCTCAGGCCACAGGGAGGAACAGGGCGCTATTTTGGATTCATCTTCCAGGTTTTATTATAGTTCTATGGTTGGGAGACGCTAGCCCCTGTTCAGGCAGTAATGCGGAAGAAAAAATACTTTTTTGGTTTCATGCACCAATGAACACACGCCACAGAACTGATAATAAATCTGTTTAAGAATTAGATATTAAAAATCCTTGTGTACGTTTGGTCTACATCTTGTTGAGTCCAGATTGTACAGTTTGTGTGGGATCTACTTTTTACATTTTACATTTCAAGAAAACGTCCTTTGAAGTCACAGCGTCCCAGAGAAATCTATGGATGAAGTACATTCAATGGAAGAATAAAACATCTTTAGGAGCAGATTGGACACGTTTGTAACCCAGAGAGAGAGAAAACTCACCAAAAACCAAACATTTAAAACAAAAAGAGTGTTTTCTGTAGCGTCTCACCTTAAAGCAGCACATTTCTGTCCGACGGAGGAGCGCGGGGATATATTTAGACGTTGCAGTATCGATACTTTTGCCCTTTGTCTCTGTTTTCGTCCTCCTTCTTCTTCTTCTTCTTCTCTCTGAGCTTCACGTCGTGGTCCGAGGTCATCGCAGCATACGGAGAACGAGCAGAAACTGGAGAGAAGCCAAAGGATAGAACCCGTGATTTCACAGACTGACAGATGAAGACGTTTCACGGAAAAACATCGCCAGAAATGAGAGTCCGAGAGCGAAAAGCAGGTCTCAAAAAGAACATTCAGATTTAAACTGAAGCTGAACACATTTGAAGAGACGTAAAAGAGAGATTCAAATATTATCTCGATTCATGTTCACTTTGTGTTTTTCTATTTTCTTTAACAGAGCTGCACCGTTTAGGAAAAATATATAATTGTGATTTTTCTGACCAGTGCGACTGTGATTAGATTGTGATTTATGTTTTAATAATAGGATTCTGTTCAAATTCACATTTTAAGCACAATTTGTTGCTTTTAATCGTGTTGTGTTTGTCATATTTAAACACATCTATGTCGTTTTTAGCCGTGGTTTAGTTGTTTTTTGGTGCATTGTGTTGTTTGTAGGGACGTTTTTGTTGGTTTTAAGCCCATTTTTATCGCCTTTTGTCATGTTTCTGTCACATTGTGTTTGTCATATTTGCACTCGTTTTTGTCCATTTTAGTTACGTCTTTGTCGTTTTTAGTCGTGTTTTTGTCGCTTTTAGTTGTGTTTTGGTGCATTGAGTCGCGTTTGTTGTTTATATGTGAGTTTTTGTTGCTTTTGAATGCATTTTTAGCGCTTTTTGTTGCATTTTGGTGCATTAAGTCACATTTATAGGTCTTTTTTTGTTGCTTTTGATCACATTTTTATCTCTTTTTGTTGAGTTTTGGTGCATTAAGTCGCATTTATAGGTGTGTTTTTGTCGCTTTTGAGTGCATTTGTGTCACTTTTAGTCGCGTTTCTGTCACATTCAGTTGCATTTGTCATATTTAAACACATCTTTGTCACTTTTAGTCGCGTCTTTGTCATTTTTAGTCATGTTTTTGTCGCTTTTAGTTGTGTTTTGGTGTCAAATTCACATTTTAAACACCATTTTGTCGTTTTTAGTTGCGTTTCTGTCACATTCAGTTCTGTTTGTCATATTTAAACACGTCTTTGTCACTTTTAAGTCATGCTTTTGTCACATTTTGGTGCATTGAGTCGCGTTTGTAGATGCGTTTTTGTGGCTTTTGAACACATTTTTGTTGTTTTTTGTTGCGTTTTGGTCCATTAAGTCGCATTTGTAGATGCGTTTTTGTCGCTTTTGAACACAATTTTGTTGTTTTTTGTTGCATTTTGCTCCATTAAGTCGCATTTGTAGGTGCGTTTTTGTGGTTTTTGAACACATTTTTGTTGTTTTTTGTCACATTTTGGTGCATTGAGTCGCGTTCTTAGATGCGTTTTTGTCGCTTTTGAACATATTTTTGTTATTTTTTGTTGCGTTTTGATGCAGTGAGTCGTGTTTGTTGTTTGGAGGGGCATTTTTGTCACTTTTGAACACATTTTTATAGCTTTTTGTCGTGCTTTTGTCGCTTGTTTCAGAACACGTTTGTACAAATCCAAACTACAGTGTGAGCAGTTTTTATTCAAATCAAAGCAAGACATTTTGTTGTTTGTGGAAGAAATGATTGCACTTCAAACATTGCAGTCTTTGTGATTTGCTAATTACATCCATTAAAATTGCGATTTTGTGTGGATTTGGTTTAATTGTGCAGCTCTGGTCTATAAGAGGTAAATAAAGTCAGCCACAGCCTCAGCCTCAGATTCTGCTGCAGCTTTGGTTCAGTCACACTTTGTTTCTCTGGTTCTTCTGTGAATCTCTTCTGTTTCTGAACGTGAAACATCCCAGTTATTTCTGACCTTTTTGACCCGAAAACATGAAAAATATAGTTTGTGCGTCGCCTGCTTTTGTTTTAACAGATGAGCGCTCCGTTTACCCATCTGCACCGGCGTCTTTTACAGAACCGGCCGGGCGTTTCTGAAATAAATCGTTTGTTTCAGTGTTAGGGAGAGAGAGAGGGAGGGGAGAGAGGGGGAGAGAGAGGGGAGAGAGAGAGGGAGGGAGAGAGGGGGGGAGAGAGGGGAGAGAGAGAGAGAGGGGAGAGAGGGAGAGAGAGAGGGGGGAGAGGCGGGTGAAGAGGAGGAGAGAGAGGGAGGGAGGGGAGAGAGGGAGAGAGAGAGAGGGAGGGGAGAGCGAGAGAGAAAGAGAGAGGAAGGGGAGAGAGAGGGAGAGGGAGGGGAGAGAGGGAGAGGAGAGAGAGAGAGAGAGAGAGAGAGAGGGGAGAGGCAGGTGAAGAGGAAGAGAGAGGAAGAGAGAGAGGAGAGGGAGAGAGAGAGGAAAAGAGCAAGAAGAAAAGGGTGTAGAGAGGGGGGTTTAGAGGGAGGAAGAGGGGGAGAGAGGGAGAGAGAGAGGGGAAGAGAGAGAGAAGAAGGAGGAAGAGAGAGGGAGAGGGGAAAAGAGAGAGAGAAAAGGGAGGAGAGGGGAAAAGAGAGAAAGAAAAGGGAGGAAGAGGAGAGAGAGGGGGGGAAGAGACAGAGAGAGACAGAAAAGAGAGGGAGGAAGAGGAAAGAGATAGAGATTGGAAGGGAGGGAGGAGACAGAGAGCGAGAGAGAGAGAGAGAGGTGAAGCGTGAAAGGAGCAAACAAACCGTGTCTGCAGCGAGAAAAATATTAGAAATATGTAATCAGCATCAACACAGTGTGATTAAGAGAGAGAGACAAGTCTGAGAGAGAGAGAGGTAGAGAGAGAGGGAGACAAGGGAGAGAGGGAGAGAGAGACAGAGAGAGAGAGAGAGGACGACAAGTCAGAGAGAGAACAAGACAAGTCTGAGAGAGAGACAGAGGGGAGAGAGAGGAAGACAAGTCTGAGAGAGAGAGAGAGAGAGGGAGACAAGGGAGAGAGGGAGAGAGAGAGAGGACGACAAGTCAGAGAGAGAGAGGGGAGAGAGACACACAGAGAGAGAGAGAGGGGAGAGAGACACACAGAGAGAGACAGAGAGAGAGAGAGAGAGGTCAGAGGTCAAACGCTGAGGCCCTGAGCGTTTGAACCAGACATCGGCCCAGGGCGTTTCAACGCAGCAGGAAAAGTCTGAAGAGTGTGTGGTGAAGGAGGTCAAAGACTGGACTGGACTCCTTAGACTGAGACTGGACTGGACTCCTTGGACTGAGACTGGACTGGACTGGACTCTCCTCGGACTGGACTGGACTCCTCAGACTGAGACTGGACTCCTCGGACTGGACTGGACTCCTCAGACTGGACCGGACTCTCCTCAGACTGGACCGGACTCCTCGGACTGGACTGGACTCCTCAGACTGGACTGGACTCCTCAGACTGGACTGGACTCTCCTCAGACTGGACCGGACTCTCCTCAGACTGGACCAGACTCCTCGGACTGGACCGGACTCTCCTCAGACTGGACCGGACTCTCCTCAGACTGGACCGGACTCTCCTCGGACTGGACTGGACTCCTTGGACTGAGACTGAGACTGGACTGGACTCCTTGGGCTGAGACTGGACCGGACTCCTCAGACTGGACCGGACTCTCCTCAGACTGGACTGGACTCCTCAGACTGAGACTGGACTCCTTGGACTGAGACTGGACTGGACTGGACTCTCCTCAGACTGGACTGGACTCTCCTCAGACTGGACTGGACTCCTCGGACTGGACTGGACTCCTCAGACTGGACTGGACTCCTTGGACTGAGACTGGACTGGACCGGACTCCTCAACACTGGACCGGACTCCTCAGACTGGACCGGACTCCTCAGACTGGACTGGACTCCTCAGACTGGACCGGACTCTCCTCAGACTGGACCGGACTCTCCTCAGACTGGACCGGGCTCCTCAGACTGGACTGGACTCTCCTCAGACTGGACCGGACTCCTCAGACTGGACTGGACTCCTCAGACTGGACCGGACTCTCCTCAGACTGGACCGGACTCTCCTCAGACTGGACCAGACTCCTCGGACTGGACCGGACTCTCCTCAGACTGGACCGGACTCTCCTCAGACTGGACCGGACTCTCCTCGGACTGGACTGGACTCCTTGGACTGAGACTGAGACTGGACTGGACTCCTTGGGCTGAGACTGGACCGGACTCCTCAGACTGGACCGGACTCTCCTCAGACTGGACTGGACTCTCCTCGGACTGGACCGGACTCTCCTCAGACTGGACCGGACTCTCCTCAGACTGGACCGGACTCTCCTCAGACTGGACCGGACTCCTCAGACTGGACCGGACTCCTCAGACTGGACCGGACTCTCCTCAGACTGGACTGGACTCTCCTCGGACTGGACCGGACTCTCCTCAGACTGGACCAAACTCCTCGGACTGGACCGGACTCTCCTCAGACTGGACCGGACTCTCCTCAGACTGGACCGGACTCCTCAGACTGGACCGGACTCCTCAGACTGGACCGGACTCTCCTCAGACTGGACTGGACTCTCCTCAGACTGGACCGGACTCTCCTCAGACTGGACCAGACTCCTCGGACTGGACCGGACTCTCCTCAGACTGGACCGGACTCTCCTCAGACTGGACCGGACTCTCCTCGGACTGGACTGGACTCCTTGGACTGAGACTGAGACTGGACTGGACCGGACTCCTCAGACTGGACCGGACTCCTCAGACTGGACCGGACTCCTCAGACTGGACTGGACTCCTCAGACTGGACCGGACTCTCCTCAGACTGGACCGGACTCTCCTCAGACTGGACCGGGCTCCTCAGACTGGACTGGACTCTCCTCAGACTGGACCGGACTCCTCGGACTGGACTGGACTCCTCAGACTGAGACTGGACTGGACCGGACTCCTCAGACTGGACCGGACTCCTCAGACTGGACCGGACTCCTCAGACTGGACTGGACTCCTCAGACTGGACCGGACTCTCCTCAGACTGGACCGGACTCTCCTCAGACTGGACCGGGCTCCTCAGACTGGACTGGACTCTCCTCAGACTGGACCGGACTCCTCGGACTGGACTGGACTCCTCAGACTGGACTGGACTCCTCAGACTGGACTGGACTCTCCTCAGACTGGACCGGACTCTCCTCAGACTGGACCAGACTCCTCGGACTGGACCGGACTCTCCTCAGACTGGACCGGACTCTCCTCAGACTGGACCAGACTCCTCGGACTGGACCGGACTCTCCTCAGACTGGACCGGACTCTCCTCAGACTGGACCGGACTCTCCTCGGACTGGACTGGACTCCTTGGACTGAGACTGAGACTGGACTGGACCGGACTCCTCAGACTGGACCGGACTCCTCAGACTGGACCGGACTCCTCAGACTGGACTGGACTCCTCAGACTGGACCGGACTCTCCTCAGACTGGACCGGACTCTCCTCAGACTGGACCGGGCTCCTCAGACTGGACTGGACTCTCCTCAGACTGGACCGGACTCCTCGGACTGGACTGGACTCCTCAGACTGAGACTGGACTGGACCGGACTCCTCAGACTGGACCGGACTCCTCAGACTGGACTGGACTCCTCAGACTGGACTGGACTCTCCTCAGACTGGACCGGACTCTCCTCAGACTGGACCAGACTCCTCGGACTGGACCGGACTCTCCTCAGACTGGACCGGACTCTCCTCAGACTGGACCGGACTCTCCTCGGACTGGACTGGACTCCTTGGACTGAGACTGAGACTGGACTGGACTCCTTGGGCTGAGACTGGACCGGACTCCTCAGACTGGACCGGACTCTCCTCAGACTGGACTGGACTCTCCTCGGACTGGACCGGACTCTCCTCAGACTGGACCGGACTCTCCTCAGACTGGACCGGACTCTCCTCAGACTGGACCGGACTCCTCAGACTGGACCGGACTCTCCTCAGACTGGACCGGACTCTCCTCAGACTGGACTGGACTGGACTCTCCTCGGACTGGACCGGACTCTCCTCAGACTGGACCGGACTCCTCAGACTGGACCGGACTCTCCTCAGACTGGACTGGACTCTCCTCGGACTGGACCGGACTCTCCTCAGACTGGACCGGACTCTCCTCAGACTGGACCGGACTCTCCTCAGACTGGAGACGACTCCTCAGACTGGACCGGACTCCTCAGACTGGACTGGACTCCTCAGACTGGACTGGACTCTCCTCAGACTGGACCGGACTCTCCTCAGACTGGACCAGACTCCTCGGACTGGACCGGACTCTCCTCAGACTGGACCGGACTCTCCTCAGACTGGACCGGACTCTCCTCGGACTGGACTGGACTCCTTGGACTGAGACTGAGACTGGACTGGACTCCTTGGGCTGAGACTGGACCGGACTCCTCAGACTGGACCGGACTCTCCTCAGACTGGACTGGACTGGACTCTCCTCGGACTGGACCGGACTCTCCTCAGACTGGACCGGACTCTCCTCAGACTGGACCGGACTCTCCTCAGACTGGACCGGACTCCTCAGACTGGACCGGACTCTCCTCAGACTGGACCGGACTCTCCTCAGACTGGACTGGACTGGACTCTCCTCGGACTGGACCGGACTCCTCAGACTGGACCGGACTCCTCAGACTGGACCGGACTCTCCTCAGACTGGACTGGACTCTCCTCGGACTGGACCGGACTCTCCTCAGACTGGACCGGACTCTCCTCAGACTGGACCGGACTCTCCTCAGACTGGACCGGACTCCTCAGACTGGACCGGACTCCTCAGACTGGACCGGACTCTCCTCAGACTGGACTGGACTCTCCTCAGACTGGACCGGACTCCTCGGACTGGACTGGACTCCTCAGACTGAGACTGGACTGGACCGGACTCTCCTCAGACTGGACCGGACTCTCCTCAGACTGGACTGGACTGGACTCTCCTCGGACTGTACCGGACTCTCCTCAGACTGGACCGGACTCCTTGGACTGACTCAGTCACAGTTGACTCTGGACATAAACAACGGCTGCAGTGGATTTGAGCCTCGGAAATAAATAGAAATTGAAATAAATTGAGAGACAGTAGGTTTGATCTCACTCTGGTACATCTGCTCTGACCACACTTCAGCCTCTCTCTGCCTCTCTCTCCTCTCTCTTCCTCCTCCCCCGCTCTCCCCCCTCTCTCACATCTGCTTTGACCACACTTTTGCCACCTCTCTCTCTTCTCTCCTCCCCCCTCTCTCCCCCCTCTCTCCCATCTGCTTTGACCACACGTTTGCCTCCTCTCTCTCTCTCTCTCTCCTCTCTTCTATCCTCTCTCTCCTGCCTCTCTCTCCTCTCCCCCTCTCTCCCCCTCTCTCCCCCTCTCTCCCACCTGCTTTGACCACACGTTTGCCTCCTCTCTCTCTCTCTCTCCTCTCTCTTCTGTCTCTTCCTCTCTCTCCTCTCTCCTGCCTCTCTCTCCTCTCTCTCCCTCCTCTCTCTCCTCCCTCTCTCCCCCCTCTCTCCCACCTGCTTTGACCACACGTTTTCCTCCCGCTCTCCTCTCTCTCCTGCCTCTCTCTCCTCTCTCCCTCCTCTCTCTTCCTCCCTCTCTCTCCTGCCTCTCTCTCCTCTCTCTCCTCCTCCCACCTGCTTTGACCACACGTTTGCCTCCTCTCTCTCTCCCTCTCTCACCTCTCTCTTCCTCCCTCTCTCTCTCCCCCTCTCTCCCACCTGCTCTGACCACACGTTTACCTCCCGCTCTCCTCTCTCTCCCTCTCTCTCTCTCCTGCCTCTCTCGCTCTCTCCCCCTCTCTCCCCCCTCTCTCCCCCCTGCTCTGACCACACGTTTGCCTCCCGCTCTCTTCTCCCTCCTCTCTTCCTCTCTCTCTCCCTCTCTCTCCTCTCTCTTCTCTCCTCTCTCTCCTCCCTCTCTCTCCTCTCTCTCCCTCTCTCTCCCCCTCTCTCCCCTCTCTCTCCCCCCTCCCTCCCACCTGCTCTGACCACACGTTTGCCTCCCGCTCTCTTCTCTCCCTCCTCTCTCTTCCTCCCTCTCTCTCTCCCCCTCTCTCCTCCCTCTCTCCCACCTGCTCTGACCACACGTTTGCCTCCCGCTCTCTTCTCCCTCCTCTCTTCCTCTCTCTCCCGCTCTCCGCTCTCTTCTCTCCTCTCTCCTGCCTCTCTCTCTTCCTCCCTCTCTCTCTCCCCTCCCCCTCTCTCCCCCCTCTCTCCCCCTTCTCTCCCACCTGCTCTGACCACACGTTTGCCTCCCGCTCTCTTCTCCCTCCTCTCTTCCTCTCTCTCTCCTCTCTCCTCCCTCTCTCCCCCTCTCTCCCCCTCTCCCCCCCTCCTTTGACCACACGTTTTCCTCCCTCTCTCCCCAGAATAACCGCGCCCGTCCCATGTTTCCGGGCGGCTCGTGTTAATGGCCGCTCGAGCGCTCGGCCGGACACGCCGCGTTTGAAGATTAAAAACACTTTTACGTCTCGTTTTTTGGGGAAACGACCAAAATCAGAGACTCTGAACCCAAACGGGAGCCGGTCATAAAGAGTAATAAAGGGCCACGACGGGTAATAAAGTCAAGGGCTTTCCTCTGGTTTGAAAAAGGACCGAACGAGGGCGGAGTTAGAGCAGCTTTGAGTTTGTGACTGAGAACGTCCAGAGCCACAACAGAAACAACAGGCTCAAATAAGTTCAAACTGTGGTCCTGCCATGTTTGAATAATATAGACTTTTTCTCTCTTTTCTAGTGTGTTTTAAAGGTCCCATAACATGCAAAATGGACTTTTCAGAGGTTTTAACCTTCCTCCAGTGCTATTTGGGCCTCGTATGTTGTGCCCAAAGTGGTTTTTTGATTGATTCCCTCATGTTTTCACTAGAGAACTGTCTTTTCCGTCCCCCTCGGCTGAGCAGCAGACGGGGCTCTCACTAAGATGACGCTGTGGATAACCCACGCCTCCAGGAAGAATAAAAACAGCTAATGCTAATGCTACACAGTAATTACACGATGGATACGACAGATAGAAGAGTTAGCTTGTTATTTACCAAACGGCACGTGCGTCGTCGAGGCCCTGGAGCACGTCAAACTCCAGGTCAGATCCAGGACGTAGGACTCAGCACGACGCACCGTCAGGACCAGAAAATGTTTATTCAGTGTTTGTGTATCGCTGTTTACCGGAGCACACGGCGCATGCACCATCTCCACTCTATGCTTCGGAACGAGTTGGGCGGGGGAGGCAGCCTGCTCTCTGTTCGGGGGGGTCAGATCTCAGAGTGAGCCGTTTGCTTTTGCAGGAGGGGGGCCAGTCCAAGAAATGGGTGTTTTTTGTAAACTGTTATGTTATGGATATTACACAACGAGAAAATGTATCAACAAAGCCCTTAGAATAGACTGTGTGAAGGGGAAAAGAGCAGAATATGGGACCTTTAAAGTGTTTGCGTTGCTGAGGTGAGGTTACAGTCGTGGATTTTGTGATGTTTTTGTCAACGTAACATTGTGAATTACTGATAAATATTACAGGTTCACGTTGTCTTTGTCGTGATGTGAACAAACAGGAGACTTTCATTCACGTTTCAGTTTCTGTAAATGTTTGAGATGACACTTTATGAAACTGTCAAAGGTCAAACTAAACCTGTACTTTGTTCACAGCAGCAACTTGGATTTATTTTATTTTATTTTATTTTACCTTTATTTAACCAAGATAAAAACTCCAAAGTCAATTCTGATATGGACTGTGCAATAATATGGACTGTGCAATGATATGGACCGTGCAATGATATGGACCGTGCAATAATATGGACCGTGCAATGATATGGACTGTGTAATGATATGAACTGTGCAATGATATGGACTGTGCAATGATATGCACTGTGCAATGATATGGACTGTGCAATGATATGCACTGTGCAATGATATGGACTGTGCAATGATATGGACTGTGCAATGATATGGACTGTGCAATGATATGGACTGTGCAATGATATGCACTGTGCAATGATATGGACTGTGCAATGATATGGACTGTGCAATGATATGGACTGTGCAATGATATGGACTGTGCAATGATATGGACTGTGCAATGATATGGACTGTGTAATGATATGGACTGTGCAATAATATGGACTGTGCAATGATATGGACTGTGTAATGATATGCACTGTGCAATGATATGGACTGTGCAATGATATGGACTGTGCAATGATATGGACTGTGAAATGATATGGACTGTGCAATGATATGGACTGTGTAATGATATGGACTGTGCAATAATATGGACTGTGCAATGATATGGACTGTGCAATGATATGCAGGAGCAGCAGCAGCACATGTGTTTAACTCTAACCACTGAGACCACAGCTCCTGAAATCACAGCCCAAACACGAGAGCAGGACTTTCTCAGGGTCTCTGCACCGGACCAAACCAGGACCAAACCAGGACCAAACCAGGACCAAACCAGGACTAAACCAGGACTAAACCAGGACCAAACCAGGACTAAACCAGGACTAAACCTGGACTAAACCAGGACCAAACCTGGACCAAACCAGGACTAAACCAGGACTAAACCAGGACCAAACCAGGACTAAACCAGGACTAAACCTGGACTAAACCAGGACCAAACCAGGACCAAACCTGGACCAAACCAGGACTAAACCTGGACTAAACCAGGACCAAACCAGGACCAAACCTGGACTAAACCTTGACTAAACCAGGACTAAACCAGGACTAAACCAGGGCTAAACCAGGACCAAACCAGGACTAAACCAGGACTAAACCAGGACCAAACCAGGACTAAACCAGGACTAAACCTGGACTAAACCAGGACCAAACCAGGACCAAACCTGGACTAAACCAGGACTAAACCTGGACTAAACCAGGACCAAACCAGGACTAAACCTGGACTAAACCTGGACTAAACCAGGACTAAACCAGGACTAAACCAGGGCTAAACCAGGACTAAACCAGGACTAAACCAGGACTAAACCTGGACTAAACCAGGACTAAACCAGGACCAAACCAGGACCAAGCCTGGACTTTCTCAGGGTCTCTCTATTTTTTATTTAATAGCACTAACAAAAGCTCTAAATGTTTATTTTACATCAGAGAAAGAAAAAACTAGAAACGTTACACACAGAAGTTGGTATTCCTTCTCAAACACATGGTTTTGAATATTAATTTGGTCAAATATAATAATTTATATATTTATCCCTTTATCCCAGTTATCTCTTTGATTCCTGTCAAACCTGTGGCCCGTCGAGGAAACTGTTGTTGTGATTTGAGGCGCTACAAAAATAAATTGAACGGAATAAGGAATTTTCAGTTATGGAAGAATCATAAATGGATTTTTAAAAAGAAAGGCGTCCCACTTCACCCACACTCGCCCCAAGTCTGATTTAAATTAGAGTCCGTGTTTCTCCTGATTATAAATATTTACTATTTGTCTGTTTCTTGTTTGATTTATTGAACTAAACCTCATCCCATTCCCTCCTCGAGCCTCAGTCGTCTCTGTCCCGGGCGTTTGGACAAAAGCACATGCTCTTGTTTTTACTTAACGTCCCACAAACCTGTCTGTGCCACGACCCCCGTCACCCGTGTGCGCCTCCCGTCACCCGCCCCTCACCTCCGCCTCCCCCGCGCGCCCCCCTCGTCACCGGGCGTTTGGACAAAAGCACATGCTCTTGTTTTTACTTAACGTCCCACAAACCTGTCTGTGCCACGACCCCCGTCACCCGTGTGCGCCTCCCGTCACCCGCCCCTCACCTCCGCCTCCCCCGCGCGCCCCCCTCGTCACCGGGACGGAGCCAAAACCAATTATGGGCCCTTTGTCTTGGCCCGGGCCGTGTTTTAAGTGGTGCTTTGGCCCAGGCGCGGGCGCGGCTCCAGATGGCACGGGGCCACGGCCTCGGCGGCACCTGCTCCCCGCGCGCTTGTGCGGGCACCGCCGGGGCACAGGGGGGCACCGCAGGGCACAGGGGGGCACTGTGGGGGCACAGGGGGGCACCGCGGGGCACAGGGGGGCACCGCGGGGCACAGGGGGGCACCGCGGGGCACCGCGGGGCACAGGGGGGCACCGCAGGGGACAGGGGGGCACCGTGGGGGCACAGGGGGGCACCACGGGGGCACAGGGGGGCACCACGGGGGCACCACGGGGCACAGGGGGGCACCGCAGGGCACAGGGGGGCACCACGGGGCACAGGGGGGCACCACGGGGCACAGGGGGGCACCGCAGGGCACAGGGGGGCACCACGGGGCACCGCGGGCACAGGGGGGCACCACGGGGCACAGGGGGGCACCACGGGCACCGGGGGGGCACCGGGGGGCACCATGGGTCACAGGGGGGCACCACGGGGCACCGTGGGGGCACAGGGGGGCACCATGGGGCACAGGGGGGAACCACGGGGCACCGTGGGGGCACAGGGGGGCACCACGGGCACAGGGGGGCACCACGGGGCACCGTGGGGGCACAGGGGGGCACCACGGGCACAGGGGGGCACCGTGGGGCACAGGGGGGCACCAAGGGCACAGGGGGGTACCGGGGGGCACAGGGGGGCACCGTGGGGCACAGGGGGGCACCGTGGGGCACAGGGGGGCACCGTGGGGCACAGGGAGGCACCGCAGGGCACAGGGGGCGCCCCAAACACAACACACTGCAAAAACAATGTTTATCCTGTTTAAACGACAAGGCAAGAAAACTATTGTAAGAGACGCTGCAGGTGAACAGGAAAAAATCTTAAATATAAAGATATCAATGTTAAACTTCTCCTGTAGTTTATTCACATAAATGTAAGAAAAAAATGTATTACAAGTTTTTCCTCATGTCATGTTTTCATTTAGAAATAAAGCATTTTATGTGAAAAAAATTGCACATATTTGTGACATTTAAATCTGAAAAATGGACAGAACCAGGTTTAAATTTCTTGGTTCATTTTGTAACATATTAGTTATTATTCTTCTGAATCCACTTCATCCATAGATTTCTCTGGGACATTGTAACTTCAAAGGCCGTTTTCTTCAAATGCATTTTTGTCCCTCGAGACATAAAGATCAGCCTTAAAGTAGATCCTACACCAAACTGTTCAATCTGGACTCAACAGGATTTAGACCAAACACAAGGATTTTTAAATATCTGATTCTAAAACTGATTTATCAAAGTTTTAAGTCAAAAAATGAGGAGAAATTAGAATTTTTAGGACAAATTTCAGTCCAGTCTAATTTACTTAAAAACGAAATAATAAATCCAAATCCCCTCTGTACATTTTTATAACTAATATGTTACAAAATGAACCAAGAAATTAAAACCTTGTTCTGTCCATTTTTCAGATTTAAATGTCACAAATATGTGGATTTTTGGCGGTTTTTTTCACATAAAATGCCTTATTTCTACATGAAAACATGACACGATGAAAAACTTCTAATACATTTTTTTTCTTACATTTATGTGAATAAACGACAGGAGAAGTTTACAATTCATATCTTTAAATTTAAGATTTTTTCCTGTTCACCTGCAGCGTCTGAACTTAATTGTCGCACGGCACAAGGAAAAGTCACTATCAGCCAAAAACCCCCAAATAATCTATATTTATTTGAATTTCCCAACAGCTAAACGGTGAGTCAATAACGTCAGGTCACACTGTGCAGCCAAAGAAAAGTAAAATCCACAAACGTTCCCCTGATTTGTTTGAAAGAGTCTGGAAACCTTAAAAAAAACTCTCCTCTCGGGACGTCCCACCACAGCCGCTAATTTGTTGCACGTGTCTCTGAAATGCAGGAAAACCTCCTCTGAACACGGCGTTCTGAGCAGCGACTGTGGGAGCCAAGTTCAGCACGAGATATTTATGCACAGAAATACATCCAGTGTTTGATTATTAATTATTTCATTGAGAGGTAATAATTAGTTTTGATTAAATGAGCTAAATACGTCGGATTTCACTGATTTTGTGGAGTTTTACGTAAATATGTTACTGTCACTTTAAGAGAAAATGCACTAAAGACGGAGCCAAATGGTTTTTTATTGTTTATTTTTGAGAAAGGCTTGATTTGGATTATTCTTGTGACAAAAACTGTGGATTAAACCTTGATAATTCTCTTTTTTTACGTCAGAGTCCTATTTTCTCGTCAATAAAAGTACTTGACATTTCTTTGCGTTTTTATTTTTGTCTTATTTTTCCGTGAAGTTGTTGTTGTTTCGCTCAGATTAACTTGTATGCGACTAAATGTAAAGTGAAAGTAGTTTCTCGTTGTTGCTGTGACTGTGCAGAGCTTAGTTAGCTAGTTTGCGAACGTCAGGGGGAGATAAAGGACACTTCAACTCAACATAACAATGCATTTCCTCCACACTTGGACTCAGAAACTTGTTATTTAAGGAGAGAAGTGTCATGTGTGTGATTCAAAGTCTGTGTCAGTGATAAATGTGAGCTGCAGGGGGCGCTGGAGATCTGCTTTTATGCGACTGTTTGAGTTTCTTTTCTTTCTAGATGTCAGGAACAAAATGAGTATAAAAGGAAAAATCGTAGGCATTTTTAAATTGTTATTATTAAACGTGCTCTTGAGTACCTGAAGTTTGGCATCTTGTGTTTTAGAACTTAAAAAAAGAACATCTGCATCTCTTCTGTTTGCCGCGGCACTTACTGAGTTTAGGCGCCATCTGCTGGCTGCACAGCGCTTACTCAGGCTAAACATGTGTCGGTGTTGAGTTAAGCGAGCAGTTTTAGTGATCGTGTTTAGAGACAGAAATACTCCGAACGAGTCTGTGATGATTTAAAGGTCCCATAACATGCAAAATGGACTTTTCAGAGGTTCTAACCTTCCTCCAGTGCTATTTGGGCCTCGTATGTTGTGCCCAAAGTGGTTTTTTGATTCCCTCATGTTTTCACTAGAGAACTGTCTTTTCCGTCCCCCTCGGCTGAGCAGCAGACGGGGGCTCCTCACTAAGATGACGCGGTGTTTAAGCCACGCCTCCAGGAAGAATAAAAACAGCTAATGCTAATGCTACACAGTAATTACACGATGGATACGACAGATAGAAGAGTTAGCTTGTTATTTACCAAACAGCACGTCCGTCGTCGAGGCCCTGGAGCACGTCAAACTCCAGGTCAGATCCAGGACGTAGGACTCAGCACGACGCACCGTCAGGACGAGAAAATGTTTATTCAGTGTTTGTGTATCGCTGTTTACCGGAGCACACGGCGCATGCACCATCTCCACTCTAGGCTTCGGCACGGGTTGGGCGGGGGAGGCAGCCTGCTCTCTGTTCGGGGGGGTCAGATCTCAGAGTGAGCCGTTTGCTTTTGCAGGAGGGGCCAGTCCAAGAAATGGGTGTTTTTTGTAAACTGTTATGTTATGGATATTACACAACGAGAAAATGTATCAACAAAGGCCTTAGAATAGACTGTGTGAAGGGGAAAAGAGCAGAATATGGGACCTTTAATGATTCAAAACAGCAGAAGACTCTCAGATCAGAAAAACGTCACACGTCGAGGGAGTTCAGCAGGAAGTGAGTTTGACGTCGGGGGGAGAGGATTCAAAAGCCAAATCGATTTTTCTGCCATAAAATCCTATTGGATCCTTCCTTTAGCACAGCCCTCCCCAAACTAACAAAGAGGGGGGAGAGAGAAGAAGAGGGGAGAGGGGGGAGAGGAGAGGAGAGGGAGGGAGAGGGGGGAGAGAAGGAGAGGGAAGTGGGGGAGAGAGAGGGAGAGGGGAGAGAGAGATGGAGAGAGAGGGGGAGAGAGAGGGGAAGAGGGGGAGAGAGAGAGATGGAGAGAGAGGGGGAGAGAGGAGAGAGAGAGAGGGAGAGAGAGGTAGAGAGAGGGAGAGAGATGGAGAGAGAGGGGAGAGAGAAGTAGAGGGGAGAGGGGGGAGAGAGAAGGAGGGAGGGAGAGGGGGGAGAGGAGAGGGAGGGAGAGGGGGGAGAGAGAAGTAGAGGGGAGAGGGTGGAGAGAGAGAGGGGGGAGAGAGAGGGAGAGGGGGGAGAGAGAAGGAGTGGGAAGTGGGGGAGAGAGAGAGGGAGAGGGGAGAGAGAGATGGAGAGAGAGGGGAGAGAGAGGGAGAGGGGAGAGAGAGATGGAGAGAGAGGGGGAAGGGGGAGAGAGAGATGGAGAGAGGGGAGAGAGAGAGTGAGAGAGAGAGGGAGAGAGAGGGGAGAGAGAGGAGAGAGGGAGAGAGATGGAGAGAGGGGGAGAGATGGAGAGAGAGAGAGAGGGGAGAGAGAGAGGGAGAGAGAGAGGGAGAGAGAGAGATGGAGAGAGAGGGAGAGAGAGAGGGGGAGAGAGTGAGAGAGAGAGAGAGAGAGAGAGAGAGGGAGAGAGAGATGGAGAGAGAGAGGGGAGAGAGGGAGAGAGAGGGGAGAGAGAGAGAGAGAGAGGGGGAGAGAGAGGGGAGGAGAGAGAGAGGGGAGAGATGGAGAGAGAGAGGGAGGAGAGAGGGGAGAGAGAGATGGAGAGAGAGGGGGAGAGAGGGGGAGAGAGAGAGAGATGGAGAGAGAGGGGTAGAGAGAGAGAGAGAGAAGGAGAGAGAGGGGGGGGGTAGAGAGAGAGAGGGGGGTGAGAGGAAGAGAGGGGGGTGAGAGGCCCGCGTTAATTAAGAAAAGCCGCTTCATAAGAAAGGCGGAGGAGGCCGAGGGACGCACTTTAAAAACCTGGAACCCGACCAAACAGCGCCATGAATAATTAGCCCGAGACGAGCGCAAAGAGCCAAAAAAACGATGTGCTCGTCCTTATCGGGGCCCGGCGTCGCGCATCAGCTCGACGGGGGCCTAATATTCATAAACGCCGATGAACTTGGGGTGATTTTGGGAAGAAGTCCAAGGTTTGTCTGGAATGTCACCTTGTCCCGAGCGGTTATCTGCGGCTCCGTCTGAAGGGGGCGCCGCGCGGGACCGGCTCGTGCATCATGTGGATTGTTCGGGGCTCATTAAAGCTCGCCGAGGGTTATCAGCGCCGAACAAACAAACGAAATTAAAAACACGCCGCGGAAGATCGAAAAGGGCCGGTCTCTGCTCTTCAGGCGAATTAAAAGACGAGAATGACTGTTTTAAAGTGAAATGTGGTCGGTTTGTGATGTTTTTGGCGTTTGTGACTTGTTTTTTTTTTTATTGTAAAGGTTTTTGGGGCGTTTAAAATCCAGTTTCATCCAGATACTGTGTCCTTTGGCAAGACACTTTTCTCACGAGACGCTGTAGGTGAAAAAATCTTAAATTTAAAGATATTAATTTGAAACTTCTCCAGTAGTTTACTCACATAAATGTAAGAAAATAAGGAATTTTACGTGAAAAAAATGGCCAAAAATCCACACATTTGGGACATTTAAATCTGAAAAATGGACAGGGGAGAGAGAGGGGGGAGAGAAGAGAGATAGAGGGAAAGGGAGACAGGAGAGAGAGGGGGAAAGGGAGCGAGAGAGAGAAGGGAGGAGAAGAGAGAGAGGGAATGAAAGGGGGGAGAGAGGGAAAGAGAGACAGAAGAGAGAGGGGGAAAGAGAGAGAAGGGAGGAGAAGAGAGAGAGGGAATGAAAGGGGGAGAGAGGGAAAGAGAGACAGAAGAGAGAGAGGGTGAAGGGAGGGAGAGAAGACAGAAAGGGGGGAGGGAAAGAGAGACAGAAGAGAGAGGGTGAAAGGAGGGAGGGAAGACAGAGAGGGAAAGAGAGACAGAAGAGAGGGAAAGAAAGAGGGAGAGATGGGGAGACAGGAGAGAGAGGGGGAAAGCGAGAGAGAGAAAAGAGGAGAAGAGAGAGAGGGAATGAAAGGGGGGAGAGAGGGAAAGAGAGTCAGAAGAGAGAGAGGGTGAAGGGAGGGAGAGAAGACAGAGAGGGAAAGAGAGGGGGGAGGGAAAGAGAGACAGAAGAGAGGGAGAGAGGGGGAGAGAGGGAAAGAGAGAGGGAGAGAGAGGGGGAAAGAGAGAGAGAGAAGGGAGGAGAAGAGAGAGAGGGAATGAAAGGGGGGAGAGAGGGAAAGAGAGTCAGAAGAGAGAGGGTGAAAGGAGGGAGAGAAGACAGAGAGGGAAAGAGAGGGGGGAGGGAAAGAGAGACAGAAGAGAGAGAGGGTGAAAGGAGGGAGAGAAGACAGAGAAGGAAAGAGAGACAGAAGAGAGGGAGAGAGAGGGAAAGAAAGAGGGAGAGATGGGGAGACAAGAGAGAGAGGGGGAAAGAGAGAGAGAGAAGGGAGGAGAAGAGAGAGAGGGAATGAAAGGGGGGAGAGAGGGAAAGAGAGTCAGAAGAGAGAGAGGGTGAAAGGAGGGAGAGAAGATAGAGGGAAAGAGAGGGGGGAGGGAAGAGAGACAGGAGAGAGGGAGAGAGGGGGAGAGAGGGAAAGAAAGAGGGAGAGATGGAGAGAGAGGGGGAGTAATGTGGGAGAAGAGAGAGAGGTAAAGAGGGGGGAGAGAGAGAGCAAGACAGGGATAGAGAAAAGGGGGGTGAGTAAGGGGGGTTTAAAGGCCAAAAACATACAAATAATGAATCATATTTGTCCTTTATGTACGGCACAGAGACTTAAGATCTATTGACCCTTTAAAGTCTGTAACAAAAACATTGTAGATCCAGAACGGAGGCAAAAGTGAAGAGCAACATGGTGTGATTTCACTGAGAAATATCACAGAATATCACAAAATATGACAAATGTAGATGATTTAGTGTCAGTAAAAGCCTCAGACACATGTGAGTGACATCAGAGCTGCTTTAAACACATTTATTATTGTATTTTACATTATGTTTGAGGAAATTATGATCAACTCTTCGCATTTTTGATGAAGGAACAATCCAGATTTATGGGTTTTACTGGAAAAATACTCACAGAAATGTTGAGCCCACAATCATTTACATTTTATCTAGAGATATATTAGATACTGTTCCATAAATTAGATTCTTTTGAAGCTGAAATACAATTTTAGGGCTAGAACATTGTATTTTGTCCATCGTTTGTTAAAGAAAAGCAAACTAACTGACCTTTCTACTCTGGAAATTCAAACGTGTTGCTTTTTTAAAACACCATAAAAAAACATAGAATTTAGATCTAACGTGAGACAATCATTCAAACATTTACAACTTAATTTTGCCTCCATTCAGGAATTGTGATGACGGAGCATTTTAAATGGTCTATTCTTTTGACTGTAGAAATCTGGGAAAATTGAAACCGAGCGTTTTTGTGAGGCTCGGACAAGGAGCGGGGAAGAGGACCTCGTAAACAGGATAAACGACACACGTTCGAACGACGCTAAACACGACTCCATCTTTGTTTTTGACGAGAAACAATGCCATAGCTCCCTCTCTCGGCCCGTGTCCCGTCCCTCTGGTCTCCCCCGGGGGCCCTCGCCTCCCTCTGGTCCCCCCGGGGCCCCTCTCCTCTGCGCGGGGCCATCATTTATCCCGGGGCCTCCTCTGGTACTCCATTACACATTAGCGTACACCGCGGCCGATCTGTTCCCGTCGCCGTAATCGCATTTTAATATCGCTCTGATCGTGTCGTCCAATTAAGCGCGAGCGCCGCCAACGAAGGGCGACCGCGACCGCAGCCACCTCTGATCCGCCATATGGAGCCTCCCCCGCCTCCCCCGTCTCCCCCTCGCCTGCCTCACCCTCGCGCTCGTCACTCGGACCAGTCTCTGTAGGACCTCGGACTTCTTTGATCCCAGGCAGGACTTTTGACGTCACATTTTACTCACCATGACTTAAATAACAAACATTAAACTCTGTAAACGCCCCCCTCTCCTCGTACGGACGGAAATGACCTCCCCCTTTGCCATCCCCCTCCTCAAAATGTCCTCCCCATTCCTCAACCCCTTTTCTTTCTCTCTCTCCTCTCTCTGATCGTCCTCCCCTCTCTCTTTCCTCTCTCCTCCTTCTCCTCCCCCCTCTCTTTCTTCTCCTCCTTCTACTTCCTCTCCTCTCTCTTCCCTTTCTCTCTGAGCGTCCTCCCCTCTCTCTTTCCTCTTTCCTCTCCTCCTTTCTCCCCTCTCTCTTTCCTCTCTCCTCCTTCTCCTTCCTCCCCTCTCTCTTTCCTCTCCTCCTTCTCCTTCCTCCCCTCTCTCTTCCCTTTCTCCTCCTTCTCCTTCCCCCCTCTCTCTTTCCTCTCTCCTCCTTCTTTCTCCTTCCTCCCCTCTCTCTTTCCTCTCCTCCTTCCTCCCCCTCTCTTCCTCTCTTCTCCTTCCCCTTCCTCCCCTCTCTCTTTCCTCTCTCCTCTCCTCCCCTTCCTCCCCTCTCTCTTTCCTCTCCTCCTTCTTCCCCTCTCTCTTTCCTCTCTCTTCTCCTCTTCCTCCCCCTCTCCCTCTCGTCTCCCTCTCTAAATACCTCCCCCCTCTCTCGATGATTAAAGAGGCGGCCATTTTGTCTCATTATGAATAAAAAACGACACCCAACTTCATTTCTTCTGTTGACAAAGGTCTGTTTAAATCTTAAATCCAGAAGAATCAAGATGAATTATTCGGAATTTAACTAAGACGCAGTTTAGATAAATATATTTCAAATTCTGCCAAAATCTTTACAATTTTTTACCTCAGTTTAGCTGTTTAGTTAGCTTTTTTTAACTTTCTGGTTGCAAATGATGACATCAGACTGGGAAATGACCAAGAAACATCCTGTACATTGGGCCAAAACTCCTCAAGCGTCACAGATTTTTGCCACTGAAGAGACTAACACTGGGGTAACGTGATCTCTTCCTCTAGTTCCTGTTAATAATCTTAATTTTGAAGCTTCTTAGAGCTTTTAGGACACGCTGCAGTCTGATCCGGACGTGACAAATGCAGTTTTTCAGCGTCACTTTCAGGCAGGATTTTTCGGTAACACTTTATAATAACTGCACTTATTCATGACTTAATAAAGCATGAACAAAGACTTAATTAATAATCAACAAATAGTTTATTAAGAATGATTCAGGCTTAGTAACTATTTAACAAATATTCTAACCCTAATTTCTAATCATAACCTTAATTAAGTCAATTAAGTCGTTACTAATCCTGAATCACGTTTAATAAACTATATATATTCATTATTAATTAATGTTTTATTAAAGGGCCTATGACAGGTTGAAATACAAATTTAACTAAAATACAGTAAAGATAAATATAATCAAATTTATACTAAAATCTTTACAAATTTTAGCCTAGTTTAGCTGTTTTTTAGGTTTTAAGTTTTACTTCCTGGTTGTAAAGTTTGACATCACGCTAGGAAATTACCATAGCAACCACACTGTACATTGGTCAAAATTCATCTAATGTCACAGATTTTGTTCATTTGACAAAGAGAAACACATGTGACACCTTTATTTTGTTGAATTAATGTTTAAAGGGTCAAAAAAGTAGTTTATTTGGTGTAAATTATGCATAACCTTTGTCTCCACACAGTGTGATGTCATCAGTTTGTTTACTTCCTGTAATTGTCAACAGATTTCTCAACTTTTCTCCACAAATAGTGACTTGATTGGTGTAAAACTACAATTTATATTTATAAGCGGTATTAATGCACTGAAGAAAGTCAAAATTTGAAAATCATAAAAACCCGTCACACGCCCTTTAAGATGTCGTTATTATAAAGTGGTACCGATTTTTCTGATTTCGGCTGATATTACACAGATAAAGTGGGCTTGATTTATTTGTGCTATGAACGAGCGCTCTGGGTCAGCTCTAACGTACGATTTTCACCCGTCACCCGTTGGTCGGAGGGCGCCGCTCACAAGCTGGACATTCATTTAACTAAAATGCAGTTTAGATAAATATATTTCTAATTCTTACTATTTTTACCTCGGTTTAGCTGTTTCATTAGGTTTTTAATCGTACTTCCTGGTTGCACAGACTGGGAAATGACCAAGAAACATCCTGTACATTGGGCTAAAACTCCTCTAACGTCACAGATTTTTGCCACTGAAGAGACTAACACTGGGGTAATGTGATGTCTTCCTCTAGTTCCTGTTAATAATCTTAATTTTGAACCAGTCTTTTGTCTGAACTGGCTGTGACAAAAACACGAGGAGTTTTTCAGCGTCACTTTCAGGAAGGGATTTTTCTGATTTCAGCTGTTATTACACAGATTTATTTGTGCTTTGAACGACGCTCTGGGTCAGCTCTAACGTACGATTTCCTCCCGTTCCCGTCCTGGCCGCTCTTTTCTAATCCGCCGATCAGTGTCAAACCCACACTTTGACGGACGGACAGCTCCCGCCCGCCCCGGCACAGAAATAAACCCGCTTATTTAGAACGTCCGGCGCCGGCTGCGATCTGAGGCTGTGAGGGGGAGGGAGGAGCCCCGGGGGGTGAGTGACAGGGGCCGGGGGCGGAGCATGTGCAGCTCTGGTGATGTACAAAAGTGTTTATTACCGTTCTTGTCCGTTAAACTGGCTCTTTGCCTTTGCTTTGGCGGCTCACGTGTCACAGTTTTGAGATTATTGTGAGATTAAATTATGAAACGTGTCCAAAATCAAATATGAAAGAAATAAAATTGATAAAACTGAATAATTAAAAGGATAAAATGCAATGTATTACAGTAATCAGAAGTCATTGTCAGTGATCAAAATTCACAAACATAGGAACTTGCTTTGACGTAAAGTACAACTTAAAACAATGAATAAAATATTAGCAAAATATATAAGAAAGGGCATGCATAAAATAAAAATAAGACAAGATAAAAGAAATAAATACAAGAGGCAACGTAAACGTAGGGCTGTCAAAGTTAACACGATAACTCATGTGATTAATCAAAGAAAATTGACGCATTAATCAGAGTTTGATTTGACCAAACGCGCTCTTTTGGATCACGCAGGTCATTTTACACAAATACAATCCACAAATCCTCACTTTGACGAGCGCAGAAATCTGAGGGGCTGATGTTTACGAGCGCGGAGCGGCGGAGAGCGGCGCAGAACAAACCAAACACGTGGTGTAGATCACGTGTCGAGTCGAGAGTGTGTGACTATGTGACGAGAACAACTCTGTGTGCCGCTAAAACAACTCTGTGTGACGCTAAAACAAGTGAACTGGACCAAACATGTCCCCAAACTATTACAGACTGTTAACTATTCCAGTGTTACCCACTCTGCCGCTGTTACCCGCTCCTCGTGTAGACGCCAGACCAGCACCAGCTCCATCTGTCTACATGGATGTCAGTTACCCTTGTAACTATAGTTCTATGACTGTATGAAGGGCCCTTCATCCATTAAACCGGTGTTTGGTCATGAAGCCTAGATTTACCTGAAACATGTGCCACAGACTCAACATCTGACTTTAATTAAGTCTAGGTAATGTATAAAGTCAAAGTCTAAATAATGTATTTAGATCTGTGAATGTGAATTAATGTGAATTAATCAAATGATTTCATTTTCAGAAGAAAATGTGCAAAAAAATGTAAACTATGACACTTGAAAAAGAGCGTGATGTGATTAATTGTGATTAATCAAAGTTCCAAAGTGTGATTAATCAGATACATTTTTTAAATCGATTGACAGCACTAGTAAAAGCCCTGACTAAAAGCAACTAAAACCAGTTAAAAGTACAACTAGCATAACATTTAAATGAGACATTTTTGCAGTGTAAGCTCCGTTTTGCATAATATTTGTCCTTTATTTGAATACGTCGTTGCACGTTTGTACAAACCTGACACTTTCAAGTCAGAAGTTAATTTTGTGCTCCGGTGTTACCCGCTCTGCCGCGGGTGTTACCCGCTCTGCCGCGGGTGTTACCCGCTCTGCCTCGGGTGTTACACACTCTGCCGCAGGTGTTACCCACTCTGCCTCAGGTGTTACCCACTCTGCCGCTCCGGTGTTACCCCCTCTGCCTCAGGTGTTACCCACTCTGCCGCTCCGGTGTTACCCACTATGCCGCTCAGGTGTTACCCACTCTGCCGCGGGTGTTACCCACTCTGCCGCTCCGGTGTTACCCACTCTGCCGCGGGTGTTACCCACTCTGCCGCGGGTGTTACCCACTCTGCCGCGGGTGTTACCCACTCTGCCGCTCCAGTGTTACCCACTCTGCCGCGGGTGTTACCCACTCTGCCGCTCCGGTGTTACCCACTCTCTGCCCACTCTCGGTGTTACCCACTCTTCGCCGGTGTTACCCACTCTGCCGCTCGGTGTTACCCACTCTGCCGCTGGTGTTACCCCCTCTGCGCTTGGTGTTACCCACTCTGCCTGGTGTTACCCACTCTGCCGCTCCAGTGTTACCCACTCTGACCTGGTGTTACCCACTCTTCCGGTGTTACCCACTCTTCCGCGGGTGTTACCCACTCTGCCGCGATTGTTACCCACTCTGCCGCTCCGGTGTTACCCACTCTGCCGCTCCGGTGTTACCCACTCTGCCGCTCCGGTGTTACCCACTCTGCTGCGGGTGTTACCCACTCTGCCGCGGGTGTTACCCACTCTGCCGCTCCGGTGTTACCCACTCTGCCGCTCCGGTGTTACCCACTCTGCCGCGGGTGTTACCCACTCTGCCGCGGGTGTTACCCACTCTGCCGCGGGTGTTACCCACTCTGCCGCTCCGGTGTTACCCACTCTGCCGCGGGTGTTACCCACTCTGCCGCGGGTGTTACCCACTCTGCCGCGGGTGTTACCCACTCTGCCGCGGGTGTTACCCACTCTTCCGCGGGTGTTACCCACTCTGCCGCTCCGGTGTTACCCACTCTGCCGCGGGTGTTACCCACTCTGCCGCTCCTCCAGTGTTACCCACTCTGCCGCTCCGGTGTTACCCACTCTTCCGCGGGTGTTACCCACTCTGCCGCTCCGGTGTTACCCACTCTTCCGCGGGTGTTACCCACTCTGCCGCGGGTGTTACCCACTCTGCCGCTCCTCCAGTGTTACCCACTCTGCCGCGGGTGTTACCCACTCTGCCTCCGGTGTTACCCACTCTGCCGCGGGTGTTACCCACTCTGCCGCGGGTGTTACCCACTCTGCCGCTCCGGTGTTACCCACTCTGCCGCGGGTGTTACCCACTCTTCCGCGGGTGTTACCCACTCTTCCGCGGGTGTTACCCACTCTTCCGCGGGTGTTACCCACTCTGCCGCTCCGGTGTTACCCACTCTGCCGCGGGTGTTACCCACTCTCACCCGCCGGTGTTACCCACTCTGCCGCTCCGGTGTTACCCACTCTGCCGCTCCGGTGTTACCCACTCTGCCGCGGGTGTTACCCACTCTTCCGCGGGTGTTACCCACTCTGCCGCTCCGGTGTTACCCACTCTTCCGCGGGTGTTACCCACTCTGCCGCGATTGTTACCCACTCTGCCGCTCCGGTGTTACCCACTCTGCCGCTCCGGTGTTACCCACTCTGCCGCGGGTGTTACCCACTCTGCCGCTCCGGTGTTACCCACTCTGCCGCTCCGGTGTTACCCACTCTGCCGCTCCGGTGTTACCCACTCTTCCGCGGGTGTTACCCACTCTTCCGCGGGTGTTACCCACTCTGCCGCTCCGGTGTTACCCACTCTGCCGCGGGTGTTACCCACTCTGCCGCTCCGGTGTTACCCACTCTGCCGCTCCGGTGTTACCCACTCTGCCGCGGGTGTTACCCACTCTGCCGCTCCGGTGTTACCCACTCTGCCGCTCCGGTGTTACCCACTCTGCCGCTCCGGTGTTACCCACTCTGCCGCGGGTGTTACCCACTCTGCCGCGGGTGTTACCCACTCTGCCGCGATTGTTACCCACTCTGCCGCTCCGGTGTTACCCACTCTGCCGCTCCTCTGGTGTTACCCACTCTGCCGCTCCGGTGTTACCCACTCTTCCGCGGGTGTTACCCACTCTGCCGCGATTGTTACCCACTCTGCCGCTCCGGTGTTACCCACTCTGCCGCTCCGGTGTTACCCACTCTGCCGCTCCGGTGTTACCCACTCTGCCGCGGGTGTTACCCACTCTGCCGCTCCGGTGTTACCCACTCTGCCGCTCCGGTGTTACCCACTCTGCCGCGGGTGTTACCCACTCTGCCGCGGGTGTTACCCACTCTGCCGCGGGTGTTACCCACTCTGCCGCGGGTGTTACCCACTCTGCGCTCGGTGTTACCCACTCTGCCGCTCCGGTGTTACCCACTCTGCCGGTGTTACCCACTCTGCCTCAGGTGTTACCCACTCTGCCGCGGGTGTTACCCACTCTGCCGCGGGTGTTACCCACTCTGCCGCTCCGGTGTTACCCACTCTGCCGCTCCGGTGTTACCCACTCTGCCGCTCCTCTGGTGTTACCCACTCTGCCTCAGGTGTTACCCACTCTGCCGCGGGTGTTACCCACTCTGCCGCGGGTGTTACCCACTCTTCCGCGGGTGTTACCCACTCTGCCGCGATTGTTACCCACTCTGCCGCTCCGGTGTTACCCACTCTGCCGCTCCTCTGGTGTTACCCACTCTGCCGCTCCGGTGTTACCCACTCTGCCGCTCCTCTGGTGTTACCCACTCTGCCTCCGGTGTTACCCACTCTGCCGCTCCGGTGTTACCCACTCTGCCGCTCCTCTGGTGTTACCCACTCTGCCTCCGGTGTTACCCACTCTGCCGCGGGTGTTACCCACTCTGCCTCCGGTGTTACCCACTCTGCCACGGGTGTTACCCACTCTGCCTCGGGTGTTACCCACTCTGCCACGGCTCTGGGGTCGTGTTAAGTGGATGATGTCGGCGCCGCTCGACCCGAGGCCGACCGCGGCTTTGATCACTGACCGTTAGTGCACGACCTCTGACCTCTGGAGCCGGAGGTCGAGAGAGGCTTTAAACACGGGGTTAATGGAGCGTTTAACAGACTGAGTGAGGGAGAGGGGGAGGAGGGGGGAGAGAGGGGGGCGAGGACAGGGGGAGAGAGAGAGAGGAAAGAGAGAGAAGGGGGGAGGAGGGGAGAGAGAGGGGGGCGAGGAGAGGGGGAGAGAGAGAGAGAGAGAGAGAGGAAAGAGAGAGAGAGAGGAATGAGAGAGAGGGGAGGAGGGGGGCGAGAAGAGGGGGGGATGAGGAGAGGGAGAGAGAGAGGAAAGAGAGAGAGAAGGGGGGAGGAGGGGGGAGAGAAGGGGGCAAGGAGAGGGGGAGAGAGGAATGAGAGAGAGGGGAGGGGGGGGGGAGAGAGAGGGGAGGAGGGGGGAGAGAGGGGGCGAGGAGAGGGGGAGAGAGAAAGAGGAAAGAGAGAGAGAAAAAAATACAAGTTTAGATTTAGATTTTAGATGTATTTATTTAAAAGGGACAGTGCATATTGATGAACATAGAATGTAAATATACCAGAGTTAGCCATTGGCTCCTTTCTATCTGTCGTCCCAGGCAGATCAGGACAAAAAACAACACATAAACACACATTCCATACAAATGACACATGACAACATTAGACTTAAACAACACTTCAGAGACAGTGATCACAGACCTGGTTCTTCTTGAGCCAACGTTTCAAATTTGTCTTAAAGGGCCAATGACAGGTTGAAATACACATTTAACTAAAATGCAGTTAAGATAAATATATTCAAATTTCTACTAAAATCTGTAGAAATTTAACCCCAGTTTAGCAGCTTTTTAGGTTTAAAATTTTATTCCCGGTTGTAAAGTATGACATCACGCTAGGAAATTACCATAGCAACCACACTGTACACTGGGCCAAAACTCCTCTAATGTCACAGATTTTGTTCATTTGACAAAGAGAAACACATGTGAACACCTTTATTTTGTTGAATCAAAGTTTAAAGGGTCAAAAAGTAGTTTAATTTGTGTAAATTATGCGTAACCTTCGTCTCCCCAGCGTGATGTCATCAGTTTGTTTACTTCCTGTAGTTGTCAACAGATTTTTCAACTTTTCTCCGCAAACAGTGACTTGATTGGTGTAAAACTATCATTTGTATTTACAAGAGCTTTGACTGACAGCACTTGTTGACTGAACGCTGTGCATCTAAAATAGGCATCAATACAACAAATAAAGTCAAAATTAGAAAATGATAAAAAATCTGTCACACGTCCTTTAATGTCAGCCTGACTCTTTCCCTTTTATCTCTCCCTGATCCAGGTCCTCGTCGTTCTCTTCTTCTTGACCCTGATTCTCCGCTCGTCGTGGCGTCCCGGGCCGCGATAACGCCGTGTTTAGTCTGCCGCGCCCGCACACGCCGGCTCAGGGGTTTGGTTCCCACGCCGGCCGGCCTCCGTCGCTCCGCGGTTTAGCCTTGGGCCGTATCTGCTCCGGGAGATAGTCTGGGCCCGGCGCGTGCTCGCAGCCAAGGCCGAGCGGCGCGGTCTAACTCCTGGAACCTGAACTTGAATTTATATTTATAAGAGGCATTAATACACTGAATAAAGTCATAATTAGAACATGATAAAAGCCGGTCGTTCACACACAGCAAAAAATGTAAATCTATCCAAGCTTAAAAAGGCTTGAATTTATCATTTTGATCTAGATTTGAGTAATGTTGTAATTGTTGATGTGATGCAGAATATTTCACTGGTTTCAAGGTATTTCTGATGATCGTACCATAATTTTGCTTAAAGGGCCCCTGACAGGTTGAACTACTCATTTAACTAAAATGTAGTTTAGATAAATATATTTCAAATTTTGCTAAAATACTTCACACATTTTATCCTGGTTTCGCAATTTTTTAGTTTTTTTAATTTCACTTCCTGGTTGTAAATGATGACATCACGCTAGGAAACTACCTAGCAGCACAGGCCGAGCGGCACGGTCTAACTCCTGAAGCGCTCAGAGGGCACAGCACAGGCCGAGCGGTGCGGTCTAACTCCTGGAGCGCTCGGAGGGCACAGCACAGGCCCAGCGGCGCGGTCTAACTCCTGGAGCGCTCAGGGGGCACAGCACAGGCCCAGCGGCGCGGTCTAACTCCTGGAGCGCTTGGAAGGCACAGCACAGGCCCAGCGGCGCGGTCTAACTCCTGGAGCGCTCGGAGGGCACAGCACAGGCCGAGCGGCACGGTCTAACTTCTGGAGCGCTAAGGGGGCACAGCACAGGCCCAGCGGCGCGGTCTAACTCCTGGAGCGCTTGGAGGGCACAGCACAGGCCGAGCGGCACGGTCTAACTCCTGGAGCGCTAAGGGGGCACAGCACAGGCCCAGCGGCGCGGTCTAACTCCTGGAGCGCTCGGAGGGCACAGCACAGGCCCAGCGGCGCGGTCTAACCCCCGGAGCGCTAAGGGGGCACAGCACAGGCCCAGCGCCGCGGTCTAACTCCTGGAGCGCTTGGAAGGCACAGCACATGCCGAGCGGCGCAGTCTAACTCCTGGAGCTCGGAGGGCACAGCACAGGCCCAGCGGCGCGGTCTAACCCCCGGAGCGCTAAGGGGGCACAGCACAGGCCCAGCGGCGCGGTCTAACTCCTGGAGCGCTCGGAGGGCACAGCACAGGCCCAGCGGCGCGGTCTAACTCCTGGAGCGCTCGGAGGGCACAGCACAGGCCCAGCGGCGCGGTCTAACTCCTGGAGCGCTCGGAGGGCACAGCACAGGCCCAGCGGCGCGGTCTAACTCCCGGAGCGCTCGGAGGGCACAGCACAGGCCCAGCGGCGCGGTCTAACCCCCGGAGCGCTATGTGGGCACAGCACAGGCCCAGCGGCGGTCTAAGGGCACAGCACAGGCCCAGCGGCGCGGTCTCTCCTGGAGCGCTCAGGGGCACAGCACAGCGCGGTCTAACTCCTGAGCGCTCAGGGGGCACAGCACAGGCCCGGCGGCGCGGTCTATCTCCTGGAGCGCTCAGAGGGCACAGCACAGGCCGAGCGGCGCGGTCTAACTTCCGGAGCGCTCGGAGGGCACAGCACAGGCCCAGCGGCGCGGTCTAACTCCTGGAGCGCTCAGGGGGCACAGCACAGGCGCGGTCTAACTCCTGGAGCGCTCAGGGGGCACAGCACAGGCCCAGTGGCGCGGTCTAACTCCTGGAGCGCTCAGAGGGCACAGCACAGGCCGAGCGGCGCGGTCTAACTTCCGGAGCGCTCGGAGGGCACAGCACAGGCCCAGCGGCGCGGTCTAACTCCTGGAGCGCTCAGGGGGCACAGCACAGGCGCGGTCTAACTCCTGGAGCGCTCAGGGGGCACAGCACAGGCCCAGCGGCGCGGTCTAACTCCTGGAGCGCTCAGGGGGCACAGCACAGGCCGAGCGGCGCGGTCTAACTCCTGGAGCGCTCAGAGAGACGTTTTCCAACGTCTTATTGAGAAAATACTTAAAATAGTTCAGAGCATCAACTTCTAACCATCGGATCCTTCTGGAAATTCAACTAATTGGAATTTAAGCACCACTTTGTAAGAACTACACTGTAATTAGCCTTAACGAAGCTAGATTTAATTTATAAAGAACCCATTATAAATGCCATTAAAAGTAAAGTGTAGTTATTATAAAGTGTAACCACCTTAAGTATTGTGTAAATCTGTTTAAAGGACTTAACTTTCCAGGTTTCCATGGAGATGATATTGCTTTGCCTGGAAAGTCACCCAGTGTGGCATTAAATCAAACTAATAAAACTGATCCTCTTAAATCTGTTCAATCAGAGAAAGGCACGTGGAGTTTGAATAAATAGTTTCTTACAGTTGTTGAGTTTAATAAAATTATTATCAGTTGTCAATTAAAAGTAGTTTCAACCTGCAACATGCTGTGCAGCAAAGAGAGAGAGAGGGGGGGGGGGAGAGGGGGGGGAGAGAGAGGGGGAGAGAGAGGGGAGAGAGAGAAAGAAAGACAGAGAGGGAGAAGGAAAGAGGGAGAGAAGGAGAGAGGGAAAGAAACAGAGCGAAAGAGAGAGAGAGGGAGACACAGAAAGAGAGAGAGAAGAAAGGAAGGGAGAGAGGGGGAGAAAGAGAGGGACAGAAAGAGAGGGGGAGAGAGATATATAGACAGAAAGAGAGACAGAGGGAGAGAGAAGGAGAAAAAAGGAGAGACAGAGGGAGAGAGAAGGAGGGAGAGTGGTAGAGAGAGAGAAGGAGGGAGAAAGGCAGAGAGAGAGCGTGAAAGGGGGGAGAGAGAAGGAGAGAGGGAGAAAGAGAGAGAGAGGGAGGGAGAGGTTTAGACAGAAAGAGAGGGAGAGAGAGATCTAGACAGAAAGAGACAGAGTGAGAGAGAAAGAGAGAGACAGAGGGGGAGGGAGAGAGAGAAGGAGGGAGAGTGGTAGAGAGAGAGTGAAAGGGGGAGAGAGAGAGGGAGGGAGGGAGAGAAAGAGAGAGAGAAAGAGAGGGAAAGAGAGACAGAAAAGGAGGGAGAGAGAGAGATCTAGACAGAAAGAGACAGAGTGAGAGAGAAGGAGAGAAAGAGAGAGACAGAGGGGGAGGGAGAGAGAGAAGGAGGGAGAGTGGTAGAGAGAGTGAAATGGGGAGAGAGAGAGTGGGAGGGAGGGAAAGAGAGAGGGAAAGAGAGAGAGAAAAGGAGGGAGAGAAAGAAGGAGGGAGAGAGGCAGAGAGAGAGAGTGAAAAGGGGAGAGAGAGAGGGAGGGAGGGAGAGAAAGAGAGAGAGAAAGAGAGGCAACGAGAGAGAGAAAAGGGGGGAGAGAGGCAGAGCAAGAGAAAGAGAGAGAACGGGAGAGAGAGACAGAGCGAAGTGAGAAAGAGAAGAAAGAGAGAGAGAAAGAGAGAAAGAGAGGGACAGAGAGTGTGAGAAAGAAAGACAAAGAAAGAGAAAGAACAAAACAGAAACAGAGAGAGAGAAGCCAGAGAGACAAACTATTTTCTCTTTTCCCTCCTGAACATGTTTTTTTCCACTTCTCGTTCTCTCGTTCGTTAAAAGTGCCGTAAAACCCGCCCGGCCCACGTCAAACCCACTCCTCGCTCGACCCGCGCCGCAACAGTTTGGAAAATTAATGAAATTTTACATCAAATGAATAATAAATTAAGCAGCGAAGGCAGCGCGGATGAATAAGTGATAAGGAAACGTAGAACAGAGAACAGAGACGGAAACCGGGTCAGCGCCGGAACAATGGGCCGCCCGAGGGTCCGCTGGGCCGCCCGGGGGTCCGCTGGGCCGCCATCAAATGCGGTCCGGGCCGTGTTTTTGGTCCTTGTTTTGGCTCGTCCCGAAACGAGCGGCGTCTGGGAATAGTCCGTTTTAACTCGCGAACTGTGTGGCGCGGCCTAATTAATAAAACCCTTTAATTAAGAAACAAGAAACAAGAGAGAGAGAGAGAGGGAGAGAGGGAGAGAGAGTGGGGGGGGGCGGGTTTGGAGGCGGGCCACTCGTTTCACTGAAGTGTAGTTTAGATAAATGTATTTCAAGTTTTTGCGAATGTACTTTGCAAATGTTGTCCCGGTTTATTCATTTTTTAGGTTTTTTGTTTTACTTCCTGGTTGTAAACGATGACATCACACTGGGAAATTACCATAGCAACCACACTGTGACACAGAGTTTTTACATTTTACAAATAAAAATACACAGTTTTTTGTTGAATTAATGTTTCAAGTGTCAGAAAAATAGTTTCTTCGATGTAAATTATGTATAACCTTTGTCTCCCACAGTGTGATGTCATCAGTTTGTTTACTTCCTGTAACTTTCTGTAGATTTTTCAACTTTTCTCCACAAACAGCGACTTGATTGGTGTAAAACTATCATTTATATTTACAACAGGTATTAATACACTGAATAAAGTCAAAATTTGAAAATCATGAAAGCCTGTCGTATGCACTTTAAACTCAGAAGAATTAAAATGTGTTGCAGAAAAATGTTGTCCCGGTTTAGCAAATTTTTAGGTTTTTTGTTTTACTTCCTAGTTGTAAACGATGACATCACACTGGGAAATAAACAAGAAACCTCCTGTACACTGACCAAACTCATCTAATGCCACAGATTTTTTATTTGACAAAGAAAAATACATCTTGAACACCTTTGTTTTGTTGAATTAATTTTTCAAGGGTAAAAAAAAGTAGTTTCTTTGATGTAATTTATGCGTAACCTTTGTCTCCACAGTGTGATGTCATCAGTTTGTTTACTTCCTGTAATTTTCTGCAGATTTTTCAACTTTTCTCAACAAACGGCAAATTGATTGGTGTAAAACTATAATTTATATTTATTTATAGGTGGTATTAATACACTAAATAAAGACAAAATTTTAACATCATGAAAACCTGTCGTACGCCCTTTAAACTCGGTCAGAAGAATTAAAATGTGTTGCAGAAAAATGAATTCGTTAAGATTGTTCTGGCGGTTGTTAAAGTGTTTGACAGGTTTTTATGATTTTCTAAAAGTGCTGTTCAGTGTATTCAGGCCCAGTGTATTTGGGGGCCCGGGGCAAGAGGGCTCACATGGGCCCCTTTAATACAGATTAAGAGGAAGAGGGTCCAGTTCTGGGCCCCTGAAACCCTGAGGCCCAGGACAACATGCCCCTTTGCCCCCCCTCATCTCCCCTGAGTGTTCAATACCTGCTGTAAATAGAAATTGTAGTTTTGCACCAATCAGGAGCTGTTTGTGGAGAAAAGCTGAAAAAACTGTGGAAAATGAAGTAAACAAACTCTCTCTCTCTCCTTCCTCCCCCTCACCTCTCTCCAGGAGGCCTCAGTCCCATTGATCCCTCTCTTTTCTCTCCCCCCTCTATCCTCTCCCCCTCTATCCTCTCTCTCTCCTGCTCCTCTCTCTCTCTCTCCCTCCCCTTCTCCTTTCTCTCCTTTTTCTCTCCCCCTCTCCCCCCTCCCTCTCTCTCCTTCTCCCCCACCCCCCTCCGCCCAGGAGGCCTCAGTCCCATTGAGACCTCTCTCTCTCCTTCTCTCTCTGTCCTCTCCCCCTCCCCCTCTCTCCAGGAGGCCTCAGTCCCATTGACCCCCCTCTCTCTCTCTCTCCTTCTCTCTCTCTCTCTCTCTCTCTCCCTCCCTCTCTCTCCTCTCCCTCCTCCCCTCCCCCCTCTCTCCAGGAGGCCTCGGTCCCATTTACCCCCCTCTCTCTCTCTCTCTCTCTCTCTCTCTCTCCTCTCTCTCTCTCTCCGCCCCTCCCCCTCTCTCTCTCTCTCCTTCTCTCTCTCTGTCTTCTCTCTCTCTCTCTCTCCCTCCTCCCTCTCTCTCCCCCCCCTCCCCTCCCCCCTCTCTCCAGGAGGCCTCGGTCCCATTGACCCCCCTCTCTCTCCTTCTCTCTCTCTCTCTCCTTCTCTCTCTCTCTACCCCCCTCCCCCTCTCTCTCTCTCCTTCTCTCTCTCTGTCTTCTCTCTCTCTCTCCCTCCCTCCTCCCTCTCTCTCTTTCTCCCTCCCTCCCCCCCTCTCCTCCCCCCTCTCTCCAGGAGGCCTCGGTCCCATTGATCCCCCTCTCTCTCCTCTCTCCCCCTCTCTCTCTCCCTCTCTCCCGCTCCCTCCCTCTCTTCTCTCCTCTCTCTCTCTCCCTCTCTCTCTCCCCCTCTCTCTCTCTCTCCTTCTCCTCTCTCTCTCCCTCTCCTCCTACTCCCTCCCCCCTCCCCTCCTCTCCCCTCTCTCCAGGAGGCCTCGGTCCCATTGATCCCCCTCTCTCTCCCTCTATCTTCTCCTCTCTCTCTCTGTCTTCTCTCTCTCTTCTCCTCTCCCTCCTCCCCCCCTCCTCTCCTCCTCTCCTCCCCCCTCTCTCCAGGAGGCCTCGGTCCCATTGATCCCCCTCTCTCTCCCCTCTCTCTCCCCACACCGCCTCGCACTTTCTCCGTCTGCGAAGCGAAAGGTTACGGCGCGCTAAAACGTGCCGCGCGCATATGCTAACCCGCTATCTCCATCTCGCCATTATCGCCCGTCCACAAATCCAAATGTCAGCGCGTTTTCCCTCCAAATGTCCCGCTCCGTGTGATGTTCCAAATGCAGATGATTCGCCGGCGTTTTGTGGTTTTACACGTGCCGCGGCGAGAGGCGGCGACCGGCCGGCGCTTTGGTCCCGCGGGACGGGGACGTTTAGCCCCGCGAGTCGATAAGACGCCGCGCTTCAAAGACCGGGAGACGGGACGCGGGAATTCGTGTCGAAATGTTAAAACCCGAGGCTCCGACGGTTCAAAGAGCGAGAGAAGAAGAGAAGAGGGAAAGGTTGGACGGCGTTAAAGACTTAATGGACACGACACGGGTTAGAACCGCTTTAGGAACCGGAAATCCAAAAACAAGGAAGTTATAATTCTATATGACAGTTTCTCGTGATATTCTTATAATGACTTTAGTTGCGTTTTTGTCACTTTTAATCACATTTCTGTTGCTTTTAGTTGCGTTTTTGTCTTTTTTGTCACATTTCTGTCGCTTTTAGTTGCGTTTTTGTCTCAATTAATCATATTTCTGTCGCTTTTAGTTGCGTTTTTGTCTCAATTAATCACATTTCTGTCGCTTTTAGTAGCGTTTTTGTCACTTTTAATCACATTTCTGTCGCTTTTAGTTGCGTCTTTTTTGTCACGTCTGTTGCTTTTAATTGTGTTTGTCGTTTTTAGTCATCTTTTTATCGTCATCAGTCTCATGTGTCTCTCACTTTAATGCAGTCCCAGCGTCACTTTTCACCAGACTCTGAGCCCACAGCGCTAAAGCTAACAATCATTAGTATGCTAACAGCGCACTTCCTGCTTCCCGTAGAATAAATCTCTGTATAAACAGATGCAGAGAAAACACTGTAGTCTCATTTTCTCCAGAACAGATGCTTTTAAAATAATCTCTGCTGGAGCAACACCCATAAAAATCAAACTAATTCTGTTTTTCACGTTTCAAAACAGTAAAAATCAGGTACAGCACCTTTAATTCTGTCTTTGTTCTCGATCGTGTGCAGCTCATAACTCAGTCCAAACTCTAATACTCTCAGTTTCCGTTTCAATAACAAAAGATTTACAAAGAAAAGTAGATAAATTTACAAAAAAAAACATGTTTCGTCACTCATCCAAGTAGCTTCTTCAGTTGCTCCTCTGAGAAAGCTTGGAGGGTGAAATAAATGTGACAACTCCATGAACACAGCGGCGCACATGACCACCTCGGCGTTCAGAACAAAAGATTAGCATAAAAAACATGTGTTTTGCCTCCGCTCTGCGCTCCCGGGCTCAAAACACAGCCTTTTCCAACCGTTTTATCTGCCTCAGACATTAATTATATATTAATAAATAAAATATTAAAATATGCTAAATCGAGACCATGCAGCAATGTTGGAAACGGCAACTTATTAAAAATTCAAAACGCTGAAACGGCGATTACACCTAAAGCAATCTGCAGACGGTTTGATCAGAAGGAAGACACTGGAGTAACGAGTTAATAAATCAGAGTTAAAGGAGACATTATGTTTTTTTTTTTTTAGGTTTTCAGTTTTGAATAATAACATTTACATCATTATATCATCATATATAATGCATTTTTTCATGGTAAGGTTTCAACCATTTAAAACGGCTTAATTATTAAACCGAACCCTTGACTTCCTGTCCAAAACTGCAGAACTGATAAGCCCCGCCCCTGCATTTGTATTTGTGCCCCTTTAAAGGGCCCATGACAGGTTGAAGTACTAATTTTTACTAAAACACAGTGAAGATCATTATATTTAAGATTCTGCTAAAGAATTAACTATTTTTATCTAAGTTTGGCCATTTTTTTAGGTTTAAATTTTTACTTCCTGGTTGTAAATGATGACATCACGCTAGGAAATTCTGCAAGTGTTACCTAGCAACCATGTTTTACACTGGGCCAAAACTCCTCTAATCTCACAGAAATTATTATTTGACAAATAAAAATACATGGGAACAACTTTATTTTGTTGAATCAATGTTTAAAGGGTCAGAAAAATGTGTTTGTTGGTTGTAAATCGTCCCTGGTGAGTCTCCCTAGTGTGACGTCGTCATGTTTTGGAATTCTGTTCTACTTCCTGTAAATTTCAACATATTTTTTAACTTTTCTTCACAAACTGTCTCTTGATTGGTGTAAAACTGTCATTTATGTTCACAACAGGTTATTTTTCTATCAAATATGTGAAAACTAGAAAATCATAAAAACCTGTCATACGCACTTTAAGTCGCATTTATCTCACCTTCAGTTGCATTTGTCCCCCTTAAAGGTCCCATAACATGCAAAATGGACTTTTCAGAGGTGTTAACCTTCCTCCAGTGCTATTTGGGCCTCGTATGTTGTGCCCAAAGTGGTTTTTTGATTGATTCCCTCATGTTTTCACTAGAGAACTGTCTTTTCCGTCCCCCTCGGCTGAGCAGCAGGCGGGGCTCCTCACTAAGATGACGCGGTGTTTAAGCCACGCCTCCAGGAAGCGCGCAGCCGCAAGAATAAAAACAGCTAATGCTAATGCTACACAGTAATTACACGATGGATACGACAGATAGAAGAGTTAGCTTGTTATTTACCAAACGGCACGTCCGTCGTTGAGGCCCTGGAGCACGTCAAACTCCAGGTCAGATCCAGGACGTAGGACTCAGCACGACGCACCGTCAGGACCAGAAAATGTTTATTCAGTGTTTGTGTATCGCTGTTTACCGGAGCACACGGCGCATGCACCATCTCCACTCTAGGCTTCGGCACGGGTTGGGAGGGGGAGGCAGTCTGCTCTCTGTTCGGGGGGGTCAGATCTCAGAGTGAGCCGTTTGCTTTTTCAAGGAGGGGGGCCAGTCCAAGAAATGGGTGTTTTTTGTAAACTGTTATGTTATGGATATTACACAACGAGAAAATGTATCAACAAAGCCCTTAGAATAGACTGTGTGAAGGGAAAGAGCAGGATATGGGACCTTTAAGTTGCATTAGTGTCGCTTAAAGTCGCATTTGTCTCGCTTTAAGTTGCATTTGTGCCGTTTTGAGTTGCATTTGTGTCACTTAAAGTCGCGTTTGTGTTGCTTTAAGTTGCGCTTTTGTCGTTTTTAGTCAAAATTTTATTGCATTTTTGTTATTTTATGTCACATTTTTGTCACATTTTGACACTGAGTTACATTTTTAGGTATTTTTGTTGCATTTTTGTCACTTGCTTCAGAACATGTTTCAACAAATCTGAACCACAGCAGTTTTTACAGAGAATAAAACAGGATATTTTGTCGTTTGTGGAGGAAAAGATTGCACGTCAAATACTGCAGCCTGTGAGATTTGCCAATTGTATCCGTTCAGATCATGACTTTGATTTAATTTTGATGAATTGTGCAGCTCGAAATTGAATTGAATTGTGCAATATGAGGGAAAAAACAGAATGATTTTAAATGCAGAACCCGGCATTTTTTCCTTGAATCTGCAGCTGTAGCAATGAAAACATGACACAAGTTCATTTTATTGCACTCAGCTCTAATGTTTATCCCATAAATAATGATAATAATAAAACAGTGAGAGACTTGACATTTGAGGAGGAGAGCCTGTTCTCCATGCGCTCCCTTAGCTCCTGTTTGGTGTGACCGACTCGTGTTTGACCTTTTCCTCTCGATGTTTTAAGAGCGTCCAGCGCCAAACTCCAGGGAAACACACTTTTCATCGGCTGTTTACGCCTCGCACTATCTCTGAACACAGAGCAGTCCAGGCTGAAGGTCTGAGGGTCTGAAGGTCTGGAGTTTTTGAGGGTCTGAGGGTCTGAGGGTCTGAGGGTCTGAGGGTCTGGAAGGTCTGAGAGTCTGAGGGTCTGGAGGGTCTGAGGGTCTGGAAGGTCTGAGAGTCTGAGGGTCTGGAGGGTCTGAGGGTCTGGAAGGTCTGAGAGTCTGAGGGTCTGAGGGTCTGAGGGTCTGAGGGTCTGAGGGTCTGAGGCTCTGAGGGTCTGAAGGTCTGAGGGTCTGAAGATTCTGAGGGTCTGAGGGTCTGTGGGTCTGAGGGTCTGAGGCTCTGAGGGTCTGAAGGTCTGAGGGTCTGAGGGTAAGGAGGGTCTGGAGGGTCTGAGGGTCTGAGGGTCTGAGGGTCTGAGGGTCTGGAAGGTCTGAGAGTCTGAGGGTCTGAGGGTCTGAGGGTCTGAGGGTCTGAGGGTCTGGAGGGTCTGAGGGTCTGAGGGTCTGAAGGTCTGAGGGTCTGAGGGTCTGGAGGGTCTGAGGGTCTGAGGGTCTGAAGGTCTGAGGGTCTGAGGGTAAGGAGGGTCTGGAGGGTCTGAGGGTCTGAGGGTCTGAGGGTCTGGAGGTCTGAAGGTCTAAGGGTCTAAGGGTCTGAGGGTCTGAGAGTCTGAGGCTCTGGGGGGTCTGGAGGATCTGGAGGCTCTGGTCTGGAGGGTCTGAGGCTCTGGAGGGTCTGGTCTGGAGGGTGTGAAGGTCTGGAGTTCTGGAGGGTCTGGTCTGGAGGCTCTGGAGGGTCTGAGGGTCCGGAGGCTCTGAGGGTCTGGAGGCTCTGAGGGTCTGGAGGCTCTGAGTGTCTGGAGTTCTGGAGGGTCTGGAGGGTCTGGAGATCCCGGAGGCTCTGGAGACTCTACAACTTGCAAATGTTTTACATTTTTAAGGCATATTTGGTATATCTTAGAATGATCAAACCTCCAGCTGCAGGAGTCATGAGTCCAAGTATCTGCTGCTTTGGGACGAGTGAAATATTCCTGCAGCGCTTTGTCACGTTTTTGAGGAGAGACGTCCCAAACAAAGTAAAGTCCTTGAAGTGCAGAGTATTTATGCTGTGTTTATCTGTCGGCATAACGCTCCAGGAGCAGCGGGGGAGGGGCAGCGTAGGTGCTAATGCTGCAGTGCATTATGGTCGCTGTAGTTTTAACAGGTTCTATGCATTTATAATCCAAATTAAAAATAATCTCGGGGGCCACTAGAGATCCTCTGAGGGCCGTGAGTTTGAGAGGCCTGTTCTGGAGGGTCTGTGTACCTGCTGGACATTTGATTTTTTGTGTTGTAGCAGCTTAAAAATAATACAAAAAATGAAAACAAAAAGCCTGTTTTTGTTTTTTCTAAACAAAAACAGGCTAGTATTTCATTTCTCGCTGTAAATCAAAAGGAGTTGCTGTTTGGCCATGTTTATCTGGGAGAGCGCCCTGAGAGCTCTGGGGAAATCGTCCTGTGAAGCTGTTCGTTCCCCGGGGCCAGAGCGGTCGTGCCTCCGGGGGCAGCGCAGAGTCAAAGCCGCTGAGAAGAAAAGCTCTGGCCGTTAGATTGGAGGGGTTTGCATTTGTTTAACTTCACCCCACGACCGAGGCATCAGGGGCAGAGCGGGAACACTGTCCGAGGCCGAGAGAAAATTATTTGCTGTTTTCCTGTTATGAACCAGCTCCTGTTCGTGTTAAAGGTCCCATATTCTGCTCTTTCCCCTTCACACAGTCTATTCTAAGGGCTTTGTTGATACATTTTCTCGTTGTGTAATATCCATAACATAACAGTTTACAAAAAACACCCATTTCTTGGACTGGCCCCCCTCCTGCAAAAGCAAACGGCTCACTCTGAGATCTGACCCCCCCGAACAGAGAGCAGGCTGCCTCCCCCTCCCAACCCGTGCCGAAGCCTAGAGTGGAGATGGTGCATGCGCCGTGTGCTCCGGTAAACAGCGATACACAAACACTGAATAAACATTTTCTCGTCCTGACGGTGCGTCGTGCTGAGTCCTACGTCCTGGATCTGACCTGGAGTTTGACGTGCTCCAGGGCCTCGACGACGGACGTGCCGTTTGGTAAATAACAAGCTAACTCTTCTATCTGTCGTATCCATCGTGTAATTACTGTGTAGCATTAGCATTAGCTGTTTTTATTCTGCGGCTGTGCGCTTCCTGGAGGCGTGGCTTAAACACCGCATCATCCTGGTGAAGCGTCATCTTAGTGAGGAGCCCCCGTCTGCTGCTCAGCCGAGGGGGACGGAAAAGACAGTTCTCTAGTGAAAACATGAGGGAATCAATCAAAAAACCACTTTGGGCACAACGTACGAGGCCTAAATAGCACTGGAGGAAGGTTAAAACCTCTGAAAAGTCAATTTTGCATGATATGGGACCTTTAATGAGGCCACACAGGCTCTACACTTTCTTGTACACATACTCTTTAAGACCAGGCTCACGCTCCTCTTTCAAATAGTTTATGGTCAGGACGGTTAGAACAGAAATAAAAACCTACAGTTTTAGCTCCGCTGCCCCCTGCTGTGCTGGAGGAAGTGTGGAGCTGAACACTGTCCTCTGGTTCTTCTACTTTCATCAACAACATTTAAGATTTTAGTTCAACTGGAGTCTGTTCATAGCTGTTTGCCTGGAGGAACTCTCTCTGCACTGGATGAGGAGGAGGGTCAATGGCTAAATATTTAAACTACTTTCTACCTGTGGCCCATCGAGGCAACTGTTGTAGTGATTTTTGGCGCTACAAAAATAAATTGATTTGATTTGATTCAATGAGAACTCAAACAAAGACTTGTTTTTCATTTTCCAATCTTGGCATCAAGGACAAAACTGTATTACTTTTTTTATTTTTTACTTCATGCTTGAGATGAAATAGGAAACAGGTTGTTTCCCTTTTCAAAACTAAAACCAAATGGTCAGCAGGTGTCTGGACCCTGGAGGCTGTGGATGCTCAGGAAGTTTTGGAGAGAAAGCTTTAGGAAGAGTTTAAAATTCAAATTTGTTATTAATTATATGTAAACTTATCTAAAATAAAGCTGGTTTTCCAAAATGCTGCTGACTTTAATTTCAAGTCGTGTGTTTTAGTGTCTCTCGATCAGGGATTCTCAAATGTTTTATCTCAAGTACCACCAAATGAAAACTGGGACAATTTCAGATCTAAATTATGGATAAACCAGGTCTTAAGTAGGAATACATTATGGTCACTGTAGTTTTAATTAGAAATTTACAAAAGGAAGAGCAAAAATTGTGAATAAAATCTACTCTAAATGAAATAAACATTAATTGAGGTGTCCACGTACCACAGTTTGAGAAACACTGCTCTAGATGGATCCATCATTTATTTATTTATTTGTATCGTTCACATTCACATTTTCAAATTGCTACCAAATGAGCATTATTCTCCAAAGTGACACACTGATTCATTTATATATTTTAAAGTGCGTATGACAGGTTTTTATGATTTTCTAATGTTGACTTTATTCAGTGTATTAATACTTTGTGTAAATATAAATTAATGTTTTGCACCAACCAGGAGCTGTTTGTGGAGAAAAGTTGAAAAATCTGTTGAAAATTACAGGAAGTAAACAAACTGATGACATCACACTGTGGAGACAAGGGATCTGCATAATTTACATCAAATAAACCACTTTTTTGACCCTTTAAACTTTGATTCAACAAAATAACGATGTTCATGTGTATTTTTCTTTGTCAAATAAAAAAATCTGTGACATTAGATGAGTTTTGGTGCAGTGTGCAGGATGTTTCTTGGTAATTTCCTGGTGTGATGTCATCATTTACAACCAGGAAGTGAAATCAAAAGCCTAAATAAACTAAACTGGAGTAATATTTGTAAAGATTTTTTGCAGAATTTGAAATATGTTTATCTTAACTGCATTTGAGTTAAGGTGAGACACTACAAAAAAATCTTAAATTTAAAGATATCAATGTTAAACTTCTCCTGTAGTTTACTCACAGAAATGTAAGAAAAAAGTTTTTAATCCTGTCATGTTTTCAAGTAGAAATAAGGCATTTTATGTGAAAAAATGACCAAAAATGTCACATATTTGGGACATTTAAATCTGAAAAATGGACAGAACCAGGTTTAAATTTCTTGGTTCCATTTGTAACATATTAGTTATAAAAATGTACAGAGGGGATTTGGATTTATTATTTAGTTTTGAAAATTTTGACTAATTTTTTTGACTTAAAACTTCAAAAAATCAGTTTTAGAATCAGATATTTAAAAATCCTTGTGTGTTTGGTCTAAATCCTGTTGAGTCCAGATTGTACAGTTTGGTGTAGGATCTACTTTAAGGCTGATCTTTATGTCTCGAGGGACAAAAATGCATTTTAAGAAAACGGCCTTTGAAGTTACAATGTCCCAGAGAAATCTATGGATGAAGTGGATTCAATGGAAGAATCAAACATCTTTAGGAGCAGATTGGACACGTTTGTTGTTTCCACATGAAAGTCGATGTGTGAGAGAGAAAACTGACCAAAAAACTGAAAAATTAAGTTTTTCCTGTAGTGTCTCGCCTTTGAGTGGTCCAGTCTATCATGGACACTTTAATATTCATCCACAGACCATAAATGGAGTCGACCTGTGGTGGTGGTGCACGTTTGAAAGTTGTGTGTAAAGTATTTGTAAATGGATAGTGCAGGTGCATCCAGCCTTAAGCCTCTAATCATGGCGACCTCGGGCCCCGCGTCGGGCTCGTCCGGCTCCCGGCGCTGATACCGGGCCGCCTTCCCGTCCAAAGTCGTGCCCCGTGGTGACAGGCGCGGCCGCCAATCTCCCTTTTTAGTCCTGGCGCGGCATCAGACGAGAATCCGAGTGAGCCAGTATCAAAATGTCAGCTTAAAAATGAAAATAAACAACTCAGGGCTTTGGCTGGCGATAGCGCTAATGCGACGGGGCCCCGGGACGAGCCGCTCTGCCCCCTGGAGGCGCGGGAGGGGAGGGAGTTCTGGGGGAAGGTAAAAGCGCGGAGGGTTGAGCGCCCCGAGGACAAACGGCTTTGAATGGCAGCAGCTCCGGGACGCAAAGACGAATAAACAGCGATAAGCTTGAAATAGGTCGGGTTTAAACGTCCGGGAAACATGCCAGAGATTATGCAGACACAAGTTTGGAAGATTTAGCGCGGTGTCAAAATAAGAATGCATTAGACCCGAGGGGAGCGGCGCCGAGGCCGTTCTGTGTGGCGTGTGCGTCTTCTCCCACGCGTCTGTGAAGAGGGTTTGTCTGAGTGCTCCACTTTACACTAACTCCAGTCGTTCGTCAGCTCGGCCACCGTCACGTTCTTTAACACGTGTCTCTGGTTTCAAGCACTCGCCTTCCTCTGATCTACTTGAAAACGTCGATATTAAACGGTTAAAAAATACGTCGCTGTGGCTTTTCACTCACCAGGAATGTACTTTTTCTATTCATCTACGGCGGGCAGCTCAAACTCGCGGCCCGGGAGCCAAATGCGGCCCTCAAGGTGATTTTTGGTGGCCCCCGAGATGATTTTTAATATGTATTATATTATGTATAGCCTTGATTTTCAACCAGAGCGCCGGGAACACTAGTCCGCCTTGAGGTTTTGCCTTGAGAAAATGTCCAGTTTAAGTTCACAGATTCACAAATGCGGATTAATGAACTACCTTTTAGGAGTGTCCTGATAAACATTTTCACCAAAAAAGAACTCAAAACCATCACTATTACCAAATTTAAAGAACTAGACAGTGCCACTGACATTATTTACCTCATTATATACAATATTTTTAGCTAAATGGTCTGATTTTGTAATATTTTAGTGGTAGGTGCCGCGCCGTGGTGGCTTTTAAACCCAAAACGTGTGCCACGACTCAATCAGAGCGCTGCTTTTAGCTCTTACTTTGAGACAAAACACTTTATTATTAGATGCACATGGCGTGCAGAGGTCTCATTTTTGTCATAAAGTCCTGCTTTTACAAGATACTTTTTGGTGGAAAACCATAGACCGTACATATCCAAGTGTCCATGGAGGCTCCTGGCTCCTTCAGCCAAGCTCCATTCACTTCCTGTGACACTGGTGCCGTTTACTCTGTAATTGTTTCGGTCAAACTCACATCTGGATCTAAAATATCCGTCTGACTCGCTCCACATGATCCTGGTGTTTTTTTCTCGTTGGTTGTTCATAAATCAAGTTAAGTTACAATAACTGACCAATCAGGTGCTTCCTTTTCCAGGGGCCGTTTTCGCTCGTGTTAGCAACAGGTTTGATTGACAGCTAGCGCTGCACGTTGCCGCCATCTCCTCCCACCGAGGGGCGGAGACCGTTAACAACCTCCTCCTGATTGGTCCGTGTGGTTGCCACGATACGCACTCGGATTTAAATATGGAGTCTGGCTCCACTTTAGCCGCTATAACTGCTAGCTCCACTTTAGCCGCTATAACTGTTAGCCGCGATTGGCTTCATTTGGCTGGAACTCCAAACGCTATGACGTCACACTCCCACAGTCCATCGATGTGTACGGTCTATGTGGAAAACACAAAAAGCATTCATTTACACCCAAAAAAGTCAGATACTCCAGCTTTAACCAACCCACTACAGTCGCTCAGTTTCATTCATTAGTCCTGTGTCGTTCCTAAACTCTGAACCAGGTGTGAGAGTTCAGAAGAACAAACCTGCGCCGCTTTAACGTCTGAAAAAAGACCTTTAAATGGCGTCGACTTTACACACGTATCCTGCTTTTCCTGCCTCTGACACGGCCTTTCATTTTACACTCCACTAATTGGACCAAAACTGTCCCGCTCCAACATCCAAACTCCAAACGTCCTGACACGCCTGCCCTTTCCCTCTCCGAACGTCCCCTCCCGGCGCCGCTCCCCGTTCGCCGTCGCGCGTCCCTTTTGTGTAAACCCCACGTTTACTAAAAAAAGGCGTCGTTTGTTTGGCTCGGTGCGGTCCCTTAGCGTGTCACGCCGCTAACTAGCACACGTGTCCAAAATAAACACGCTTCGCACCTCGCCGTGAGTAACGCGGCGAGAATCTGCTGCCGCGGCGCTTTCGGGCTCCACTCTACTTTTATTCTGTGAGCGAGGATTTATCATCAGGGAGAGAGAAATCAGGTCCAGGATGTGAACCAGGGCTGAACAAACCTTTTTTTATTTTATTGAGCGACACATATTTAAACAGACGAAAAGATGGCGACCGACAAACAGACAAACCAGTGCCGACACAGATTGTTTAAAGTGCCTCTGACAGGTTGGACTACTCATTTAGATAAATATATTTCAAATTCTGCTCAAATTCTGCTCAAATTATGATAAAAACACTGAGATTACACACCGCCCGATTACACGTGACACTTTTATTTTGTTGAATCAATGTTTAAAGGGTCAAAAAAGTAGTTTATTTTGTGTAAATTATACATAACCTTTGTCTCCACAGTGTGATGTCATCAGTTTGTTTACTTCCTGTAATTTTCAACATGTTTTTCAACTTTTTATCCACAAACAGCGACCTGATTGGTGTAAAACTATCATTTATATTTACAAGAGGTATTAATACACTGAATAAAGACAACATTTTACTCACTTTACAGGACAAATATTATGCAAAACTGACTGTTGAAAACTGTTGAGCTTTTGTCCATGTTCTAACATTGCTCCGTCATCAAAAACACACCTTAGCCTCGTTCTCATTTGTTTGTTGATGCTGGTTTGTAAATCCTCTCTGATGACGTCACACTGAGGAGGCAAAGGTTCTGCATAATTCACACAAAATAAACTACTTTTTTGACCCTTTGAACATTAATTCCGTAAAATAAACGTGTTCACATGTGTTTTTCTTTGTCAAATGTAAAAAAATCTGACATAAGAGGAGTTTTGGTGCAGAGTACAGGAGGTTTCTTGGTCATTTCCCAGTGTGATGTCATCATTTACAACCAGGAAGTGAAATTTAAAAGCTAAAAAAACAGCTAAACTGTGGTAAAAGTTGTAAAGATTTTATAAGAATTTGAAATATATTTATCTTAACTGCGTTTTAGTTAAGTTGTTTTTTCTTATTCTCTTATGGCAATGATGCTTTCAAAAGAAAACTTAATCTTTCTTTTTCACTCTGGCGTTTTTACCTTCAGCAGATTCAAGACTTGACTGTCATATTGTTGTGTGTTTTGCCTGTTGTAAATTTGTTTTGTTTTATTCCTGCCTTAATAAAGCATGAACAAAGACTTAATTCGTAATCAACAAATAGTTTATTAAGAATGATTAAGGTTTAGTAACTGTTTAACTAATATTCTAGCCCTAATTTCTAACCTTAACCATAATTAAGTCGTTACTAATCCTGAATCATGTTTAATAAACTATATATTCATTATTAATTAAGTCTCTGTTAATGCTTTATTAAGACAAAATAAGATGTAGTTATTATAAAGTGGTATCTGTTTTTCTTTTTGTGAAGCACTTGTGAGTTTCTTGTCTGACAAAGGTACTACACAAATTAACTTTACTTTCGTACTTAAACCACTTCTGATTGTGATTAAACGCCAACCTTCAGCCAAAGCACTGACATCGCCATGGAGACGAGCAGGTGGCCTTTAGTAATGTTACATAGTGCACCTTTAAAACCAGTTGCTAGATTTTTAAATACATTTATTCCTTTGTATCCACATCTGATAAAAGGAAACTCTCAGCTGCTGGATGTGTTCAATATGAAAAGAAAGCTGTGACACTTATTTACATCAAATCAAACATTCTGGGATGAATCAGTCAGTTTTAACTCCAAAAGCACCAATTTAAAAATTACACTAAAATTCAAAAAAATGTAGTAGGACTTTTATGGATTCTGCCTGGACTTTTTTACAAGTCCCTAAAACGTATTTTTAGTTAAATTAGCTGGTAACACTTTACAATAACTGCACTTATTCCTACCTTAATAAAGCATGAATAAAGACTTAATTTATAGTGAACAAAGAATGTATTATTATTATTTATTAATCCTCTAACGCCCTAACCCTAACCTTAAGTGGTAACTAATCCTGAATCAGGCTTAATAAACTATTTGTTCAGTATTAAATAAGTCTTAGTTCATGCTTTAAGGCAAAATAAGGTGTAGTTATTATAAAGTGGTACCAATTATCTTCAGCTTTGAAAGAGGAAATGTCAAAACCAACAAAAGCCCAAACTGGTGATGCCCTGTGTTCTACTGAACGCCTAAGAAACTCTTTTATACCAGCAGCTGTGTGTTTTTATAACAAACACTTTGTATACATTTTGTTGTTATTTATGCTGTTTTATTGTGACGCTACAAGGGTCTGTAGCAGAGTCCATGACGTTGTCTAATTGTGTTTAATTGTGCTTCATTGTGTTGTGTACGTGTGTTATGTAAGTCCATGGCATTTTAATTTCCCCCTCAGGGATCAATAAAGCATCCATCCATCCAAAATCTACAGACACAGCTTCACTTCTTCATAGATTTAACAAAGAAAATGTAGTTGGACTTTAAAGTCTGCTGTTCCTGTGGGCGGAGCTTGTTTCAGTGGAATCAGAGTAAATCAGACACAAAACTCCAGAGTCTGAGCTTCACGAAGAGTCAGACAATAGTTTGTGTCAAAGGATCAGAACCAGCTTCAGTTTGAGGCTCGTTTCAGTCCCACGTTTGAGTAAAACCCGTTCCAAGCGGCGTGTTTAATCCGTCTTTCTGGTTGATTCTCTGGATAAATGTAAACTCGATGTGCTGTCGGTCTGTGCTGGACATCTCTATCCTCGGCCTCACGTTCAGCTCTCGGACGCCGCTCTGTCACTTTCCCCGAGCAAACTGGCCCCGGACGCCTCTCCTGCTCAAATATTAATATCCCGAGCGACCTGCGCCTGCCCACGACCCCGCGCCCCGGGCCCCGCAGCCCCCGCCTTATTAGAACGACCCTGTGGCTGTGGACGGTTATTAAAGATGGATAATGCACGGGACAGACATGCAAATGAGGCCCGCCGCAGCCGTGACCTCCGACCCCGTGCTGTCGGCACAAACAAACTGCTGCAAATATTACAACTCAATAAAAGAGAGGCCCCGGAGCAGAGACGTGTTCAGGAGGGAGCGGACGGGGGCCCCAGAGCCGCAGGTTTGGAGCTTTTGAAGTCGTGCGCTCGTGTTCTTGGTGTGTTTGTCTCAGGGACGAGCAACGGAGCTCAACTCTGACTGAAACGGGCAGAATATGACCTGGACTGGACTTGGACTCGACCTAAACTGGACTTGGACTTAAATTGGACTCAAAAAAAAATTAACTTCTACTTGATTTGGACTTGAACTTGAATTGGATTCAACTTGGACTTGACTTGGACTCCACCTAAACTTGACTTGGACTTGACTTGGACTGGACTTGGACTCAACCTAAACTCGACATGGACTTGACTTGGACTCGACTTGGATTTGGCCTAAACTTAACTTTGACTTCACTTGGATTTGACTTAACTTAACTTGGACTTGGACTCAACTTGGACTCAACTTGGACTTTGATTTGCATCGGATTTGACTTGGACTGGACTTGGACTTCCCTTGGACTCAACTTTTTTTTTTTACTTCTACTTGATTTGGACGTGGACTTGACTTGGACTTGGACTCAACTTGGACTTGACTTGGACTTGGACTCAACTTGGACTTGACTTGGAAGGACAACACAACTCAAAGTGGAGGACTTGTACTTGACTTGGACTCAACCTCAACTTAACTTGGACTCGATTTGGATTTAACCTGGACTTGATTTGGACTGGACCTGGAATCGACTTGACTTGGGCTTGACTTGGACTCAACCTAAACTTGAATTGGACTTGACTTGGACTCAACTTGGACTCGGCCTAAGATTGAATTGGACTTGACTTGGACTTAAAATGTCTCCCTGGAGCCGAGACTCTGGCGGTGAAGAGGAGGAGGAGGAGTGGCTGAGGGGGCTGTGCTGCAGTGTGCTCCGGGCAGGCCAGGGGGCGCTGTGCTGAGCCTGAGCCTCTGTGACGGGGGTCAGACTGAGCGGAGGGGACAGTGGATTTACATGTGTCCACTCCAGTTCAAACGGTCCAGACAATGATTCAAACGGAGCGCTGGGATCGTCAGCGTGGATTATTGGCGCTCGTGTCTTGGTCTCGTGTCAGACTATAATCTAATCTGGACATCACTGGAGACGGAGCGAGGGGAAAAGGGAGTCAACGGGCCGGTCATCCAGACGTTTTGACTGTTATTCGGAAGTCGTTTTCAATCTGAAGGTCGTGGTCTGAGAGGCTGGAGTTTATATTTTATGACGAGAACGTTTTAATTCATGCAGACGGGATTAGTTTAACCTCTGGACCTGGGGTAAACTGTGATGGGTGGGATTATTGAACGAATTTCTCTAATTCTGACTCAGTTTGGTTAAAGGGCACCTGTGGTAAATATGTATCATAGTTTTACATTTGTGAAGTTGCAGTTTGCGAAGAAAATTTTTAAAATAAAAGTTTAAAATGACAGGAAGTCGAGCTGAGTTCTAAAATGGAATCCCTCTGTGATGTCATCAAAAAGCGACGTACAGTTGAAAATAAACAGACGGTCAACACTCGACTGAAACATCTTTTTGACAGTTTAAACGGTCAGTCATAACTTTTGTGTAATGTACATGGATGTTGGCCCTTGTTTACACGCTGGTTGCTACGGTAACAGCTGTGGAATTACCTCTAACTGTGTCTGTGTCCGAATGTCCACACTGTTTCATGTAGAGGGCGCTATTCACCTTATTCCTGAAGTTGCCGTACGCGCCGCCGTCTTGTTTCCGTTGTAGTTCACACGGAGCAGACGAGCTCAACAGAAAATAAGTTCTACTCGACTAAAAAGACGTTTTCAGGAAATCGTTGCGTTGTGACTTGTTGTTGCTCGTGTTCATTAAACATTTTACACAAATCAATCTACTTTATGTAACATTTTAGCCTCAGACTTTTCCCTCGTTCGTCATTAGCTTTAACGGAGTTCTCGTCAAACGGAAGTGCGTTTACAACAAAAGTGCAAAGAACGGCAAAAGTGGGCGGGGCAGAATAAGGTCAATACAGTGGTCACGCCATGTTTAGAGCTGTCCGAATGTCCAGCAGGTGAAAAACTAGCGCACTGAAAATTTCCCACAATGCATCTTGAAAAGTAGTGTCCAGCGATGGTCACTAGAGGTCAACATTAACCACAATGCATTGCAGAGTCGGAAAAACTACAGCGAACTGAATGAAGCAGAAAGAGGAGCTGTTTAAACGAACTGTTGAGCCGAGATCCTGAACAAAACACTTTAAACAAACCGTTAGCTGCAGCGTTGCTAGTGTTAGCCGCTAACCTTAGCTTGAGCTGTGAATAGATCACAAATCTGCAGAAAAATGATGAATAATCCAGTCCGTTTGATATTTAACGTGCAATCCATGGTTAATAAAACTTGTATTTTGTTTATTAGTCATAAAAATGTGTCGGAGGATTTGACCCACATTCGTAACAGAAATCGTTTTTTAAGTTTTGCTGACTTTTTTTCTCCCAGACGCCAGAGTCACGTGACCCGCGGCGAGGAGAAAGTATGAGCTGTGTCCGAATCGCCCCAGGATTGAGGGCACTATTTAGTCACTGAACAGGACAGGACTGTGAGTGAACGAGGGTCAGCGAGTGAGTGGGACATTCAGGCACAGCCTCAGTCAACACTCAACTGAAACATTTTTCTGACAAAATAAACAAAACAAAATAAAGGCGTTATCTGGTATTATAATTAGTCAAATCATAACTATTGAGTGATTTTTATGGGTTTTAGCCCTTGTTTTCAAAATGGTTGCTATGGTAACAGTTGTGGAATTGCTGCCGGTGACCAACCAATGTGAACTTGACTTGGACTCAACCAAAACTTGACTTGGACTTGGGCTTGACTTCGACTTGACTTGGATTTGACTTGGATTTGACTTGGATTTGACTTGGACTTGACTTGGACTTGACTTGGACTTGACTTGGATTTGACTTGGACTTGACTTGGACTTGACTTGGACTTGACTTGGACTTGACTTGGATTTTACTTGGACTTGACTTGGACTTGACTTGGACTTGACTTGGATTTGACTTGGATTTTACTTGGATTTTACTTGCACTTGACTTGGACTTGACTTGGATTTTACTTGGACTTGACTTGGACTTGACTTGGACTTGACTTGGATTTTACTTGGATTTTACTTGGACTTGACATGGACTTGACTTGGACTTGACTTGGATTTTACTTGGACTTGACTTGGACTTGACTTGGACTTGACTTGGATTTGACTTGGATTTTACTCAGACTTGACTTGGACTTGAACTCAACATGAACTTGACCCATTTTCGGATTTCTGTGTGAAATTATGTCAAATTGGCTTTTTTTTCTCACCTTTTTCTGTTGTTCCAAAACACACAAAGGAAATAAACACGACCTGCACTACTTTTTGAGGAGAAACACTTAATTTTCTGTAAAACATTCATGGGCGCCAACAACACTCTCAGCCGTGACTGCGTTTGTGTTTTGAAGGGACTCACAAATGCTCAAAAATAAATAAATAAATATCATCTGAACATATGATCTGGCTCTCTTTCCTCTCTTTCCGTCTTTAATCTCTCTGAAGTGGAAGGCTGTGTGGCGCGGGGCCGAGCGCAGTGCCATCTCCAGCCCGGGGCCCGTTTCTGCATAATTCTCGCGGTTGGGCGGCGTGGGCGTCTCGGTGCGCGCCGTCCCGTCTCCCGGAGGTGTGCGTCGGGGCGCGCTCGTGTGCCGGCCGCTCTGGGCTCTCCGGGGAGCCACGGTGTGGAGGTGGAGGAGGGGGCAGAGCCAGGCGGAGCGGCCCAGCGGGAGGCTCCAGATGTGGCCTACAGAGCTGACAGGCCCGGGCCCCCGTGGGCACGAGCGCTCCGGCCCCTTCTGCGGCGAGAGAGCGGCGGACGCACACGAAAGGATGTGCTCGAGTGCACGTGTTTGAAGAGGAAAGGGACACAGAGAGAACACTTTACAGACCGTTTGTCGTATTTACACCGAGTGGCTCTTTATATTTGGAGAATGTTTAATCAAATCAAATCAATTTATTTTTCTAATGCCCAAAATCACAACAACAGTTGCCTCGATGGGCCACAGGTAAAAGCAGTTCAGATAACTGTCCCAGAATGCCCCTGTCCTTTGACCCTCCTTCGCGGCGAGGAAAAACTACAAAAAACCCCATGGGAAAAAGTATAAACCTCGGGGAGAACCACAGTGAAGGAGAGATCCTACTCCCACGGACGGACAGGCTGCAGATGAACTAGGACTGACATCCACTTGGACTGAACCAGAACCACTCAAGAGGGAGGTGGCTTTAAAGAGTTCCTCCAGGCGGACGAGGAGCAGTCCACCAGTGTAGAGAGATCCTCCAGCAGGAGATGAGGAACAGTTCATCTAAGTAGATGGAGTTGGTCCAGGCAGACGAGGAATGGCTAATCCAGGGTTGAGGGAGTTCCTCCAGGCGGGTGGTGCATAGATCCTCCAGTGTAGAGATCGATCCTCCAGACAGATGGGGGGGGGGGGGGGGTCCTCGCCCATGTTTCCTGCCCCGTGTTTCCTTGCTCCTGTCTCCTCACTCGTTTCCTCACTCTTCTTTCCTCACTCTTCTTTCCTCCCACTCGTTTCCTCACTCATTTCCTCACTCGTTTCCTCACACATTTCCTCACTCTCGTTTCCTCACTCCTGTTTCCTCACTCCTGTTTCCTCACTCTCGTTTCCTCACTCGTTTCCTCAATCGTTTCCTCACTCGTTTCCTCACTCGTTTCCTCTCTCGTTTCCTCTCTCGTTTCCTCAATCGTTTCCTCACTCGTTTCCTCACTCGTTTCCTCAATCGTTTCCTCACTCGTTTCCTCTCTCGTTTCCTCACTCGTTTCCTGTCTCGTTTCCTCAATCGTTTCCTCACTCGTTTCCTCAATCGTTTCCTCACTCGTTTCCTCTCTCGTTTCCTCAATCGTTTCCTCACTCATTTCCTCATTCGTTTCCTCACTCGTTTCCTGTCTCGTTTCCTCACTCGTTTCCTCACTCGTTTCCTCTCTCGTTTCCTCACTCGTTTCCTGTCTCGTTTCCTCACTCGTTTCCTCAATCGTTTCCTCACTCGTTTCCTCACTCGTTTCCTCAATCGTTTCCTCACTCGTTTCCTCTCTCGTTTCCTCACTCGTTTCCTGTCTCGCTTTCCTCACTCGTTTCCTCAATCGTTTCTCACTCGTTTCCTCACTCGTTTCCTCACTCGTTTCCTCACTCGTTTCTTCACTCGTTTCCTCTCTCGTTTCCTCACTCGTTTCCTGTCTCGTTTCCTCAATCGTTTCCTCACTCGTTTCCTCAATCGTTTTCTCACTCGTTTCCTCTCTCGTTTCCTCACTTTCGTTTCCTCACTCATTTCCTCACTCGTTTCCTCACACGTTTCCTCACTCTCGTTTCCTCACTCCTGTTTCCTCACTCCTGTTTCCTCACTCTCGTTTCCTCACTCGTTTCCTCAATCGTTTCCTCACTCGTTTCCTCACTCGTTTCCTCTCTCGTTTCCTCTCTCGTTTCCTCAATCGTTTCCTCACTCGTTTCCTCACTCGTTTCCTCACTCGTTTCCTCACTCGTTTCCTCTCTCGTTTCCTCACTCGTTTCCTGTCTCGTTTCCTCAATCGTTTCCTCACTCGTTTCCTCAATCGTTTCCTCACTCGTTTCCTCTCTCGTTTCCTCAATCGTTTCCTCACTCGTTTCCTCACTCGTTTCCTCACTCGTTTCCTCTCTCGTTTCCTCACTCGTTTCCTCACTCGTTTCCTCTCTCGTTTCCTCACTCGTTTCCTCTCTCGTTTCCTCACTCGTTTCCTCACTCGTTTCCTCACTCGTTTCCTCACTCGTTTCCTCACTCGTTTCCTCACTCGTTTCCTCTCTCGTTTCCTCACTCGTTTCCTCTCTCGTTTCCTCACTCGTTTCCTCACTCGTTTCCTCACTCGTTTCCTCACTCGTTTCCTCACTCGTTTCCTCACTCGTTTCCTCACTCGTTTCCTCTCGTTTCCTCACTCGTTTCCTGTCTCGTTTCCTCAATCGTTTCCTCACTCGTTTCCTCAATCGTTTCCTCACTCGTTTCCTCTCTCGTTTCCTCACTCGTTTCCTCACTCGTTTCCTCATTCGTTTCCTCACTCGTTTCCTCACTCTCGTTTCCTCACTCGTTTTCTCTTTCATTTCCTCTCTCGTTTCCTCTCTCGTTTCCTCACTCGTTTCCTCTCTCGTTTCCTCTCTCGTTTCCTCACTCGTTTCCTCACTCGTTTCCTCACTTGTTTCCTCACTCGTTTCCTCTCTCGTTTCCTCACTTGTTTCCTCTCTCGTTTCCTCACTCGTTTCCTCTCTCGTTTCCTCACTTGTTTCCTCTCTCGTTTCCTCACTCGTTTCCTCACTTGTTTCCTCACTCGTTTCCTCTCTCGTTTCCTCACTTGTTTCCTCTCTCGTTTCCTCACTCGTTTCCTCTCTCGTTTCCTCACTCGTTTCCTCTCTCGTTTCCTCTCTCGTTTCCTCACTCGTTTCCTCTCTCGTTTCTCGCTAGTAGAGGGAGTTCATCCAGGCAGACGAGGTGTGGCTAATCCAGGGTTGAGGGAGTTCCTCCAGGCGGGTGGCGCATAGATCCTCCAGTATAGAGATCGATCCTCCAGACAGATGGGGGGGGGGGGTCCTCGCCCATGTTTCCTGCCCCGTGTTTCCTCACTCGTTTCCTCACTCATTTCCTCACTCATTTCCTCACTCGTTTCCTCACCCTCGTTTCCTCACTCTTCTTTCCTCACTCTCGTTTCCTCACTCCTGTTTCCTCACTCATTTCCTCACTCGTTTCCTCACTCATTTCCTCACTCGTTTCCTCACCCTCGTTTCCTCACTCTCGTTTCCTCACTCTTGTTTCCTCACTTGTTTCCTCCCTCTCGTTTCCTCACTCTCGTTTCCTCACTCTCGTTTCCTCACTCTCGTTTCCTCACTCTCGTTTCCTCACTCTTGTTTCCTCACTTGTTTCCTCCCTCTCGTTTCCTCACTCGTTTCCTCACTCTCGTTTCCTCACTCTTGTTTCCTCACTTGTTTCCTCCCACTCATTTCCTCACTCTTGTTTCCTCACTCGTTTCCTCACTCGTTTCCTCTCTCGTTTCCTCTCTCGTTTCCTCACTCGTTTCCTCTCTCGTTTCCTCAATCGTTTCCTCTCTCGTTTCTCGCTAGTAGAGGGAGTTCGTCCAGTAAGACGAGGTATGGCTCCAGGGTTGAGGGAGTTCCTCCAGGCGGGTGGAGCATATATCCTCCAGTGTAGAGATCGATCCTCCAGACAGATGGGGGTGGGGGGGTCGTCACTGGAGCAGCCGCCGCAGTGTCTGAAACAGAGAAACATGTGAACAGCAATGAACAGACTACAGTTGAAGTAATATTAAATATTGTTGATAGATAAAGTAGGAAGAACCAGAGGATAGTGTTCAGCTCCATACTTCCCCCAGCATAGTTGCTCCAAGGGCAGCGTAGCTAAAACTGTAGGTTTTTATTTCTGTTCTGTTAGATATTCTGCGCAGAGTGAGAAAGAGAGAAGTATGTGTCATATTCATTCATTGATGCGGCAAAATCCAAAATTCTTTTTGCACTGAATGACAATAAAATACAAATGACAGAAGAAACACAGGAAGTTTCTGTCAAAAAGATCTTCGGCAAAATCAACCGAGCGATCCACGGATTCAAACTCTCACCTGCAAAGCTACTGTTTAAATGATAATGTATGTGATAAAAAATGTGATTGCAAGTCGAACGTTTTGATTGAATCTGTGTTTTGCGAGGATCCAAAAATGTGCAAAGATTTCTCAGTAAATAAATAAATAATAATAAATAAATGATCCACACATTCAGACTCAAACTCTGCAGCAAAAACACAGATTCACAAACCAAAAATATGTTTGGTGTGATTGAATCGTTCTTGCTGCATCAATAAATGAATATGACACTTTTTTTTTCAAGGAGGGTTTCAACAGTTGCAAGAACAAAAGATTTGCCATGTTCCAAAGATATGACATCATGAACATCAAAACAATGATTTTTATAAAGTAAAGCTGCACTCACGCGGTGGAGCTCTGCGGTGGAGCTCAGCTGTGGTACCAGAGTCCAGCAGGTCCAGTTTGTCTGAAACATGAAGAAGAACAGGTCACAGCTCCTCAAGGATCAGAGAGAAACATCAGAGAGAAACCAAGTGTTAAAGGAACGTCCCAGAGGAGAGAGAGGGGGAGGGGGGGAGGAAAGAGAGAGAAAGAAAGAAGGGAGAGAGAGAGGGAGGGGAGCATGGAGAGAGTGGGGGAGAGAGGGGTGAGATGGAGATGGATGTATTAAATGAACCAGATAAACCCCACCCCTCTGTCTGTGTCCCAGATTGATTAGTGGTCGTGTGAGGTACTGCAACCTCTTGGAACCAGCCTTTTTCTATCATTGCACATTATAATCACAGACAGGACTGAATTATTATCAGTATTTAAATAAAATAGAAGGAAATGTTCTTTTCTACCGTTTCTAAAATCACAGAAATTACCGTTTTTATATGAAGTGACGTCACACAAACATGTGTGAGTCACGTGAACGAGCGTCGGACGATACAAACAGAAGCTCGTGGAAAAGGCTCGACTAGAGACACCTGTAAGTTGTATTTTATTTCATTTCAGACGCTTCACCTGTGTCTAACATGAAGAACACAATTACAATCACACAAGCTAACGTTAGCACAAAAACTTGCAAGCTGCGTGGTTGCTCCCTCAAAGCATCATGGGGGATTGTGGTCACGTGGTGCCCCTAAAGCAAAGATGGCCGCCTTCATAAAGCAAAGATGGCCGCTTTCATAAAGCAAAGATGGCCGCCTTCATAAAGCAAAGATGGCCGCCTCCGTATCAGGAAGTAACGTGGAAGTAAATAACTTTTTTGGGGTCACGCGCCAATGAGCTCAGGCCACAGGGAGGAACAGGGCGCCATTTTGGGTCCATCTTCCAGTTTTAATTACAGTTCTATGGTTTTTCCTGCGTCCTGTCGAAGGCCGTGGGTCAGACTCTTCCTCTTTGTCCCGGTGCTCGCTCTGGTCCTTTGTGGCTGACTCTGGGACGTCTAGCAGGGACTAAATCTGGTCTGTGGTCCTGATGCGTCCGGGGGCAGAGGGGGGTCTGTCTGGTTAGAAATTGATTTAGTCTGGGATCGAGGCGGAGGTCGGGGGTCGCGCTCTTCACTCCGACCCCGAAAACTGCTCTCATTATTTGACAATCAGGACGTCACGCGCGATTGAGACGTTTACGTTTGGTTTTAAGCGTGTTTTAATGTATTTTGTGTTGTTTTTGCGCTTTATTTACGTCATGTTTGTGATGTTTTGGCCTCGTGGTGTCATTAGCGCCGAGGGCAGAGGGTCAGACTCCAGGATCAATACTGGGATCAGCCCCTGACACTCACCTGCTCCACACAACGACACGAGAAAAAAAAACAGAGATATATTTAGGACACAACACATTTTGGTTTCAACAAAATGAAAAGAAAGTCTGTGGTTCGTCTCAGACCGGAGCGTCGTGCAGAGGGTTTAAAAGAGTCAGATTTGAACCAAGTCTAAGTCTAAAAGAGACACAAAAAAAACATCAAAATGCTCCATTTGCCTTTTCGACTTGTGCGTATTCTCCTCTGCCTCCCCTGCTCCCCGTCTCCCCCCTCTCTCTCTCTGCAGGAGTCCTCGCTCACTCCAGGGGTGAGTAAACACACGGTCCACTTCAGGCCTGTGTCCTCTCTCTCTCTCCTCTCTCTCGCCTCTCTGACTCCTCTCTCTCACTCACTCTCTCTCTCTCCCCCCTCTCTCTCACTCTTCCTCCTGTCTCCCCCTCTCTCTAGCCTCTCTGTTGGACCTTCGTGTCTCCCCCTCTCTCCTTTCTCCCCCCTGTCTCCCTCTCTGTGGGACCTTTGTGTCTCTGCCTCTCTCTCCTCTCTCTCTCTCTCTCTCCCCTCTCCCCCTGTCTCCCTCTCTTTGTCTCTCCCTCTCTCTCCTCTCTCTCTCTCTCCTCTCCCTCTCTCCCCCTCTCCCCCCTGTCTCCCTCTCTGTGGGACCTTTGTTTCTCCCTCTCTCCCCTCTCTCTCCCCCTCTCCCCCCTGTCTCCCTCTCTGTGGGACCTTTGCGTATCTCCTCTCTCTCTCTCTCTCTTCTCTCTCTCTCTCCCCTCTCCCCCCTGTCTCCCTCTCTTTGTCTCTCCCTCTCTCTCCTCTCTCTCTCTCTCCTCTCCCTCTCTCCCCCTGTCTCCCTCTCTGTGGGACCTTTGTGTCTCCTCTCCTCTCTCTCCCCCTCTCCCCCCTGTCTCCCTCTCTGTGGGACCTTTGCGTCTCTTCCTCTCTCTCTCTCTCTCTCCCCTCTCCCCCTCTCCCCCCTGTCTCCCTCTCTGTGGGACCTTTGTGTCTCCCTTTCTCTCCTCTTTCTCTCTCCTCTCTCTCTCTCTCCCCTCTCCCCCCTGTCTCCCTCTCTGTGGGACCTTTGCGTCTCTTCCTCTCTCTCTCCTTTCTCTCTCTCTCCTCTCTCTCCCTCTCCCCTCTCCCCCCTGTCTCCCTCTCTGTGGGACCTTTGTGTCTCCCTCTCTCTCCTCTCTCTCTCCTCTCTCTCTCCTCTCTCTCCCTCTCCCCCCTGTCTCCCCTCTCTGTGGGACCTTTGTGTCTCTCCTCTCTCTCTCCCCTCTCCCCCCTCTCCCCCCTTTCTCCCTCTCTGTGGGACCTTTGTGTCTCCCTCTCTGTCCTCCCTCTCCCCTCTCTCCCCCCTGTCTCCCTCTCTGTAGGACCTTTGTGTCTCCCTCTCTCTCCTCTCTCCCCCTCTACCCCCGTCTCCCTCTCTGTGGGACCTTTGTGTCTCCCTCTCTGTCCTCCCTCTCCCCTCTCTCCCCCCTGTCTCCCTCTCTGTAGGACCTTTGTGTCTCCCTCTCTCTCCTCTCTCCCCCTCTACCCCCGTCTCCCTCTCTGTGGGACCTTTGTGTCTCTCCCTCTCTCTCCTCTCTCTCTCCCCTCTCCCCCCTCTCCCCCCTTTCTCCCTCTCTGTGGGACCTTTGTGTCTCCCTCTCTGTCCTCCCTCTCCCCTCTCTCCCCCCTGTCTCCCTCTCTGTAGGACCTTTGTGTCTCCCTCTCTCTCCTCTCTCCCCCTCTACCCCCGTCTCCCTCTCTGTGGGACCTTTGTGTCTCCTCTCTCTCTCTCCTCTCTCTCCCCTCTCCCCCCTCTCCCCCCTGTCTCCCTCTCTGTGGGACCTTTGTCTCTCTCTCTCTCCTCTCTCTCTCCTCTCCCCCTCTCCCCCCCTGTCTCCCTCTCTGTGGGACCTTTGCGTCTCTTCCTCTCTCTCTCCTTTCTCTCTCTCTCCCCTCTCTCTCTCCCCCTCTCCCCCCTGTCTCCCTCTCTGTGGGACCTTTGTGTCGCTCCCTCTCTCTCCTCTCTCTCTCCCCTCTCCCCCCCTGTCTCCCTCTCTGTGGGACCTTTGCGTCTCTTCCTCTCTCTCCTCTCTCTCTCTCTCCCCTCTCCCCCGTCTCCCTCTCTGTGGGACCTTTGTCTCTCTCTCTCTCTCTCCTCTCTCTCTCCTCTCCCTCTCTCCCCCTCTCTCCCCCTGTCTCCCTCTCTGTGGGACCTTTGTGTCTCCCTCTCTCTCTCTCCCCTCTCCCCCTCTCCCCCCTGTCTCCCTCTCTGTGGGACCTTTGTGTCTCCTCTCTCTCTCTCTCCTCTCTCTCTCTCCTCTCTCCCTCTCTACCCCTGTCTCCCTCTCTGTGGGACCTTTGTGTCTCCCTCTCTCTCTCTCTCTCTCCTCTCCCCCTCTCTCTCCCCCTGTCTCCCTCTCTGTGGGACCTTTGTGTCTCTCCCTCTCTCTCCTCTCCCCCTCTCCCCTCTCCCCCCTGTCTCCCTCTCTGTGGGACCTTTGTGTCTCCCCAGCGGGACACTGCGGTGCCTTCAGGTGCCGTTCGGTTAAAGCGGCGCTCTCATAATGACTCTCTGACCTTAAACACAAAGACACGGCTCCTGCGGACGCCGCTTCATCGGATTTTCCTCCACATTTGCATCTCGCTTTATCACTTTGACTTTTGTGTTTTTGGGGCGTCCAGAGCGTCTGACCAGAGCGTCCTCCAGACCCAGAGCGCAGTCTACAGGTTGCTACGGTTACACACATCAGCACCAAGGATTTTCTTTCTTAATTTTTCAAAATATATAACAAAAGACATAAAACATAAACTCAAGATCGAAGAAAATGTATGCACCTGTCAGTCACCTGTGTAACTATAGTTCTATGAGAAACAACTAAACCTGTGATTGATCAGGTTGCCTCAATTTACCTGAAACATAAACTTAAACTTGTTGTTCTTTAAAGGTCCCATATTCTGCTCTTTTCCCCTTCACACAGTCTGTCCTCAGGGCTTTGTTGATACATTTTCTCGTTGTGCAATATCCATAACATCACAGTTTCCAAAAAACACCCATTTCTTGGACTGGCCCCCCTCCTGCAAAAGCAAACGGCTCACTCTGAGATCTGACCCCCCCGAACAGAGAGCAGGCTGCCTCCCCCTCCCAACCCGTGCCGAAGCCTAGAGTGGAGATGGTGCATGCGCCGTGTGCTCCAGTAAACAGTGATACACAAACACTGAATAAACCTTTTCTGGTCCTGACGGTGCGTCGTGCTGAGTCCTACGTCCTGGATCTGACCTGGAGTTTGACGTGCTCCAGGGCCTCGACGACGGACGTGCCGTTTGGTAAATAACAAGCTAACTCTTCTATCTGTCGTATCCATCGTGTAATTACTGTGTAGCATTAGCATTAGCTGTTTTTATTCTTCCTGGAGGCGTGGCTTAAACACCGCGTCATCTTAGTGAGGAGCCCCCGTCTGCTGCTCAGCCGAGGGGGACGGAAAAGACAGTTCTCTAGTGAAAACATGAGGGAATCAATCAAAAAACCACTTTGGGCACAACATACGAGGCCCAAATAGCACTGGAGGAAGGTTAAAACCTCTGAAAAGTACATTTTGCATGATATGGGACCTTTAAAATGTTTTAATTTAAATGTTCTTAAGAAATGGAATGGAAAACAATTACAGACATAAATAATGACACGTTTGATGTTTTCATTTGTCGATGATGATGTCGGTCGTTAATTGTTGGTGCAGTTTGTGTCGTCCGTCTCTTTGTTTTGTTCTTTTTCTTGGCTCCAGTGCGTTTTGTTTATCGTGTTTTTGTTGGACACGTTAATGAACAAACATGACACACACTCTGTAAAGTCGATGGATTATGGTCACGATACATTCTGCACCTCACACTGTGGCACAGACACGGGGAGAACATGCAAACTCTAACCTGGTCCTGCCGTATCAATTCTCACGATATCTGAGAGTTCACAAACGCTTGAGAATCCACCTGGATGCCCTCCCGCTGTTGGGTTTGAGGCTCAGAGTGAACCGGGTCAAACAAACTCCACAGAGGAGTCGAACCCAGGACCTTCTGCTGTGAGGCGAGTGCTAACCTCAGAGCTCTCACTGAGAAAGAGAGAAAAGGTTAATTTTACATAAACACTAGAATCAGAAAAGGTTTTTACTGCGATTATCAGGGAACAAAATTCACAAAAAAGAACTTACTTTGGCTTAAGATGCAAAATATAACAATTAATAAAATAATTGCAAAATATATAAAAGAAGCCACGCATTAAATTAAAAATCAGCTAAAAAAATAATTATCATTAACTTTTAATTATTGAAGATTGAAGCCTCCTTTTCAAGTGTGACCTGGAGCAAAGTGAAAAACATTAAAGTAACACAAATTACAAAAACATATTTAGATTTAAGAGAAATTTAAGACATCAAGACAAAATCTACATTTAAAGACACTGGCATTTTTTTTGAAAGATTCAGACTCTTTGTTTTTCAACAACTGAGACCAGTTCATGGAACCTCCACTCCGACTGGAGGGAATTCCAGGCTGTGGGAGCAGCATAAGGAAAAGCCCTCTTTCCCCAGTTTTTACCATAGACCAGGCATGTCCAGACTAAGGCCCGGAGGCCAAATGTGGCCCTCAGATCAATTTTTCTCGGCCCTTAGGCTTCCTGTGGGATTAAGATAAGATAAGATAAGATAAGATAAGATAAGATAAGATAAGATAAGATAAGATAAGATAAGATAAGATAAGATAAGATAAGATAAGATAAGATAAGATAAGATAAGAGAAGATAAGAGAAGAGAAGAGAAGAGAAGAGAAGAGAAGAGAAGAGAAGAGAAGAGAAGAGATCCTTTATTTGTCCCACAATGGGGAAATTCCACTGTTGCAACACACAGTTTAGAACAGGAATGAACGAAATAGGCGCATGCAATAAAAATAGGATAAATAAACATGGTAATAAAAATACAATATAAAGTATAAAGTGCACACTCTTATTGGCCCACATTGTCCTGATAAGTACTTTTTACAGCAAATTAAAACATTTCTAGACTTCTAACCTAAATAACTAACATTTTGGTGCAGCACAGACCTGATATTAAGGCACTGAGACTGAATGTAGATGTGGTGGAGCTTAAAACATCAGATAAATGCAGCTTTTTTAACGTTTCACGATTGATTTGTGGCCCTCCGCTTGGTCTATATTTCAATATGTGGCCCTCAATGGAAAAGTTTGGACTCTGCCATCGACCGTAGAACAGTGAACTGTCGGAGCTGCTGCCGCCGCGCTCTGAACAGTTTCCATGGAGGCTGCACCGGCTCCATCAGGACGAGCTCCATTCACTTTCTATTGAGACATGTGTTGGTGTTATGTTGTATTTTGTCCTGATCTGCTGGGACGACGGATGGAGAGTAGTCAATGGGTTAATTCTGACACATTTACATTGTATGTTCATCATTATGCATTGTCCCTTTTTTTAAATAGATAAATCTTAAATCTAAATATAATAAAATAGTTTATATAAGCAATTAAAATTCAATTCCCTAATTAGAATTTACAAAATCTAGTTCCGACCTCTTTTCTAAAAATTCCTGGGGACCCCTCAGAATCTCTGGGTCACGACCCCCAGGTTGGGAATGACTGGTGTAATTCATATGGATGTTGGTCCTTGTTTACAGTCTGGTTGCCAAGGTAACAGATGTAGAATGACCTCTAACTGTGTCATATTTGTGCTCATGTCCAACAGGAAGTGACATGATAAACTTTACACAAACTGTCAAACAAAAAGTGACAAAAACAAAACTAAAAGCGACAAAAACTTTACCAAAACTGACAAAAACTTGAGAGAAACTGACAAAAATGCAACTAAAAGCGACAAAACTGGACTAAAGCCACCAAAAATGCAACAGTGACAAAAACACAACTAAAAGAACCCAAAACACAACTAAAAGAACCAAAAAATGCAACTAGGTGGTGTTATCAGGGATTATTATTTGTCAGTTCTAACTATTGTGTAATGTATGTGGATGTTGGTCCTTGTTTACAGTCTGGTTGCTACGGTAACAGCTGTAGAATCACCTCTAACTGTGTCATATTTGTGGTCATGTCCAACAGGAAGTGACATCATAAACTTTAAACTGTCAAACTGGGACAAATGTTTAGTAAAATCTTAAATAAAATCATTGTTACAGCATTTTAGTCGACTGTGTGTCATATAAACCAGTGTTTCCCAACCAGGGGTACGGGGACCCTTGGGGTACATGAGCGATTACCAGGGGGAAATCGATGTTTCAGGTTTTTAAAAGAAAAATTGTACTTTTATCTGAAGAAAAACATGTTATTCGTTGTACATGTTGCATCTTTTTGCATCGTCTTGGACACAGTACGATTAAAATAAAAATAGAACGGCAATAATTGACAATATGTGACAATTAAACCCATTTATTTGCCTTAAACTGAACTGAAGGGGTACTTTTGAGTGTGAGACAAAGTTTGGGAGGAACCACTGCCTGTTTGAGCCGCGTCGACGGTCATTACAGACAGAACGAGCAGAACATGCATCAAACGCTCGCCGTAACCAGGTAACGACGAGGAGACACCGTCCTTTAATCGAGTCGCTTTAAATAAACTTCATTAAACCTGAAGAACAGCCCGAGCTGCCACCGTCGTTTACTGCACTTTGTGTCAGACGTGACGTTAAACACGAGGAGCGAGCCGCAGCAGCAGATGGAACGGAACTAACACGGGAACAGGACCAGGACCGGGACCAGGACCAGGACCGGGACCAGAGAGACCAGAGAGACCAGAACCAGGACCAGGACCAGACCAGGACCAGGACCAGGACCAGAGACCAGAGAGACCAGAGACCAGAGAGACCAGGACCAGGTTACATTAAACACGAGAAGCGAGGCGCAGCAGCAGATGGAACGGAACTAACACGGGAACAGGACCAGGACCGGGACCAGGACCAGGACCAGGACCAGAGAGACCAGGACCAGACCAGGACCAAGACCAGAGAGACCAGGACCAGGACCAGGTTACATTAAACACAAGGAACGAGCCGCAGCAGCAGATGGAACGGAACTAACACGGGAACAGGACCAGGACCGGGACCAGGACCAGGACCAGGACCGGGACCAGAGAGACCAGAGAGACCAGAACCAGGACCAGGACCAGACCAGGACCAGGACCAGGACCAGGACCAGGACCAGGACCAGGACCAGGACCAGAGACCAGAGAGACCAGAGACCAGAGAGACCAGGACCAGGTTACATTAAACACGAGAAGCGAGGCGCAGCAGCAGATGGAACGGAACTAACACGGGAACAGGACCAGGACCGGGACCAGGACCAGGACCAGGACCAGAGAGACCAGGACCAGACCAGGACCAAGACCAGAGAGACCAGGACCAGGACCAGGTTACATTAAACACAAGGAACGAGCCGCAGCAGCAGATGGAACGGAACTAACACGGGAACAGGACCAGGACCAGGACCAAGACCAGGACCAGAGACCAGAGACCAGGACCAGGACCAGAGAGACCAGGACCAGGACCAGACAAGGACCAGACCAGAGAGACCAGGACCAGACAAGGACCAGACCAGGACCAGACCAGGAGGAACGAGCCGCAGCAGCAGATGGAGGAAACTAAGACGGGAATAGGACCAGGACCAGGACCAGAGAGACCTGACAAGGACTGGACCAGGACCAGGACCAGACCAGGACCAGGACCAGGACCAGAGAGACCTGACAAGGACTGGACCAGGACCAGGACCAGACCAGGACCAGGACCAGGACCAGGACCAGGACCAGGACCAGACCAGGACCAGACCAGGACCAGGACCAGAGAGACCAGGACCAGGTTACATTAAACACAAGGAACGAGCCGCAGCAGCAGATGGAACGGAACTAACACGGGAACAGGACCAGGACCGGGACCAGGACCAGGACCGGGACCAGGACCAGGACCAGGACCAGAGAGACCAGGACCAGGACCAGAGAGACCAGGACCAGGACCAGGACCAGAGACCAGGACCAGGACCAGAGAGACCAGGACCAGGACCAGAGAGACCAGGACCAGGACCAGGACCAGGACCAGACCAGGACCAGTACCAGAGAGACCAGGACCAGGTTACATTAAACACAAGGAACGAGCCGCAGCAGCAGATGGAACGGAACTAACACGGGAACAGGACCAGGACCAGGACCGGGACCAGGAGTGGGACCGGGACCAGGACCAGGAGCAAACCAGGACCAGGACCAGACCAGAGAGACCAGGACCAGACAAGGACCAGACCAGGAGGAATGAGCCGCAGCAGCAGATGGAGGGAACTAACACGGGAATAGGATCAGGACCAGGACCAGGACCAGGACCAGGACCAGGACCATGGCCAGAGAGACCTGACAAGGACTGGACTAGGACCAGGACCAGGACCAGGACCAGGACCAGGACCAGACCAGGACCGGGACCGGGACCAGGACCAGACCAGGACCAGACCAGGACCAGACCAGGACCAGACCAGGACCAGACCAGGACCAGACCAGGACCAGCAGCAGATGGACGGAACTAACACGGAAACACAATCAGGAGCTTTCTCTGAACCAAAGCACTCCACACTTTAGACAGGAGCGGGACCAGGACCAGGACCAGAACCAGAACCAGACCGGAACCAGACAAGGACTGAACAAGGACCGAACAAGGACCAGACAAGGACCAGAGTAGGACCGGACAAGGACCAGGACCAGGACCAGAAAGGGACCAGACCGAGACCAGACAAGGACAGGACTAGGACTAGACTAGGACCGAACAAGGACCAAACAAGGACTGGACTAGGACCAGACCGGGACTGGACGAGGACCAGGCAAGGATTGGACTAGGACTAGACTAGGACTAGACTAGGACTAGACCAGGACCGGACTAGGACCTGAAAATTGAGTTTCAGTGCTCAGCGCGGCCTGTGGTGCACTCGGAGCTCACAGCGGCCTGTTTGGTGTTCAGTCCGGCCTGTGGTGCACTCTGAGCTCACAGCGGCCTGTTTGGTGTTCAGTCCGGCCTGTGGTGCACTCTGAGCTCACAGCGGCCTGTTTGGTGTTCAGTCCGGCCTGTGGTGCACTCTGAGCTCACAGCGGCCTGTTTGGTGTTCAGTCCGGCCTGTGGTGCACTCTGAGCTCACAGCGGCCTGTTTGGTGTTCAGTCTGGCCTGTGGTGCACTCGGAGCTCACAGCGGCCTGTTTGGTGTTCAGTCCGGCCTGTGGTGCACTCTGAGCTCACAGCGGCCTGTTTGGTGTTCAGTCCGGCCTGTGGTGCACTCTGAGCTCACAGCGGCCTGTTTGGTGTTCAGTCCGGCCTGTGGTGCACTCGGCGCTCACAGCGGCCTGTTTGGTCTTCAGTCCGGCCTGTGGTGCACTCTGAGCTCACAGCGGCCTGTTTGGTGTTCAGTCCGGCCTGTGGTGCACTCGGCGCTCACAGCGGCCTGTTTGGTCTTCAGTCCGGCCTGTGGTGCACTCTGAGCTCACAGCGGCCTGTTTGGTGCTCAGTCCGGCCTGTGGTGCACTCGGCGCTCACAGCGGCCGGTGCTCAGTGTTCAGTCCGGCCTGTGGTGTTCAGTCCGGCCTGTGGTGCACTCGGAGCTCACAGCAGACAGTGTTCAGTCCGGCCTGTGGTGCACTCGGCGCTCACAGCGGCCGGTGCTCAGTGTTCAGTCCGGCCTGTGGTGTTCAGTCCGGCCTGTGGTGCACTCGGAGCTCACAGCAGACAGTGTTCAGTCCGGCCTGTGGTGCCCTCGGCGCTCACAGGGCGGTTGTTGTTGTTGTGAGTGTTGTTTGTTTGTGGCGGTGCTGGAGGCTCAGGTTTCGTCGTGGCAGGTGTGAAGCGACACGCGGCATCTGCGAAGCACAAACTGAAACAAAGAGCGGAGCCTCGGGATAATTAGGTCAATGCATCTGAAACACCGAGGACCGTGAGCCGAGTCACTTTACAACAACAGCCTCACACTCACAGCGACAAAGACGGTTCTGGGAAAAGGCCCAGATATGAACACAAAACCAGCTGATCATTTCATTCATGTAGTGACCGAGGATGGACTACAGTAAACACTATTTTCTTGTTTCGAAATTGTATTCAAGCTTCACAAAAAGTACATTTTGTGGTAAATATGTAATGTATCTGTGGATAAAATGAAAAACAGTTGTGGTGTCAACTATTTTTGTAGGTGTTTGTCCAATAAAAACTTAAAATTAGGATTTGACTTCATGAAAAATACTAAGAGTCTGTCATAATCTTCTATAAACCCTTTAAAATGTGATTCCAGAAGGAGGCGACTGGAGGCAAAATGAAGTGTAAATGTCTGAATGATTGTCTCACATTAGATCTAAATTCTATGGTTTGAAATGTTTGTGTTGGAAAAAAGCAACACATTTGAATTTCCAGAGTAGAAAGACCAGTTCTTTTGCTTTTCTATAAAAAAATATGGACAAAACACAATGTTCTAGCCTTAAAATTGTATTTTAGCTTCAAAAGAATCTAATTTATGGAACAGTATCTAATATATCTCTAGATAAAATGAAAAATGATTGTGGGCTCAACATTTCTGTGAGTATTTTTCCAGTAAAACCCATAAATCTGGATTGTTCTTCATCAAAAATGCAAAGAGTTGATGATAATTTCCTCAAACATGATGTAAAATACAATAATAAATGTGTTTAAGCCGCTCTGATGTCACTCACATGTGTCTGAGGCTTTTACTGACACTAAATCATCTACATTTGTCAGATTTTGTGATATTCTGAGGTTAATCCCAGTTTCTCACATCATGTTGCGCTTCACTTTTGCCTCCGTTCTGGATGTAGAATGTTTTTGAACTCTCGATTCACACTCTCCACGTCACCTGTTCGTTGATGAAAATCTAAAGTCTAAAAAGCGACGGTACAATGGACGTATTATAAAGTCTCGTTGACATTACAGTTTTGTCATTTTAAGACGTTCCAAATGTCATCCTGAATCTGACGTCCAACAGAAATAAACCTGCCGCGTTTGTGTGAAGTCGGCGTAACCCGAAGAATCCCAAAAACAACAGTCCTTTCTCTCTAACGACTAAACCAGGGACATAAAAGAGATGAATGTGTTCTTATTTGAATTTTAAAACCATTTGTTTTCCGTTTTGGAGCTGAATCCGGGTCAAACACACATGTCCAAGCGCTCACACGGCCCATCGCTCCTGAGTCTGGGCCTGTCCCATCAGCAGGAAAAAAACACGACCCACCTCTGAGGCTGGCTCTGGGCCGGGCTCTGGGCCGGGAGCTGGGCCACACTCTGGTCCACGCTCTGGTCCGGGCTCTGGTCCACGCTCTGGTCCACGCTCTGGTCCACGCTCTGGTCCAGGCTCTGGGCCGGGCTCTGGTCCAGGCTCTGAGCCACACTCTGGTCCACACTCTGGTCCACAGGCTCTAGTCCAGGCTCTGGGCCACACTCTGGTCCACAGGCTCTGGTCCACGGTCTGGTCCGCGCTCTGGTCCAGGCTCTGGGCCGGGAGCTGGGCCACGCTCTGGGCCGGGCTCTGGGCCGGGCTCTGGGCCGGGCTCTGGTCCACACTCTCTGGTCCACGCTCTGGTCCACGCTCTGGTCCAGGCTCTGGTCCAGGCTCTGGTCCAGGCTCAGGTCCACGCTCTGGTCCACGCTCTGGTCCAGGCTCTGGTCCAGGCTCAGGTCCACGCTCTGGTCCACACTCTGGTCCACACTCTGGTCCAGGCTCTGGTCCACGCTCTGGTCCACACTCTGGTCCACACTATGGTCCACACTATGGGCCAGACTCAGGTCCATTGTTTTAACATTTGGAGGATGGGTCGCGGCCCAAAACAGAATTCTTTGAGGGCCTGATCTGGCCCCCGATCCATAAGTTGAGTGGGCCTGGTGTACACCCTCAGTCGTTCAGGTCAGTTCTGTGGAAAAAAATTATGAAAGCCCATCAACTGGACAAAGGTTTAGAGCAGAGGCGCCCAAAGTGGGGCCCGCGGGTCAAACGTGGCCCTCCAGGGGGTTTAATTTGGTCCACGAAAGGGTTGATCAAATTTTGTGCTAAAAAGACCGTCTACAGTCACAAAAGAACCTATAAGTCTATATAACTCTATAAAATCTATAATATAATAAAAGAGCTTTGCAAATAAACATTAAATGCGACACAAAATTAGGGTTGGAAATATTTACTAATTTTGTCCCGCAGAGGAAAAACCGTTATGGCACCCCGATTTAAAGAGTGAAGACATTTCAGACGTTTGGCCTGCGTTCGGTTCAGACAGAACTGGAACTGGACTGATCTTATCTCAGTTTAGGACAAAGAGGAGAAACAGGACGCTCCACATTATTTAAATGACGGGTCACTCTCCAGACTCACCGGCTCAGGACGGGGCACCCTTCTGTTCACTTTGGCCTGGTGCATCAGACACATGTCCCCCGGTCACACTGACTCCCTCACAGTGTTCCAGCCTTTTTTGGACAGAGACGACACGTAGCTCAGCCTGGGATAAAACAATGTGTCTGACATCGTTATCGTGCGGCGAAGGGCACATTTTAGCTCGTTCTTTGAGATACGTTTTACGCACAGGACCTTCTCAGTCTGCAGCTTCACAGCGAATCAGCCCTCGGAAACCTCTACCAGACAGACTGACCGTGTTTAAATAGTGTTGTTTTTATCATTCCATAATTATGAAGATGGATTTGTTTAGAAACCTAAGAAAATTGTAGTTTTTTTTGTTGCAGTGAATGTTTTCTGCTGCTCACTGTGATCTTCAAATGTTTCTCTTCACAGCTTATGGTTCTGTGAAAGTGAGAACAAGAGGAGGAGGGGAGGTCTGGAGGGGAGGGAGGGAGAAGAGGGGGGGGGGATAGAGGGGGGGAAAAGAGAGGGAGAGAGAGAGAAGAGAGGGAGAGAGAAGAGAGGGAGAGAGGGGGAGAAGAGAGGGAGAGAAGAGAGGGGGAGAGGGAGAGAGGGGAGAGAGGGAGAGAGAGTGGGGGAGAGGGAGAGAAGAGAGGGAGACTCAGAGAGAGGGGGAGAGGGAGAGAAGAGAGGGAGACAGAGAGAGAGGGGGAAAAGAGAGGGAGAGAAGAGAGGGAGAGAAGAGAGGGAGAGAAGAGAGGGAGAGAAGAGAGGGAGAGAGAGAGAGTGGGAGTGAAGAGAGAGAAGAGAGGGAGACTGAGAGAGAGGGGGAAAAGAGAGGGAGAGGGAGAGAAGAGAGGGAGAGAAGAGAGGGAGAGAAGAGAGGGAGAGAAGAGAGGGGGGAGAGGGAGAGAGGGGGAAAAGAGAGGGAGAGAAGAGAGGGAGATAGGGAGAGAAGAGAAGAAGAGAGGGAGAGAAGAGAGGGAGATGGAGAGAGGAGAGGGAGAGAAGAGAGGAGAGAACGAGTGAAGAGAGAAAGAGAGGGAGAGAAAGAAGAGAGGGTGAGAGAGAGCAGAGAGGGAGAGAGAGAAGAGAGAGAGAGAAGGAGAGAGAGAGAGAGACAGTAAAGGATGAGAGGAGAGAGCAGAGGAGAGAGAAAGAAGAGAGGGACAGAGAAAATAAGAGCAGGAAAGGATGAGAGAGAGAGAGAGAGAGAAAAGAAGAAACAGTAAAGGACGAGGGTGTGAGGGGAGAGAGAGGGGTGAGAGAGTGTGAGGGGTGAGGGAGTGAGGGTGGATCGATGGCTGTCTCAGGTTCACCTGGTGTGACCTTGTTAAAGCAGGACAAGGGCAGGAGACTCTGTGACAAATAAACCCAGGATGTCACGACGTCAGATCTAAAACACACCTGGAGTTGCGTTTAGCGTCACTTTCACTTTCATTTTCCACATTTGTGACGTCAAAGGGAGAGATCTGGAGCTCTGGGCTGTTTTTAAGTCCAAAAATCATCCCAGACTCAGACCACTTTCATTAAAACTGCATGCTTAGCTTATCGTGAAGGGACAAGCTAGCTTTTGTTTATTTCCCCATGGATGGATCGCTAACACAAACCCTGTGTCATTTTCAGGACTAACATTATTTTAAGTTCTAAAACATGACACGCCAAAGTCAAGGAACGAGAGCAAGTTTAAAGGACGGATGAATTTTTTATTTTTTTTTAGAATTCATAACAAAAACGTGACTCGAGGAAAGAACGAGGTCACAACACAAACCTGGAAGATAATTAAAACAGGACAATGAAGCCTCTAGTGTTATTTTTGTTCATGTTTTAATCAGGGGCGGACTTATCTTTAGGCAACAGGACACGATTGCCTTGAGCCCCCAACCTGAAGGGGCCCCAACAATATGCCCTTCCTGGTCAACTGACCAGTATTCATGAAAATATTTTGTTTCCTCTCAGATTTTTCGGCATTAATTTTTAAAACGTGACAAAAAGGCAACCAAACGTGACAGAGAGCATCAAAAAGAAACAAAAAGGCATCAAAAACACAATCAAAACCAGTAAGTGTCAAAACCATGACCAAAAGCAACAAAAAGACAACTTAAAGCACAAAAAACTCAAACAAAACCACAACCAAATGCAACAAAGAAGTGACAAAAATGCAGTGTGAAAAAGCAGTAACTACACAAACAAAAACATGACCAAAAGCAACAAAAACACGAATAAAGTGACGAAAAAATGCAACCAAAGCATTTGAATCACAACCAAAACCAAATATCACAACTTCACAATAAAGTGGTCCCGTGTCCAACTAAATAGTTCAATAGTAAATTAACATTATAAAATTACAAATGATGATGTTGTGTATTTAAACCAGACAAACGTGTGTTAAAATTAGTGCTGGCAAACTAATAAAAAAATGTATGAGTTTAATCACACTTGATTAATCACGATTAATCGCATCCCGCGCTATTTCAAGTGTCATTATTAATATTGATTTTGAAGTATTTTTGCACATTTTCTTTTGAAAATGTAATCATTTTATCATTTCACAGATTTAAATACATGATTTAAAAGCCCAACTAATGAAGTCTAGACTTTGCATTTCACGTTGAATCTGAGCACGTTTCAGGTAAATCTAGGCTTCACGACCAAACACAGGTTTAATGGATTAAGGGCCCTTCGTATACTCGTAGAACTACAGTTACAGAGGTAACTGACATGTGTGATTGACAGGTGGAGCTGGTGTTGGTCTAGTGTCTGTAATAGTTTGGTCACATGTTTGGTCCAGTTTAACTTGTTTTAGCGCCTCACATGTGTGTTTTGCTTTATCTCGGAGCACACGCCGCTCGACACGTGATCTGTACCGTGGGTTTGGTTTGTTCTGTGGCGTATTTGGTTGTTTCTGTTTCTCACGGAGCAAAGCTGAACGCTCTCCTCTGCTCCGCGCTCGTAAACATCAGCCGCTGAGTGATCCGCGCTCGTCTACGTGAGGATTTATGGATTCTATGGCATGGCCCTGACTGTGACTCCTCTCTCTCCACTATTCCCCCCTTCCTTTGTGTGTGTGGGCGGAGCTTTTCTGGGAGCTGTTGCAGGGCGGAGATTGTTCCTGCCTCTACTCACCTGGCTTCACTTTCCTGTGATTGAGGGGACGACTAAAGCCCAGCTCTCCAACCAGTCGAGGCCAGATTATTAGTCGACCAGACAGTGAATTTTGGCTGCTCTGTTTTTGAATTTTTTGATCTAGTCCCTGAACTCTGTGATTGAGATTTGTTTTGTCACAGAACTTCAAGCTTCCGCTCCTGCCTGCTATCCCGGTACTCACCTGTGCTCCTCGGTCCTGCCTGCTCCACTCCTCCGCACAACTTCCATCCAGAGACTTCATAAAGAACTGAATCTTCCAGTACTGGTCAATAAATCTTTGTTTGCTAGTCTTGTGTCCTTTTTGGATCCGCACCTTTGAGCCACAACATTCTATGTGTAAATGAACCTGGTGATTTCAGCTGCTCCTGTTCTTCTTCCTCAGGTAAAACCTCTGCGTGACCTAAAAGAGCGTGAGTGATTAATCTGCGTCAATTTGTGATTAATGCGTCCATTTTCTTTGATTAATCTCATGAGTTAACGCGATAACTTTGACAGCCCTAGTTAACATGCGCCAACAAACAGAACATTTGTCTGATTTCCTAAATATTCTTCGGGGATGTATCCCCAAACCCCCCTGTTCTCAATCTGTTGTTGCACAGATGAATTAGAATTTTCTAATAGTTCACTTATCGATCCAAATTTATGAAAAAAAACTGAAACAACAAAAGCTTCCTTCAAGAATAATTCAAGAAATACGACAGAAAAGTTATAGATAATCACACTTGAGGAGGAGGGGCCTGGTCTTAATTTCGCCTCGGGCCCCAAATTCCTTTAGCTCCGCCCCTGCTTTTAATCCATCACTGTTCTAAATCCTCAAACCTGCCGCGGTCCTTTGTCCCCTCTGCCCTGCCGTACCGCTGCCCTTTTACCCCGGGGCCAGAGCTTGTCTTGGGCTAACGTATGTCGATGGAAGCGGCGCAGACGCTAATGACCGCGGCGCAGACGCTAATCACCGCGCGGCGTCACTTCAAATATTCATGTCATTTCCTCCTCGGGTTAATATTCATGAAGGAATTTGGGGAGATAATAGTTTACATGGTCAGGGCCAGGAGCGGGGGTTATTAAAAATACTCTATCGACTTCAGTTTGTGATTGATAAAGCAGACTGGGGTAAACTACAACACTGCTAACTTATAAAGAACTGTAGTTTTGTTTGAATGTTTTTGATTGAGTAATGACACTGTTTTGTCAACACGTACGTTTTAAAATGTTGTTCTTGTTTTTGGTTTTTACCTGGGATTATTAAACGTGTTTGCCCAATGGCTTGAGCCCCTATGAAAGGTCTCTGATCCATGGATGTATTAAATGAACTGGATAAGACACGCCCCCTCTGTCCCAGATTGATTAGTGGTCGTGTGAGGTACTGCAGCCTCTTGGGCCCAGCCTTTTTCTAAAATGTCACATTATAATCACAGACAGGACTGAATTATTATCGATTCATTCATTCATTCATTCATTCATTATCTACCGCTTATTCCCGTTAGGGGTCGCAGGTGACTGGAGCCTATCCCAGTGACTTTGGGCCTTAGGCGGGGTACACCCTGGACAGTGGACAACTCGTCGCAGGGCTGACACAGAGGACAAGGACATTGACAGACAACCATTCACTCTCACATTCATTCACTAGGGACAATTTAGAGTTCTTAATTAACCTACACAGTCATGTCTTTGGACGGTGGGAGGAGCCGGAGAACCCGGAGAGAACCCACGGTAACACGGGGAGGACATGCAGACTCCACCCAGAGAGATCGTGTGATGTTAGGGTGGTTCAGAATTCGAAACCACGATGTTGGGGTGGTGCGGGATTCGAACCCACGATCTCCTTATTGAGAGGCAGAAGAAGGAAATGTTCTTTGCTACCGTTTCTAAAATCACAGAAATTACCGTTTTTATATGAAGTGACGTCACACAAAAATGTGTGAGTCACATGAACGAGCGTCGGACGATACAAACAGAAGCTCGTGGAAAAGGCTCGACTAGAGACACCTGTAAGTTGTATTTTATTTCATTTCAGACGCTTCACGTGTGTCTAACATGAAGAACACAATTACAATCACACAAGCTAACGCTAACACAAAAGCTTACAGCTGCGTGGCATAGAACTATAATAAAACCTGGAAGATGAATCCAAAATGGCCCCCTGTTCCTCCCTGTGGCCTGAGCTCATTGGGTCATGACCCCAAAAAATGTTTCTTACGTTTGCATTTACTTCCTGATACGGAGGCGGCCATCTTTGCTTTAGGGCACCACGTGACCATAATCCCCCATGATGCTTTGAGCGACGTGAACGACCAGCAGCTGCAGGTCTTTGTGTTAGCGTTAGCTTGTGTGATTGTAATTGAGTTCTTCATGTTAGACACACGTGAAGCGTCTGAAATGAAATAAAATACAACTTACGCTGATGCACACCGACTCCGGTCCGGCTCCGGTTCGGGACCCGCGCGGGTCCCGTGCGGGTCCCGCAAGACTTAGAAAGTGCTTAAAATCAATGCGCCCTGTCACACCGACCTCGGAGCTCTGCGGCCGCGGGTCCGGCAGCCACGCGGGTCTCCGGAAAGAATCCGCAAGAAGTCTATTTTTGCCGGACACCGCAGTGGTCTGGCGCGGCTTTCATGTCATTTGACGAGTGCTTTCGCGCGAAACCACGTGAATCTACGTGGCTTTCGTCAAAAACGGACCGCAGTTAACCGGAGCTGGTGTGACAGGCGTCTGCAAGAGACCCGCGCGGGTCCCGGACCGCGACCGGACTGGACTCAGTGTACACTAGGCGTTACAGGTGTCTCTAGTCGAGCCTTTTCCACGAGCTTCTGTTTGTATCGTCCGACGCTCGTTCACGTGACTCACACATGTTTGTGTGACGTCACTTCATATAAAAACGGTCATTTCGGTGATTTTAGAAACGGTAGAAAAGAACATTTCCTTCTATTTTATTTAAAGTACTGTCTGCAGTTATAATGTGCAATTTTAGAAAAAGGCTGGTTCCAAGAGGCTGCAGTACCTCGCACGGCCACTAATCAACCTGGGATAGAGGGGGCGTGGCTTATACAGTTCATTTAATACATCCATGCTCAGGCCACAGGGAGGAACAGGGCGCCATTTTGGGTTCACCTTCCAGTTTTAATTCCAGTTCTTCGCTCTGATCCCGGTCCGAGAGAGGGAAGCTGTGAGACAAGACCTTTTTTTTTTGTAAATATGTAAATAAAAACCACTTGGTCTGCTCTGGGAACTCGACTCAGCTCCGCTCTGTCTTGTAAGGTTACTATCCGGGCGTTACACTGACATTTAAAACGATTAAATGTGTCTTTCAGTCGTAATTCCATGAACATAAACAGACCTTCACACCTCGCTCCACCGGGACAGACTTTGACTTGTTTGTGCTCAGGATTAGCCTTCACCCTCGGCTGAAGCTGAGTCCTGTTTTGATCTGACAGGTGTGACTTCTCGCCTGATGTTCTGTTCATAAACCTGTGCCCCGTGACCTCTGACCCCGGCCTGGCTCCGCCTCTTCCTCTTTTGTCCCTGCTCCCTCGCTCCTGTCGACCTTCTGCCATTTTTCTTTTTCTCCGCTCGTTTCCTTCGCGCCGGACAAAATCAATTTGTGCCCCGGGGCTTTTCTCTCTCAGCCGTGGATCCTTTCTCACTTTCTCCTCAGTAAATGTTCAGTTTTAACTCAGATTTGATTCTGTGTTCAAATCTTTAAAAAAAAAAAAAAGCTGGTTTGGTAATTCACAGTTTGTGGTTGTGAGACGAGGCTAAAGCGACAGTAAACATGAAACTATTCTGGTTTCTCCTCAGCTTTTTTGCATTTATTTTTAAAACGTGACAGAAAAAAGTATCAAAAAGGGACAAAAAACATAAAAAATGGGACAAAAAACATAAAAAATGGGACAAAAAGCATCAAAAAGGGACAAAAAACATCAAAAAGGGACAAAAAGGGACAAAAAGCATCAAAAAGGGACACAAAACATCAAAAAGGGACAAAAAGCATCAAAAAGGGACAAAGAAAGCATCAAAAGGGGACAAAAAACATCAAAAAGGGACAAAAAACATCAAAAAGGGACAAAGAAAGCATCAAAAAGGGACAAAAAACATCAAAAAGGGACAAAGAAAGTATCAAAAAGGGACCAAAAGCATCAAAAAGGGACAAAAAGCATCAAAAGGGGACAAAGAAAGCACCAAAAAGGGACAAAAAACATCAAAAAGGAACCAAGAAAGCATCAAAAAGGGACCAAAAGCATCAAAAAGGGACAAAAAGCATCAAAAAGGGACAAAAAGCATCAAAAAGGGACAAAGAAAGCATCAAAAAGGGACCAAGAAAGCATCAAAAGGGACAAAGAAAGCATCAAAACGTGTCAAAAACACGACCAGAAAGCGACAAAAACACATGTAAAAGCGACAAAAAACAATTAAAAACAGAGTGTGGAAAACATGACAAAAAGTAAAAGGAACAAAAAGCAACTAAGAGTCCAACGTGACCAAAAGCACCAAAAAAACCACAAGTGATGAAAAAAACGGGTTAAAAAGCGCCAAAAGCATGACCATAAGTGACTAAAACACGACAAAAACGCAACCAAAAACAAGGAAATCACATTCAGAAGCAAAAAGTGTCAAAAACACGAGCAAAGTGACAAAAAAATGAGTAAACGTGGAAAAAAGCATCAAAAACACCAAGAAATGCCCTTTCTCTCTTTTCTCTCCTCTCCTCTCTCTTCCCCCTCCCTCTCTCCCCTCCCTCCCCCTCTCCTCCCTCTCTCCCCCCCTCTCCTCCTCCTCCTCTCCCCCCCCTCTCCCTCTCCCCCTCTCTCTCTTCTCCTCTCTCTTTTCACTCTCTCTCTCCCCCTCTCTCTCTCCCCCCTCTCTCTCCCTCCCCTCTCTCTCTCTCTCTCTCTCTCTCCCCCTTTTCTCTCCTCTCCCCCCTCTCTCTCCTCTCCCCCCCTCTCTCTCCTCTCTCTCTCCCCCCCCCTCTCTCTCCTCTCCCCTCTCCCCCCTCTCTCTCCTCCCCCTCTACTCCCCCCCTCCCCCTCTCCTCCCTCTCTCTCTTCTCTCCAGTCTCTCTCCCCCCTCCCCCTCTCCCCCCTCTCCCTCCCCCTCTCTCTCTCTCCTCTTTCTCCTTGTCTCTCCTCTCTCCCCCTCTCTCCTCTCTCTCTCTCTCTCTCTCCCCCCTCTCCCCCCCTCTCTCCTCTCCCCTCTCCCCTCTCTCTCCCTCCCCCTCTCCCCTCTCTCTCTCTCCCCCTCTACTCCCCCTCCCCTCTCCTCCCTCTCTCTCTTCTCTCCAGTCTCTCTCCCCCCTCCCCCTCTCCCCTCCCTCCCTCTCCCCTCTCCCCTCTCTCTCCCTCCCCCCCTCCCTCAGATCAAACTAGAATAATGCCCATTGATACAGGTGGCTCCTGCTGTGAGGTCCAGCGAGGAGCCATGACCTTTTCAACATGTCCGCTCTGAGAGACCCTGACATTCTTCCTCCCCCCGCTCTCCCCCTCCTCCCCCTCTCCCCCTCAGGACAGCGCAGACCCCCGGAGGCGCGGCTGATATCAAATCAATCACATCAGACGAGATCATTATTCTATGAACAATGGGCGGAGCTCATCAGGCGTCTGCGACTCTGCTCCAAACGTCCAAACCAAACAGACGAGGTTTGTTTCAGACGGAGCTCGAGTGAATCAGAACCAACACCAACGTCATCTGTGTCTCTGTGACTCCTTCATGTTTGTGAAAATGTCCCGGTCTTCAGGTCAGTTTTGTTCTGTGTCTGGGATTTGGGCCGTCGTTCTGTGCAAATCAATTCAAAATGTTTAAATTTTATATCCTTTAGAGATGGGACAATAAACAATAATATCGTTTATCGTGATAAAAACGGAAGACAATAATCGTTTGTGCTACATTTTGTTTAATCGTGATCATCGCCAACAAAGATAATCGCCATTTTGTCTCCAGATTGTGCAGAAAAAAAGCAACTTATCCATTATGTTCCCTTCTAGACCGTTTTTATTTTCACTTATAATAAAGTACAAATATGTCTTAAGTAATGTCTTTATATGTCACATGTTCAAACTGTCAGCACTTTTAATTACTGTCGTGATATTATCGTTAATCGCAATTATTTTGGCCGTGATAATTGTGACACAAAATTTCAATATCGTCTCAGGCCTAATATCCATATTTGAACTAATTTAACTACAATTCTCTAAAAAGTATTGTTTTTGTTCCAATTGAAAAGTAAAACACACAATAAACTATAGAGATGTAAACCTGGAGCAGCAGGAAGGCTCTTAATGAAAGTTTGGAGATGCTTTTAATTGCATCCTTCACGTTATAATAAAGTTCCCTCTTCACTCCTGGAGTTGTATTTTGGTTTTTCCTTCACATTGTTGCGTCACACTTGAAATCCAGACTTCTCCTGCACAGTTTTCAAGTCCATAAACCTTCACTGGATTCATTCTGGGCTCAAACTGTGTTCAAGACAAACATGTGGCTCTAAAAGCAAAGCGGTCACGTTGCCTAAGGGCTTCGTTTATTTATTTTTTTTATTGTTCATTCCTGTAGGAAGCAAAGCAAAATTGTAGTTTGTAAAGTATGTTTTTACAACATGATTTTAAGGTACAAAATGTGATTTATGCGCCAATTTATGTGAGACAAAGCAACAGCAAAAAGCAGATTCAAACAGAAAATAATCATTTCTCAACAAACGTTGACTTGATCTTGTGTTAAACCATTGTATTTCCAGTGATAACTCATATTTTGAGCAAAACAGAGCTAGCAAAGCACGTTAGCATCAGCTGTTTCGTGTTTATCACTTTGTCAAGACCCACAATCTGACATTTCCACGTCATAATCATTTAACATTATCCAACATTATTCAAAACCAATGCATAAAGAGAGGTTCAAACGCAGAAATAAAAGCAGAAAAAGCTGAGGAAAAACAGCAGTAGTTTCCTGTTTACTTCGTCGATGTGATCCCTCATTCGTCCAGGCGTGTTCCATCGAGACATTTCGACTTCTATCCAAAAGTCATTGTCAATCTCGACAATGACAATTATTATTATTATTATATTATATTATTATTATTTATTATTATTTTGTATAGAAGTCAAAACGGCTCAATCTTAAATCTTCAAACAGCGTCTAGATGACAAGCCCTGAAACCTTTTCTATGATTTCCTGTCGACTAGCTTTAGCCACGTCTCACAGACACAAACGTGGAATCACTAAATGTTCTTTTTGCTGAGATCGGCCGAATGAAGAAAAGGCTGTAGCCCCACGATAAAAATGATCACAGAGAAACATCTATTTCAAACAAAAAACACCAACTGTGGTTTTTGTGTTCCAACATCCAATTGACAATCATTTGTTTGAGTTTTTGAATATTTAATTTGCACAAAATATTACTTATGTGACCTGACCCTCTGACCAGACAGAGCTCTGGGGCCCCCTGACATGTCAGGCGCCCCCTGGGGGTCCCCGTCCTCCAGGTTGGGGTGATTTAGGTTTGATTTACAGTGAAAACATCACCATTGTTTGGGCGACTGCTGTGAGCCCAAACCTCTGCAACGACACACAGTCCACCATGAACCAAAGACAAGTGAACCGCTCTGAGGGACCAGTGGAAACAGGACTAATGTCCACTTAAAATCAGAATCAGAATGGATTATTGTCAGTGTCAGAGTCAAACTTCACAAACAAAGGAACTTGCTTCGGCGTAAGGTGCAACATAAATCAATGAATACAATATAATAAAATATATAAAATAGGCATGCATAAGATTAAGAATCAGATCAAATAAAGTAGACTATGATGATGGGTCACAGGACAGGCCCAGTGGACACAGGAGGGAGGCAGGGGGTGTGTGGTCGCCCCTGTTGTTCACCCTGAACTGAACCATAAGCCCAATGTGTTCAAGAGGCTGTTTTAGTTTAAATTTACCACGTAAAAGTCGTTCTGACGTGATAAGGAACAACATTTGACTCACGGTACAGAACACTAAGAACAAACCTAAAGTTCAACAACAGCACAGACCCTTTAAATGTGACGTGTCAAAAACTGGAGGCAAAATGAAGTGTAAATGTTTGAATGATTGTCTCACATTTGATCTAAATTCTATGGTTTGAAGTGTTTGTGTTGGAAAAAAGCAACACATTTGAATTTCAAGGGTAGAAAGGTCAGTTAGTTTGTTTTTCTGTAACAAACCATGGACAAAACAGCCTTAAAATTGTATTTTAGCTTCAAAAGAATCTAATTTATGGAACAGTATCTAATATATCTCTAGATAAAATGAAAAATGATTGTGGGCTCAACATTTCTGTGAGTATTTTTCCAGTAAAACCCATCAATCTGGATTGTTCTTCATCAAAAATGCAAAGAGTTGATGATAATTTCCTCAAACATGATGTAAAATACAATAATAAATGTGTTTAAAGCAGCTCTGATGTCACTCACATGTGTCTGAGGCTTTTACTGACACTAAATCATCTACATTTGTCATATTTTGTGATATTCTGAGGTTAATCCCAGTTTCTCAGTGAAACCACATTATGTTGCACTTCACTTTTGCCTCCGTTCTGGATTAGACGGTGTTTGTTGGACTTAAAGGGCCTGTGCGGGTGACAGTCGTGGGGGTGAGGCTGGTCCTGCTGCACACGGGGCGGAGCAGCTTGTTTTCTGGGACGTCCCATGTCCCGAGTGCGTCCTGGGAGGAGGGGGGGCTCCACAGGTGCAGGTCGTGTTCAAACAGTCGTTCAAAGAGTCCGAACGAGGAGCGCGACTCAGACACAACACGGGCCCCCGGCTCCTGTTTGGTCTGGAGCCCTCAGCCGCCCCCTGAAGGTGCAGCCGCCTGGAACCAACCTCCACTTCACAGGCTCACCTCTGACCTGGAGGGAAAACAAGACACGGCAGGAGAGAGAGGGGGGAGGAGGGGGGAGGAAAGAGAGAGAGAGGGAGAGAGGAGCAGGAGGAAGAGAGGGGAGGGAGAGGAGAGAGAGAGGGGAGAGGAGTGGGAGGGTGAAGAGGAGAGAGAGCGGGGAGGAAAAGGAGAGAGAGGAGAGAGAGGGACGAGGAGCTGGAGAGAGAGGGGGAGGAGGGGAAGAGAGAGGAAGAAGGAGGAGGAGGAGGGGAAACTGAGACAGAGTACTGATCTGAACTGCTGGTTAAACTCTGACCCTGGAGTGAAAACAACACAGAGAGAGAGAAAGAGAAAAGAGACGAGTGATAAAGAGAGAGAGAGAGGGAGGAGAGAGAGGGGAAAGAGACGAGTGATAAAGAGAGAGAGGGCGAGAGAAAGAGGAAAGAGACGAGTGATAAAGAGACAATGACAGAGAGAGAAAGAGAGAGAGAGATGGAAAAAGAGAGGAAAGAGATGAGTGATAAAGAAAGAGAGAGGAGAGAGAGAGAGAAAAGCGGTGACGACAGAGAGAGAGAGGAGAGCGGACAGAGAGAGAGAGCGAGAGAGAGAGAGGAAAGAGATGAGCAATAAAGAGACAATGAGAGAGTGAGAGAGAGGAAAGAGGTGATGACAGAGAGAGAGAGAAAGAAAGAGGAGAGACAGAGAGAGAGGAAAGAGATGACGACAGAGCGAGAGAGAGAGAGTGAAAAGAGATAGGAGAGAGAGGAAAGATGGGGAGAGGGAGAGAGAGAGAGCGAGAGAGGAGAGCAAACAGAGAGGGAGAGAGAGAGAGGAAAGAGATGACGACAGAGCGAGAGGGAGAGAGAGAGTGAAAAGAGAGAGGAAAGAGATGATGGCAGAGAAAGAGGAGAAAGAGAGAGAGAGAGAGAGAGGTGACTGTGACAAAGAGCGGGTCAAACACACCATACGACGCAGACAAAACAAACTGATAAATGTGGAGCTTTTCCCACAAACACCAGAAAACACAAAACACTGAACTTCAGCCTCGACCACTTTGTTACAAGATGTTTTCTTTTGCGCTCGTCCTGTGCGTGCGCTCGCCTGTCATTGTTCTGTCCTGGGTTTGAACTAAACTTAATTCCCTCTAGTTTTATTACTTTTGTTACGAGCTCGTCTGCGCTGCGCCGTCTCTGAGCCTCACAAAAAGGCTCGGTTTCAAGTTTCCCAGATGTGCGCTGTCAGAGGTGGAGCAAAACACGCCCCGAGTTTCCGAGTCAAACCACCTTATTTACCACTCAGAACTGAACAACAATCCAACTTAAAACACGCCCCAAACGTCCATCGAGAAGCAAAAATAATGTAAAAAGGTGAAAACAGAGCCACGGAACCCCTGATAATCTGAAGGACCACAACAGATTAGAGCTAGAACACTGAACAGAATGAACGCTAAATTCAGTTTTTAAAGGGCACATATATCAAAACCACTCCTGGAGTTACATTCAGTTTCATTCACACTGTTTTGAGGAATGTTTATCAGAAAATCCTCTCCCTCTGAGCGTCAAACATACTTCCTGCTGAACTCCGTCGATCCGGGACGTATTTTCAGACTTCAGAATCTTCCACTGTTTAAGTCCTTAAATCAAACTCTAAACTTGTTCTGAGCATTTCTGTAACTTTTTTTTTTTTTACATTAGATGGCAAATTTAAGGCACTCAAGAGCAGGTTTAAAGGCTGATAACAATATGAAAAAGACTGAATATTTGTATATATTAATTGAATATCTTAAACTCTCCAAACATCAGACTGAATGATGGTTCTGTGAGATGTGACGACTCTGTCTCGAGCTCTTCTTGAATCCTCGGTCTTTCACTCGAGGGACGTCCGACCCACGGCAGGAGCCCTGGTCTGGGGCCCGAGATCACAGAGGGGCCCCTGCTGAGCCTGAGGAGGGAGCTCTGGAGACAGACAGTTTAGTCCTGGTTTAGTCCTGGTTTAGTCCGGGTTTAGTCCTGGTTTAGTCAAGGTTTAGTCCTGGTTTAGTCAAGGTTTAGTCCTGGTTTAGTCCGGGTTCAGTCCTGGTTTAATCCTGTCTCTCTCGTCCTCCTGTCTCTCTTTCCTTCTCTCTTTCTCTTTTCTCTCTTTCTTCCTCTTCTTTCTCTCTTCTCTCTCTTCTCTCCCTCTTTTCTCTCTTTCCTCCTCTCCTCTATCTCTTCTCTCCCCCGTCTCTCTTTCCTCCTCTTCTCTCTCTTCTCTCTCTTCTCTCCCTCTTTTCTCTCTTTCCTCCTCTTCTTTCTCTCATTCCTCCTCTTCTCTCTCTCTTCTCTCTCTTCTCTCTCCCTCTTGTCTCTCGTTCCTCCTCTTCTCTCTCTCTTCTCTCTCTTCTCTCTCTCTTCTCTCTCTCTTCTCTCTCCCTCTTCTCTCTCTCTTCTCTCTCTTCTCCCTCTTCTCTCTCTCTTCTCTCTCTTCTCTCTCTCTTCTCTCCCTCTTTTCTCTCTTTCTCTCTCTCTTCTTTCTCTGACAGTGAGTTTGAACTTGAGCCGTGCTTGAATGCTTGTGGGCGGAGCCTCTCTTTTCTTCTGGGAGGCCTCGTGGTCTGACCTCTCGACCCCTCGACCTTTGACCTGTGGGTGGCTCCTTTCAGACTCGGGCCGTGGAGAATGGACTTAAAATACTGTGGGCCCTGAAGGCCCCTCCGAGAGCAGACAACAGAATTCAAGTCCATAACAAAGAAAAATTGTGTTATTTTCAGATTAAAGTGAGACGCTGCAGGTGAAACAGGAAAAAATCTTAAATTTAAAGATGTCAATTGTTCTCCTGTTGTTTATTCACATAAATGTAAGACAAACATGTATTCATCGTGTCATGTTTTCAGGTAGAAATAAGGCATTTAAATCTGAAAAATCAGGAACATGGACTCATTTTGTTTTTCTCGTTTCACAACAGTAAAAATCAGGAACAGCCCCTTCAAACCGATGTGACCAAGAACATCAGTCATTATTAATTATTAATCATTAATCGTTAGGTTTGTGGTGAAAGTGACAGTTTGTGCAGCAGGAAACACAGACTCACTTCACAATGTATCTGAGTCTGTAGTAAATGCTCCTGTGTGACCCCGGCATGTGCAGTATGTACAGTACACAGAGTACACAGATACACAGAGTACACACAGTACACACAGTACACACATACACAGAGTACAGAGAGTACAGAGAGTACACACAGTACACAGAGTACACACAGTACACACAGCAGGTCCGTCCCTGCGGCCTACAGACTGTAAATGTGTCTGACTTGCCCCTCGTCGTCTCAGACTCAAACGTCACACTTTTGATAAAAGTGTTCAGACTCAAACGTCTCACTGACACGACTCTGAGGTGAAAGTCTGCTCCGTCTGTGGAAAAGGAAATCAGGAATTATTACTATTTTCTTCTTGTGGTTGGTTTTATTTCTGTACCAAAGGTCCTCAGCCCCTCGTTCTCTCACGTCCTGCTCTTGATCAGAATAAACAGTGACTCAATCAGAGTGATTCAGACACAGCTCAGACTCTCTCCTGGCCTCAGGTCACATGACTCTGAGAGGAAAAAAAGTCGACAAAACTCATCACAAGTTTTATTAACCATGGATCGCACATGAAGCATCAAACAGACTGGATTATCCAACTTTTTGTCTGAGATTTGTGATCTGTTCACAGCTCAAGCTAAGGTTAGCGTCTCTTTGTGTCTCTTTGTGTCTCTGTCGCTTTTTCCTCCTCTTCTCTCTCTCTTCTCTCTCCCCCCTCTCTTGTTCCTCCTCTTCTCTCTCTCTTCTCTCTCTTCTCTCTCCCCCCAGTCTCTTGTTCCTCCTCTTCTCTCTCTCTTCTCTCTCCCCCCTGTCTCTTGTTCCTCCTCTTCTCTCTCTCTTCTCTCTCCCTCCTGTCTCTCTTTCCTCCTCTTCTCTCTCTCTTCTCTCTCCCCCTGTCTCTTGTTCCTCCTCATCTCTCTCTCTTCTCTCTCTCTTCTCTCTCCCCCCTCTCTCTTGTTCCTCCTCTTCTCTCTCTCTTCTCTCTCCCCCCTGTCTCTCTTTCCTTCTCTCTCCCTCTTTTCTCTCTTTCCTCCTAAACAGACTGGATTATTCAACTTTTTGTCTGAGATTTGTGATCTATTCACAGCTCAAGCTAAGGTTAGCGTCTCTTTGTGTCTCTTTGTGTCTCTGTCTCTTTTTCCTCCTCTTCTCTCTCTCTTCTCTCTCTTCTCTCTCCCTCCTGTCTCTCTCTCTTCCTCCTCTTCTCTCTCTCGTTTCACCTCCCTTCTCTTTCTCTTTCTTCCTTTTCTTTCTCTGTTTTGTCTCTTCTCTCTCCCTCCTGTCTCTCTTTCCTCCTCTTCTTTCTCTCTTCTCTCTCCCCCCTGTCTCTTGTTCCTCCTCTTCTCTCTCTTCTCTCTCCCCCCTGTCTCTTGTTCCTCTTCTTTGCTCTCTTCTCTCTCCCCCCTGTCTCTCTTTCCTTCTCTTCTCTCTCTCTTCTCTCTCCCCCCTGTCTCTCTTTCCTTCTCTTCTCTCTCTCTTCTCTCTCCCCCCAGTCTCTTGTTCCTCCTCTTCTCTCTCTCTTCTCTCTCCCCCCAGTCTCTTGTTCCTCCTCTTCTCTCTCTTCTCTCTCCCCCCTGTCTCTTGTTCCTCCTCTTCTCTCTCTTCTCTCTCCCCCCTGTCTCTTGTTCCTCCTCTTCTCTCTCTTCTGTCTCCCCCCTGTCTCTTGTTCCTTCCTCTTCTCTCTCTTCTCTCTCCCCCCGTTTCTTGCTCCTCCTCTTCTCTCTCTCTTCTCTCTCCCCCCTGTCTCTTGTTCCTCCTCTTCTCTCTCTCTCTCTCCCCCCTGTCTCTTGTTCCTCCTCTTCTCTCTCTCTTCTCTCTCCCTCCTGTCTCTCTCTTTCCTCCTCTTCTTTCTCTCTTTCTCTCTCTCTCTCTCTCTCCCCCGCTGTCTCTTGTTCCGCTCCTCTTCTCTCTCTTCCCTCTCCCCCTGTCTCTTGTTCCTCCTCTTCTCTCTCCCCCCTGTCTCTTGTTCCTCCTCTTCTCTCTCTCTTCTCTCTCTCTCCTGTCTCTTGTTCCTCCTCTTCTCTCTCTCTCTCTCTCTCTCCCTCCTGTCTCTCTTTCCTCCTCTTCTCTCTCTCTTCTCTCTCTTCTCTCTCCCCCCGTTTCTTGTTCCTCCTCTTCTCTCTCTTCCCTCTCCCCCCTGTCTCTTGTTCCTCCTCTTCTCTCTCCCTCCTGTTTCTCTTTCCTCCTCTTCTCTCTCTTCTCTCTCCCCCCTGTCTCTTGTTCCTCCTCTTCTTTCTCTCTTCTCTCTCGTTTCACCTCCCTTCTCTTTATCTTTCCTCCTCTTCTTTCTCTCTTCTGTCTCTTCTCTCTCCCTCCTGTCTCTCTTTCCTCCTCTTCTTTCTCTCTTCTCTCTCCCCCCTGTCTCTCTTTCCTCCTCTTCTTTCTCTCTTCTCTCTCCCCGCTGTCTCTTGTTCCTCCTCTTCTCTCTCTCTTCTCTCTCCCCCCTGTCTCTTGTTCCTCTTCTCTCTCTCTTCTCTCTCCCCCCTGTCTCTTGTTCCTCCTCTTCTCTCTCTCTTCTCTCTCCCCCCTGTCTCTTGTTCCTCCTCTTCTCTCTCTTCTCTCTCCCCCCTGTCTCTTGTTCCTCCTCTTCTCTCTCTTCTCTCTCACCTGTCTCTTGTTCCTCCTCTTCTCTCTCTTCTGTCTCCCCCCTGTCTCTTGTTCCTTCCTCTTCTCTCTCTTCTCTCTCCCCCCGTTTCTTGCTCCTCCTCTTCTCTCTCTCTTCTCTCTCCCCCCTGTCTCTTGTTCCTCCTCTTCTCTCTCTCTTCTCTCTCCCTCCTGTCTCTCTTTCCTCCTCTTCTTTCTCTCTTCTCTCTCTTCTCTCTCCCCGCTGTCTCTTGTTCCTCCTCTTCTCTCTCTCTTCTCTCTCCCTCCTGTCTCTCTTTCCTCCTCTTCTCTCTCTCTCTTCTTTCTCTTCGCTCTCCCTCCTGTCTCTCTCTCTTCCTCCTCCTCTTTCTTTCTCTCTTCTCTCTCTCTTCTCTCTCCCCGCTGTCTCTTGTTCCTCCTCTTCTCTCTCTTCTCTCTCTCCAGTGTCTCTTGTTCCTCCTCTTCTCTCTCCCTCCTGTTTCTCTTTCCTCCTCTTCTCTCTCTTCTCTCTCCCCCCTGTCTCTTGTTCCTCCTCTTCTCTCTCTCTTCTCTCTCCCCCTGTCTCTCTTTCCTTCTCTCTCCCTCTTTTCTCTCTTTCCTCCTAAACAGACTGGATTATTCAACTTTTTGTCTGAGATTTGTGATCTATTCACAGCTCAAGCTAAGGTTAGCGTCTCTTTGTGTCTCTTTGTGTCTCTGTCTCTTTTTCCTCCTCTTCTCTCTCTCTTCTCTCTCCCCCCTCTCTTGTTCCTCCTCTTCTCTCTCTCTTCTCTCTCCCCCCTGTCTCTCTTTCCTTCTCTCTCCCTCTTTTCTCTCTTTCCTCCTAAACAGACTGGATTATTCAACTTTTTGTCTGAGATTTGTGATCTATTCACAGCTCAAGCTAAGGTTAGCGTCTCTTTGTGTCTCTTTGTGTCTCTGTCTCTTTTTCCTCCTCTTCTCTCTCTCTTCTCTCTCTTCTCTCTCCCTCCTGTCTCTCTCTCTTCCTTCTCTTCTCTCTCGTTTCACCTCCCTTCTCTTTCTCTTTCTTCCTCTTCTTTCTCTCTTCTGTCTCTTCTCTCTCCCTCCTGTCTCTCTTTCCTCCTCTTCTTTCTCTCTTCTCTCTCCCCCCTGTCTCTTGTTCCTCCTCTTCTCTCTCTTCTCTCTCCCCCCTGTCTCTTGTTCCTCTTCTTTGCTCTCTTCTCTCTCCCCCCTGTCTCTCTTTCCTTCTCTTCTCTCTCTCTTCTCTCTCCCCCCTGTCTCTCTTTCCTTCTCTTCTCTCTCTCTTCTCTCTCCCCCCAGTCTCTTGTTCCTCCTCTTCTCTCTCTCTTCTCTCTCCCCCCAGTCTCTTGTTCCTCCTCTTCTCTCTCTTCTCTCTCCCCCCTGTCTCTTGTTCCTCCTCTTCTCTCTCTTCTCTCTCCCCCCTGTCTCTTGTTCCTCCTCTTCTCTCTCTTCTGTCTCCCCCCTGTCTCTTGTTCCTTCCTCTTCTCTCTCTTCTCTCTCCCCCCTGTTTCTCTTTCCTCCTCTTCTCTCTCTCTCTCTCTCTTCTCTCTCCCCCCTGTCTCTTGTTCCTCCTCTTCTCTCTCTCTTCTCTCTCCCTCCTGTCTCTCTTTCCTCCTCTTCTTTCTCTCTTCTCTCTCTTCTCTCTCCCCGCTGTCTCTTGTTCCTCCTCTTCTCTCTCTCTTCTCTCTCCCCCCTGTCTCTTGTTCCTCCTCTTCTCTCTCCCCCCTGTCTCTTGTTCCTCCTCTTCTCTCTCTCTTCTCTCTCCCTCCTGTCTCTCTTTCCTCCTCTTCTCTCTCTCTTCTCTCTCCCTCCTGTCTCTCTTTCCTCCTCTTCTTTCTCTCTTCTCTCTCTTCTCTCTCCCCCCTGTCTCTTGTTCCTCCTCTTCTCTCTCTTCTCTCTCCCCTTTGTCTCTTGTTCCTCCTCTTCTCTCTCCCTCCTGTTTCTCTTTCCTCCTCTTCTCTCTCTTCTCTCTCCCCCCTGTCTCTTTTTCCTCCTCTTGCTTTCTCTCTCTCTTCTCTCTCTCGTTTCACCTCCCCTTCTCTTTATCTTTCCTCCTCTTTCTTTCTCTCTCTTCTGTCTCTTCTCTCTCCCTCCTGTCTCTATTTCCTCCTCTTTCTTTCTCTCTCTTCTCTCTCTCCCCTGTCTCTCTTTTTCCTCCTCTTCTTCTCTCTCTCTCTCTCTCCCCCCTGTCTCTTGTTCCTCCTCTTCTCTCTCTTCTCTCTCCCCCCTGTCTCTTGTTCCTCCTCTTCTCTCTCTTCTCTCTCCCCCCTGTCTCTTGTTCCTCCTCTTCTCTCTCTTCTCTCTCCCCCCTGTCTCTTGTTCCTTCCTCTTCTCTCTCTTCTCTCTCCCCCCTGTCTCTTGTTCCTCCTCTTCTCTCTCTCTTCTCTCTCCCTCCTGTCTCTCTTTCCTCCTTTTCTCTCTCTCTTCTCTCTCCCTCCTGTCTCTCTTTCCTCCTCTTCTCTCTCTCTTCTCTCTCCCTCCTGTCTCTCTTTCCTCCTTTTCTCTCTCTCTTCTCTCTCCCTCCTGTCTCTCTTTCCTCCTCTTCTCTCTCTCTTCTCTCTCCCTCCTGTCTCTCTTTCCTCCTCTTCTTTCTCTCTTCTCTCTCTTCTCTCTCCCCGCTGTCTCTTGTTCCTCCTCTTCTCTCTCTTCCCTCTCCCCCCTGTCTCTTGTTCCTCCTCTTCTCTCTCCCTCCTGTCTCTCTCTCTTCCTTCTCTTCTCTCTCTCTCTCCCCCCTGTCTCTTGTTCCTCCTCTTCTCTCTCTCTTCTCTCTCCCCCCTGTCTCTTGTTCCTCCTCTTCTCTCTCTCTTCTCTCTCCCCCCTGTCTCTTGTTCCTCCTCTTCTCTCTCTTCTCTCTCCCCCCTGTCTCTTGTTCCTCCTCTTCTCTCTCTTCTCTCTCCCCCCTGTCTCTTGTTCCTCCTCTTTTCTCTCTCTTCTCTCTCTTCTCTCTCCCCCCTGTCTCTTGTTCCTCCTCTTCTCTCTCTTCTCTCTCCCCCCTGTCTCTTGTTCCTCCTCTTCTCTCTCTTCTCTCTCCCCTGTCTCTAGTTCCTCCTCTTCTCTCTCTTCTCTCCCCCCTGTCTCTTGTTCTTCCTCTTCTCTCTCTTCTCTCTCCCCAGTCTCTTGTTCCTGCTCTTCTCTCTCTTCTCTCTCCCCCATGTCTCTTGTTCCTCCTCTTCTCTCTCTCTTCTCTCTCCCCCCTGTCTCTTGTTCCTCCTCTTCTTCTCTCTCTTCTCTCTCCTCCTGTCTCTCTTTCCTCCTCTTCTTTCTCTCTTCTCTCTCTTCTCTCTCCCCGCTGTCTCTTGTTCCTCCTCTTCTCTCTCTCTTCTCTCTCCCTCCTGTCTCTCTTTCCTCCTCTTCTCTCTCTCTTCTCTCTCTCTTCTCTCTCCCTCCTGTCTCTCTTTCCTCCTCTTCTTTCTCTCTTCTCTCTCTTCTCTCTCCCCGCTGTCTCTTGTTCCTCCTCTTCTCTCTCTTCCCTCTCCCCCCTGTCTCTTGTTCCTCCTCTTCTCTCTCCCTCCTGTTTCTCTTTCCTCCTCTTCTCTCTCTTCTCTCTCCCCCCTGTCTCTTGTTCCTCCTCTTCTCTCTCTCTTCTCTCTCCCCCTGTCTCTCTTTCCTTCTCTCTCCCTCTTTTCTCTCTTTCCTCCTAAACAGACTGGATTATTCAACTATTTGTGATCTATTCACAGCTCAAGCTAAGGTTAGCGGCTAACGCTAGCAACTCAGCAGCTAACAGTTTGTTTAAAGTGTTTTGTTCATAATCTCGGCTCAACAGTTTGTTTAAACAGCTCTTTCTGCTTCATTCAGTCCGCTGTGTCCAGTTAAACACCTGTCACTGTTCGCTGTAGTTTTTCCGACTTTTGCAATGCATTGTGGTTAATATTGGTCGGTCTAGTGACGAGCACTGGACACTTTTCAAGGTGCATTGTGGGAAATTTTGCGTGCACTACATTTTCACCTGCTCGACATTCGGACAGCGCTAAACATGGCGTGACCCCTGTATAGCGCCCCCTGCAGGAGCCGAGTGGACCTTCGGACACAGCCATTGTTTGAGGTAATTCCACAACGGTTACCATAGCAACCAGACTGTAAACAAGGCCCACATCCACATACATTACACCAGTGTTTTTCAACCTTTTTTGAGTCGTGGCACACGTTTTGGGTTTAAAAGTCACCACGGCGCGCCACCTACCACTAAAACATGACCAAATCAGACTGTTTAGTTAAAAATATTGTATATAATGAGGCAAGTAATGTCTGTGGCACTGTCTGGTTCTTTAAATGTGATAATAGTGATGGTTTTGCGTTCTTTTTTGGTAAAAATGTTGCTCAGGACACTCCAAAAAGGTAAATTAGTTAATTAAATCCGCATTTGTGAATCTGTGAACTCAAACTGGACGTTTCCCCGGCGCTGGAGGAAAATCAAGGCGTTACACAATAATTAGAACTGACCATAAATAATCCCTGATAAGACTTTATTTTGTTGAATGACGGTTTAAACTGTCAGAAAAACGTGTCAGTTTTGTGTAAATTGTCTGTGTTTTCATTGGTGCGTCGCCCTTTGATGACATCACAGAGGGATTCAGCTCCACTTCCTGCCAATTTAACCTTTTATTTTACAAATTTCTTCACAAACAACTGCAACTTCTAAGTGTAACAAATATTTACCACAGATTCTATTCCATCAAACCAAGTCATAATTACAAAAACATGGATCCTTACCATGTGCTTTTACTCTTTTATTTAAATTTTTACTTTTACTTGAATCATTTACTGCAGACTCACATTATTTTAAAGTCATTTTACTTTCATTTTCATCTCATTTCATCTCAGTTTTTGCTTCTCTTCGTGAACTTGAGCAACGTAAAAACGACACGAGGCGCCGGCGTGAGCTTTATACTTTCTTTTTTTATTAATTGTTTGATAAAGGGACAATGGTGTGAACAGGAGTATGCACAGACAGTGGTTTCCCCCAAAACACAAGACCCCATCTGAACAGCTGCATGGTCTGCTCATTTTACAAAGAAATATCGTCATAACAAAAATAAAAAAGAACTCAAATCCAACGTCCCGCGGCTCCGTTCTCAACAGAGCCCAACAGACCATAATAATAATAATAATATAATAATAATAAATAGCGACTCCCATAGTAAAAGTTCAAGTTACAACAGACAGCGGAGGAATACAAAATGTTGATAGTAAAATATTTGCCATTTACAAAACTCCTCCCATCGGTTCAGAACCAATCAGCACCGGCGCGTTTGGCAAAACAAACAGCTGCGTTTCACGGTTTTCCGTCGAGTGCTTTTACTTTGAAAATCGTGTGCTGCGTATTTTTCCGGGGGATTGTTTCGTCTCCGAGTGAAGTTTGGAATGTGATCAGTGAGCGACGGGCGAGAGACGAGAGGAGTGCAGGAGGGGGGAGAGAGGGAGGAGGGAGAGGGGGGAGAGAGAGAGAGAGAGAGAGGGAGAGACAAGAGGAGTGCAGGAGGGGGAGAGAGGGAGGAGGAGGGGGAGAGAGAGGGAGAGAGAGAGAGAGAGGGAGAGACAAGAGGAGTGCAGGAGGGGGAGAGAGGGAGGAGGAGAGAGAGAGAGAGAGAGAGAGAGAGAGGGAGAGAGGGAGAGACAAGAGGAGTGCAGGAGGGGGGAGAGAGGGAGGAGGGAGAGGGAGAGAGAGAGAGAGAGAGAGAGAGAGAGAGAGAGGGAGAGACACGAGGGCTGCATACGGAGAGAGCGAGGGAGGAGGGGGGGAGACAAGAGGAGTGCATACGGAGAGAGAGAGGGAGAGGGGGGGTGAGGGGAGAGAGAGCGAGAGAGAGAGGAGAGAGAGACAAGAGGGCCGCATACGGAGAGAGAGGGGGGGAGAGAAAGAGGGAGAAAGGAGAGAGAGAGAGGGGGGAGGGGAGAGAGAGAGAGAGAGAGAGAGAGAGAAGAAAGAGACGTGAGGAGTGCATACAGAGAGAGAGAGAGAAAGAGAAAGAGAGGGGGGAGAAGAGAGGAGAGAGAGAGACAAGAGGGCCGCATACGGAGAGAGAGAGGGAGAGGGGAGGAGAGAGAGAGAGGAGAGAGAGAGACAAGAGGAGTGCATACAGAGAGAGAGAGGGGGGGGGAGAGGGGAGAGAGAGGGAGACAAGAGGAGTGCATACGGAGAGAGAGAGAGAGGAGAGAGAGACAGAGAGAGAGACAGAGAGAGAGGGGGGAGGGAGGGGGGAGAGAGAGAGAGAGAGAGACAAGAGGGCTGCATATGGAGAGTGAGAGAGAGGGGTGAGGGGAGGAGAGAGAGAGACAAGAGGAGTGCATATGGAGAGAGAAGGGAGGGAGGTGAGGAGAGGGGAGAGACATAAGCACTGCATACAGAGAGAGAGAGAGAGGGCAGGGGAGAGAGACATGAGGACTGCATATGGAGAGAAAGAGAGAGAAGAGAGAGGGAGAAAAAGGGGAGAAAGTAGAGAGAGCGAGAGAAACGGGGGAGATTAAGAGGTGCACTGTTTTCTTGCTTATTTTTCTCTCTAAACAAACTGATTCCTTAACGTGGCTAAATGTACAGACTTTGCCCACCCGACCTGGTGCCCGTGACGCTCTCTCTCTCTCCGTGTGCAGAGAGCGAGCGGGACGGAGCAGGACCCCCTCATGATCCCCCTCCAGCTGCTCCGGGACGCTTCATTTAAACACAAACGCCTTTATCGTCCGACCAAAAGGAGACAGGCCCTTTAAAAGTCTGTGACAAAAACAGTCAAAATCCAGGACGGAGGCAAAAGTGAAGAGCAACATGAGAAACTGGGATTAACCTCAGAATATCACAAAATATGACAAATGTAGATGATTTAGTGTCAGTAAAAGCCTCAGACACATGTGAGTGACATCAGAGCTGCTTTAAACACATTTATTATTGTATTTTACATCATGTTTGAGCAAATTATCATCAACTCTTTGCATTTTTGATGAAGGAACAATCCAGATTTATGGGTTTTACTGGAAAAATACTCACAGAAATGTTGAGCCCACAATCATTTTTCATTTTATCTAGAGATATATTAGATACTGTTCCATAAATTAGATTCTTTTGAAGCTAAAACACAGTTTTATGGCTAGAAATGTGTATATTTTCCATTGTTTGTTATAGAAAAGCAAACTAACTGACGTTTCTACTCTGGAAATTCAAATGTGTTGTTTTTTTCCAACACAAACACTTCAAACCATAGAATTTAGATCGAATGTGAGACAATCGTTCAGACTTTTACACTTCCTGTCGCCTCCTTCTGAATCTCGTTTTAAAGGGTCTGTAGGACGTGGCGGCTGGGGTTTTTTCTCGATCGTTTGGCGAGGAACTTTTTCAGAGAAGACAAGCAACAGGTGAAAATACGTCTTTACTAAAGTCAAAAACACTGAATCAAATACGTCTACGGAGAACGAGTCCGAGCCACCGACCGAGCGCTGTCTATACTTTATATTCTATCATAAATACTCTTTAGCTTTTCCCAAATGCAAATGGAACCTGAACGACGACAGGAGCCAACGGAAAAAACCCCAAAAACATTACAAAAAACATCACAGAATTTTCAGGTTTTTGTACATTTCTTTTTCATGACGTTTCTGTGCGCGGGAAAACTGAAAACGGTCTGATGCTGATGGTAAAATATAAGGTTTTCTTTAATACAAAAAAGGTTTGTACAAAACATATCTGAAGATGAGATCGGGTAGTTTTCCGTTCTCCGTTTGAGTTGAATGCGGTGAAGTTCGTGGCGATGAATAAGTGCTGGAGTTTTGCTTTTGTTTTGACAGTTTGCAACCCAGTTTTTTATGTTTCTGTGTAAAAAAAAATCATCAAAAAAGCAAAATATAAGATGCATTTCACTGGATTTGAAATGACATATGATTTTGACCAGGTTTAATCAATTTAAAGTAATATTTAGTATGTTTTTTCGTAGGTTTGTTGTTTCTTTTTCTTATATTAACCCTTTGTGACCCACTGGAGTGCACTCGCCCCCATTTTTTAATGTATTTTCAGCAATTTACAGAAAATAAAACAGTAAATATAGATTAACAATTCCTTTTGCACATGAAAGTGGACAAAATGATGTTTAAAAACTCACTTTCACGACCTCCAGCTGCAGGGTTTTCTGTCGTTTCACACAAAAAATGTCAAAATGTGAGACATAATGTTATATTTGTGTAAAAAAAAATGTATATTTGTGTCTCTTTTGTACATTTCGGGATGGACTTTTGATGAAATGACCACCGTTTATCGATTTGAGAACTCACCGATTCATAAACTAGTTCTTATTTTAATGACCTCATTCAGTTTCTGCAAATTAAATGTTCAAATTGCGATTTTTCAACTTCAAATCACTTTTATCTGGTTTGAAAAACATTTAAAACTGAACAGAACTGGAATTTCAACATTTGGGAAAACGTTTAGTGTAATTTATTGGGCATTTCAGCTGTTTAAAATATTAAAACTGGTCTTATTAATGATATTTTGCTTGAAACTAAAGTGTGTAGAACATAATAATCCTAAAAATGGCACAAAATGTAAAATAATGGCTGGGCGAACTTGTCACAAAGCGTTTTTAACTTCAGAAATCTTATTCAGGGATGAAATTTGGACTTGGATATTCAAATAAAACGCTAAAAGGTAGAAAAACATCACAAATAACTGGGTTGCAGACTGCTGTTGGCTTCATAACGCTGGCAACACCATTTTTCTCGTACAATTGAACCTTTACAAATCCCCAAAACATTTTATTTTCAACATTTCCCTCGTTGTAAACCTGGTCGTTTCAGAAACCTCGTGATGCTAAAGATGCTAAGTGCTATCGTCCACAGAGCCCGAGTAGAAAATGAGTTCCGAAACGTCGTAAACAAAGCGGTGCCCTGTGGTTTTCTTCTGCGAACGGCTCAGAATCCTCGCGCCGGACCCTTCAGAAGAGCCGACCGGGGAAGATACTTGTTTTTTGCATTGTATTTTCTGCATTATTATTGTTAAAAGCGACCCTGTTTTTAGAGATTGCCTGATCCCACACAGTGCTCTCCGCTCAGAGCGACACAAAAGAGGAAAGATTGTGTGAAATGTCTTACAAAATGAGCTGTAAGTGCAAAAGATGTAAACATTTTGTGAAGATTCTCCAACGTTTGACGCAAAAATCTGCTCGAATCACTGAAAAGTCTCTGATTTAGTCCTGGTTTAATCTTAGTTTAGTTTAGTTTTGTCTTGTTCAGGTTTAGTTCTCGTTAAGTCCTTTGTTCAGGTTTGGTTTTGACCCAATTTAGTCCCGGTTTAGTTCATGAAACGTTGAAGATTCATGGATTTAGTTCTTGATTAGTCCATGGATCACTGAAGAACAATGGATTTAAACCTGGTTTAGTTCATGAAACATCAAAGATTTGTGGATTTCGTCTCGGTTTAGTTCTTGAAACATTGAACATTCATAGATTTGCACTTGATTCAGACCACGAATCCTCTAAAACTTTTGGATTTGAACAGTCCATGGAACACTGAAGAGTCAATGATTTACTCCTGATTTCATAAAAAATGAAGATTTATGGATATAGTCCTGGTTTAGTCCATGGATCACTGAAGATTTGTGGATTTAGTTCTTGTTTAGTCCATGGATCACTGAAGAGTCATATATTTAGTCCTTGTTTAGTCCATGGATCACAGTAGATTTGTGGTTCTATTCCAGGTTTAGTCCTTGAAACATTGAAGACTCATGGATTTCGTCCTGGTTTAGTCCATAAAACAGTGACTATTTGAGGATTTAGTCCTGGTTTACTCCTTGAAACATTGAAGATTCATAGATTTAGTCGATTTAGTCCATGAATCATCAATGATTTTTTGATTTAGTCTTGGTTTAGTCCAAGAATCAACAAAAATTCACAGATTTAGACCTGGTTTAGTCCATGTAAAATAAGATTTGTGGATTTAGTCCAGGTTTAGTGCATGAATCATCAAAGAGTCAAAGATTTAGTCCTTATTTACTCCATGAATCACCAAAGCTTTGTGAATTTAGTCTGAATAGTCCATGAAACACTGAAGAATCAATGACTAAATCCTGGTTTAGTCCATAAATCATTGAAGATCCATGGATTAAGACCTGTTTAGACCTTGAAACACTGGAGGTTTGTGGATTTAGTCTCTTTTACTCCATGAAACACTGAAGAATCGTAGATCTAGTCCTGATTTAGTCCATAAAACACTGAAGTATTGTGTATTTCGTTCTAGTTTAGTCCATAAATCACTGAATATTCACGCGTTTAGACCTAGTTTAGTCCATGAATCATCAATGAGTCATGGTTTAGTCCTGGTTTAATCCGTTAAACACTGAGCATTGTTGCATTTCGGAGCGAGAATGTCTGTAAAACCACAACACAAACTTTCCAATGATGTCAACGCCGACGGAGAGCACCGTGTTTCACTCCACATCGACTTTTTAAACACACGGAGCAGCTCTTTTTTCATTTGTGCTAAAACGTGGACACTTCAGGAGTCGTACGTGGAATCCCTCAAGTTTAAGATTGTACATTTCAGATTTACTCTTTTAAAAAAAAACACCAACGGCAGAAAACAGGAAAACAGGATATGCACATTGAGCCTTGTTTACACCAGGCGTTTTGCTCATTGTCAAGGCCTTTCCCATAGATTTCTCCCTTAAATTTAACTTAAAAACATGAATTGTAAGTTTAACTGATTGATTAAATAGTTCCCGATTGTTAATTGTCTCATTTTCAAGTGCTGCTAAAGAATTTCGAGGTAAAGGCTGAGTTTGGTTTGTGTTTCCAACGTGACGATAAACTGGATTTTGCAAAATATTAAAGGTTTTTGTAGCTAAAAATACATGAATCCTTGCTGTAAGTGTCACAAACATCACAGTTCAGTCTTCTTTGTTTCTAAATCTGATTAAATTCGACAAGAAAAAGCCCAATTCCATGAAGTCAAGGGCGTAAAATGGCCGTTAAACAAGTCCGAGGCGTCCAATCTGACTTGTTTTCAGCGGTTTTCACATGCAAGGTCGTTAAGAATATTTGACATTTCTTTCCTTGAACACATGACATTTTTCTCATTGGAAACACAAAGCCTTGGCTCGGTGTAAACAAAGCATTTTTTCCATTGTGTCCCAAAACTGATAAGATTATGTTCACTGCGGTCTCCGATAGTCAAGGCACTCTTTCGCTTCACCCAATGATAGTACGAATTTTAGCTTTTTTTTAAAGAAGGAAAACCACACGCGGATCTTAGACTAACACCTTCCTTGGACTTTGAGCCAGTGGGACGCTCGAGTTCGACCCTGTTCAGTGTTCGATCTTTCACAAAGACGTTTTTTTTTAAGTGCATTCCCAGGGTCTGGACTGATATGTGACACGTTTGCAGCGCGGACGTTCTGCCTCCGAGTTCTCCTCCGATAAACCCCCAAATAAAAAACTCAACAAGCATTTAACACATTTACTCAACATCGAAACCCACCTGGGACGGTACTCTTTTTTTCGATTTAGCAAAAACATACTATGCATGCGGACAAAGTCTTAAAATGGAGAAGGAACTCAAAAAAGAGAGAAAAGATCGTACACGTGTAAATCATTATTGCACAAGAAAAGGCTCGTAGTTTCGCGTCGATGCAGGAGTATTGCCCCGATACGGATCATGCATCATGGAATGGAGTCGGGCTGAGCTCCGCCGGATCTGACCCGGGAGGAGAGAAAGGGGGCGGGGCAAATCTACAGGGGACAAATGAGCTGCAAAGGGGGGAAACTGCAAAAGAACGAGCGCGAGTTTAAGCGGAAATGAACTCACAATGTTTGTCGTGTTCTGAGTAGTTCTGACCAATTCAGGTTTGTGTTTGACTTTAAAACAATTTCTGAAAGGCTTTTATCGCAAGAAAAAGTATGTACCAGAGGAAATAAGTTATATGTGCGAGTGTGTATAAGGGCTGCAACCAACAGATCATTTTATATTTGATTAATTAAGCAATTTTCCTTTGATTAATTTAGTTGTTTCGATCGTGAAAAGCCTGTAATTAGAGATTTTTTAAGCAAATTTGACGCAGATAAAGATAAACTGATGCCTCTTGAGGACCAGTGATGGAAAATAACAAAGTACAAAAGCAAAAGTGCTGGACTTAAGTACAAATTTAAGGTATGACTACATATTTGAACTGGACTGCAAAGCAAAATATTTGTTCTCATGGTTTTAGACCTGCTGGAATGGCTGAGGGATTCATTTTTTCGCACGTTTATGGTGATATTGTACCTACACTTTTAGTCCCAGCTTTAAGCAAACAATAATAGGCTTCATAAATTAGCGAGAAAATTGCTTCTGATGACGAATTATCAACAGCAATTGTTTATCAAGAGCTCAATTTGCCGTTTTAACAGTTCTCAAAATCTGTGTGAATTACTTTTTCTTATTAAAAGTGTAATTTAACACTTTAACTTAAGTAGATTTTATAATGTGGTACACAAGATTTATTTTGGTCCTGTATTTTCACTTTTACCGCTGTTGATAACGCCCTGATCACGTATACTTTAAGACATGATCATTTTTTTCACTAGAAACACTAAATGTTCCTGTGTCTTGTGTCATTTTATTGTAATTCTTGCCTTGTCGGAGCACGTGGCATGTTTTGAATTCATGCATAATCCGGAAAACAATGATTCAAGCACTAAATAAGTCTACAATTATCTCAATAATTGATTTGTTGCATGACATTGATTGAATTTTTCCCCCCACGTGTGAATGTTTGTTTAGTTAAGTGCAATTTTTTACTCCTCTTGGAAATAAGTAAACATTTTGTCATTCTGGTACTACGTCTTGGGATTTTCATGCAATTAAAGCAACCAAAGCTGTAAATTAGAGTGTCTGCCACTGTTGCTGATGAAAAAAATTTATAAAAAACACATCTTAAATATCTTAAAATGCCCCAAAAATGACTTTAAAAACCTAATATAATCCAAACTACTCAGATCACGATTGTGAATTCACTTCCTTTGAACTCCTGCGGACATTTCTTTTGGCAGCGAAAGTCAGTTTTTAAAGACAGTTCGGGTTTTATTCCGACTTAATCTCGGTACTGAGCGGCCGGTCGCTGTGCCACTTTTTCATGTGTTTCTCCAAGGTGCTGTAGACGCTGAAGGGCATCTGGCATATTTCGCACTTGTACACGTCCTTGCCCACCTGCCCGTGCGTCTTCATGTGCCGCGTCAGTTTGGAGCTCTGGGCGCAGGCGTAGTTGCACAGCTCGCACTTGTACGGCCGCTCGCCCGTGTGGCTGCGGCGGTGCACTGTCAGATTGCTGCAGTTCTTGAACACTTTACCACAGTACTCGCACGTGTCGCTCCGTCGCCCGTCCTTGGAGCTGGGCCGGCCGGGACCCCCTAAGTGCGGCGTGCTCCCCCCGCTTCCCGTGCCGCTCCGGCCGGACAGCCCCCCGTCCAGCTCCCCCGGCGGAGTGGAGAACCGCAGGCTGCCGTTTTCGGACGAGTGCTCGGACGAAGAGGCGAACGGCGATTGTCTAGAGTCCCCGAAGTTTAGAAAAGGGTCCTTGAGTTGTCGCGAGGCAGCGTAACCGGCGAGCCACTGGGAGTAGACGTTCTCCGTGTTGGGGATGGTTGGCGTCGGGAGGTCGAACTCTTTCTCCATTTTGATGCGTTTGGTGAAGGGGCTGAGCGGGCTGGGGCTCCCCAAAAGCAGCTTCTTGGAGAGTCCGACGGAGGCCGACTCGTTGGGCGAGGCTCCCCGGCCGTTCACCGCCGCCATCTCCTCGCCGCGCTCGTTCTCCAGGGCGTTTTCCCCGTCGCACAGGTCTCGGTTGAGGTGGTGGTGGTCGCGGCTCAGGTGGTGGTGGTGCACGTGGTTCTCCTGGGCCAGCGCGTTGCGTTTGTGTGCGCTCAAAGCCTCGCTGAAGTGCTGCATGCTCGCCGCGATCCCGATCCCCTGCATCACTTCGGGCAGCGACCTCGGAATGGCGGACTCTTCCAGGCGACCGCCGATGCTGCCGTTGTTTTCGTGCGGCCTGCCGTCGAGATTCAGGCTGAAGTGGAAGCTGTTGTTGCGTCTCTCCATGCGCTCGCCGTTTTGCGTCACCTCCATTTCCTCCTCCTCCTCTTCCTCCTCCTCCTCTTCTTCTTCCTCCTCTTCCTCCTCCTCTTCTTCTTCCTCCTCCTCCTCTCCGTTTTCCCGCAGCAGCCGTCCGTTTTCGCTCTTCAGCTTGGCCACCACGGACTTGAGGGCGTTGCTGGCCATGTGCTCGCTGGTGCCCGGCTCTGGGGACGACGCCGCGGACAGCCCGTCTTCTGATTTCCCGGCGTTGGGCGACGACGAGGACTTGTGCAGGTGCGTCTTCATGTGGCGCTTGAGTTTGCTCGCTTGCGTGCAGGCGTGGTCGCACAGGTGGCACTTGTACGGCTTCTCCCCCGTGTGGCTGCGGCGGTGCACAATCAGATTGCTTTGGAATTTGAACGATTTGCCGCAAAACTCGCAACATTTGGTCTTCATGTTGGCGCTGGCGGAGTTGCTGGCTCCGGACGACGGGACGGGAGTGGTCGGAGTGGTCTGCGATCCGACCGGAGACTGCATGGAGTTGGGGATCGGCGGCGGAGTTGCGAGATATGGCGGTTTGCTTGCTCCCGTTACGTTCCCTCCGTTGCCTCCCGTTTGGAAAGGCTGGAGCAGACGCTGCATCGGACTCGGGCGGCTCGGGGACAGCGGAGGAGAGGGCCCTGAGGTGTTGCCCGCCAGCTCTCGTAGCCGTCGCGAAAAGTCCATGGAGGGCGGCGGGTCCAGGGGCAGGGGAGGATTGAGACGCAGCACCCGGTCGAAGGCACTCGGATGGTGGGCCGCCAGAGCCAGCTCCTCGGGGCTCAGGTGGTGCGGGTCCAGGTGGTTCCGGGGCGGCGGGCTAAAGAGCGGCGGCGTGGGGGGGAATCGCTGATGGTGCCCCACCGACACAGCACCGCCGTTCGAGCCCCCGATGGTCCCGACGCTGTCCCGGCCGCCGGAGCCCGAGCCGGGGATCCGCAGCAGGTTGAAGGGGCTGGCGTCCGGCGGCAAGTGGAGGCCGTGGAGGGGCGGCTGGGACGGGCAGTCGGCTCCTCCGCCCAGAGACGACGGGCCCCCCATGCGCGGCGTCAGGGGGCTGCCCAGCTCCGAGTCCAGGTAGATCCGGAAGCCGTGGCTGTGCTGGGCGTGCTGCAGCAGGAACCAGGCGCTGCCGTAGGCCTGTTTACACGTGGTGCAGGTGTAGGTGGTCGGCTCCTCCTTCCCTGAAACACAGACACAGAGAAGGGGTGAGTTTGGGCCGTTTTAGGACGTCGCACACAAGAATTATTCATGTTAGTGCGAAGCCTGTCACTGTGACACATTTTGCTTCAGAAAAAAACTTAATAAACGATATTATTGAAACTAATAAAAGCAAGAGAATCCCCCAAAAGTGTACATTTCAGAACATGCAGGTGTACTTTCTACTCCACTATAGTGTATATTTTCTTGCGGTTTTAGATCTGCTGAAATGTCTGGGGAGTTTATTTTTAGCACATTTATGGAGACATTTTGCCTGCATTTTTTTTTTTTTTTTGTTCCCTTTGAGCAAATAAAACAAGCTTCATGGAGACAAATAACCTGGAAAGTTGCATTAAATGACAAAAAATCGACAGAATTCTTTATCAAGATTACAGTTCGATGCTTTGATAGCTACCGAAATCAACAATAATTACACTTAAAGTTTATTTTTAAAGAGAGTGCTATAATACTTTTACTTATGTCAAGCTTTTTCTTTTACATAGTATGTTTTTGCTCTTAATCTATTAAGATAAAAACCTGAGTTGCAATGAACAAACCGCACAATGAAACACTTTCGTTGTTGAGTCTTAAAAGCTGCTTATTTCACTGTTTAAAGCGCAAATCGCACCAAAAACAACAGAGAAAAGGTTCCACAAAGTTCAAATACAACAAACACGATACATACCGAGCCCTAACCATATTTTTATTTCTATTCCTCAATATACTGTAGTCATTACCGTGACAGGCCTCGTTAGTGCATGATCACCAGTGCCTTTTAGAATTCTGGACAAACTTTATTAATTGAAGCGAAGTTAACTGAACACGAGACACAACAGTCTGCCCAAAATTGATGCTATATTTCTCAGTGTAAGAGTCAATGGTTCAATTTGCCATTATTCAACTCCAAAGACACAATTAAATGTCTCGTGGATTCGGCCTAGAACATTCTGATAATTGAAGTCTGCACGCTACTTCTTGTCCAATTCTATCTTTCTGAGGATTTTGCAGAGTCACAGTAAATAAATAAATACATCCTTGTGCGTCAATGCTAACGCTAATGCTAATTTTAAGGCATAACAAAGATAAAAAATGTCATAAATAAACCAAATTAAACTAAAAAAAAACCTACGTAATCTATAAATAAAAACAATCAAGTAGTCTTTACTTTAGATTTGAATTGTTTTTTTCTTTATATTTTACGTTTTAATAAATGTTAGCATTAGCTGTGAGAGATTATTAGCTTAGCCATTGAATCCAAAGTTCAATTTTTGCATTTTATGAATGTCAGTTGTAATTTGTGTCCAGTCTTTAATTGTTGGTTCACTTTCTGTCACGCTGCAGGACATTATTCTTTCAAAAACATTAAATCTCTCAGTTTTACAGATCCTTGGTGTTTTATGACATCATGAAATGCAGAGTTCTATTACGTAAAAACTGAAAGTAGACGCAAAGACACGAGAATACAAACATGTGACGAAGCAAGTGTGGAAAACAAACTGTGTCTTGTTTGTTTTGGGAGGAAAAGAGCGACAGAAAAGCTGCGATAAAGAGCTGCAGATGTGGTTCAGCCAAATAACAGGGCCGTCCCAAAATAAATGCTCTTCAACTTCAGCGACCACAAACACACGGAAAACTCCAGCGCGCCGAGGCCTTTCTGTGTGACGCGCTTAAATGATTCTGTTTTAGTGAGACTGCAGACTGAAGTGTAGTGCCCGAAGACACAAAAACACAGGCTTTAGTCGAGTTTTGCAGAGTTTACAGACACTAATGTAACGTCACAGAAACTAATCCTGTCTGTGAGGTATTTGAGCTTTGTTTTAAGATAAATGTGTTCTTTATAAAACAGTTACAGGTTCTGTGCCCCGTCCTGGTCCCACACGACACACTTTTAGGACAAACATGATTTACACAAGAGAGAAAAAAGAAAAGTACAGCAATAACGTGCCCTGATGCTCACAATGACTGCACACATTACACAAAGAGGACACTTTGTACATATTTTTAGCACTTGTTTATAGCGCCTATATTTTTTAAGATAAGATAAGATAAGAGATCCTTTATTTGTCCCACAATGGCGAAATTCCACTGTTGCAACACACAGTTTAGGACAGGAATGAATGAAATAGGCGCATGCAATAAAAATAGGATAAATAAACATGGTAGTAAAAATACAATATAAAGTATAAAGTGCACACTCTTATTTACAGTAGGTGGCTGTCTGGGAATAAATAGTAAAAATGGCAAATAAAGTGGCTTAAGTGTATGTTATATACAGTAAGTGACTATAGTGAGGTAAAAGTGTATTAATAGTGTGTTAAATTATATTGCACATGATTATCACAGGTGAATGACACATGTTACAGTATTGCACATGATTATAACAGGTGAATGACACATGTTACAGTATTGCACATGATTATCACAGGTGAATGACACATGTTACAGTATTGCACATGATTATCACAGGTGAATGACACATGTTACAGTATTGCACATGATTATAACAGGTGAATGACACATGTTACAGTATTGCACATGATTATAACAGGTGAATGACACATGTTACAGTATTGCACATGATTATAACAGGTGAATGACACATGTTACAGTATTGCACATGATTGTAGCGGGTGAATGACACATGTTCAGGGCTAACAGTGTTCATTGTAAAGTCTGACAGCAGCAGGAAAGAAAGACTGCGACCTTCTTTTGTATTTTAATTTTTTCTTTTGTATTTTTTTATTATTATTGTGTAGAAATTGATATAATGGTTCCATGTATCCAAATAATCAGCTTCATTCTTTGCTAATCCAGCTGCGGTATCATCTCCAGAGCTGTGTGCTCCAGCCCTGATGTGTTGTCTGTGTCAGTCCATTTTTTTTGTAGTATTCACCTTATTCTGCCCCGCCCACTTTTGCCGCTTTTTGTCACAGATACACACTTTTGTTGTAAATGCACTTCTGTTTGACGAGAACTCCGTTAAAGCTAACGACGAACGAGGGAAAAGTCTGACGCTAAAATGTTACATAAAGTAGATTGATTTGTGTAAAATGTTTAATGAACACGAGCAACAAAAAGTCACAACGCAACGATTTACTGAAAACGTCTTTTTAGTCGAGTAGAACTTATTTTCTGTTGAGCTCGTCTGCTCCGTGTGAACTACAACGGAAACAAGACGGCGGCGTGTACGGCAACTTCAGGAATAAAGTGAATAGTTTGGTTACAAAGCAGAGTGATAAAAAAATATGATAATAAGTGATAAAAATTGGTGCAAGTCCCCAAGAACACGTGTGAGTTGTAGGAATGTCTATGTTTGAGTATGTTATGGCGTCCTTAGTCGTTTTAAACCATGAGTCGTGTATTTTCTGACCTTCCCAGGTATCGTTTTGATGTCAATGTTTGAGAAGAGTTCATCCTCCTTTGAACACAAAAGGTGGTTTAAGTGTGATTTCACTTTGGTCAGAAATCGAGCCAATCACGTCGAGTTTCTCTGACCAGCTCCTCAGATTGAACATTACTTTCAGCTGGAAGTCGTAATGTCTTGATTTTTAAAACCAGATGAATCCTCTCAAACCTGCGATGGATCACTGCTGGACAAATGAGCGATTACGACACTTCAAAGTCATGGTCCAAAAATGTGTTTTCATTTCCTACGCTGTGCACTTTTCTGCACTGTTTTGCACTTTTCTACGACAAAGTTTATTCTCGAACCTCAGAAGCCTCAACATTAGAGAAGGACAGAAATATGATCCGATAAAGTAGAAGATTCTTGTTAATTTCCGAACATGTTAGAGTTTAAACCACTAGTACAACAACCCTTTTTTGTTCTTTGCTGAGGAAATCCTGTCGTCTAAGTCAATGTTTCCCAACCAGGGGTACGGGGACCACAAGGGGTACGTGAGGAATTACCAGGGGGTACTTGGAATGCTTTCAGGTTTTAAAATAAGATGAAATGTGCTTTTGTCTGAATAAAAAGTGTTATTAGTTGTTTTTTGAGTATCTTGGATCATACATATAATAAAACAATACATTTAATAGTAATAATTGACTATTTTTGACTAGTAAACCCATTTATTTGCCCGAAAATCAAGTTAAGGGGTACTCTTGAGTGTATAACAGACCTTAGGGAGTCCTCGAGACAAAAAAGGTTGGGAACCACTGGTCTAAGTCAGTGTCAGGTTTAAAAAGAAAATTAAATGTACTTTTATTTGACTAAAAAAGTGTCCTTAGTTGTAAATTTAGCATCATTTTGGAGTGTCTTGGATCATAAATATATTTAAAACAACAATAACAATTGTAATCAGTGATAATATGTGACTAAACCCATTTATTTGCCTGTAACTCAAGTCAGGCGAACTCTACGTGTGAGACAAAGTTTAGGGGATACTTGAGACAAAAAAGGTTGAGAAACACTGGTCTGAGTAACTGCAGCCTTTGTGGTTTGATAATTGCACCAACTCAAACTGCAATTTATTTTCAATTGCGATTTATTAAACCCGTTACACACTCACATCCGAATCATTGAGGCTGACAACAAAGACAGAACCTCACTACAGAAACGTCGTGCAAAACTGTCCAAAGGTTTTAACTTTTTGTCCCGATCCTCTTCAGCTGTTATCAATGGAAACAACCTTGAGTGGGTTTCATCGTTTTCAAAGCAATAAAACACATTTGGCTTTTAAAAACGTAGCTGCACAAAAAGTAAAGCGCAAGAATCGGATTATTTACTAAACTGCAGCTTGTAACGAAGTGAAAAACGCGCTGATTATTTTTTGTTTTGTTCGTTAAAGTCCATTCAGATACAGACAAATCTAGACTACACAGCAAAAAATGTAAATCTATTCAAGCTTAAAAAGGCTTGAATTGATCATTTTTATCTGGATTTGAGTAGTTTTGACTCGATGAGATTGAATTGTTGATGTGATGCAGAATATTTCACTGGTTTCAAGGTATTTCTGGTTGATTCTGCGATAATTTTGCTTAAAATAAGAAAATAAATGTGTCAGTGGTAAGTAAAATGATCTTAACCCAGTGACAGATAATATGGATTGAAGTAAGAAATAATGTGTTGAAACAAGTCACAAACGGTTTAAAACAAGTAAAATAATCTAGTTCCATCAAATAAATCGTCTGCACTGATCTTAACGAGTCAAAACGTCTGAAATTCAGATTAATATCCTCAAATCAAGACATTTAACTCATCTAGACATTCATTTTTGCATTTTCCTTTAATTAAAATGGCACAATCTTTAAAGTTTTCAGTTCCTCTTGGTCTTCCCTCGTCCTGTACCCTGTGTTTTCTGATTCTCTGCTCTTCCTCGTGTTATTGTGTTATAAAAACATAGAGATAAAAACAAGATCAAATATGACAAAATGCAAAAAAAAAAAAACGACTTCAAGCAGCAAAACGTAACCAAAAGCGATAAAAATGTGACAAAACCTCGACTAAAAGCGACTTAGAGAAAGCACGACTGAAAGAGACTATTAGCGACAAAAGGGGACCGACAAAAACAGAGCACGGCGACAAATAAGTGCCTTAAAGCGACAAAAAGCAACAACACGTGACTAAAAGTGACTAAAACTATGACTAAATGCAACAAAACAAGTAAACACTTCAAACTCAATATTCTGCATCACATCAACAATTAAATCTCATCGAGTCAAAACTTCTCAAATCCAGATAAAAATGATCAATTGAAGCCATTTTAAGCTTGGATAGATTTACATTTTAGATCTTTTGTTTTGAAATAAGAAAAAATGTATTGAAACAAGTCACAAACGGTTTGAAACAAGTAAAATAATCTAGTTGTGTTTTATTAACAATGTCTGTTTTTGTCCATTTTATTGCCATTTTGACATCATGGCTGGGGGACTACAGATGAAAAATAGATTTATTTGATGGAACTTTTTTTAGTTTAGTTTATTTTGCCAAAAGGGGACAGTGCAGTGAGTAAAACAGCCAGAATTAGCATGTTTTATTCATGTGTTTTATGAAATTGCACTGTACCTTTTTGGAAAAATAAACTAAACTAAAAAAAGTTCCATCAAATAAAACGTCTCCACTGATCTTAACGAGTCAAAACGTCTGAAATTCAGATTAATATTCTGAAATCAAGACACTTTAACTCATCTAGAACTTCATTATTTGCAGTGTGCGACATATTTTTCAAACAAATGCGCCGTTTTTATGTTCAAATCGCGTTAATCCTCGTGGACTTTCTCACGCTTTGCACGAGGTCTGTTTGTAAAGCGCTCAAATAAACCGCGCCATCGCCACCGGCCGCAACGAACAGTTTAAAACAAAATACAAAATCTCGTCAAAGGTGAAAAACGCTGAAAACGGCGCCCATAAAAACAGAACGGTGCGTTAAAAAGAAGCCATAACGGCCCGGTGTGATATCTGCAGGACAAACGCGGCGCTGCTGTGTGGCCTCGGCTTCAAACGACCGTCGTAATTCCACAAATATTTGCGCCGCGTTCCAGATGAGTATCGTTTTTATGCGCCGCTCAAGCCGCACCAAAGGCCAAACCGCAAACGGCGTCACAGAAAAACTATCAAGAGGAAAGAGAGACGAGTAAAGAGCAGGAGGGACGTTTAAACGGCGTGAAATCAATGGGAGGAAGTGGAGTCACGAGGCTTTCACTGTCGCCGTCCTCGGGGTTCAACACAGCACAGCCATAACAATCCAAAACAATAATGTAATGCAATGTAATAGAACGGGCAAATTATAGACCCTTTAAAATGTGTCAAAATGTCCAGAACGGAGGCGACTGGAGACAAAAAAGTGTAAATGTTTGAATGATTGTCTCACATTAGAGCTAAATTCTATTGGTTTTAAGTGTTTGTGTTGAGAAAAAAGCAACATAAATGACTTTCCAGAGTAGAAAGGTCAGTTTAAAATGGTATTTCAGCTTCAAAAGAATCAAATTTATGGAATAGTATCTAATAAAAGTGACAAAAAGCAACACATTTGAATTTCCAGAGTAGAAAGGTCAGTTAGTTTGCTTTTCTACAACAAACCATGGACAAAATACAATTTTCTTGCCTTAAAATTGTATTTTAGCTTCAAAAGAATCTAATTTATGGAACAGTATCTAATATATCTCTAGATTAAATGAAAACTGATTGTGGGCTCAACATTTCTGTGAGTATTTTTCCAGTAAAACCCATTTAACTAAAAGTGACAAAAATGTGACTAAAAGCAACAAAAACATGACTAAAAGTGACAAAAATGTGACTAAAAGCAACAAAAACATGACTAAAAGTGACAAAAATGTGACTAAAAGCAACAAAAACATGTCCAAAAGTGACAAAAAGCAACACTTTCCAGAGTAGAAAGGTCAGTTAGTTTGTTTTTCTTTAACAAACCATGGGCAAAACAGCCTTAAAATTGTATTTTAGTTTCAAAAGAATCTCATTTATGGAACAGTATCTAATATATCTCTAGATAAAATGAAAAATGATCAACGTATTTTTCCAGTAAAACCCATAAATCTGGATTGTTCTTCATCAAAAATGCAAAGAGTTGATCATAATTTCCGAGAACATTTAACTAAAAGCCACAAAAACATGACTAAAAGTGACAAAACTATGACTAAAAGCAGCAAATATGTCCAAAAGTGACATGTCACACCCAACAATCCCCTGACTGTAAACAAAACACGGCGTTCCATTAGCCTGGCACCATTCCATGAGTTAGCACTAATGCATTTTCAATGGGAGAGTTAGCTTTAGCCTCCAAACATCTCAAACTATGAAACCCCTGAACACACGAGAGTAACACCAGAGCAGAGTTAGAAACATTACACCGTACAAGTGTTTTGTGTAGATTGTTAGCGGTAGCTGATTAGCGCTGAAATTAGCCTACATGCTAACAACCTGGAAGTTAACATTTCATAAATCAAACGTTGGACAAAAATGCACCAAAAACACAGCGGGACACAACGATTTGACAATGAAATGTTTAGTTTCACCAAATGCAACAAATCCTACAGTAATAACGTCACAAACTCGAGGCTGAGGTCAGATCTGGACACTCGTTGGTAAAAACCAAAACAAAAGAAAAACATATAAACAACAAACTGTGTCTGCCACATCTACAAACCAAAAAAATACTGTTTTTTATTTACGGCTTCATTTAAATGAATGGATAGAGTGTAAACTTGAGAACCAGGGCCGTCAGACTGGGGGGGTGAAGGGCACTGTTTCCCCCGGGGCTCACGACAGGGAGGGGCCCTAAAAAGTACATAATTTTTTTTTCTCAGTTTCACTTTGCTCCGCTATAATCTATATTTGTAGCAATAAAATGTACAGTGGTTGTTCTTGAGAGACTAAATACAATTATTAAGACATCTGAGGGCCCCTTTAATGGACACAGATTCTGCTGCAGTGACTTTTTGAGCTTTAAACCCTGTTCTGTCCTTAAAAACACACCTGAAGTAGCATTTAGTGGCATTCACGCTGTTTTGAGGAAAGTTTATTCAAAAATCCTCTCCTCCCTCTGAGCGTCAAACACACGCCATGTGCACTCCCTCGATCCGGGACGTATTTTTAGACTTTGTGTCATTATCAGAGAACCTTCCACTGTTTTAAGTCCTTAAATCATCGCTAAACTCATTCTGAGCCTTTCTGTCTCTAAACACGATAACGTCTTTTCAGCGCTAACTTCACTAGACTGTATGTAGCTTTTCATAGTGACTTATAACTGAATAGGAAACTTTTTTATTTATTTTTTTTACATGAGATGCACATTCAAGGCACTCGAGCATGTTTAAAGGCTAATATCAATATGAAAAAGCAGAATATTTTTCCTTTAAAAAGAAGAAAACCATTGCTCACAAAAGAAACAAATAAAAATAGTGCTTATAATTTGTGGTTAGTGTATTAAAGGGCCTATGACAGGTTTGACGACTCATTTGACAAAAATGCAGTTAAGATAAATATGTTTCAAATTGTTTTCAAAAACTTTACAAATTTTATCGCGGTTTAGCAATTTTTTAGGTTTTTTGTTTTACTTCCTGGTTGTAAATGATGACATCACACTAGTAAATTACCATAGCAACCATCCTGTGCAGTGGGCCAAAACTCCTCAGATGTCACAGATTTGTTTATTTTAGAAATAAAAATACACGCCTTTATTTTGTTGAATTCATGTATAAAGGTTTAAAAAAAAGTAATTTACTGTGTAAATCGTGTATAAAGTTTGTCTCCCCAGTGTGATGTCATCAATGTGTTTATTTCCTGTAATTCTGAACAGATTTTTCAACTTTTCTCCACAAACGGCTGCTTGATTGGCGTAAAACTGTAATTTATATTTACAACAGGTGTTATTGCACTGAATAAAGTCAAAATTAGAAAATCATAAAAACCTGTCATACGCACTTTAAAGTAAATACCACCTTTCAATAAGTTATTACAATTGGTCTGATAGTTATTGAAAAAAATCATAAAATTGGTCTATATATACATAACAAAAATTACAATAATAACCAAATTTGTGAGGATGAATAAATATACAAAAGTGTTTATTGGGGCCCACCAAGAAGGTTTGTACCTGGGGCCCATAATTTGGTGCTACGGCCCTGTCATTTACCAGGTATTTTTGGCTGAAATGGAACAAATGCAAGACAAATAAGATTAAATTCATGCTCTGGAACATTCTGGGCAAAGACAAAGCCTCAAAGACGTGTTGCGCACCTTTAATTTTCATTGATGTGAGACGTTAACGCTCCTTTTTCATTGAATTTGTCATGAACGTCGGTGGAATCCTCGTGTTTAATCATATCTGACCAGACCATTTAGAAACCCATAAAATCATAATTAAACCGTGGAATTAGGAGACGGTACTGAAGGCGTTTGAGTTTGTCAGACCAAACACGCAGAGGTTTGGAACAGGTGCAGACAATTAGAGAACATTTGTGCTTATTCTAACGATGATAACGCGCCGCGGAAATGTGCGGCCGACGGGGACCGGAGTTTGTAACGAGGAAGCACAAAAACTCATCAAAACTGCTGAGATTTTCTGAAGCTGTGGAAGTTCTGCGCTGTCCATAAATTAGACAAGACAAACTCTACAAACTACAGAGCGACGAGATGTGTTTAATGAAGAGCCAGCGAACGGGTCACACTTTTAAACATGTCCAGGAGCGTTCACAGCCGAGAGAAACTGTTTGTAGAGTTTAAAGGGCCCATGACAGGTCGGGCTACTCATTTAACCGAAATGTAGTTCAAATAAACATATTTCAAAATTAGCTCAAATTATTTACAAATTTTACACCAGTTTCGCAATTTTTAGCTTTTTAATTTTATTTCCTGGTTGTAAATGATGACGTCACACTAGGAAATCACCATAGCAACAACACTGTACACTGGGCCAAAACTCATCTAATGTCACGTTTTTTTGATTTGACAAATAAAAACAAATGTGAACACCTTTATTTTGTTAAATTCGTGTTTAAATGGTCAAAAAAGTAGTTTGTTTTGTGTAAATTATGCATAAACTTTGTCTCCACAGTGTGATGTCATCGGTTTGTTTACTTCCTGTATTTTTCAACTTGTTTATCATCTTTTCTCCACAAACAGCGACCTGATTGATGTAAAACTATAATTTCTATTTACAACTGGTATGAATACACTGAATAAAGTCAAAATTATAAAATCATAGAAACCTGTCACACGCACTTTAAAGAGGGTATGACGGGTTTTCGTGATTGTCTAATTTTGACTTTATTCAGTGTATTCATACCAGTTGTAAATGTAAATTTTAGTTTCACACCAATCAAGCAGCCGTTTGTGGAGAAAAGTTGAAAAATATGTTGAAAATTACAGGAAGTAAACAAACCGATGACATCACACTGTGAGACAAAGGTTATGCAGAATTTACAACAAAAGAATCAACTTTTTTTTATCCGTTAAAGGTGTTCGCATGTGTTATTATTCGTAAAATAAAATAATATGTGACATTAGGGGAGTTTTGGCCCTGTGTACAGTCTGGTTGCTATGGTAATTTCCTAGTGTGATGTCATCATTTACAATCAGGAAGTAAAACTGGTGCGGCTTTTACTCAGGTGCGCTCGATAGGCCGCACTTTACGTCTTTTTTTGTGTGAGATTTGCGATCTATTCACAGCTCAAGCTAAGGTTAGCGGCTAACGTTAGCGACTCTGCAGCTAACAGTTTGTTTAAAGTGTTTTGTTCATAATCTCGGCTCAACAGTTCGTTTAAGCAGCTCTTTCTGCTTCATTCAGTCCGTTGTGTTCAGTTAAAGATCAGTCACTGTCCGCAGTTTTCAAGGTGCATTGTGGGAAGTTTTGAGTGCACTACCTTTTCACCTGCTGGACATTCGGACAGCACTAAACCCTCTGCAGCGCCCCCTGTAGGAGCAGAGTGGACATTCAGACACAGCCATAGTTTGAGTTTACTTTTTGTACCTTTTATGCCACACTATCGAAGATTCCCAGCAAATAAATCCCCTCTTCCATTACAGCCACAAACAGGATAAAGAACCTCCACCAGAAAAGTTCCTTAGTGCACCTTTAAGTGATCATGTGACTCGACGGTTCAAACACAGAGAGATTCACAGACAAAGCTCTCACAGTCACAGCGTGAAGAGCCAGGATCCAGCAGCAGCAGCTCTTCAGCGACACAGAGACCGGGGTCACAGCGGGAGGGCCGTGTGCAAACAGAGGGCGGGCCCAGCGGGAGGGCCGTGTGCAAACAGAGGGCGGGGCCCAGCGGGAGGGCCGTGTGCAAACGGGCTGCATCAATACGACTCTCCGGAGACGAGAGCGACAGCAGCGACAGAGGAGCGGCTTTAACACGACGACAGTAAACACAACACTTTGGTTTCTGCTCCAAAGATCCTTCTCTCTCAAACAGTGTCCACAAATCTGTCAAAATCTGTTTTACTGAAGAGTTAATATCGATAATCCATCCATCTCACTAGTGTGGCATATCAAGATACTGATTAGACAGCATGATTATTGCACAAATGTAACTGGCCACAATTAAAGGACACTCTGAAATGCTCAGTTTCGCTTATTGGGGCGGTTTGGAGTCACTTACACTTATGTCGGTCCAGAGCGTCCCACATATGACCCAGTGGGTCACACATGAGTCACCTGTGTGGAAATTGTTGGCCAACTGGGATGATTTCAGCCTCAGGAAGAGTGTCCAGAACGTTCAATATGGGGTCGTGCTTTAAGGGAAAATCTAAGAGGTGTGACAAGTCGACTCAATATGACCCAAACTGTAAGAGTGAAAGTGTACGAGTGTAAACAGGGACAAGGTTCCAGTCATAGCTCCTCCCTTTGGGCTCAGGACCAATCAGAACCTTTAAAATCCTACCAAACATGGCTTTCTACCAAAAACAGCTCAACCGTGATTCATGAACATTTCCCTAAAAAACATAGCAAGAAAACTGTAAAACACTGTGAGTCTCTGTGTCTCAATTTCTCAGAGTCTCTGTGTCTCTGTCTCAGTCACAGTGGTGTGATCTGCTGTGTGTGCTCCAAATGATCAAAGCTGCTGTTACAAACTCGTCGAAAACAAGTTGAAGACCTGAGTCTGAATCAAACAGTTGCTGACGAGGGAAAAGAGAGACAAAAATAACAATGAGTAAAGCACCAGCGTAGACCCAAGCATAATAAAACTAAGGTGCTATTCTAACGTCCCACCGGCGGGACATTAGCTGTTTTATTAATTTATTCCTTTTTATCCACATCTGATATAAGGAAACTATCAGCTGCTTAACCCACTTATTTTCAGTCAAATCAAACATTCTGGGATGAATTAGAGTCAGTTTTTACTCAAATTGACAAATTATTTGTTAAATTATCTTCAGCTTTGAAAGAGGAAAAGTCAAAACCAACAAAAGCCAACAGTGTCAATCAGACAAACTCTACAGACACAGCTTCACTTCTTCATAGATTTAACAAAGAAAATGTAGTTGGACTTTAAAGTCTGCTGTTCCTGTGGGCGGAGCTTGTTTCAGTGGAATCAGAGTAAATCAGACACAAAACTCCAGAGTCTGAGCTTCACAAAGAGTCAGACAATAGTTTGTGTCAAAGGATCAGGAACAGCTTCAGTTTGAGGCTCGTTTCAGTCACACGTTGGAGGAAGAACAAGTCTGAGCGGCCTGTGGTTAAAGGGTGTGTGACAGGTTTTCAGGATTTTCTGATTTTGACTTTATTCAGTGTATTAATAGCTGTTGTAAATATAAGTTATAGTTTCACACCAATCAAGCAGCTATTTGTGGAGAAAAGTTGAAAAATATGTTGAAAATTACAGGAAGTAAACAAACTGATGACATCACACTGGGGAGATGAAGGTTGTGCAAAATTTACACAAAATAATGTTTAATTTACCCTTTATACATGAAATCAGCAAAATAATGTTGTAAAATAATAAAATAATGTAAAATAATCAAACCTGTGACATTAGATGAGTTTTGGCCCAGTTTACAGTCTGGTTGCTATGGTAATTTACTAGTGTGATGTCATCATTTACAACCAGGAAGTAAAATTAAAGGGCCTCTGACAGGTTGAAAGACACATTTAACTAAAATGCAGTTAAGATCAATATATTCAAATTTCTACTAAAATCTTTACAAATTTAACAGTTTAGCTGTTTTTTAGGTTTTTAATTTTACTTCCTGATTGTAAAGTATGACATCACGCTAGGAAATTACCATAGCAACCAGACTAAAACTCAATCTAATGTCACAGATTTTGTTCATTTGACAAAGAGAAACACATGTGACACCTTTATTTTGTTGAATCAAAGTTTAAAGGGTCAAGAAAGTAGTTTATTTTGTGTAAATTATGCACGACCTTTGTCTCCCCACAGTGTGATGTCATCAGTTTGTTCACTTCCTGTAATTGTCAGCAAATTTTTCAACTTTTCTCCACAAACTGTGACCCGATTGGTGTAAAACTGTAATTTGCATTTACACGAGGTATTAATGCACTGAATAAAGTCAAAATTATTATATTTATCTTAACTGCATTTTTGTCAAATGAGTCGTCCAAACCGTCATAGGCCCTTTAAAGTGCGTATGACGTGTTTTTATGATTTTCTAATTTTGACTTTATTCAGTGCATTAATACCTCTTGTAAATATAAATTATAGTTTTACACCAATCAGGTCACTATTTGTGGAGAAAAGTTCAAAAATATGTTGAAAATTACAGGAAGTAAACAAACTGATGACATCACACAAAGGTCATGCATAATTTACAGAAAATAAACTACCTTTTTGACATTTTAAACATTGATTCAACAAAATAAAGGTGTTCACATGTGTTTCTCTTTGTCAAATGAAAAAAAATCTGTGACATTAGAGGAGTTTTGGCCAGTGCACCGTATGGTTGCTATGGTAATTTCCTAGTGTGATGTCATACTTTACAACCAGGAAGTGAAATTAAAAACCTAAAAAATAGCAAAACTGGGGTAAAATTTCTGAAGATTCTAGCAGAAATTGAAATATATTTATCTCAACTGCATTTTTGTCGAATGAGTCGTCGAACCTGTCATAGGCCCTTTAAACCTGTGCAAAGTGTAAACATGACGGAAAAATGTGGACTTATGAACACAACAATCCAAACAACACGGCTCTAAAAGTGGTATTTCCAGTTTGAACACGCCTCTCTCCGAACACTTTTAAAAACTCCCAACACAAAGACATTTCTCGACCTTTTCTTTCCAAAGTCAGCGACCGAGCCCTTCCTCCTCCGTCTCCAAACGTCTCCGTCTCTTTCTTTAACTTCTCTGACGCACATTCCTCATATTCTCTCCGTCCGGCGTCTGTCACTGAAAGCATTCACGGCATATTTACTCGGAGAGAAAACAAGTCCCTGACAGAGACACAAAGGAGACAAGAGGAAGGACAGCTCTGCATTATTCACACTGAAGGTTAAGAATCACCGAGGAGCAGTGTGGGTCGTATTTTTACTGTTTCTATTTCAACAAATGCGCCAAAATGTCAAAAAATATGAGCGACTTTCCTGGGTCCAGATCATGATTTTATCGATTTTATCTCGATTCATGTTCACTTTGTGCTTTTCTATTGTCTTTAATAGAGCTGCACCATTTAGGAAAAACATCTAATTGTGATTTTTCTGACCAGTGCCATTTAGTATTTGTGTTTTAATGATAGGATTCTGTTCAAATTCACATTTTAAACACAATTTTGTCGCTTTCAGTTGTGTTTTTGTCACATTCAGTCAGATTTAAATGCGTCTTTGTCAATTTTTGCTGCGTTGAGTTGCGTTTTTGTCGCTTTTTGTCGCATTTTAGTGCATTGAGTCGTGTTTGTAGGTGCGTTTTTGTCACTTTTGAGCGCATTCGTGTCACTTTTCGTTGTGTTTTTGTCGCTTTCAGTTGTGTTTTTGTCACGTTCAGTTGTGTTTGTCATATTTAAACTCGTCTTTGTCACGTTTTTGTTTAATTTTGATGCATTGAGTCATGTTTCAAGCTGCGTTTTTGTTGCTTTTGAACACATTTTTGTCACTTTTTGATGCAATGAGTTGTATTTTTCTATTGTCTTTAACAGAGCTGCACCATTTAGGAAAAATATATAATTGTGATTTTTCTGACCAGTGCCATTGTGATTAGATTTACCATTTGTGTTTTAATGATAGGATTCTGTTCAAATTCACTTTTTAAACACAATTTGGACGCTTTCAGTCGTGTTTTTGTCACATTCAGTCAGATTTAAATGCGTCTTTGTCAATTTTTGCTGCATTGAGTTGCGTTTTTGTCGCTTTTTGTCGTATTTTAGTGCATTGAGTCGTGTTTGGAGGCGCGTTTTTGTCACTTTTGAACACATTCGTGTCACTTTTAATCGTGTTTTTGTCATGTTCAGTTGTGTTTGTCATATTTAAACACATCTTTGTCATTTTTAGTCATGTATTTGTCACTTTCAGTCACGTTTTTGTTGTGTTTTAGTGCATTGAGTCGTGTTTGTAGCTGCGTTTATGTTGCTTTTGAATGCGTATTGCCCCTTTTTGATGCATCGAGTCGCGTTGTTGTCGCTTTTGTCACATTTTAGTGCATTGAGTCGTGTTTGTAGCCGCGTTTTTGTCACTTTTGAACGCATTCGTGTCACTTTTCGTCGTGTTTTTGTCACGTTCAGTTGTGTTTGTCAAATTTAAACTCGTCTTTGTCACGTTTTTGTTGAATTTTGGTGCATTGAGTCATGTTTCAAGCTGCGTTTTTGTTGCTTTTGAACACATTTTTGTCACTTTTTGATGCAATGAGTTGTATTTTTCTATTGTCTTTAACAGAGCTGCAGGATTTAGGAAAAATATATAATTGTGATTTTCTGACCAGTGTGACTGTGATTAGATTAAGATTTATGTTTTAATAATCAGTTCAAATTCACATTTAAAACACAATTTTGTCGCTTTTCGTCGTGTTTTTGTCACATTCAGTTGTGTTTGTCAGATTTAAATGCGTCTTTGTCGCTTTAAGTTGCGTATTTGTTGTTTGTAGCTGAGTTTTTTGTCGCTTTTTTGTAGCTTTTTTTGTCGCTTTTTTTTATTTTAGTGGATTGAGTCATTTTGATGCATTGAGTCCTGTTTGCAGCTGCGTTTTTGTCGCTTTTGAACGCATTTTTGATGCATTGAGTCGCGTTTTTGTCGCTTTTTCGCATTTTAGTGCATTGAGTCGCGTTTGTAGGTGTGTTTTTGTCACTTTTGAACGCATTTGTGTCACTTTTCGTCGTGTTTTTGTCACGTTCAGTTGTGTTTAAACACGTCTTTGTCATTTTTAGTCATGTATTTGTCACTTTCAGTCACGTTTTGGTCGCATTTTAGTGCATTGAGTCACGTTTATAGGCGCGTTTTTGTCGCTTTTGAACGCATTCGTGTCGCTTTTCGTTCACTTGTGTTTGTCATTTTTAAACTCGTCTTTGTCACTTTTAGTCGTGCATTTGTCACGTTTTTGTTGCGTTTTAGTGCATTCAGTTGTGTTTGTAGCTGCGCTTTTGTCGCTTTTTGATGCATCGAGTAGCGTTTTTGATGCTTTTTGTCGCATTTTGGTGCTTTGACTTGCATTTATGTCACTATTTAACGCATTCGTCTTGCTTTTTGTTGTGATTTTGTCACGTTCAGTTGTGTTTGTCATATTTATACTCGTTTTTGTCACTTTTAGTCACTTTTATGTTGCGTTTTAATGCACTGAGTCGTGTTTATAGGTGTGTTTTTATCGACATTTTTGTCGCTTTTTGATGCATCGAGTAGCGTTTTTGATGCATTTTAGTGCATTGAGTCGCATTTGTAGGTGCGTCTTTGTCACTGTTGAACACATTTGTGTCGCTTTTTGTTGTGTTTTCATCACGTTCAGTTGTGTTTGTCATATTTAAACTCGTGTTTGACACTTTCATTCACGTATTTGTTGTTTGTAGTCACGTTTTTGTTGCATTTTAGTGCATTGAGTCGCGTTTGTAGGTGCGTTTTTGTCGCTTTTGAATGCAATTTTGTTGCTTTTCGTCGTGTTTTTTTCACATTCTGTTGTGTTTATCACATTTAAACACGTCTTTGTCATTTTCAGTTGCGTTTTTTGTCGCTTCTGGTCACATTTTGGTGCATTGAGTCACATTTGTTGTTTGTAGGTGCGCTTTTGTCGCTTTTAGATGCATTTTTGTCGCTTTTGATCACACTTTTGCTGCTTTATCCAAACTACAGCGTGAGAAGTTTTTATTCAAATCAAAACAAGACATTTTGTTGTTTGTGGAAGAAATTCTTGCACTTCAAACATGACAGTCTTTGTGATTTGGTAATTGCATCCATTAAAATTGTGATTTAGTGTGGATTTGGTTTAATTGTGCAGCTCTGGCCTTTAAGAGGTAAATAAAGTCATCTGCTCAGAGGCTTCAGAGGCTAAACATCAGGAGAAAAAGTGTGTTTGAACAGACAGCTGCATTAAAGACACAAACAGTCAATCCCAATACAACGATTTCACAAAAACAGCAGATTATCACAGGGACCAGCTCATGATTCCATTTTTATCACCGTATCACACAGACCTAATGACAACACCTTTGTTTTGATAAAACAATGTTAAAAACGTCAGAAAATTGTGTTGTGCATAAACTGTCTTTGGATTTTCGACAGAGTTTAGTGCACGGATGACACAGAAGGACTCGTTTCTAGAGCTTTAATTAGACACTTTCCCACCATAAACGCAACATCTAGACCAGGGGTGTCCAAACTTTTTCCATCGAGGGCCACATATTGAAATACAGACCAAGCGGAGGGCCACAAATCAATCGCGAAACGTTCAAAAAAGCTGCATTTATCTGATGTTTTAAGCTCCACCACATCTACATTCAGTCTCAGTGCCTTAATATCAGGTCTGTGTCGCACCAAAATGTTAGTTATTTAGGTTGGAATTGTAGAAAATCTGAAATGTGCTGTAAATAGTACTTATCAGGACAATGTGGGCCAGTTCACCAGGAAGACTAAGGGCCAAGAAGAAAAAAGCCTGCTCTAGACCATGTAAACTCGCCATGAGCACTTTAAATATGGACAATTTCACATTTCTCGACAACAACAACAACTGCGTTCTTCCAAACATCTCCCTCACGCTCTCACTTTTAATATTCACAGAGACAGTCCGCGCTCTCTCGGTGCATCAAAGACGGTCTGATATTGAACCCGGAACATTTTAACGGCCCAAATCTCCTCTGGTTTTGTCCCGGTCTCTGGTCGTCCCTCCCAGGTGGACGCACTCAGCCCGTTAATCGCTCGATCGATAGCGGACATATTTAATTCGGATTTATGGCGAGGTCCATCAGCTAAAAGGGTTTCTCCAGAACCAGAGGCTGTGGTGAATTTGAGCGTCAGGAAACACGGGCTTTTATGTCCCGCGTCTCCTCTGCTGGACACCGTGTACTCTGGACTCCAGGACACACTTTCACCCTCTCTAACAGGTCCGGCTAAGCATTGTTTAACTTTTTTTCGCCACCGTTGTGTCATTTTTTCTTATTTTTTTACACTTATGCAGCCCAATTCCATCAAAATAATACAAATAAAGACATGTTTAGTGTTTGAAATAACTAAAAAACCCAATAGACCCTTTAAAAGTCTGTAAACAAAAAGATTCTAAATGCAGAACGGAGACAAAAGTGAAGTGGAACATAATAATCAGAATGTCACAAAATATGACAAATGTAGATGATTTAGTGTCAGTAAAAGCCTCAGACACATGTGAGTGACATCAGAGCTGCTTTAAACACATTTATTATTGTATTTTACATCATGTTTGAGGAAATTATCATCAACTCTTTGCATTTTTGATGAAGAACAATCCAGATTTATGGGTTTTACTGGAAAAATACTCACAGAAATGTTGAGCCCACAATCATTTTTCATTTAATCTAGAGATATATTAGATACTGTTCCATAAATTAGATTCTTTTGAAGCTAAAATACAATTTTAAGGCTGTTTTGTCCATGGTTTGTTGTAGAAAAACAAACTAACTGACCTTTCTACCCTTGAAATTCAAATGTGTTGCTTTTTGTCACTTTTAGTCATGTTTTTGTGGCTTTTAGTCACATTTTTGTCACTTTTAGTCATGTTTTTGTGGCTTTTAGTCACATTTTTATCACTTTTAGTCATGTTTTTGTGGCTTTTAATTGCATTTTTGTCACTTTTAGTTAAATGTTTTAGGAAATTATGATCAACTCTTTGCATTTTTGATGAAGGAACAATCCAGATTTATGGGTTTTACTGGAAAAATACTCACAGAAATGTTGAGCCCACAATCATTTTTCATTTTATCTAGAGATATATTAGATACTGTTCCATAAATTAGATTCTTTTGAAGCTAAAATACAATTTTAAGGCTAGAACATTGTATTTTGTCCATTGTTTGTCACAGAAAAGTAACCTAACTGACCTTTCTACTACTAAATTCAAATGTGTTACTTTTTTCCAACACAAACACTTCAAACCATAGAATTTAGATCAAATGTGAGACAATCATTCAAACATTTACAGTCGCCTCCTTCTGGAGTTTTGATGACGTCACATTTTAAACGGTCTATAAATCTCAAATTATTTTAAAAACCGTATCTAATTTCCACATATTTTTCCCAAATGCTGAAATTCCAGTTCTAGTTCTCAACATTTTAAATCGGGCTGCAACAAGTGAATCGATTCATCGCAACTAATTGATGATAGAAATGGTTGTCAACTAATTATATAATTGAACAATTGTTAACTTGTTTATGCACAGACTCAAAACATTTGACACTGAAAGAGGTTTTGTGACTCACACGGAGCAGGAATGACACAAAAACGGCAAAAAAAAGAAAGAAACATGTAAATTATGTATTTTTGATTTAAATCCTTCTTCATCTATAAATATTCTCCTTCAGGACGTCGTTAAAGACTTTATTTCAGCTTTGTCTGAGTAAAATAAGAGTACAATTCTCATATTCACAGGCTTTCACGTTCTAAACCAATGAAATAGGGTCCAAAAAGACAATAAACTATTCAAATAACTCATATTAAACCTGGGACTTGGACACTTAATATTATAACTACATTCATTTTCATTTCACTTTGGGGTCCGAGTCGTTTGCAGGGCTTTATGAGGGTCCCAGCCAGAAAAGTTTTGGGAATTAATTGTTTAATTGAAAGAATAATCGCTCGACTAATCAATTATCAAAATAATCTTTAGTTTCAGCTCTAATTTTAAATAAAAACAAATTTTCTGAGTGTTGGTTTTTTTTCCGAACCAGATAAAAGTCATGTGAAGTTTTCTATCTGTTATACTTTTTGAGAGACTTGTTTACTGACTGATAATAAAACGAAAAAATCTAAAAGTTTGTTGTGGATTTTATGGCGGAAGAATTTTGACTTTTTTTGTGAGAAACGACAGAAAACAGAAAAGATCAAGAATGATACGTCCACTTATGAGCTTAAGGAATAATTACTCTATCTTTTGTTCATTTGCTAAAGTAGCTGTGAATGTGACACACGCACTGCTCCGGGTCACAAAGGGTTAAAAACGCTAACGAGATCCAACCAAACGACGACAAACGCGACTCATAAAAGTCACGTTTGTCGTCGCCAAAACCAAAGTTCCACGGACAAACTTTCATGTTCCTGTTGAGTGATGGACTTGGCCCCTCCCCTCTCCGCTCCGGTCCCTGGAGGCGGGGCTTGGCCTGTCGATTACCCCCCCTGCTCCCCCCTCCTCCCCCCTCCTCCCTCTCGACCTGTGGCTGTGTTTACGCGAATGGCCATTTTATCCCAGCGCCTAATGGCATATTAAAGCTCCCGTCTGTGCGCCCATTGGAGAGGCTCCGTGGGTGAGGCTCCAGGGTGAGGCTGCGGTGTCCTGAGGGGGAGGAGGGGGGAGAGGAGGGGGTGAGGACGCCCATCGGAGAGGCTCAAAGGTGGGACGAGAGGCTGTGGAGTGTGAGGGGGACACACTCCAAGGGGGACAATTCAGAAGGTCTACAGGACATAAATAGAGAGAGAGGGGGGAGGGAGGAGGAGGGAGAGGGGGAGGGAGGGAGGGAGGTGAGAGGGGAGAGAGGGAGAGAGATAGAGATTGAGGAGGAAGAGAGAGGGGGAGAAAGAGGGGGACAGGGAGATTGAGAGAGAGGGGGAGAGACAGAGGAGAGAGTGGGGGAGAGGGAGGGACAGAGAGAGAGGGAAGAAGGGAGAGGAGCGAGAGAGTGGGAGAGAGGAGGAGCGAGGGAGAGATTGAGGAGGGAGAGAGGGTGAGAAATTGAGAGAAAGAGAGGAGAAGGGGGAGAGAGAGGGAAACAGGGGATGTGAGTGTGAGAGATAGAGATTGATTGCAGGAGAGAGAGGGAGTGAGAGGGGAGAAAGAGGGGGGGGGGATTGAGAGAGAGAGCGGGAGAGACAGGGGTGGAGAGAGGGGTGAGAGAGAGAGCGGGAGAGAGGAGGAGCGAGGGAGAGATTGAGGAGGGAGAGAGGGTGAGATGCAAAGAGGGAGAGGCAGAAACATCGGAAGGGAGAGGGGGGAGAGAGAGGGAAACGGGGGATGTGAGTGTGAGAGATAGAGATTGATGCGGGAAAGAGAGGGGGTGAGAGACGGGAGAGAGAGGGAGTGAGAGAGAGGGGGAGAGACAGGGGTGGAGAGAGGGGTGAGAGAGGGAGCGAGCGGGAGAGAGGGGAAAAAAAGAAGGGGAGAGTGGGGAAAGAGAGATGGAAAAAGGGAGAGACAGAGAAACATTGGAAGGGAGAGGGGGGAGAGAGGGGGAGAGGGAGGGGAGGAGGTGAGAGGGGAGAGAGAGGGAGAGAGATAGAGATTGATGCGGGAGAAAGAGAGAGACATTGAGAGAGAGGGGGAGAGACAGGGGTGAAGAGAGGGGTGAGAGAGGGAGCGAGCGGGAGAGAGGGGGAAAAAAAGAAGGGGAGAGTGGGGAAAGAGAGATGGAAAGAGGGAGAGACAGAGAAACATTGGAAGGGAGAGGGGGGAGAGAGGGGGAGGAAAACTCACTTTTACAGAATGTGTCTTTTAAACACGTGCAGTCTTTTTGAGTTATGACTCTTTCAGTGCACGCCCCTCACACACGTGCACGCCCCTCACACACGTGCACGCCCCTCACACACGTGCACGCCCCCCCTCTCCCCCTCCCTCCCTCCCTCCCCCCTCACTCAGACCAGGCCCGTGCCAAGTCCAGGGGCAGCGTGCCAGCCGAGCAGAGCCCACCGCGGAGCTCCGTCCTGGGCAGGAGAAGCGCGCGCTCGACCTCGGGACCTTTAAACGAACGGGGTTAACGAGGGGCCTCACCCGGGGGCCCCCGGCTCAGGGGCCACGCGCTCTCGGGCCCCGGTCACAGTTTGAACGCAGCGGGAGCTAACGAGCAAACGAGGCACAGCAGCAGGAACCACGGGTGAATGTGACGTCAGGGTTTGTGTTACTCTCACTGACTAAAACGGAACAAAAACTGAACATAAAATCATCAGAATAACTTAAACTGTGACTAAAATGACAAACAATAAAAACTAAATGTAACTGAAACTAATAAGAGCAACTGGATCTGTGTTTGAGCCTCAAACTAGAGACAAAGTCAACGTCCAAGAAACACGACTGTAAGGATTAAACAACCAGAGAGAGAGAGAGAGTGGGGGAGAGAGAGGGGAGGGGGGGGAGAGGGGGAGAGGGAGAGGGGGAGAGGGAGGGAGAGAGAGAATGAGGGAGGGAGGATGGAAGAGAGAGGGGGAGAGAGGGAGAGAGAGGGAGAGAGAGGGGGCGAGAGAGGGGGGGTGAGTGGTTGAGAGAGAGGGGGGAGAGAGAGACAGGGGGAGAGAGAGGTAGGGGGAGAGAGAGAAGGAGTGGGAGGAAAAGAGAGGGAAGGAGATGAGGAGGGAGAGAGTGGGAGAGAGAGGGGGGACGGGAGGGAGAGAGAGAAGGAAAGAGGGAGTGAAAGAAAGGGAGGGAGGGAGAGAGAGGGGGTAAGAGAGAGAGAGTGTGAGAGAGAGGCAGGGGGGAGGGAGAGCGAGGGAAGGGGATGAGGGGGAGAGGGAAAGAGGGAGTGAGAGAGAGGGAGGGAGAGAGAGAGGGAGGGAGAGAGAGAGAGGGAGTAAGAGAATGAGAGGGAGATGGTGGGAGGGAGGGAGGGGGGAGAGAAGGAAGAGAGAGAAAGTGGGAGAGAGAGAGGAGGAGAGAAGGAGTGAGTGAGATGGAGAGGGGTAGAGGGAGGAGGTGTAATCATGATCGCTCAAACTGTGACTAAAACGACTGATATTTTTGCCAAATAATAAAAACTAAACGTGAAACAAACGAGGCCTGGATCCAGGTCTGAGAAACAAACCAGAAACAAAACAGCAAGGATTAAACAAACACTGTCGACATAAAACATCATCGTACTCATGTGTGTCTGGACTAAACTGACTCTAAAACACACAACAAGACCTTTAACATCAAAGTCTGTGGAATTATTCAATCACAAAGTGTAAAAAAGTCAAGTCAGTCAAGTTCAGATTTTTAGCAATAATACACTAAATATTCTCCGTCTTCAGTCGCCTGATTTCAACCTCAAAATATATTTTTAAAGTCTCGATGTACAATAGAAATGATCATCTGACGTCGACTGTCTCATGAAGCACTGAAACACAACACAGTTCACTAAAATTATTATGATTTTAGTGGATTATTTTGACGTTTTCATTTAATAAAACTAAAGAATGATGTGAAAGGGATGTGAGCGTTTAATGTAAGACGGTGCACACTTTTCTCTCTCAACAAACGTGTCCAATCTGCTCCTGATGTTTGATTCTTCCATTGAATCCACTTCATCCATAGATTTCTCTGGACATTGTTTTCTTCAAATGCATTTTAAACCCACATGAGACGTAAAGATCAGCCTTAAAGGAGCTCCTGCACAAACTGTACAAAACAAGATTTAGACCAAACACAAGGATTTGACTAAAAGTGACAAATCGCAACTAAAAGCGACAAAAACAAGAAAAACGCAACTAAACGTAACGTAACAAAAATGCAACTAAAACACAACTAAAGTGACAAAAACGTGACTGGAAGTGACAAAAATGCAACTAAAAGCAAATAAAACGCAAAGAAAAGGCAACTAAAAGTGACAAAACGCAACTAAAAGTGACAATAATGCAACTAAAAGTGACAAAACGCAACTAAAAGTGACAATAATGCAACTAAAAGTGACAAAAACACAACTAAACGTGACAAAAATGCAACTAAAAATGACAAAAATGCATCTAAAAGCAACTAAAATACAACTAAAAGTGACAAAACGCAACTAAAATTGACAAAAACGCAACTAAAGTGACAAAACGCAACAAAAAGTGACAAAACGCAACAAAAAGTGACAATAACGCAACAAAATGTGATGAAAACACGACTGAAAGTGACAAAAACGTGACTGAAACTGACAAAAACACACCAAAAGTGATTAAAACACAACTAAAAGTAACAAAAATGCAACTAAAAGCAAATAAAACGCAACTAAAAGCCTGACACCTGACTGTTTTTCGTTTTTATACTCCCCGTACAATGACAACAGTAATAAAGGTTAAAACTCTTGGTGTCACTGATCATAACAAAACACTCTTTAATGTGAATCACTGCAGGTTTAAACATCGAGACTTGGTTGAAAAAGGTCCGAGCTGCACATTTTTCTCACAAAGACGGCAGAATCTTAAAGCATGAAGTAAGTAAACCTGCACACCTCTGTTTGTAGGTCACTCCCCCTCTCCCTCCCCCCTCCCTCACCCCCGGGGGACTCGGCTCCAGCTTCACCTGCTCTCACTTGTTTCACTGGCTCTGGACACGCAGAGAGGGATTAAACTGTTTCAACTCGCTCTGACCGCGTTACAGGAGAGGTCAGGGAAAAAACACCCGCGGCAGCAGAAAAAACACCCGCAGCAACAAAAGCAGGAGCAGCAGAAACAAAAGCAGGAACAGCAGAAACAAAAGCAGAAACAAAAGGAGGAGCAGCAGAAACAAAAGCAGGAGCCGCAGAAACAAAAGGAGGAGCAGTAGAAACAAAAGGAGGAGCAGCAGAAACAAAAGCAGGAACAGCAGAAACAAAAGCAGAAACAAAAGGAGGAGCAGCAGAAACAAAAGCAGGAGCCGCAGAAACAAAAGGAGGAGCAGTAGAAACAAAAGGAGGAGCAGCAGAAACAAAAGCAGGGTCAGCAGAAACAAAAGCAGGCGCAGCAGAAACAAAAGCAGACACAAAAGGAGGAGCAGCAGAAACAAAAGCAGGAGCAGCAGAAACAAAAGCAGACACAAAAGGAGGATCAGCAGAAACAAAAGCAGGAGCAGCAGAAACAAAAGCAGACACAAAAGGAGGAGCAGCAGAAACAAAAGCAGGAGCAGCAGAAACAAAAGCAGGAGCAGCAGAAACAAAAGCAGACACAAAAGGAGGAGCAGCAGAAACAAAAGCAGGAGCAACAGAAACAAAAGCAGGAGCAACAGAAATAAAAGCAGGAGCAACAGAAACAAAAGCAGCAGAAACAAAAGCAGGAGCAGCAGAAACAAAAGCAGGAGCAGCAGAAACAAAAGCAGGAGCAACAGAAACAAAAGCAGCAGAAACAAAAGCAGGAGCAGCAGAAACAAAAGCAGGAGCAGCACAAGCAACAACAACAGCAACAACAGCAGCAGAAACAACAGCAGAGGGATGTGGTTAACTGGAAAAGAGCAGAGAGGGAGTGAGAGAGACAGAGAGAGAGGGAGGAAAGGGAGAGGAGAGAGGGGAAAGACAGAGAGGGTGAGGAGAGAGAGGAAGAGAGGGAGAGAGAGGGGAAAGAGAGAAGAGAGAGGGATAGAGAGAGAGGGTGAGGAGAGAGAGAGGACGACGAAGAAAGGGAGAGAGAGGGGTAAGAGAGAGAGGGTGAGGAGAGAGCGAGGAAGACGAAGAGAGGGAGAGAGAGGGGAAAGAGAAAGAGGGTGAGGAGAGAGAGGGGAAAGAGAGAGAGGGTGAGGAGAGAGAGAGGACGACGAATAGAGGGAGAGAGAGGGGAAAGAGAGAGAGGGTGAGGGGAGAAGGAGGAAGAAGAAGAAGAAGAAGAATCTTTATTTATAGAGCGCTTTTCCACCTAATAGGCACCCAAAGCGCTTTACAAACCGAGGAGGAAGATGAAGAGAGGGAGAGAGAGGGGTAAGAGAGAGAGGATGAGGAGAGAGCGAGGAAGATGAAGAGAGGGAGAGAGGGGTAAGAGAAAGAGGGTGAGGAGAGAGAGGGGAAAGAGAGAGAAGAGAGAGGGATAGAGAGCAGCAGCAGAGGGATGTGGTTAACTGGCAAAAAGCAGAGAGAGAAGGGGGGAGAGAGAGAGAGGTAGGGAGAGAGGAGGAGAGCGGGAGGAGAGAGAGGAGAGAGCGCAAGAGAGAGGAGGAGGAGAGAGAGAGAGAGAGAGAGAGAGAGAGACAAGGTATGGGAGAGAGAAGAGGAGAGAGAGAGGAAGAGAGGAGAGAGTACAGCGAAAGGGAGGGAGAGAGAGAGATGAGGTAGGGGAGAGGGAGGAGGAGAGAGAGAGATGAGAGTAGGGGAGGAGAGAGGAAAGCAAGAGAGAGAGATAGAGAGAGTTAGGGGAGAGAGGGAGGGGAGAGAGAGAGGAAGGAGGGGAGAGAAATAGGAAGAGGAGAATGAAGAGAATGTATAAAGGAGAGAGAGGAGAGGAGCCAGGGGGAGAGGGAGGGAGAGAGGGTGAGGAGAGAGCGAGGAGGATGAAGAGAGGGAGAGAGAGAAGGGGGGAGAGAGAGAAGGGGGGAGAGAGAGAAAGAAAGAAAGAAAGAAAGAAAGAAAGAAAGAGGAGAGAATAATAATAAAAAGGTCTGGACTGTTCTGGACCGACGCCGTTTGAAAACTCATGTCAGACTTTTCACACAGATAAACCCCGCTCTTTTCCCCCGAGCCGCCTCTGTTTGTTCTTCCTCGCGTCAGAACGTTTTCCCGCCGCTCTCCTCCTCGGCGCCGCTCTCCTCGGCGCCGTGCCCCGCTGCGTCCGGGGAGCGAGGGACCACCGGAGCACAGGTGAACCCCACGGACAGGTGTAATTCATCATCCATACGCCACTGACGCTGGGCCGGGAGAGAGGAGCCGGGAAAGGAGGTGAACGGGACGGTTTGGGAAAGACGGGGACGTGAACGGGAGCGCGGAGCGAGGGGGAGGGGCTTCGGAGGACGTTTGTCGCTCGCGTCTTTGCGATAAAACTGAAGAAATGTGCAAAATGTTCAAAACTGGAGGCAAATCAAGTGAATAATTTTGAAGATTAACCAACATCAGATCTAAATGCTGATGATTTTAAGTATTTGCAACAGAAAATAAGCAACTGTTTTGTATTTTCAAGGTCAAAATGTCAGTTAGTTTGCTTTTCTATCGACCCTTTAAGGCGAGACACTACAGACAAAACTCTTTTTTTTTCAATTTTTTGGTTTTTGTCAGTTTGCTTTCTCGACACATCGACTTTCACGTGGAAACAACAAAAAATCTGCTCCTAAAGATGTTTTATTCTTCCATTGAATCCACTTCATCCATAGATTTCTCTGGGACATTGTAACTTCAAAGGACGTTTTCTTAAAATGCATTTTTGTCCCTCGAGACATAAAGATCAGCCTTAAAGTAGATCCTACACCAAACTGTACAATCTGGACTCAACAGGATTTAGACCAAACACAAGGATTTGACAAAAAGCGACAAAAATGTGACCGAAAGCATCAAAAATGAAGCTGAAAACAACCAAAAACGCAAATATGAGCGACAAAAAGGCAACTAAAAGTATCAAAAACATGATATAAATGTTAAAAGTGACAAAAACCAACAATAAGTGACTAAAATGCATCTTCAAATGACAAAAAAAACAACAAAAACACAACTAAAATGTATTTTTGTCCCTCGAGACATAAAGATCAGCCTTAAAGTAGATCCTACACCAAACTGTACAATCTGGACTCAACAGGATTTAGACCAAACACAAGGATTTGACAAAAAGCGAGAAAAATGCAGCTGAAAACAAAAACGCAAATATAAGCGACAAAAAGGCGACTAAAAGTATCAAAAACATGACAAAAATGTTAACAAAAAAACAACAATAAGTGACTAAAATGCATCTTTAAATGACAAAAAAAAAACAATAACGCAACTAAAATGCATTTTTGTCTCCGAGACAAAACTGTACAATCTGGACTCAACGAGATTTAGACCAAACACAAGGATTTTTAAATATTTAATTCTAAAACTGATTTATTGAAGTTTTAAGTTTAAAAAAATGATGCGAAATTTGAATTTTTAGGAGAATTTTCAGTCAGATCTAATTTACTCAAAAACTAAATAATAAATCCAAATCCTCTCTGTACATTTTTATAACTAATATGTTACAAAATGAAGCAAGAAATTTAAACCTGGTTCTGTCCATTTTTCAGATTTAAATGTCCCAAATATGTGGATTTATGGCAATTTTTACATAAAATGCCTTATTTCTACATGAAAACATGACATGATGAAAAACTTGTGATACATTTTTCTCTTACATTTATGTGACTGAACTACAGGGGAAGTTAAACATTTATATCGTCTACTTCTATATTGTAAATTATTTTGTAGAGAGAGTAGTATTTGTTTTTCTTTTGTGTTTTCAGGAGCCAGGATCCATGCCCTGTGAATCTGCTGTGATCGACCAGAGCCAGCACCAGCTCATGATCAACAAACAGGACTCAATGCGCCAACACGCGTCTAAAAGTGACAAAAATACGACTAAAAGTGACAAAGACTCGTTTAAATATGACAAACGCAACTGAATGTGACCAAAACACGACTAAGAGCGACACAAATGCATTCAAAAACGACAAAAACGCACCTATAAATGTGACTCAATGCACCAAAACTCAACAAAAAGGGGTAAAAATGTGTTCAAAAGCGACAAAAACACGCATAATAACAACAAACACAACTCAATGCACCAGAACACAACTGAAACACGACTAAAACACGACTAAAACACGTCTAAAACACGACTAAAACCGAGAAAGACACGTTGAAATATGACAAACACAACTGAACGTGACAAAAACACGATTAAAAGTGACAATTTGTGTTCACTATCAGTAAAATATAAATCACAATCTAATCACAGTCGCACTGGTCAGAAACATCACAATTACATATTTTTCCTAAACGGTGCAGCTCTATTAGTGTGAACATGAATCGAGATAAAATCGAAATCATGATTTGGCCCCAACAAAATTGTGATAATAATTTTTTTGCCGTATCACCCAGACCTACATTTAGACCATCAAGAATGTCTTTAGTCGATTATCGTCCTGTGACCTGAAGAACTGAAGGATAAAGCAGCAGATCCACACACAGCATGTTGTTGTTGTGACACAAGTAAATATAAGTGTCCCTCCTCAAAAGTGACAAAAACGTGCCGACAAACACGACTCACTGCACCAAAATGTGACAAAGAAGTGACTAAAAACGACAAAGACGCGACTAAAAGTGACAAAGACGTGTTTAAATATGACAAACGCAACTGAACGTGACAGAAACACGACTAAAAGTGACACAAATGCACTCAAAAGCAACAAAAACACACCTATAAATGCGACTTAATGCACCAAAACTCAACAAAAAGAGATAAAAATGCATTCAAAACCGACAAAAACGCACATATAAACAACAAACGCTCAAGACTCAATGCACCAAAACACAACTAAAAGTGACAAAAACACGACTAAAAACGACAAAGACGTAACTCAAATTGACAAAAATGTGTGCAAATATGACAAACACAACTGAATGTGCCAGAAACGTGACAAAAAGCGATAAAAATGTGTTCAAAAGCGACAAAAACGCACATATAAACAACAAACGCTCAAGACTCAATGCACCAAAACACAACTAAAAGTGACAAAAACACGACTAAAAACGACAAAGACGTAACTCAAATTGACAAAAATGTGTGCAAATATGACAAACACAACTGAATGTGCCAGAAACGTGACAAAAAGTGATAAAAATGTGTTCAAAAGCGACAAAAACGCACATATAAACAACAAACGCGACTCAATGCACCAAAATGTGACAAAGAAGTGACTAAAAACCACAAAGACGCGACTAAAAGCGACAAAGACATGTTTAAATATGACAAACGCAACTGAACGTGACAGAAACACGACTAAAAGTGACACAAATGCACTCAAAAGCGACAAAAACACACCTATAAATGCGACTTAATGCACCAAAACTCAACAAAAAGAGATAAAAATGCATTCAAAAGCAACAAAAACGCACATATGAACAACAAACACGACTTAATGCACCAAAACGTGACAAAAAGCGATAACAATGGGCTTAAAAGCGACAAAAACGTCCCTACAAACACGACTCAGTGCACTAAAATGTGACAAAGAAGTGACTAAAAATGACAAAGACGCGACTAAAAGTGACAAAGACGTGTTTAAATATGACAAACGCAACTGAACGTGACAGAAACACGACTAAAAGTGACACAAATGCACTCAAAAGCAACAAAAACACACCTATAAATGCGACGCAATGCACCAAAACTCAACAAAAAGTGCTAAAAATGCATTTAAAAGCGACAAAAACGCACATATAAACAACAAACGCGACTCAATGCACCAAAATGTGACAAAGAAGTGACTAAAAACGACAAAGACACGACTAAAAGTGACAAAGACGTGTTTAAATATGACAAACGCAACTGAACGTGACAGAAACACGACTAAAAGTGACACAAATGCACTCAAAAGCGACAAAAACGCACATATAAACAACAAACACGACTCAATGCACCAAAACACAACTAAAAGCGACAAAAACACGACTAAAAACGACAAAGACGTAACTAAAATTGACAAAAACATGTGCAAATATGACAAACACAACTGAATGTGACAGAAATGTGACAAAAAGCGATAAAAATGGGCTTAAAACCAACAAAAACGTCCCAACAAACAACACAATGCACCAAAACACGACTAAACCACGGCTAAAAACGACAAAGATGTGTTTAAATATGACAAACACAACACGATTAAAAGCAACAAATGGTGTTTGAAATGTGAATTTGAACAGAATCCTATTATTAAAACATAAATCACAATCTAATCACAGTCGCACTGGTCAGAAACATCACAATTATATATGTTTCCTAAATGGTGCAGCTCTGTTAAAGACAATAGACAAATACAAAGTGAACATGAATCGAGATAAAATCAAAATCATGATCTGGCCCCTAGAGAATCGTGCTCATATTTTCCCTCCGGTCCGTCCCGAGCGGCGCACACAGGGCAGAGGCTCCCCCTGTGACCTCTGACCTTTGCCTGTCCGGTGTGGGACTCAGCAGAGCGTCCCGTTTGTGCCTCGCTCAGCACCTTTTCACGTTTGGACACGGCACATACAGAACGTACAGCTCTGTGGATGATTTACTCCTCGGCTCGAGTCGGACGGAGCCGGGACTCGGGTCAAAGGGTTTAACGCTTCAGTTTATGACGACAAACGAGAAACGAGAGCGCACACGTACAGGACAGGACGGGACAGCGGTGTAGACCTGGTTTGGACCTGGTTCAGACCTGGTTCAGTTCTGGTTCAGTCCTGATTTTGTTCTGGTTTAGACCTGGTTTAGTCCTGGTTTAGCCCTGGTTCAGTCCTGGTTCAGTTCTGGTTCAGTCCTGATTTAGTTCTGGTTTAGCCCTGGTTCAGTCCTGGTTTAGTCCTGGTTTAGCCCTGGTTTAGTCCTGGTTTAGCCCTGGTTTAGCCCTGGTTTAGTCCTGGTTTAGCCCTGGTTTAGTCCTGTTTAGCCCTGGTTTAGTCCTGGTTTAGCCCTGGTTTAGTCCTGGTTTAGTCCTGGTTTAGTTCTGATTTAGCCCTGGTTTTGATCTTGTTTTAAGCCCTGGTTTAGCCCTGGTTTAATCCTGGTTTAGTCCTGGTTTAGTCCTGGTTTAGCCCTGGTTTAGCCCTGGTTTAGTCCTGGTTTAGTCCTGGTTTAGTTCTGATTTAGCCCTGGTTTTGTTCTTGTTTTAAGCCCTGGTTTAGCCCTGGTTTAATCCTGGTTTAGTCCTGGTTTAATCCTGGTTTAGCCCTGGTTTAGTCCTGGTTTAGTCCTGGTACAGTCCTGGTACAGTCCTGGTTTAGCCCTGGTATATCCCTGGTTCAGTCCTGGTTCAGTCCTGGTTTAGCCCTAGTTTAGCCCTGGTTTAGCCCTGGTTTAGTCCTGGTTTAGTCCTGGTTTATTCCTGGTTTAACCCTGGTTTAGCCCTGGTTTAGACCTGGTTTAGCCCTGGTTTAACCCTGGTTTAACCCTGGTTTAGTCCTGGTTTAGTCCTGGTTTAGTCCTGGTTTAGTCCCGGTTGTGACCTCTGTTGTGAACATAAACCCTTTGAACAATCCTCTTGCTCCGTTGAACCGTTTCTTCGTGACAGAATCACTGAGGTGTGGTTTGCGCTGTGGCTTTGTCGACGTGCTTTTGGTGCGAACGTGTTATCAGTCTGCGCCCCGGCCCCGCCCCCTCGCCCCAGGCCCCGCCCCCTGGCCCCGGCTCAGGTTGACTCCATGTTCCCTGACACACATGCAGCAGGACGCAGGGTCAGGGTCCGTTTACAGCCCGAGGACACGACTGTAATCCACACCACGTAAACGACAGCGAGGACGACTTAAACGGCCCGTGCTGGGCTCCAGGGGCGGAGCACGGGGGGGCCATACGGGGACACAAGTGGATCATGAGCTGGTCCCTGTGACAATCTGCTGTTTTTGTGAAATGTTGTTCTGGTGATTGACTGTTTGTGTCTTTAATGCAGCCGTCTGTTCAAACACACTTTTTCTCCTGTTGTTTAGCCTCTGAAGCCTCTGAGCAGATGACTTTATTTAACTCTTGAAGGCCAGAGCGGCACAATTAAACCAAATCCACACAAAATTGCAGTTTTAATGGATGTAATTAGCAAATGGCAAAGACTGTCATGTTTGAAGTGCAAGAATTTCTTCCACAAACGACAAAATGTCTTGCTTTGATTTGAATAAAAACTGCTCACACTGTAGTTTGGATTTGTACAAATATGTTTTGAAACAAACCACAAAAGCGATAAAAATGCACCTACAAACAACAAGCGCAACACAATGCACCAAAATGCAACTAAAAATTATATAAGCACGACCAGAACCGACAAAAATGTGTTCAAAAGCGACAAAAATGTGTTCAAAAGCGCGTCTACGTCTACCAACAAGACTCAATGCACCAAAGCACGACTAAAAGTGACAAAAGCACAACCAAAAGTGATAAGAATGCGCCTACAAGCAACAAATTCGACTCAATGAACCAAAACATGACAAAAATGCGTTCAAAAGCAACAAAAACGCACCAACAAACAACAAACTCAACGACTCAATGCAGCAAAATACGACAAAAACGTGACTAAAAACGACAAACACGCGACTAAAAGTGACAAAGATGTATTTAAATATGACAAACGCTACTCAATGCACCAAAACGTGACTAAAAGTGACAAAAATGTGTTCAAAAGCGACAAAAATGACCCCACAAACCACAAACGCTACTCAATGCACCAAATCGTGACTAAAAGTGACAAAATTGTGCTCCAAAGCGACAAAAACACACCCACAAACCACAAAAAAAGCAACTGAATGTGACAGAATCGCGACAAAAAGTGACAAAAATGTGCTCAAAAGCGACCAAAACGACCCCACAAACCACAAACATAACTCAATGCACCAAAACGTGACTAAAAGTGACCAAGATGTGTTTAAATATGACAAAAGCAACTGAATGTGACAGAATCATGACAAAAAGTGACAAAAATGTGCTCCAAAGCGACAAAAACGCACCCACACACCACAAACGCGACTCAATGCACCAAAACACAACTAAAAGTGACAAAAACATGACTAAAAACGACAAACACGCGACTAAAAGTGACCAAGTCGCGTTTAAACATGACAAACACAACTGAACATGACAAAAGCCCGACTAAGAGCAACAAAATTGTGTTTAAAATGTGAATTTGAACAGAATCCTATTATTAAAACATAAATCACAATCTAATCACAGTCGCACTGGTCAGAAGTTAGATATTTTTCCTAAATCGTGCAATAAATAAAGACAATAGAAAAATACAAAGTGAACATGAATCGTGACAAAATCGACATCATGATCTGGCCCCAAGGATGACTGTCACGATTGGATTTTTTCGCCATTTCGCCCAGAACTAATTCCAGTCGTCTTGGTCAAAAACAACAGAAACCTGGCCTTGTTTGGTTGCGTTTTCGCTGCGCTCGCTCCCTCTGCATCCGCCCTTTTCCAAACCACACTCTAAACTCCAAACTCAAACTCGGCTCTGGGGAAAGCGTCCATAAAGTCCATCTCACAAAGTCTTCATCCGTTTGGGGCCAGATAAATTATCCATTAGATTTCATCAGATCGGACCCAGGCAATTACATGAAGAAAATGATATCTCCATCAATTATGCATGTGTTTGGCCGGAGCGCAGGCGAGGGGCGAAGGCAGGGGGCGCCGTGGAGCAGAGGGGCCCCAAAAGTTCAGAGCATCAATGATTCAGGAGCAGATACAGTTTCCTGGAGGAATATCAACCAGACGGAGCGGGCCAGAGGTGCAGCGGGACGGGGCGAAGGGAGGCCGGTGTGATCGCCCCGTTTGAGCCGCAGCTGGATTTGTCCGAATTAAACCTGCGCCAAAACCCTCTGCTCGAAAGTTTAATGTGGGACAGTTTATTCTACCATTTAAACAGGTTTATTTTAAGTTGACGTAGGTGAAAACACATTTAACTTCCAATAAACCCGAGGAAACAGAAAGCCTGGTGGTTAGGAAAGTTCAGAGTTTAGTCCTGGTTTTGGTCCTGGTGAAATTCTGGTTCAGTCCTGATTTAAGCCTTGTTTAGTCCGTGTTTAGTCCTGGTTTGGACCTGGTTTAGACCTGGGTTACTGCTGTAAAGTGGAGGAAAGGCCTTTAAAATTAGATAATTTCATGTGTTAACCTTGTGTACTGTTTGGTCTGAGTCAAGTCCTGGTTTAGTCCTCGTTCCGTCCTTGTTTAGCTCTAGTTTAGTCCTGGTTTAGCTCAGGTTTGGTCCTGATTTATACCTGGTTTAGTCCCGGTTTAGCCCTGATTTAGTCCTTGTTTAGTCCAGCTTTAATCCTTGTTTAGTCCTATGGTTAGTCCTCGTTTTGTCCATCTTTAGTCCTATGGTCCAGATTTAGTCCTGGTTTAGTCCAGCTTTAGTCCTATGTTTAGTCCTATGTTTAGTCCTGGTTTAGTCCATCTTTAGTCCTATGTTTAGTCCAGCTTTAGTCCTGGTTTAGTCCAGCTTTAGTCCATCTTTAGTCCCATGCTTAGTCCTGGTTTAGTCCTAGTTTAGTCCTGATTTAGTCCATCTTTAGTCCTATGTTTAGTCCAGCTTTAGTCCTGGTTTAGTCCAGCTTTAGTCCATTTTAGTCCCATGCTTAGTCCTGGTTTAGTCCTCGTTTAGTCCTGATTTAGTCCATCTTTAGTCCTTTGTTTAGTCCTGGTTTAGCCCTGGTTTAATCCTTGTTTAGTCCTTGTTTAGTCCTGGTTTAGTCCAGTTTTAGTCCTGGTTTAGTCCATCTTTAGTTCCATGGTTAGTCCTGGTTTAGCCCTGCTTTAATCCTTGTTTAGTCCTATGGTTTGTCCTGGTTTAGTCCTGGTTTAGTCCATCTTTAATCCTATGGTTAGTCCTGCTTTAGTCCATCTTTAGTCCCATGCTTAGTCCTGGTTTAGTCCTGGTTTAGTCCATCTTTACTCCTATGGTTAGTGCAGCTTTAGTCCTGGTTTAGTCCATCTTTAGTCCTGCTTTAGTCCATCTTTAGTCCTATGGTTAGTCCTGGTTTAGTCCTGGTTTAGTCCATCTTTAATCCTATGGTTAGTCCAATGGTTTGACTTGAGGGGAAAAGGCTGGAGCTGTGCCCAGGTTTAGTGCTCGGTTTTGGGGCAGAGGAGCGGAGCAGAGCCCTGAGGAGCCACCAGGCCCTGGAGCTCCTGCAGGACACGCCCGGTTCGAGTCCCACCAGCAGCGTTTACACCCGTCACAAGGACCTGACGCTGATCCAGGATTCTCTTTAATCGTCAAAAGTCCTTGCAGCAAAAACAGAGGAGCAGCCAAAGAGTCCAAAGACGACAGTTTGGTGCAAAAGACGACTGTCAGCTCCAAAAAGACACGTTTTCAGGGGTTTGGAACTGTTTTATTTGCAAATGTTGAAGTCGCCGCACTGACAGATTGATGGTTTTGGAAATTATATTGACAGTTTCTTTGACTTTATCTTTATTATTTTGAAATGCAATCTTTGCTCGTGACAAAACGTAAAACTAAAACTGGCAAAATGTCAACAATAACACATTATAAATTGATATCGGATCTAAATGCAAATGATTTTGAGTCTCTGTAAGAAAAAATAAGCAACAATTCTGCAAAACTAAGGTAGAAGTTTTGTCCATCTTTAGTCCCATGTTTAGTCTTATGTTTAGTCCTGGTTTAGTCCATCTTTAGCCCTGGTTTAGTCCAGCTTTAGTCCTAGTTTAGTCCAGCTTTAGTCCTGGTTTAGTCCATCTTTAGTCCTATGTTTAGTCTTATGTTTAGTCCTGGTTTAGTCCATCTTTAGTCCTAGTTTAGTCCAGCTTTAGTCCTAGTTTAGTCCAGCTTTAGTCCTGGTTTAGTCCAGCTTTAGTCCTAGTTTAGTCCAGCTTTAGTCCTGGTTTTGTCCATCTTTAGTCCTATGTTTAGTCTCATGTTTAGTCCTGGTTTAGTCCATCTTTAGTCCTAGTTTAGTCCAGCTTTATTCCTAGTTTAGTCCAGCTTTAGTCCTGGTTTAGTCCAGCTTTAGTGCTAGTTTAGTCCAGCTTTAGTCCATCTTTAGTCCTAATGCTAATGATTTTGAGTCTCTGTAAAAAAAAAAAGCAACAATTCTGCAAAACTAAGGTAGAAGTGGAAGAAAAAATGATAATAATTTGTTGTTTCTGAGGAAGACAAAACTAGAATAATAATGCCTTTTATTTAGAGGCTCCTTTCTGGGCACTCAAGGACACCGTACAGACAATTAAAAAACTTAAAACAAACAGTCGACTTGTCCAAGGCTTTTGATGGCCGTGAGGCAGTGGGTTTGAGTCTGGATTATCATCTATAAAGCTGCAAAATAATCAGTTTGAGAATAAAATGCAACAAAAAGCGCCGTAATCTTTAAAATAAAGAGAATAATGTGATATTTCTACACTTTTTGATACATTTCACAGAGTCCTGGTTTAGACCCGGTTTAGTCCTGGTTTAGTCCTGGTTTAGTCCTGGTTTTGTCCTGGTTTAGACCCGGTTTAGTCCTGGTTTAGTTCAGGTTTAGTCCTGGTTTAGTCCTGGTTTAGTCCTGGTTTAGACCTGGTTTAGTCCTGGTTTAGTTCAGGTTAAGTCCTGGTTTTGACCTAGTTTAGTCCTGGTTTAGTCCTGGTTTAGTCCTGGTTTAGTCCTGGTTTCGTCCTTGTTTAGTCCTGGTTCAGTCCTGGTTTAGTCCTAGTTTTGACCTGGTTTAATCCTTGTTTAGTCCTGGTTTAGTCCTGGTTTAGTTCACATTTAGACCTGGTTTAGACCTGAGTTATACCTGTGTTAGTCCTGGTCTAGTCCTGATTTAGTCCTGGTTTAGACCTGGTTCAGTCCTGGTCCAGTCCTGGTCCAGTCCCGGTTCAGTCCTGGTTCAGTCCTGGTTCAGTCCTGGTCCAGTCCTGGTTCAGTCCTGGTTCAGTCCCGGTTCTGTCCCGGTTCAGTCCTTGTTTAGTCCTTGTTCAGTCCGGGTTCAGTCCTGGTTCAGTCCTGGTTCAGCCCTGGTTCAGTCCTGGTTCAGTCCTGGTCCAGTCCTGGTCCAGTCCCGGTCCAGTCCTGGTTCAGTCCTGGTCCAGTCTTATATTCTTTTCATATTTCCAAACTGTTCCTGGTGACATAAAGTCCTGATCCGGTCGTCGTTCACTCTTTTAAAGCTCTGTTCAGTGAAGCATTTTAAGCCCCGCCCTCCTCCTCTAAAACTGACCCGTCCCTTTAATATTTTGACAAACGACCTGGACGTGGGCGGCGCCTCCCGTGTGGCTCCAGATGGCTCCAAATGAGGACAACATCGTTTCAATTACACCAGGCGCTATGCTAATGCTAATCGGCCAATCAAAAATGCAAAACAAGCGCGATGCGTCCCGGGCCCCGCGGTCATTAGAACCAGCGCGGGTGAGACGGGGGAGGCGGCTCGTGAATATGCATGAGCGCCGCAGATTAAAGGGATATGCAAATGAGGGGGAGGGGCGCGGCGCGTTTACAGCCTTTAAAAACACGAGGAGAAAACAAAGCGGCGTTTAGAGGGAGGAGGTTTTAAAATGGCCACGAGAAACGAGTCCGAGTCGAAGGAGACGCACGGCTCAATGTCAAACGGCTCGAGTGTTTGACTTTTATTTAGATCGGACTGAAATAAGTCTGAGATAATAATATTTGAAGTGGGACGTGTTTGTGCAGAAGATATCAGTACTTTGTGTCGCTGAAACAGAAGAATCCACTGAAAACTGCAGTAAATAAAGATTTATTTACAAAGAGACATGACTAAGTGTTACTATAACTACTATTACTACAACTACAAGTATAATAACTACTACAATAACTACTACTAATACTACTACTACTACTACAGAAACTACAACTTCTACTTCAATAGCTATTACTACAACAACACCAAATACTACTACAACAACTACTAATCCTAAGATTACTACTACTACAACAAAAACTACAACAAAAACTACAACTTCTACTTCAATAGCTACTACTACAACAACATCATATACTACAACTACAACTACTACATCAACTACTACAACAATAACCACTACTACAACAACTACTACAACAAATACTACTACAACAGCAAGCACTACTTCAATAACACCAAATACTACTACAACAACTACTACAGCAACAACTACTACTACAACTATTATAACTACTACAACTACAACTACAAAAACTACAACTACTACATCAACAACAACATCAACTACTACAACAACTACATCAACTACTACTACTACTACTACTACTACTACTACAAAAACTACAACTACTACATCAACTACTATAAGTACTACCACTATAACAACCACTACAACAACATCAAATACTACTACAATTACTACTACTACAACAAATACAACAATTACTACTACTACAACTACTACAATTACTACTACTACAACAAATACAACAATTACTACTACTACAACTACTACTACAATTACTACTACTCCAACATCAACTACTACAACAACAGTAAATACTACAAGAAGAAGAAGAACTACCACAACTATGATCCCTCTGTGTACTTGTATTTAATGGTATTTGTGTAAATGTATGCACTACAGACACTTCACGTCCTTCCTGCTGTGAGGACCAGGAGCACCGTGTCGTTGATGTGAGTCCAGAGCACTGCACCAGAAGCATCCACAACAGCAATTCTCCCGTAACACCACTCACAGCTGTTTGTCTGTGCTTCACTCACAGCTGTTTGTCTGTGCTTCACTCACAGCTGTTTGTTTCTGCTCCACTCACAGCTGTTTGTCTGTGCTTCACTCACAGCTGTTTGTTTGTCCTTCACTCACAGCTGTTTGTGTGTGCTTCACTCACAGCTGTTTGTGTGTGCTTCACTCACAGCTGTTTGTCTGTGCTTTTACTTTAAAGCAAGACACTATAGTTTTGTGGTCAGTTTGTTCTTTAAACATAAATAAACAACCGATAAAACGTGTCCAATCTGCTCCTAAAGAGGTTTTATTGTTTCATTGAATCCACTTCATAGATTTCTCTGGCACATTGTAATTTCCAAAAGCATTTTCCTCCCTCAGAGACTTAAAGATCAGCCAAACCCCAGATGTACACGGACTCTGGTCCAAGTCCAGGTCCGGTCTGCGGGTTCTGCTTTTAGAAAGTGCTTAAAGGGCCTGTACCTGATTTTTACTGTTGTGAAACGTGAAGAAACAGAACTAGTTCATGTTCCAGATGTTTTTCATGTAATAAATTAAAATCTGTGTTGTTCCAGCTCAGATATATTGTAAAAGCATCTATTCAGGTGAAAATGAGACCACAACCTTTACTCTGCATCTGTTAATGGAGTGTTTATTCTATGAGAAGCAGGAAGTGTTAGCATGCTAATGTTTGTTAGCTTTAGGGCTCTGGGCTCACAAACTGGTGAAAAGTGCTTCTTAAAGAGACATAAACATGACTAAAAAGGACAAAAACGCAACTAAAAGCAACAGAAACGTGATTAAAACTGACAAAAGCGCAACTAAAAGCGACAGAAACATGATTGAAAGTGACAAAAACGTGATTGAAAGCAAAAGAAACGTGACTAGAAGCGACAAAAACGTGATTGGAAGAAACAAAAATACGACTGGAAGCAACAGAAACGCAACTAAATGCTACAAGAACGTGACTAAAAGTGGAAAAAAAGCCAGACTGCTTCTAAACTCATGGAGGTGAATATTTATGATGCTGGGACTGCATTAAAGTGAGAGATACATGAGACTGATGGAAAGACTTTAACATCAACTAGTTCTGTTTTTCACGTTTCAAAACAGTACAAATCAGGTACAGGGCCTTTAAAGTCGTTGCTTGTTGTCGCACGGCCCTCGGAGCTGCGGCCGTGGGTCCAGGTCTGTGGAAAGACTCTGACAGAAGTCTATTTTTACGCCACAGCGGTCTAGTGCCGTTTTCAGGTCGTTAGACGAGTGTTCTCTGTGAATCTGCGGGGCCTTCATCGAATACAACTGCAGTGAACCCGGGCTGGTGTAACAGGCAAGTGACCCGCGCTGTACCCAAACTCACCCGGACTGTGCAGTGAACGCAAGGGGTTAAAGTGGCTCCTGCACCAAACTGTTCTGATTCTGACACAACGGAGACAAGGATTTGACTAAAGGTGACAGAAACAAAAGTAAAAGCCACAAAAATGCGATTAAATGTGTCAAAAATGCAATTAAATTTGATAAAAACACGACTAAAAGCGACAAATATGCAACAAAAAGTGACAAAAACTCAGCTAAAAGCGACAAAAACATGACTAAGAGACAAAATCGCAACAAAAATTGACAAAAACGAGACTAAAGGGGACAAAAATGCAGCAAAAAGTGACAAAAACGAGACTAAAAGCAACAAAAACGTGATTAAAACGAGAATAAAAGGGACAAAAATGCAACTAAAAGTGACAAACTCCAAAGGCCTTTTGTCTAAAAGCATGTTTGTCCCACAGAGACATAAAGATGAGCCTTAAAGGAGCTCCTGCACAAACTGTACAATATGGACTCAACAAGATACTGACACAACGACACAAGGATTTGGCGAAAAGTGACAAAAACACAACTAAAACTCACAAAAATGCAACTAAAAGTGACAAAAAATGCAACTGAATTTGACAAAACATGACTAAAAGCTACAAAAATGTGGCTAAAAGTGACAAAAACAAGACTACAAGCAACAAAAAAATGACTAAGAGACAAAAACGCAACAAAAAGTGACAAAAACTAGACTAAAAGCATCAAAAACGAGATCAAAAGCGACAAACTCCAAAGGTCATTTTCTCCAAATACATTTTTGTCCCAGAGACTTAAAGATGAGCCTTAAAGGAGCTCCTGCACAAACTGTACAATCTGGACTCAACAAGATTCTGACACAACGGACACAAGGATTTTGCGAAAAGTGACAAAAACACAAATAAAACTCACAAAAATGCGACTAAAAGTGACAAAAAATGCAACTGAATTTGACAAAAACATGATTAAAAGCTACAAAAATGTGACTAAAAGCGACAAAAACATGACTAAGAGACAAAAACGCAACAAAAAGTGACAAAAACTAGACTAAAAGCATAAAAAACGAGATTAAAATCGACAAACAAAGGTCGTTGTCTCCAAATACAGTTTTGTCCCACTGAGACTTAAAGATGAGCTTTAAAGGAGCTCCTGCACAAACTGTACAATCAGGACTCAACAAGATTCTGATACAACGACACAAGGATTTGGCGAAAAGTGACAAAAACACAACTAAAACTCACAAAAATGCGACTAAAAGTGACAAAAAATGCAACTAAATTTGACAAAAACACGATTAAAAGCGTCAAAAACGTAACTAAAAGTGACAAAAACAAGCCTAAAAGCATCAAAAACTAAATTAAAAGCAACAGAGACTTAAAGGAGCTCCTGCACAAACTGTACAATCTGGACTCTTCTCACACAAGGATTTGTTCACATCAGATTCTAAACCTGATTTATGAAAGAGTTCAGTCTAAAAAATGAGGTGAAAGTTGAATCTTTAGGTCACTTTTCATATAATTCAACGTCTGACAAATGGAAGATTTTTTTACTCCAGAAATGAGGCAAAATGTTGATGTAAAATTGACAAAGTTTTCTCTCTTTTATTTCTCTTTTTTTCTCCTTTTGTTTCTCGCTCGCTGTTTTTGCTCCATTTCTTTGGTTCGGTCACAAACGCATCACTTGCTGTTTTTTCCTCCGGATCGTTTCACGCACAAACCCCTCTCTCCCCCCTCTCTCTCCCCCCTCTCCCCCCTCTCTCTCTCATTGATCCATTATTGAGTGTGTCCTGGATTCACATCGGCCGATAATGGCTCAGACAGAAGCTCACAGACTAAATGAACGGATTAATGAAGAATCCACTCCAGTAAAAGAGCGTAACGTGACTAAAAGAGAACTCAAGGATCCAGAAAGAAGACAAAACGCTGCTGTGGAAACTGTCCTCAAAGCTCCACCGTGTGACGTTTAGCAAAAATAAAAGGCAGAAATAAAATAAAATATATAAAAACATGTGCCCGCTCTGTCTTTTCTTTGTTTTCACATTTTAAAACGTATCTATTTCCATAAAGAATGTTCCAAAGGGTTTGAACTTTGTATTTAAATGGAATCAGTTACACAGTGTGACTTAAAAGAAAAAGAAAGAAAGAAAAAGTAATTTAACCCATTATTTCAAACCAGTTTATCTTGAAAAAAGCTCTAATTTCGGATTTACTCGTGGATTTAATTGAATAGTTTGATATTTTGTAGAGTCTGGAGCAAACGTCTGATCCAAAAGAACATCCAAACAATCATTATTCTCAGGTTTACAGAACCAGACACAGTGGCATAGGCTAAAGCATCAAAAATGCAACTAAAAGTGACAAAAACATGTCTAAAAGTGATATTTATATAACAAAAAGTAACAAAAACTAGACTAAAAGCATCCAAATCTGACCAAAAGAGACAATAAAGTGACACAAATGCAACTTAAAGAGACAAAAACGCATCTAAATGCAACAAAAAATGTCAAAAACTAGACTAAAAGCATTTAAATAACAATTTAAAGAGACAAAAATGGGTTTAAAAGAGACAATAATGTGACTAAAAGCAACAAAAAGAAAATCAAAACAATCACTACTGTCAAGTTTACAGAACCAGACACAGTGGTATGGGCTAAAGCATCAAAAATGCAACTAAAAGTGACAAAAACACGTCTAAAAGTGATATTTACATAGCAAAAAGTAACAAAACTAGACTAAAAGCGTCCAAATCTGACTAAAAGAGACAATAAAGTGACAAAATGCAACTTAAAGAGACAAAAACGCATCTAAATGCAACAAAAAATGTCAAAAACTAGACTAAAAGCATCAAAATCACAATTTAAAGAGACAAAAACGGGTTTAAAAGTGACAATAATGTGACTAAAAGCAACAAAAAGAAAATCAAAACAATTACTACTGTCAAGTTTACAGAACCAGACACAGTGGCATTGATAAAAGTTACAAAAACACGTCTAAAAGTGATATTTACGAAACAAAAAGTAACAAAAACTAGACTAAAAGCATCAAAATCTGACTAAAAGAGACAATAAAGTGACAAATAGTGACAAAATTGCAAGTTAAAGAGACAAAAACGCGTATAAAAGCGACAATAAAGTTACTAAAAGCAACAAAAATGCAACAAAAAATGTCAAAAACTAGACTAAAAGCATTAAAATCACAATTTAAAGAGACAAAAACGGGTTTAAAAGACAATAATGTGACTAAAAGCAACAAAAAGAAAATCAAAACAATCACTACTGTCAAGTTTATAAAACCAGACACAGTGGCATTGACAAAAGTGTAAAAAACGTGACAAAAAGTGACAAAAACACACCTAAAGGTAACAATAAAGTGACAAAACGCGACTAAAAGTGAAAACAACACAACAAAAAAGACAAACTAGACTAAGAGCAACAATAAAGCGCCTACAGCAACAAAAATGTGACTAAAAGAGTCTAAAACATGTCTAAAAGTGATATTTACGAAACAAAAAGTAACAAAAACTAGACTAAAAGCATCAAAATCTGACTAAAAGAGACATTAAAGTGACAAACAGTGACAAAATTGCAACTTAAAGAGACAAAAACGCATCTAAAAGTGACAATAAAGTAACTAAAAGCAACAAAAAGTGGCAAAAACTAGACTAAAAGCATTAAAATCACAATTTAAAGAGACAAAAACGGGTTTAAAAGTGACAATAATGTGACTAAAAGCAACAAAAAGAAAATCAAAACAATCACTACTGTTAAGTTTACAGAACCAGACACAGTGGCATTGACAAAAGTGTAAAAAACGTGACAAAAAGTGACAAAAACACACCTAAAGGTATCAATAAAGTGACAAAACGCGACTAAAAGTGAAAACAACACAACAAAAAAGACAAACTAGACTAAGAGCAACAATAAAGCGCCTACAGCAACAAAAATGTGACTAAAAGAGTCTAAAACATGTCTAAAAGTGATATTTACGAAACAAAAAGTAACAAAAACTAGACTAAAAGCATCAAAATCTGACTAAAAGAGACAATAAAGTGAAAAATAGTAACAAAATTGCAACTTAAAGAGAGACAAAAACGCGTCTAAAAGTGACAATAAAGTAACTAAAAGCAACAAAAATGCAACAAAAAATGTCAAAAACTAGACTAAAAGCATCAAAATCACAATTTAAAGAAACAAAAACGTGTTTAAAAGTGACAATAATGTGAATAAAAGCAACAAAAAGAAAATCAAAACAATCACTACTGTCAAGTTTACAGTACCAGACACAGTGGCATTGACAAAAGGGTAAAAAACGTGACAAAAAGTGACAAAAACACACCTAAAGGTATCAATAAAGTGACAAACGAGACAAAACGTGACTAAAAGTGACAATAACACAACAAAAAAGATGAAAACTAGACAACAATAAAGCGCCTACAGCAACAAAAATGTGACTAAAAGCAACAAAATGAAAATCAAAACAAAACAATTAAACAAGTTTTTAGAATCTGACCCAGTGATAGACAAAACTTGTTACGTATATTATGTTTTAACTGTTGTGATTTGGTCAAATTTCAACCAAAAAGTGCAAAAACACTGACCTAAACCATGACAAAACTGTGTCTCTCAAGTCTCGAGTTCAAGTCCACATGATTAATTAATTATTTTACATTGAAAAAAAGAAGAAAAGTATCATATTAATAACGTCTGTCCTCCACAGTCAGCTCAAACGCACACAGTTTATCTCGGTGTTTGGGCCTAAAATGTCTTCATTAAAACACTGGCCTCGCTGAGCTTCCTGCTGTTTAAACCTCAGAGGATTATAATCTGAATTTAACTCCAGGCACAGGATTAATACAATAAATGGAGAGAAAGGAGAGCGAGGGATGAGAGAGAGACGTCAGCGCTCACGGGAATTTCATCTCTGTTTCTTATTTTAGCAACAAACCAAAACCGTTTGAAAAAAGCTCACGACGGCCCGCTCTCCTTTTGAGCTTCAGTTTCAACGACGACGTGATGTGGAACATGCTCTGTGACCAACTGTGCCGGGCTAGCTCAGGGTTAGCTCAGGGTTAGCTCAGTGTTAGCGTCACTACTTCCTGTCCAGGATCTCAATGGGTTTTTTGCAGAATCAGAATAAAATTAATGCTAGATCAGGCGGTGGATAGTGCGCTGCAGGTAGATGTCACTGACAACATGTTAAAGACTCATTGCTAACGCTAATGCTAACTTTTAAGGAAAAATTAATATAAAATTAAACGGATAAATAACAAATAAAGACAATCAGGTAGTCTTGGCTTTAAAATGTAATTTGTTTTATCACTATATTTCACGTTTTAAGAAAAGTTAGCCTTGGCTGTGAGAGACGGTTAGCTTAACCAACTGAGAAAAGTGACAAAACACAACTAAAAGTGACAGAAATGGGGGAAAAAATGACAAAAACTGGACTAAAAGGGTTAAAATGTGACTAAAAGTGACAAAAAATTGTCTTATAACAACAATAAAGTGACAACAAGCGACAAAAATACTACTATATTTCACATTTTAATAGAAGTTAGCCTTGGCTGTGAGAGACGGTTAGCTTAACCAACTGACAAAAGTGACAAGAATGCAACAAAAAGCGACAAAAATTCAAGAAAAAAGTGGAAAAAAATAGTCTAAAAGCATAAATAAAGTGACTACAAGCGACAAAAATGCCACTATATTTCATGTTTTAATAAAAGTTAGCGTTAGGCTGTGAGAGATGGTTAGCTTAGTCAACTGACAAAAATGAGAATAACGCAACTAAAAGTGACAAAACTGCAAAAAAAAGGAGACAAAAACTAGACTAAAAGCATTAAAATGTGACTAAAATTGACAAAAACATGTCTAAAAGCAACAACAAAGTAACTACAAGCGTCAAAAATGCAAGAAAAAAGTGACAAAAACTAGTCTAAAAGCGTTAAAATGTGAGTAAAAGTGGGGGAAAAACGTGTCTAAAAGTCTCAATAAAGTGACTATAAGCGACAAAAACGTCACTAAAAGCATCAAAAACACGTCTAAAGACAATCAGGTATCTTGGCTTTTATTTGCTGCTGTGAACAGAGTCCTCTAAAAGTCTATGTTTCACCAACTTCAGCTCTTGAACTCTTTGGCTCGACACACTTGAAGACACTGCGTCAAAACTGGACCAAAACCTGAACCGGACCAGGATCAAACCACATCTACATCACGACTAAACCAGGAACAAACCGGGACAAAAGTAAAGACCGTCATGAGCCGTGTTTGCTTTGGTTTGATTTGGAACAGATCGGTTCAGAAAAGAATAATCATCCACACCAAACTCTGACTCGATCTTGTGATAAAGGGCTGTATTTCCACTGATGCTAATGATGCTAGCAAAACAAAGCTAGCAAAGCACGTTAGCAACAGCCGTTACCTGTTTATTGACAGAAACATGACTAAAAGTGACAAAAACATGACTAAAAACGACAAAAACGTGACTAAAAATGACACAAACGCAACTAAAAGTGTCATTAAAGCTAGCAAAGCACGTTAGCAACAGCTGCTTCCTGTTTATTGACAGAAACATAACTAAAAGTGACAAAAACCTGACAAAAACATGACTAAAAATGACACTAACACAACTAAAAGTGACAATAAAGCTAGCGAAGCATGTTAGCAACAGCTGCTTCCTGTTTATCGACAGAAACATGACTAAAAGTGACAAAAACGTGACTAAAAATGACACTAACACAACTAAAAGTGACATTAAAGCTAGCAAAGCACGTAAGCAACAGCTGCTTCCTGTTTATCGACGCACGGCACTCACTTTGAAGGGTTGCCAGGCTTCAGCAGCCAAACCCGCGCAAGAGTGTCTGAAAAACCACCCAAAACTCGGAAATTAATACATTTTACAGGGAAACTGCTCTGGCCGAACCCGCGGACAATATTTTCACTCACGGCAGCTCTTAAAAAGCTGCCCAGTTCTGTGAGTTTTTTATGCTTTTCATAGTGATTTTAACACTTTGTGGTTGCATTTTTGTCACTTTTACTTTTTTTTTGGCTTTTTGTTGCTGTTAGTTGCATGTTTGACTGTTTTGGTTGCTTTACTGTCACTTTTGGTTGTGTTTTTGTTGCTTTTATTGGCTTTTTCTTGCCATTGGTCGCATGTTTGACTGTTTTGGTTGCTTTACTGTCACTTTTAGTTGTCTTATTGTCACTTTTGGTCATGTATTTGTTGCTTTTGGTTGAGGTTTTGACTCTTTTTGTTGCTTTACTGTCGCCTTTGGTTGTGTTTTTGTTGCTTTTGGTCATGTATTTGTCACATATTGCCTTCTTGTTGCTGTTGGTCGCGTTTTTGACTCTTTTCGTTGCTTTACTGTCACTTTTGGTTGTGTTTTTGTTGCTTTGGTCGTGTTTTTGTCACTTTTATTGCCTTTTCGTTGCTGTTGGTTGAGTTTTTTACTCTTTTGGTTGTGTTACTTTCGCTTTAGGTTGTATTTTTGTTGCTTTTGGTTGTGTTGCTGTCACTTTTATTGACTTTTTGTTGCTGTTGGTGGCGTTTTTGACTCTTTTTGCTGCTTTACTGTCACTTTAGGTTGTGTTTTTCTTGCTTGTCGTCGCGTTTCTGTCGCTTTGAAAGCATAAAAAGGAAGTAGTTTCCTGTTTACCCTGGCTTTAGTCACATCTCACAGCTACAAACTTGGAATTACTGAAGGTCTTTTGGTGACGTCGGCCTCAAGATTAAAAAGTGTAGGTTCAGGTACGATTTAGATTTGATTTAAGAAGAAAACAGTGGTTGTTTGGGTGACGTCGGTTCCAGGGCCAGGCTTCAGTAAACATCTCTCCCTCTCGCTCCAAATGAGAGGCCAGCGCTGGAGAAAGTCGTTTATTTCACTCACTAATTATTCGTTCAGCCTGGCTTTTTTTTCTCGCATGTTTTAATTACGGCGTTGTAAACGAGCCGGTCCAGAGGAGGAAACAGAAAACAGAAAATAGAGCAGTGGAAACGCTTCGGCGCTAAATGAAAATGTGTAAAACATTAAACATGAGTTGGTTCTCGTTCTCACTGACCTAAATTTAAACGTGTCGTCAAAGTTACGTAACACAGAGGCTTCTGGAGGACTGCGGCTCACTTCATCCAGAGCTTAAATGTAAAATACAGCCAGTTTTATCTGGAGTTTTATTCTTTATTCTTTATCCTCCACAAACAACAAATGATCCCGTTTTATTCTGGGTAAAAACGGCTCGCCCTGTAGCTCAGATTTGTTAAAACACGTTCTGAAACAGCAACAAAAAGTGTCTGTGCGAGTGGCCTGTTTGTATTTCAGGCTCAAAACAGAAATCAGCGTTTACCAGACAAGACTACATCCCCCACAATGCAACAGGAGGCACCGCACAACAAACAAGTCGAACAAATGTGTCAAATAAATCAACATAAACTCAGACAGTGCAGGCTCCAAACAGAGTGAAGCGAGGAAAAGGGAAACAGGGATTATATTTGATAATAGTCGTATTGTCGTAAGCGCTTTGGGTGCCTATTAGGTGGAAAAGCGCTCTATAAATAAAAATTCTTCTTCTTCTTCTATTGTTTGTGTTATTTTTGAGGATAAGTTCACTCTGGATTCTTGTGAGGAAAAGAGAAGGAACCAAACACAAACTAGAACGGGAAACTGTTGTGTTGTCAGGCAAGACACTTGTATGAATGTGGTGTGTGTGAATGGTTGGTGGTGGGAGGGGCCGATGGCACAGACTGGCAGCCTCGCCTGTCAGTCTGCCTCAGGGCAGCTGTGGCTGCAGTAGAGACCACAGAGAAGTGAATGAATAGTGAAGAGTAAAACATACTGGATATAAATCCAATGATTAATTAATGAATTCATTTACAACAGAGAATTAGCAAGATAATCATTTAGACTCAGATGAAGTGAAAGTAAACCCTGAGTAAACAGAGCAAGCACCAGAACGAGGATCAAACTAAAACGCAGTCACTGCACGAGTTTGTGCTGCGTTTGCTCACATCGATATTTAAAGCACAAGAACCGAAAGATGGTGCCAGTAAATCGTCGATTCTGACTTGGAACCAACTGTTGGTTCCCACCGCCCCACAGCCCTACAGCCCCACAGCCCCACCGCCCCACCACCCTACAGCCCCACCGCCCTACAGCCCCATCGCCCCACCACCCTACAGCCCCACAGCCCCACCGCCCCACAGCCCTACAGCCCCACAGCCCCACAGCCCCAGAGCCCCACCACCCCACAGCCCCACAGCCCCACAGCCCCAGAGCCCCACCACCCCACAGCCCCACAGCCCCACCGCCCCACAGCCCTACAGCCCCACAGCCCTACAGCCCTGGTCCAGAGTGCATCTGACCCGTACAGTTTACGTCTGACCCATCCAGAGTGAGTGTGACCCGTCCAGAGTGAGTGTGACCCGTCCAGAGTGAGTGTGACCCGTCCAGAGTGAGTGTGACCCGTCCAGAGTGCGTCTTTACCTGGCAGAGGCTCCAGTTTGGGGCAGACTCCTCGAGGAGACGACATCTTGTCTTCTCGTGCTTCGGCGAGCGAGGCCTGGACGCCCACCTCCACGGGCCGCCGGCCCCCCCTCAGGGCGGCGCAGGCGGGCGACGGCGTGAGGGCCAGTCCGGGCGAAGGCGAGGGCGGTTTGTCCAGGCCCCGCCCCCCCGCGCTCAGGCAGGACGGTCCGTGGCAGCGCTTCCTCTTGTGCTCGATGAACAGGACGATGTCGGCCAACGGGAACGTGGCCTGGCACTGGCCGCAGGTGAGCAGGTCCTGCTCGGGCGACGGGACGTCCAGGCGGGTGGAGTCCAGGCGCGAGGAGGCCAGGTCGGGGCGGTGCAGGTCGGGGCGGTGCAGGTCGGGACGGTGCAGGTCGGGGCGGTGCAGGTCGGAGCGGTGTAGGTCAGAGCGGTGCAGGTCGGGACGGTGCAGGTCGAGCCGGGTCTGGTCCAGGCGGGACGTGAGGTCGAGGCGGGACGGCGGAGGCTCCAGGCGGGACAGAGCTGAGCCCAGAGGAGGGTGAGTGTTAAAGCCAGAGTCCAGCAGCTCTTCAGAGGGAACCACAGCCCCAGACACAGGCTCTGCGGCTGAGGAGGGGGAGGGGAGGGGAGGAGAGGGGAGGAGAGGGGAGGAGAGAGGGGGAGAGGGTTAATCTGGTGTTTTATTTATTCAAAACGACAGTCCATAAAGCCACACGTCGACTGGTTCCTAAGACCAGTTCACCAAAGAGCACTTTTGGTCCAGCTCTGTGCCGTGCGTCGATAAACAGGAAACAGCGACAAGAACGGGACTAAAAGTGACTAAACGTGACTTAAAGCAACAAAAACGCAACTACAAGTGACATAAAACACGACTAAAAGCGACAAAAATACAACTAAAACATGACTAAAAACGACATAAACTTGCCAAAAACAACTCAAAAAACTACAAAAGCAGCAAAAACATGACTAAAAATATAACCCATCGGTTTTGGATTATGTCAGACACATTATGACCTGGAAATATCAGATTTGGGGTCTTGACAAAGTGAGTGCCGTTGCCGCTGATGCTAACGTGCTTTGCTAGCTTTGTGGTCACTTTTAGTTGCATTTTTCTCTTAGACAAGTTTTTGTCACTTTCAGTCGTGTTTGTGTAGCTTTTTGTTGAGTTTTTTTCACTTTTTGTTGCGTTTTGTCACTGTTTTAGAAGTGCCATGCGTCGCTAAACAGGAAACGGCTGATGCTAACGTGCTTTGCTAGCTTTGTGGTCACTTTTAGTTGCATTTTTTTGGCTCTTAGACAGGTTTTTGTCACTTTCAGTCGAGTTTTTGTCACTTTTTGTTGTGTTTTTGTCACTTTTTGTTGCGTTTTTGTCACTGTTGTAGAAGTGCCATGTGTCGATAAACAGGAAACAGTTGATGCTAACGTGCTTTGCTAGCTTTGTTTTGCTAAGGGCTCCACATATAAGTTGCATCAGTGAAAATACAGCGTTTTATCACAAAATCAAGTCAGAGTTTTGTGAGAAAAGATCCACATCAGAGACTTCAGACAGAGACACTTTTAATGCTCTTTTATGATCGTTAAATAGAATCATTTTTGTTTAAGCTGAAGCTAATAACGCGGGATTTGCAGCAGTTTGGTTTTGGCATTTGACTTTTTCTTTTTGAAGATTTAATTAGAAAAATATACATATGAACCTTTGGCGCAGATTCTTTGTGTTTCATCTTGAAGTTTATGAACTACAAATGTTTGATTAAATGTCACATATAAGCTAAATACAGTTTTTTATTTACATTTTTTAAGAATAAACGACACGATGAGCAGCTTTCACACCAATTAAACCGTCACAGAGAGCTTTAGATCTCAAACACGACTTTATGATATTCTCTTTAATAATTACATCTGTTCAAACTGCAGCCTGGATTTGATACGAGTCGTGCAGAAACAAACGTCCGAAAGCTCGAATGTTCCACAGCTTCACGCTTTTATCCACGTGACCCCAGCTCCAGGGCATCTGACAGAAAACTGCTCGAAAAATGAGGTTTCAAAATGGCTCCAGCACCAAATAATCCACAAACGTCTCACGCAGAAAGAGCCACGACAAGACGAGTTTTGCACAGAGTGTGTTTCAGTCACAGGGGTTTGTTTCAGAGGTGGAAATACAAAAAAAAAGTACAAAAGTGACATTTTAGGCGTCTGTACTTGGGCCTGTCCCGATAATTACTACATCGTTCCATAAATGAAAGTAGGGGCTCATTATGTATCTTTTCTTTGCACTAATTAGAAATGTTTTGGTCATTTTCAGGAAATATATTCAAATTTGAGCTGTAGAGGGTTCAGTAATACATATTTTAGATTCTTTAATTAAGTGTTTCGTGCTATTGTTTATGTGTTAAAGGGCCCCTGACAGGTTGAACTACTCATTTAACTAAAATGTAGTTTAGATAAATACATTTCAAATTTTGCTAAAATACTTCACACATTTTATCCCGGTTTCGCAATTTTTTTGATATTTTGTTTCACTTCCTGGTTGTAAATGATGACATCACGCTAGGAAATTACCATAGCAACCACCCAAATTCACCTAACGTCACAGATCTTTTAACTTTTTCAAATTAAAAACACACGTGAACACCTTTTTTGTCAAATTAATGTATAAAGGATAAAAAAAACACGCTTTTTGGGGTAAATTATGCATCTCCCCAGTGTGATGTCATCAGTTTGTTTACTTCCTGTAATTTTCGACGGATTTTTAAACTTTTCTCCACAAACGGCGACCTGATTGGTGTAAAACTCTAATTTATATTTACAGCAGGTATCAATGCACCGAATGAAGTCAAAATAAGAAAATCACGAAAACCTGTCCTACGCACTTTAAACATGATTTTTAGGATATGGTCTGTTGGAATTTCTTGATTGGCGGCGTTAAGTAGTTTCCATGTTACGGTTCATCGTGTTTAAAATGTGTCATCGTGACAGGCCTGTGCTTTACTTAAGTCGTATTTACGGTGGATACTTTTTACTTTTACTTCACTAAAATTGAGCCCAAGTATCTGTTCTTTTCATTTTGTCTGAGGGTCATTTTTGTTTCGTTGATGGTGACGTTTCGCCTGAAGGTTTTGAGTTCAAGCTCCACAACAAACACAACTCTACATGAAATTAAAGAAATGAATTCAAATAGACCTTTGTTGAGCAAAAATAAGCAAAGATTCTTTACTAAAATTACAACATTTAAGGCGAGACACGACAGACAAAACTCATCTTTTGTTTTTTGGTCAGTTTTCTCTCTCACACGTCGACTTTCATGTGGAAACAACAAACGTGTCCAATCTGCTCCTAAAGATGTTTGATTCTTCCATTGAATCCACTTCATCCATAGATTTCTCTGGGACATTGTAACTTCAAAGGCTGTTTTGTTAAAATGCATTTTTGTCCCTCGAGACATAAAGATCAGCCTTAAAGTAGATCCTACACCAAACTGTACAATCTGGACTCAAGATTCTGACAGAACGGACAAAAGGATTTGACTAAAAGTGACAAAAACGCAACTAAAAGTGACAAAAATGCAACTAAAATGGCCAAAATCGACTAACAGCGTCAAAAAAGTGACTAAAGGCGACAAGAATGCAACTGTAAGTGACAAAAATGTGACTGAATATGACAAAAAAACTACTAAAAGCATAAAAAAGTGACTAAAAGCAACAATAACGCGACAAAAAACGACTGACTTCAAAGGCCGTTTTCTTAAAATGCATTTTTGTCCCTCGAGACATAAAGATCAGCCTTAAAGTAGATCCTACACCAAACTGTACAATCTGGACTCAACGAGGTTTAGACCAAATTTTTAATATATGTTTCCCTTTTGTTGGTGCATTTTAACACATGTTCCACCAGATTTAAATACATGATTCGTTTGTAATTCTATAATGCTATATGCTATTTACTATTTAGCTCAAATAGGGATGGGACAATAAACAATAATATCGTTTATCGTGATAAAAAGGGAAGACAATAATCGTTTGGGCTACATTTTGTTTAATCGTGATCATCGCCAACAAAGATAATCACCATTTTGTCTCCAGATTGTGCGGAAAAAAAGCAACTTACCCATTATGTTCTCCTCTAGACCGTTTTTGTTTTCACTTATAATAAAGAACAAATATGTCACAACTTATTTCTAACGAGAAAGTAATGTCTTTATATGTCACATTTTTAAGCTGTCAGCACTTTTAATAACTGTCATGATATTATCGTTAATCGCAATTATTTTGGCCGTGATAATCGTGACATAAAATTTCAATATTTCAATTTCAATACCTTCAAAAACTGTACAATCTGGACTCAACAAGATTTAGACCAAACGTACACAAGGATTTTTATATCTGATTCCAAAAAAGTTTAAAAAAACGAGGTGAAATTTGACTTTTTAGGACAGAATTTAAAAACTAAAGAAAGAAAAAAATCCCAAATCTCCTCTGTACATTTTTATAATTAATATGTCACAAAATGAACCAAGAAATTTAAACCTGGTTCTGTCCATTTTTCAGATTTAAATGTCCCAAATATGTGGATTTTTTGTCATTTTTTCACATAAAATGCCTTATTTCTACATGAAAACATGACATGATGAAAAACTTGTAATACATTTTTTTCTTACATTTATGTGACTAAACTACAGGAGAAGTTTCACATTGATATCTTTAAATTTAATATTTTTTCCCATTCACCTGCAGCGTCTCGTCTTATTTGTAAAAAAGGCGTTTGTGCAACAGAAAAACGTCAGAATCAGGCGCCATTTTCCAGCCGAAACAACACGACTAACCTTTAAAACCGAACGCAAAACACTGAACACTTTCCCAAACCCAAACCGCAAAAGATTGAACCAGAAAACACGCTTTATTTCCGAGCCGTTCTTTGTTTTCGGAGACGCACGTCACGTTTTCGCTCAAATTAGGTCGTCTCCTCTCCTTCCTCCTCCTCCTCCTCCTCTTTCTGCTGTCACAAATCCAAAAGAATCCCTCAAAAATCTTCCCAGAAACAGCTAAATTTCACATCTGCATAAGTCCCTCACCTTTTAAGACCCGGCTCAAATCGGACGCACGGAAACGAGTCGAGGAGGCGAGCGTTTGGAGCGGGATTTGGAGCCGAGAGAAAGAGGGAAAGACGAGGAGCAGGTTGCGATTTGGCACGGCTCGCAGATGCTATTTTAAGACAATGCGGAGACAAGAGGCGTCGCCAAAACGGGAATAATTATTTGCCAAGGACGAGGGAAAGGAAAAGGAGAGGAGGAGACGGCGAGATGGTGGAGGAGAAGGGCCTCGGAACACGTGAGCGGAAGAGAAAACGCAGGAGTTTGTGCCGATTTGGTGAAAGAAAAGAGCGATTCTGGACGAAAACGTGGGAGAAAATGAGTCGGAATGTCTCTGAAAGTGAACTGACGGAAAAAACACGAAAAATAAAAGGCCGAGTCGTCGTTTTTCCTTCGCTTACCGACGTGTAATTAGATATTTACACAGAAAAGGCATGGTTCACGTTGGTGGTTCTACTCTGGACACAATAAGGAATAAAATGAAAGAGAAAAAGCTGAAAATGTGACGTAAATGTGGTGATAGTTTGATTTGAAGAAGAAACAACCAAATGAACGTGAAATGAAATGAGAAAATGTTTAAAAAATGAAGTGTGTGAGTCGTTTTTTAAGAGAAAGGAGCGAAAAATGAGAAGCAAATGTCAGATTAAATGCTGAAAATAACGTAAATCTGGAGGATAGTTTGGAAACAGAAGGAGCTGTGGTCGAGAAACGTTTAAAAAAAAAAAGAAAAGACAAGTGTGTGAGGCTCTTTTTTTAAGAGAGAAAGTGAGACGCAAACGGCAAATGAAACGATGACAATGAAAAGCAAATGGATGATCGTTTGGTTCAGAGAAAGAAAAAGAAATGAAGACAGATTAAAGCTTTGTTAGAATTAGAAATAAAGGCCTGGTGTTTTCACAATGTGACGCTGCAGAAGGAGAAAAGGAGGACAAATCATTCTTATTGATCGATCTAGATTTAAAAACTAAATAAAAATGGCTTTTGGTGATGATTTCAAATGACGCAGACTTTAATCTGTGACATTTAACACCTAAAATAATCCCATTTCTTCCTCCAAACGTGTTTTTCTGTCAGACGTTCGACCGTTTCACTGACAATTCGACGAAACTGAGTCTCGATTTCTTGATCTTTCGATAAATGACGGAGGGAAAGAAACAAACGCAAACGCACTGCAACTGGATGAGTAAAAATATCTTGATTTACGGATATTAATCTTAATTTCAGACATTTTGACTCGTTAAGAACACTATTCATTTGTTGGAACTAGATTATTTTACCTTTTTCAAACCGTTTCTGACTCACATTTCAATCCAAATGATCACTGGGTTAAGATCATTTTACTCACTCGATTGACAAATTAATTTTCTCATTTTAAGGTGAATTATCTCGTAATCTGTGAGAAATACCTTGAAACCCGTGAAATATTCTACATCACGTCAGCAATTAAACCTCATCGAGTCAAAACTTCTCAAATCCAGATAAAAATGTTAAATTAAAGTCATTTTAAACGAGGACGAGATGAAAATGTGAAGCAAATGGATGATCGGTGGTTCAGAGAAAGAAAAACATGGACAGATTAAAGCTTTGGTAGAATTTGAAATAAAGGCCTGGTGTTTGTGAACGTGAGAGAAACTACCACAATGTGACGCTGCAGAAGAAGAAAAGGAGAGAAATCATGAGTAAAAGAATAAAACACTTGTCTGTGCAGCGTTTGGTGACGTGGAAGAACGAATCATCTTTTTTAATTATTATTTATCGATCTAGATTCAATTGTATTTAGTCGTTCAAAAACTAAATAAAAACGGCTTTTGGTGATGATTTCAAACGACGCAGACTTTAATCTGTGACATTTAACACCTAAAATAATCCCATTACTTCCTCCAAACGTGTTTTTCTGTCAGACATTTGACCGTTTCACTGACGATTCGACGAAACTCAGTCGCGATTTCTCGATCTTTCAATAAATGAAGGAGAAAATGAGAAACAAACGGCAAATGAAACAATGAGAATGTGAAGCAAATGGATGATCGTTTGGTTCAGAGAAAGAAAAACATGGACAGATTAAAGCTTTGGTAGAATTAGAAATAAAGGCCTGGTGTTTGTGACAATGTGACGCTGCAGAAGGAGAAAAGGAGGACAAATCATTGTTATTGATCGATCTAGATTTAAAAACGAAATAAAAATGGCTTTTGGTGATGATTTCAAACGACGCAGACGTTAATCTGTGACATTTAAAACCTAAAATAATCCCATTTCTTCCTCCAAACGTGTTTTTCTGTCAGAGGTTCGACCGTTTCTCTGACGATTCGACCAAGTCTCGATTTCTCGATCTTTCGATAAATGAAGGAGGGAAAGAAACGCAAAGAAATGAATTTCTGGATGAGTAAAAATATCTTGATTTACGGATATTAATCTTAATTTCAGACATTTTGACTCGTTAAGAACACTATTCATTTGCTGGAACTAGATTATTTTACCTTTTTCAAACCGTTTCTGACTCACATTTCAACCAAAATGATCTCTCACTGGGTTAAGATCATTTTACTCACTCGATTGACAAATATATTTTCTTATTTTAAAATGAATTATCTCGTAATTAGTGAGAAATACCTTGAAACCCGTGAAATATTCTACATTGGGTTAGAAATTAAACCTCATCGAGTCAAAACTTCTCAAATCCAGATAGAAATGTTAAATTAAAGTCATTTTGAACGAGGACGAGATGAAAATGTGAAGCAAATGGATGATCGTTTGGTTCAGAGAAATAAGAACATGGACAGATTAAAGCTTGGGTAGAATTAGAAACAAAGGCCTGGTGTTTGTGACAATGTGACGCTGCAGAAGGAGAAAAGGAGAGAAATCATGAGTAAAAGAATAAAACACTCGTCTGTGTCGTGTTTGGTGGAAGAACGATCATCTTTTTTAATTATTATTTATTGATTTAGATTCAATTGTATTTTAGAGATGATTTCAAACGACGCAGACTTTAATCTGTGACATTTAAAACCTAAAATAATCCCATTTTTCCTCCAAACACATGTTTTTCTGTCAGACGTTGGACCGTTTCACTGACGATTCAACGAAACTCAATCGCGATTTCTCGATCTTTCGATAAATGAAGGAGGGAAAGAAACAAACGGCAAATGAAACAATGAAAATGTGAAGCAAATGGATGATCGTTTGGTTCAGAGAAAGAAAAAGAAATGAAGACAGATTAAAGCTTTGGTAGAATTTGAAATAAAGGCCTGGTGTTTTCACAATGTGACGCTGCAGAAGGAGAAAAGGACGACAAATCATTCTTATTGATCGATCTAGATTTAAAAACGAAATAAAAATGGCTTTTGGTGATGATTTCAAACGACGCAGACTTTAATCTGACATTTAAACCTAAAATAATCCCATTTTTCCTCCAAACACATGTTTTTCTGTCAGACGTTCGACCGTTTCACTGACGATTCGACGAAACGGAATCGCGATTTCTCGATCTTTCGATAAATGAAGGAGAAAATGAGAAACAAACGGCAAATGAAACAATGAGAATGTGAAGCAAATGGATGATTGTTTGGTTCAGAGAAAGAAAAACATGGACAGATTAAAGCTTTGTTAGAATTAGAAACAAAGGCCAGGTGTTTGTGAACGTGACAATGTGACGCTGCAGAAGGAAAAATCAAACGTAAAAGAATAAAAACACAGGTCTGTGCAGCGCTCCATGTGTTTTTTTTAGTTGGATCTAGATTCTTTCTCCAGAGTCTTTACAAAACAAAATAAAAAACACTTTTAGCAACGACTCCATGGTGTTTTCTCTCGTCCGAGTTCTGTCCAAGGCGGGAACTAACAATTATCATCGATCATTTAACATCTATCAGTTGTTTAGAACGTGGAAGGCCAGAGAATATGAGAATGGGACTAACTCTGACCTGAAGCTGAAGTGAAGCCTCGGGGGACGTCCTGTTCACAGATCAAAGGTTGTGTTCATCGAGAAAACAACATTTACTCATTTTCCACGGCGTTTTTGTGCAATTCCTGCTCTGCCCGAGTCACAAAAGCTCACGTTCAGGACAAGATAACGAGTGCAATCTGCTCAAAATAATATCATCTATCTTTATTTTTTATTATTATTGACTGATCCAGATTAGATTGGATTTAGTCTTCTCAAAAACAAAATATAAATGGCGTTCGGGGAGGATTTCATGAACGTAAACGACGACATTTAACACTCGCTCCACCGTCTGATTCTGATTCTGATCCAAACCCGTTTTCACCGTCAGAGGATCGACTTCTTCTCGACCTCCACAGCTTCACTCGCGGTTTCTCGATCTTTCGATGAACTGCGTCTGAGTTCAGTCGATTCTCAAGAGGAAGGAGTGAAAAGGAGAGGCGAACGGCGAAAGGAGTGAAGGAAATGTAAAGCAAATGAGGATCGAGAATAAAAATCAAGATTAAGACAGATTAAAGCTTTGGTAGAATTTGAGATAAAGGTTTGAGAACAGAAGGAGAAATCATTAGTAAAATAATAAAGCCGTGTTTGGCGACATAGAAAAGTAATAATCCTTTCTTTATATTGATCGATTTTGAGTTTGTTTGGTCGTCTTTTCGTGATGATTTCATGAACAGAAACGTTAAATCAGTGCCATTTAACACAGAAGCCCCTCCAGACTCTGTGTTTCCTCCGACACTCGACTCATTCAGTCTGAATGTGACGTGTGTGAGCAGCAAACAAACCACGAGTGAAGAAGCAAATGGAGGAGGAAATAAAAACAGATTCAAGACAGAGTTTGAAATAAAGGCCTGGTGTTTGTGACAATGTGACGCAGCAGAAGGAAAAGAGGAGAAAATATGAGTAAAACACAGCGAAACTACGATAATCAGGAGGTTTTTTCTTCAAATTGATTCGATTTCAATTAATCTTTTCAGAAACAAACTAAAAAATAGCGTTTTTGTCGTGATTTATGAACATTAACTTTTAATCTGTGCCGTTTAATACAAAATATAATCCCTTTTCCAGCTCCAGAGTCTGAACGAAGTCACAGTCGATTAAACGAACCTCGATCTGTGGATGAATCGCGGCTCGAAAAATGAGCAGCAAACGGCACGAAATGATGAGAATGTAAAGCAAATGTGCAACTGTTGTTTTGTTTCAAGAAATAAAACAGATTTAAGACAGATTTAAGTTCAGTTTGAGTTTGAAATAAAGGCCTGGTGTTTGTGAATGTGACGCAGCAGAAGGAAAAGAGGAGAAAATATGAGCAAAAGAATAAAAACAGTCGTCTGTGCTGTGTTTGGAGACAGAGAAATCTATTTGATTATAACGAATCATTTCCGAAACAAACTAAAAATGCATTTTGTCGTGATTTATGAACAGAAACTTTTAACCATTAAATACTAAAATAATCACTTTTTCTCCTCCAAAGTGTGACCTCTGCTTGTTTTTTATGAACGAAGCTCTCGATTCTAAACCGAGTCACTGTCGATTAAACGAGGCTGGATCTCGATCTGTGGAGGAATCGCGGCTCTGTGTTTGAGGAAAGAGCGAGAAATGAGCAGCAAACGGCACGAAATGATGAGAATGTAAAGCAAATGTGCGACTGTTGTTTTGTTCCAAGAAATAAAACAGATTTAAGACAGATTTAAGTTTAGTTTGAGTTTGAAATAAAGGCCTGGTGTTTGTGACAATGTGATGCAGAAAAGGAGAAAAGAGGAGGAGAAATCATGAGAAAAAGAATGAAAACAGCTAAATTGATTAAATTGAAACAAACTAAAATGCATTTTGTCATGATTTATGAACAAACACTTTTAATCTGTGCCATTTAATACTAAAAATAATCACTTTTTCTCCTCCAAAGTGTGATCTCTGCTTGTGTTTTATGAACGAAGCTCTCGATTCTAAACCGAGTCACAGTCGATTAAACCAGACGAACCTCGATCTGTGGAGGAATCGCTCAGCGTTCAGTCGAATCTCACGAGGAAAGAGCGAGAAACGAGAAGGAAACAGCAAACGAAATGATGAAAATGTAAAGAAAATGTACGATTGTTTTTGAAATAAAACCTATTCCATACAGATTCAGGCCTGGTGTTTGTGACAATGTGACGCAGCAGAAGGAAAAGAGAAGGAAAATCATCAATGAAACAATAAACACACACGTCTGCACCAACAAGGACAGAAGGAAAATCAGGATTTTTTTCTTCAAATTGATTCGGATGTAATTAATCTTTTGCGTTTTTGTCGTTATTTATGAACAGAAACTTTCAATCTGTGCTGTTTAACACAAAACATAATCCCTGAACGTGGAGCTGTGGATTAAACGAGGCTGGAGCTCGAGCTGTCGATGAATCGTTTGCGTTCGGTCGAATCCCACGAGGAAAGAGCGAGAATCGAGCAGCAAACGAACGGACGGAGCCGAGAATCAGACGGACCAGAGAAATAAGAACAAGCATCGATTTGGATGGAGCTTTTGGACGAAACAAAAGAGAAAGAGGAGGACGGTGGACTTTAACGAAACGGAAAAGAACGAGAAAAGGAGCGAAAAATGAGAAGTAAATGACGAATGGATGATGGTTTTGTTGCATAAAAACATGAATAGATTTGAGTTTAGTCACAGTTGAATTAAAGGCCTGGTGTTTGTGAATGTCACGCTCGATGTTGGCGTCAAAGAAGAAGAAAAAGACGAGGAGGACGAGCAGAAAGGCAGTGTTTCTAATGAAAAAGGAGTGAAACTGAGAGGAAAAAAGAGAGTGGCAAAAGAAACGATGAAAATGCAACGCAAATGGAGCATCGTTTTGTTCAGAGAAATAACAATATGAACAGATTTGTGACAGAATTTTGGTTGAAACAGAAAAAGGAGAAAGAGGAGGGACAGAAAGGGAATTAAATCTAGAAGAATTCAAGCTTGTTTAGTCGTTTCTGACGAGGAAAAAGAGGAAAATTAGACGCAAATTGTGAGTAAATTAGGAAGAGAGACTTAAAACTGTGAATAGATTTGTGTTTTGTTATAGTCTTTTGGTTGAAACTGACAAACAGAAAGAGCAGAAGGAGGAGGGACAGAGAAAGAATGAGAATACAAGTCATTTGTTATGTGGAAGGAAAGAAAAATGAGAAGCAAATGTAAAGAAAATCAGGAAGAGAGAAATAAAAGTATAAATAGGTTTGAGTTTTGTTGGAAAAATGTCACAGTTTGGTGTCAGTGAAGGAGGAGGAACCGAGAGAAGGATCAGAATACTGGAAAGAACGTTAACGTTTCTATTGAAAGCAGCGAAAATACAGAATGAAATGGCAACGAAAAGGAAATTCTAAAACAAATGGATTGGTTTTGTTTGGATAAATAAAAATAGGACGTGATTTGAGTTTAGTTTAAAAAAAAGAGGAGAAGGAAAAGTGAGAAGAAATGATCAGTAAAAGGATAAAAAATGCATGTGTGTGACAAGGAAGGAGAGAAAAACGAGAGCGAAACAGCAACGAAATGATGAAAATGTAAAACAAATCCCTGAAATCAGGAGCGTGGATCGTCGGGAGAAATAAAAGCACAAACACGTCTGAGTTTGAGCAGAAACGCTCGCACTTTCCCCGCGTCTCTGGAGCAGGAGCCGGACCGGAGCCGGCGATCGAGAGCGAATCTAAAACAATGAAAACACACGTCCGCCTTCAGCTCCTTCACACGAGGAGGGAGTGAAAAGTGAGACGCAAAAGGCAAACGAAACGATGGAATTGTCACTGACGGCAGGAGGAGAGAGAGAGGACGAGGAATCATTAGCAAAAGAATAAAAACCCACGGCTGCTGCGGCTCGTTCGGGCGTCTCTTACGAGGATCAGTCAAACGTGAGAAGTGTGTGGCCTCTTTGTGTCTTATTCTGCAAAATGCAAACCTTAAATCTGATAAAACACTCACTGCTTCATGGTTTTGGGTTTGACTCAGTTCGGCTGCAAAACAACTGTTAAAAAGTGGGATTACGAGGAGCAAAGGGAGCAGTTATGGGTGGATTCTGATTGACACGATTATTACTAAAACCTGAGAGGAAAGAGTTTGGTCCAGAACACACTCTGGACGAGGAAAAACAGGCTGAAATTAGAGATAAATCTGTGTGTTTTGAGATTAGAAAAGCTTCATTATTGAAAAATTAAAATTAATCAAGGTTTGGGGATTTTTGCAAGTCATTGTCCAAACAGTTTGTGCAGTTTTTCACTTTTTTATCAAATAGTTTTAGAGGGAAACAACATTAATGTCAAATAGTTTTTATGTTTTTAGATTTTGCACTTTGCTGTGACAAGAAATTAGTCCAAACAATACAGATAAAGCTGTAAAGTGTGGAATCAAATCGACGCAAATCAGAAAAAACGCTTATGGGACGATTCCGCGTTTCCAAATCGCGCAGCTCTTTCGGCGCGTTTGGGGGTCTCGAGTGTTTTTAAAAAAAAGAAAAACGGGGGTGTTCTCCTCTCCCTCCCTCCCCCCCTCCCCCTCCCCGTCCCACAGTCCCGCGCGCGCCGTATATTTTGAGGAGAGTGCGTGCGTCGGGTCCGTGGAGATGCGCCGCGGCAGATACGCGCGGCGTGTGTGGCGGCGCCGCGTCCCGAGCCGGGCGGCAGTTTCTGGTCGCGCTCTGCCTCCTAGCGGTCACTTTGGGGAGCTGCTCACTCTGCTCTGACACCTCTCCACACCGGGACCGTAGCCGTGCCTCGCTCCGGGCTCGCGCACGGACGGCCCCACGCGCGAGGACGATTTACGCGATTTTGGCGAGAATCAGATTCAGAGTTTTGGACGTTTTGGCTTTTAACGTCACAGTCCGGCTTTTCTTTTAGACAAACACATTTTTTATTTGAAGTTATTAAAATTTGGTTGTAAATGGGAATTTTTAAATAAATACGACATGATTTGACGTGTTTTTAGGCGCTGGTTTAAGTTGAGTTCGGGGCGGAAGCCGCGCGTAAAAGCGAGGAATGAATCCACGCGCTGTGAGGGAATGTGGAGCAGCCCGGGCTCGTCCTGTTGCTGACTTTAAGCTTTAAACATCGAGCCGCAGTTTAAACAAAAACATAAAAAGTAACAGACATTTGCCGTGAGCGTGGAGTGCGTCAAAGTGCGTCAAAGCGTTAATCCATTTCGGGGCAAAGTCCTTATTCCACAGAGGCGTGCGCCGCTCCGCGCGCAGAGGCGCGTCACCCGGAGAGGCGCGGGGGACACGAGCGTGACTCCGGCCCGGGTCAAACTCTGCGCGTCCGGACAGAGTGGGAGAAAAGTCCGTGTTTGCGCCTTTCCTTGCGCTCTTTCCGCTCCACCTGCGGGACGTGAGGCTCGTGAGTGCTTTTACTTACGCGAGAAGTCCCTCTTGCTCAGGTGCTGCGGTTTGCCCTGCTTTCTGCGCGACATGGCGAGCGGCGGCAGCGGCGGCGATCACTGGAGGCGGCGGCGGTCTCACATCGGCGGCCGGGTCCGCGTCAGGAGCGGCGGCGGGGGCGGCAGAAGCGGCGGCAGGAGCGGCGGCGGCGGCGGCTGCGTCCGGGGCATCCACTGCGTCCTCCAGCCGCTGACATCCACGTGAGTCCCGGGGATCGGTCACAAAAAGGGGGGACCGGGGCGGCGCGCGGGGAGAGGGCGCGCGCGCGGATCCATGGCGTGTCTCTTTTTGTGTTTTTTGGGGGAAAAAGAAAAAGAGGGAAAGAGCGAAGCCGCGGCGCCGAGTGTGTGCGCCGCGCGCGGACGGACGGACGGAGCGAGAGAGAGAAAGAGAGACAAGAAGCGGGCAGCAGGGAGAGAAATGGCAAAAGCCCACCACGCCACCGACCCGACCCCCCTCCACTCTCCACTCTCCGCTCTTCCTCCCCCCGCTTCCTCCCCCCCGTGTTCGGTTGGAGCCGCGAGTTCAAGTGCATGGACGTGACGAACTCGCGGAGAGAGAGAGAGAGAGAGAGAGAGAGGGAGAGGGGGGAGAGAGGGAGAAGGAGCAGAACGGACACACGACGGTACCGCGTGGGCAGGGCAAGGCGAAGCGAAACGGGAGCCCACCCCAATGTCCCCTCCCGAGCAGCGACGGTGATCCAACCCCCCCGGAGCGCGCAGAGGCGAGGGGGAGGCGGGGGAGCGGGAGGGAGGGAGGGAGAGGGGGAGGGACGACGCCAATGGACGGTCATTAGGAAAAAAAAGAGGGTTGGACGCTGACAGCGGAAGCCAATGGACTCAGAGATCAACCGGGAAAGGGACGGGCCGCGGGAGGAGGGGGGAGGGAGGAGGGGGGAGTGCGCGCGGAGTGTGCGGAGAGGGGGAGAGAGTGAGGAGAGTGTGTGAGTGTGAGGAGAGGGGGAGAGAGTGTGTGAGTGTGAGGAGAGGGGGAGAGAGTGTGTGAGTGTGAGGAGAGGGGGAGAGAGTGTGTGAGTGTGAGGAGAGGGGGAGAGAGTGTGTGAGTGTGAGGAGAGGGGGAGAGAGTGTGTGAGTGTGAGGAGAGGGGGAGAGAGTGTGTGAGTGTGAGGAGAGGGGGAGAGAGTGTGGAGAGAGTGTGTGAGTGTGAGGGAGAGGGGAGAGAGTGTGTGAGTGTGAGGAGTGTGAGGGAGAGGGGAGAGAGTGTGAGTGTTTGAGTGTGTGAGTGTGAGAGAGGGGAGAGAGTGTGTGAGTGTGAGAGAGAGGGAGAGAGTGTGTGAGTGTGAGAGGAGGAGAGTGTGGAGAGAGTGTGAGTGTGAGTGTGAGGAGAGGGGGAGAGAGTGTGTGAGTGTGTGAGTGTGAGGAGAGGGGGAGAGAGTGTGTGAGTGTGTGAGTGTGAGGAGAGGGGGAGAGAGTGTGTGAGTGTGTGGAGAGTGTGTGAGTGTGAGGAGAAGGGGAGAGAGTGTGGAGAGAGTGTGTGAGTGTGAGGAGAGGGGGAGAGAGTGTGTGAGTGTGTGAGTGTGTGAGTGTGTGAGTGTGTGGAGAGGGGGAGAGAGTGTGTGAGTGTGTGAGTGTGTGAGGAGAGGGGGAGAGAGTGTGTGAGTGTGTGAGTGTGAGGAGAGGGGGAGAGAGTGTGTGAGTGTGTGAGTGTGAGGAGAGGGGGAGAGAGTGTGTGAGTGTGTGAGTGTGTGAGGAGAGGGGGAGAGAGTGTGTGAGTGTGTGAGTGTGTGAGGAGAGGAGAGGGTGTGTGGAGTGTGTGAGTGAGAGAGAGAGAGTGTGTGAGTGTGTGAGTGTGTGAGAGAGTGTGTGAGTGTGTGAGAGTGTGAGAGAGAGAGAGTGTGTGAGTGTGTGAGTGTGTGAGTGTGAGGAGAGGGGGAGAGAGTGTGTGAGTGTGTGAGTGTGAGGAGAGGGGGAGAGAGTGTGTGGAGAGGGGGAGAAAGTGAGGAGAGAGTGTATGAGGAGAGGGGGAGAGAGTGTGTGAGTGTGTGAGTGTGTGAGGAGAGGGGGAGAGAGTGTGTGAGTGTGTGAGTGTGTGAGGAGAGGGGGAGAGAGTGTGTGAGTGTGTGAGGAGAGGGGGAGAGAGTGTGTGAGTGTGTGAGGAGAGGGGGAGAGAGTGTGTGAGTGTGAGGAGAGGGGGAGAGAGTGTGTGAGTGTGTGAGTGTGAGGAGAGGGGGAGAGAGTGTGTGAGTGTGAGGAGAGGGGGAGAGTGTGTGAGTGTGAGGAGAGGGGAGAGAGTGTGTGAGTGTGAGGAGAGGGGGAGAGGTGTGTGAGTGTGAGAGAGGGAGAGAGTTTGTGAGTGTGAGAGAGGGGGAGAGAGTGTGGAGAGTGTGTGAGTGTGAGTGTGAGAGGGGAGAGGGGTGTGTGAGTGTGTGAGTGTGAGGAGAGTGTGTGAGTGTGAGGAGAGGGAGAGAGTGTGTGAGTGTGAGGAGAGGGGAGAGAGTGTGTGAGTGTGAGGAGAGGGGGAGAGAGTTTGTGAGTGTGCGGAGAAGGGTAGAGAGTGTGGAGAGAGTGTGTGAGTGTGTGAGGAGAGGGGGAGAGAATGAGGAGAGAGTGTGTGAGGAGAGGGGGAGAGAGTGTGTGGAGAGTGTGAGGAGAGGGGGAGAGAGTGTGTGGAGAGTGTGTTGAGTGTGAGGAGAGTGTGTGAGTGTGAGGAGAGGGGGAGAGAATGAGGAGAGAGTGTGTGAGGAGAGGGGAGAGAGTGTGTGAGTGTGAGGAGAGGGGGAGAGAGTGTGCAGAGAGGGGGAGAGAGTGTGTGAGTGTGAGGAGAGTGTGTGAGTGTGAGGAGAGGGGGAGAGAGTGTGCAGAGGGGGGGAGAGAGTGTGTGAGTGTGTGAGTGTGTGGAGAGGGGGAGAGAGTGTGAGGAGACGGGGAGAGAGTGAGGAGAGAGAGAGAGAGGGGAGATGAAGAGGAGAGAGTGTGAGGAGCTTGAGGAGAGGTGAGGGGAGTCAGTGGGGGTGAGGGGAGTGTCAGTGGGGGAGGAGAGAGTGTCAGGGGGGGAGGAGGGGCAGAGTGTGAGGATAAATAAAGGAGATAAAGTGCAGTTCATTTGGTCATTTTCGGGGCAAAAAAGACAAATTTTTACACTTTTTTTTTCACTTTTGAACTTGTTTTAGTCCAAGTCCATTTTCAAAACAAAAACATAATGAAGTCAAACCTAAAACACGACTCGAGACGTTTAACACCAGGAAAAGTGGACACTAAGAACAAAATACTAATGTTATTTTACTCATTTGTGTTGTGTTTTTAAGTCAAAATACAGTTTAGAACGAGATAAATGTGAGTCAAACATGAACAAAACACGAGGCCCACGAAGGAAAAGAAATACTAAAGTCACAAACACCACACACCGTTTGTGAATCTGAAACTGAAATAAAGAAAAAAGTGTAAATGAAAATCCAACTTCTGTCATTATTTTGTGTGAGTCACAAATATCTGTGAATATTTGTCGTTAGTTTGTCCTAAATTGAGATCATTTTAGTCCCGATGGTTTGGTCTAGTTCTAGTCCTGGTTTGGTTTTAGTTTAGTCCTTATTTAGTCCTGGTTTAGTCCTGGTTTAGTCCAAGTTTGGTCCTGGTTTAGTCCTGGTTTAGTCCTGGATTAGTCCTGGTTTAGTCCAAGTTTGGTCCTGGTTTAGTCCTGGTTTAGTCCAAGTTTGGTCCTGGTTTAGTCCTGGTTTAGTCCTGGTTTAGTCCTGGGTTAGCCCTGGTTTAGTCCTGGTTTAGACCTGGTTTAGTCCAAGTTTGGTCCTGGTTTAGTCCTGGTTTAGTCCTGGATTAGTCCTGGTTTAGTCCAAGTTTGGTCCTGGTTTAGTCCTGGATTAGTCCTGGTTTAGTCCTGGTTTAGTCCAAGTTTGGTCCTGGTTTAGCCCTGGTTTAGTCCTGGTTTAGACCTGGTTTAGTCCTGGTTCAGTCCTGGTTCAGTCCTGGTTTAGTCCTGGTTTAGTCTTGGTTTAGTCCTGGTTCAGTCCTGGTTCAGTCCTGGTTTAGTCCTGGGTTAGCCCTGGTTTAGTCCTGGTTTAGACCTGGTTTAGTCCTGGTTTAGACCTGGTTTAGTCCTGGTTTAGACCTGGTTTAGCCCTGGTTTAGTTCTGGTTTAGTCCTGGTTTACTTGGTGAAAGTGTAAACACAGTGTGGACACAAAGCAGACAAACAGGTTTAAAAAGCACTTGGTTCTGTTTCATTTGAGCGACGGAGAATGTGTGGAAACAGGACAAAAACTGGACTAAACTGAACCAAACCAGGACTAAACCAGGACCAAACCAGGACTAAAACAAGACTAAACCAGGACTAAACCAGGACTAAAACAAGATCCAAATCCACACAAACAGTGATAGAAATGACACTTGTTCGTAGGTTTAAGAGCAAAAGAACGGCAAATATAAGACAGACGTGAGTGGAAAAAGAAGAAGAAAACTGGACTGAACCAGGACTAAACCAGGTCTAAACCAGGACTAAACCAGGACTAAACCAGGACCAAACCAGGACTGAACCAGGACTAAACCAGGACTAAACCAGGACTAAACCAGGACTAAACCAGGACTAAACCAGGACTGAACCAGGACTAAACCAGGACTAAACCAGGACTAAACCAGGACTGAACCAGGACTAAACCAGGACTAAACCAGGACTAAACCAGGACTGAACCAGGACTAAACCAGGACTAAACCAGGACTAAACCAGGACTGAACCAGGACTAAACCAGGACTAAACCAGGACTAAACCAGGACTAAACCAGGACTAAACCAGGACTGAACCAGGACTAAACCAGGACTAAACCAGGACTAAACCAGGACTAAACCAGGACTAAACCAGGACTGAACCAGGACTAAACCAGGACTAAACCAGGACTAAACCAGGACTGAACCAGGACTAAACCAGGACTAAACCAGGACTAAACCAGGACTAAACCAGGACTGAACCAGGACTAAACCAGGACTGAACCAGGACTAAACCAGGACTGAACCAGGACTAAACCAGGACTGAACCAGGACTAAACCAGGACTAAACCAGGACTAAACCAGGACTGAACCAGGACTAAACCAGGACTAAACCAGGACTAAACCAGGACTGAACCAGGACTAAACCAGGACTAAACCAGGACTGAACCAGGACTAAACCAGGACTAAACCAGGACTAAACCAGGACTAAACCAGGACTAAACCAGGACTGAACCAGGACTAAACCAGGACTGAACCAGGACTGAACCAGGACTAAACCAGGACTAAACCAGGACTAAACCAGGACTAAACCAGGACTAAACCAGGACTAAACCAGGACTAAACCAGGACTAAACCAGGACTGAACCAGGACTAAACCAGGACTGAACCAGGACTAAACCAGGACTAAACCAGGACTAAACCAGGACTGAACCAGGACTAAACCAGGACTGAACCAGGACTAAACCAGGACTAAACCAGGACTAAACCAGGACTGAACCAGGACTAAACCAGGACTGAACCAGGACTAAACCAGGACTAAACCAGGACTAAACAAGAAAGAAAAACGACCCAAACTGTTCAACAAATGCACTTTATTTCCGTTTCTTCTGCGTTTTATGAGAATAAAACGTATGGAACAAGTGCAGGGGCTTTGGGGCATTTCAAGTGTGATTTTTGTGTCAGATGCCCTCCCATCCTCATATAAACCTGTGTCAGATGCCCTCCCATCCTCATATAAACCTGTGTCAGATGCCCTCCCATCCTCATATAAACCTGTGTCAGATGCCCTCCCATCCTCATATAAACCTGTGTCAGATGCCCTCCCATCCTCATATCCACCTGTGTCAGATGCCCTCCCATCCTCATATCCACCTGTGTCAGATGCCCTCCCATCCTCATATCCACCTGTGTCAGATGCCCTTCCGTGCTCCCATTCATGAGGTTCAGCTTTGACTGTTTATAAGCAACGTTTTGACGACATTTCACCATAAAACCACACAGTGTTTTAGAATGTCTTGCTTTTTATGGTTTGTTCCTTCCCTCTGAGAATCCATGGGTGTGTGGTGATGCCAGATGCCCTCCCACATCCTCCTGTACGTGTGTAACTGACGGAGCAGGTCAAACAGCTCTGGTTAATCCGCAGACGCTGTGCTTTGGTTAAATAACGAACTTTGCCTCAGATTCCGCTCCTGAACTCATTTAAAAGCAGAAGCGGCTCTTTTCACGATCTGAAAACTGAGCACGGACCAAACAGAGACGAAAATAGCACCGTGAAAAGCCCGAGACCTGGTTTGGATCACAGAACGAGGCCTGAGCGCGCGGTAACAAGCGTGCCGCCTCTCCTCTCCGCGCCGCGCCGCTCCGCGCGTCTCTCCCACTCGGGGGTGGTCTCTCTCCCTTTTATCCACGGTTCCGCTGCAATAATAACTCTGAGCCGCCGGGCCCGAGGTTCGAACGACAGGAGGCGGAGTAGAGGCGGCGGAGAAGAGAGAGAGAGAGGAAAAAAGACGAAGGAAGGAGGCAAAAGAGGAGGAAGAGGAGGAGGAGGAGGGGGACGCGGCCGTAAATACTTGTGTAATAAAAGGGCTTTGCGCACAGAAGACGCGCGGTTTTAACAGCCGAGGCACAAAGGAACACGTAGAAGCCGGGACTGGGAGCGCGCTCTGCGGCGTGGAGAGGCGCGAGGAGCCGCTGCCCGACGCGGAAGGACGAGGAGGCGGAAAGGACGCGCGGTGGAGCAGGAGAAGATTTGTGCGCGCGGCTCGTGGTGCGTCTGGACAGCGAGTGGAGACCTGGACTGGACTGGAGAGAGAGAGGGAGGGGGGAGGACAAGGGGGAGCGGGGGGAGCGGGGGGAGGACAGAGGAGAGAGAGGCGGAGAGGTGGGACCGCGCGTCAAAGGCGAAAAAACGAGAACGTGTGACCAGTGAGCGGCGCGGCGCGGGCTGCGCGGCTGGACCGAGCGGCACGCGGTGTCAGCGGCGTTTGCTGGTGATTATAGGCTAAAGGCGCGTGCGCGTGAGCGTGTGAGGCGCGTGCACGTGTGTGTGTGGAGCGCGCGCCGGAGTCAGAAGCGAATCTTCACAATACCAGCATTAAACAAGGACTAAACCAGGACTAAACCAGGACTAAACCTGGTCTGGATCAGGACTAAACAACAACCAGGACAGAACCAAACCAAGTCCAAATCAGGACCAAAATGAGCTCAATTTAGGAGAAAATAACGACAAGTGTGAAGTGTCTTTGGACTTGGTTTGATCCTGATCTGGTCCTTGATTCGTCTTGATTTAGTCCAGAGTTAGTCCTGGTTTAGTCCCGGGTTCGATGTTAAAGTGAACGCGCCTTAAACCCGTGACACTGACCTGATTCTGAGCATTCACAGAGTATTTGGTCATTTTCATGGATTTCACCTTCTTTTATAAACACATTGATGACTTTTTCTCATTAAATACATCAAATATGTTTAAAGTGTGAAGCTCGTCCTGGTTTCTCCTCAAACTGAAACACACGGAGAGGAAAATGACACGGTGGACGTTTACGCAGAAAATGAGAAAATGAAATGTAAAGAGTCTCCGCGTTTTCTGGAGCGTTTCACACACCGCTTCAAACACAGCGCGGAGGAAACACGGCAGAGGCGTCTGGCACAAAGAGCTTCAACTGAAATGAAATGACAAACATTAAAAACTGTGCGAAAAACATTCAAGGTTTTTGGACAAAACTCTATTTAGTTTGTGATTTATTCCAAAATACAAACATTTGTGCGTAAACGTGACTCATTCCGTGACACTTTTTTGTCTTTCATCCAAACCAGATTGAATTATTGATTTGAGCTCGTCCTGTCCATTTTAATTTACTGCAGTGAAAGTTGAAAATTAGGAAATGGAATTGACAATAAAACGTGAAAACGGCACAATGTGACGGGAATCTTTTGGGGAAAGTTGGACGGAGAGCGCGCGGAGGGAGGCGCGTGTGTGAGGCGGCTGTTCACGCGGCTCCACCGCCGCTCTCCGCTCCGTGCGAGGCTCCGGGGCGCGCTGCCTCTGTCCCCGCTCAAGGTGCTCTCACAGGCGGGCTGGAGCTGCTCCTGTCCTCGCTCTGGGTGCACTCACGGGCTGGAGCTGCCTCTGTCCCCGCTCAGGGTGCTCTCACAGGCGGGCTGGAGCTGCTCCTGTCCCCGCTCTGGGTGCACTCACGGGCTGGAGCTGCCTCTGTCCCCGCTCAGGGTGCTCTCACAGGCGGGCTGGAGCTGCTCCTGTCCTCGCTCTGGAGCTGCCTCTGTCCCCGCTCTGGGTGCACCGACAGGCGGGTTGGAGCTGCCTCTGTCCCCGCTCTGGGTGCACCGACAGGCGGGTTGGAGCTGCCTCTGTCCCCGCTCTGGGTGCTCTCACAGGCGGGCTGGAGCTGCTCCTGTCCCCGCTCTGGGTGCACTCACGGGCTGGAGCTGCCTCTGTCCCCGCTCAGGGTGCTCTCACAGGCGGGCTGGAGCTGCTCCTGTCCTCGCTCTGGAGCTGCCTCTGTCCCCGCTCTGGGTGCACCGACAGGCGGGTTGGAGCTGCCTCTGTCCCCGCTCTGGGTGCACCGACAGGCGGGTTGGAGCTGCCTCTGTCCCCGCTCTGGGTGCACCGACAGGCGGGCTGGAGCTGCCTCTGTGCCCGCTCTGGAGCTGCCTCTGTGCCCGCTCTGGAGCTCTCTCTGTCCCCGCTCTGGAGCTGCCTCTGTCCCCGCTCTGGAGCTCTCTCTGTCCCCGCTCTGGAGCTCTCTCTGTCCCCGCTCTGGAGCTGCCTCTGTCCCCGCTCTGGAGCTCTCTCTGTCCCCGCTCTGGAGCTCTCTCTGTCCCCGCTCTGGAGCTCTCTCTGTCCCCGCTCTGGAGCTGCCTCTGTCCCCGCTCTGGAGCTCTCTCTGTCCCCGCTCTGGAGCTCTCTCTGTCCCCGCTCTGGACTCACTCACAGGCGGACACTTTCACGGCTCCAGCGCGTCACACTCGGTTTGAGTTTTACGCGCGGCACCGGCAGATTTTTAGGATTATTTAGAGAAACTACACACTGACTGACACCTTGACTGTATCCTTGAGTCATTCGGGTTCAGAGCGGATCAGATTCTTCTCTAATGCTGTGAAAATACAGAAAATATTTGATTTAATGATTCAAGAAAAACAGCGCTTTTCGTGTTGATTTTATCCAAACGCAAAGGCGAAAAGAAATGACAAACCCTCACTTTACGGTAGATCTTTGTGATAATTTTACTTTTTTTTGTACATTTCCAAACACACACTTGCACTTGTGTGATGTGGATTCTATCCATGTAATTGTACAGTTCATTGAATCCAGTTTTGTGCAAAAGTCTGACCTAAAATTGCGTAAAACGTAAATAGTTCGCGCGGTGTTTGTACAATTCTGGAGGCTGTGTTTGGATCATTTGGTGCGTTTTTATCTGTTGTTTGACTTGAGCACAAATGTTCACTTGTCTTTCCACAAAACTGTAACGTCACGCTGTGGTTTTTACGCAAAGATTTGGAAAGACGACAGTTTCCTGGTCATTTCTGACGATTTATCGACCGTTTCTTTGCTTTAATTGACCATTTTTGACGCTTCTTTGGGGATTCTCGACACGTCGTGGCTGTTTTCCTCTTTTCTCGTTTGTCTTTCACCAAACACGCGTGGACTGCTCTTTCTTCTCCTCGTCACGCGCTGCGCTCCTTCAGACTCGGCTCTTTCTCACATTGTGACGGAGACAGAGGCTGCGCGCGGCCCGGGAGCGCGCACAGGACGTGAACGCGGGCGGGAGCGCGCGTCTCTCGGTGGGATTCACGTGCACTTTCTTTCAAACATCTTTCATCAGCTTCAAATGAGCCGCTTTTAGGTTTTGGCGGATGTTTTTGTGGAAAAGTTGGACACGTTTCTTACGTTTTGTTGAACGCCGTGACGCTTTAATCAAATGTGTGGCTTTGATTGGTTTATTTTAATGCACTTTACGTCAAGTTCTGTTCAAATACGTGTTTTAAACCCAGTATGTGCCTCGTGACGTGACACCGCGCGGTTCAGCCCGAGTTTTCTCTTTTCTGTTCGAGCTCGAGTCGTGACGTGGTGGAGCTTCTCACACACTCTCTGTCGTGGATTTATTGACTGGCGCGAAATAAATAATTGAATAAGTAAATGCAAAATAAAAGGAAAGAATCTGGTCCTGGAGAAGGTTTAAATGAATTGATTCTTAAAACACTGGATCAGTTTGATATAGATAATTGTTAAAATTGAGCAAAAACCTTCTCCAAAACCCTCTCCATTTGTATTTCCTATTCACCTGCGGTGAATCTATTGGAAAAGGAAGAAAAAATGTGTAAAACACACTGCAGCAGTGTGTTTTACACATGTTTTCTTCCTTTTCTTTCTTTCATTCTTCGTCCAAGCTGCATTTATTTCCCCAAAAACTCCTGTTAGGCGTATTTTGTCTTTTTATTACGTGGTTTGAATTGTCCTTTTTTATTGATCACAGCGTTCATGGCAGAACAGAAAAGAGAGACAAACTGCTCACTTCTGCGACAAACGACTCTTGAATCTGGACCTTGATCCGGCCGTTCAGTCCTGGTTTAGTCCTGGTTTGGTCCTGGTTTAGTCCTGGTTTAGTCCTGGTTCAGTCCTGGTTTAGTCCTGGTTCAGTCCTGGTTCCGTTCGCTCTTTTGTCTCGTCACATTCATGATTTGTCTCACTCACACTTTTATTTGTCCAAAAATACCACACAGTTTGATTATTTTCTTGGCATTAAATGATTCTTTAAATTGTATCGTTTAAACAACATTTATCCCAAAGTGAAGTCGTTTTTCTTTGACTTTCACAAAATCACTGATTGTCACGTTCAGGAAAACCATCTCAAACCAAAGACACTATTTTAATCCCGCGCGGCTATAATTAAACTGTGAGTGACACAAGAGAAGGTTTAAAACAGGATCAAACTTCAAGTGTAAAGAAAAAACTAAAACGACACAAAAGCTCAGTCTAAACACATCAAACACGCGACACATTTAAACTCGAGTCAAACCTGTTCAAATCCGCGCGTGCGTTTCATTTTGACGCGCGGGACTCGCTCAGACGGACCGTGTGCCGCGTCTGTGCCGCGTCAGGCCCGTGTCCGAGCGGCGGTCACGGTTTGCGCTCGCGCTCTGGACCCACGCGGACACACGGCACGTTTGAAGGTCAAATAAACCAAGGTCCGCCTCCTGGACGAGCCGCCGCGCGCTCGGGCCGCGTCCCGCCCGCGTGGCCCCGCTCCGGCCCCGGTTTGGCGGCGCCGCGCTGGACTTTGGCCTCTGTGTCCGGAGCCGCGGCCTCCGGAGCGCGACGCACGAGCCCCGCGCCGCACGAGCCGCGCACGAGCCTCAGACCCGGGGCTTCAGACCCACCGAGAGGGAACAAGGAGGAGGATTTAACGGCGACGTGTGCGCGCGGGTTTGACCTCCGCACGAGCCGCTTTTAATTGTTTTACGCAAAGAATAAACCGCGCGACGTGACGCACAGATTAAAGAAACGAGCGCGGATTAAAAAGACGTTAAAGAGATAATGTTTGGGGACATTTATCACGTCATAAAACACAGCACTCACTCACATTTCACCTGAATCAGAACCGAACTAAACGGTTCACGTTTTAGAACAAACACCGGGGCGTCACGTGCGTAAAGGCTTTAATTCTGCGCCGTTTGCGTAAAGTCAAAACATAAAAACATGTTATTCTTCGGGATTATTGTTTTGCACAGACAGATTTGTGAAATATTAGATCGTAGCTCTAAAAAAACACGAGAAAATGTTGTAATTGAAGTGAGTTCTGTGGATTTTACACAAACGTCACGTTCGTCACTTTTTCATTGATGCTTCATGAATTCTATTAAAAGAGCGAGATTTACAAAGAAAACTTGATATTATTTGCTAAATTAATCCAGCATTTCCGAGCTCTGTGTCTCAGATTGTAATTTATTGCCTCGTTCTGCTGCTCCGTCTCTGTCTGTTGTGCATTTGATAAAAACTGTACATTTTGCTGCAGTTTTTAAGTTTTATTTCCTCACATTCACCGCGTGTTTCTCTTCGGTTTGATCTGGTCTGTTCAGCCTAAAACTGACATGTGCTTGAATATTTTCCGAAAACGACTGAGTTCCACGTAATATTTGTTCATTTTCAGTTTCATTTCAGACACAAACACGACACGATGTGATTCACTGAGAAACTGGGATTAAAGTCCAGGTTTGTTCAGGATTAATGTGTTTGTCAGATTCTGCCTCCGGTCGGTGGGAGGGCACCTGTGGCAAATGTTCACCACAGTTTTACGTTTGTGAAGTCGCAGTTTGGAAAATAAACGCGTAAAATGACAGGAAGTGGAGCCGGGTCCCTCTGTGATGTCATCAAAGGGCGACGCCGCTGAAAACACAGAGACGAATGACACAAAACGGACACATTTTTCTGACGATTTAAACCGTCATTCGACAAAATAAAGTGTTATCAGGGATTATTATTCGTCAAATCATAACTACTGTGTAATTTATGCGGGTTTAGCTTCGTTTTCAAAATGGTTGCTATGGTAACAGTCGTGGAGTTACCTCTGAATCGGTGTTTCTCAAACGTGGACACCTTTCCAGTTCATACAGTAGATTTTATTCACATTTTTCACTCTTTCTTTCGTAAATTTCTTGTTAAAACGATCGAGTTAAAGGTGTGTTCCGATTTAAGACCAGGTTTGTCCCTAATCTGGACTGAAATAATCCTGTTCTACAGCGGGGCCCCTGAGGTTTGAGCCCCCTTTAACTTGAGTTTTGGTCAAATATATTGGTTTAATTGTTAAATACAGACAGTTATTACGATTATACTTATTGTTTTGTTATGTTTATGGTCAAAGATGCACCAAAAGATGCTAAATCTACAACTAATGGCACTTTTTATTGAGATTAAAGTGTATTTCATCTTCATTTAAAACCTAAAACCACCCAAGTGCCTCTGATAATTCCTCTAACGACGTCATATTTGTGTCCAACAGGAAGTGACGTCATTAACTTAAACAGGGACAAATGTTTGGTCAAATCTTAAACAGAGTCGTGTTCACTACGTTTTGGTCAAAAGTGTCAGACTTTAAACTCAAAAAGAGAGAAAACTGTGGCTGTTTTTGTGTTTTTTGTCGGTCAAAGCCTCAGACTCAGCGACTCTGAGCAGATTTTTTTTCCAAACCCACTTTTCTCCCGTCACTTTGCTTCGGTGGATATACAGTTTATCCTGTAGAATATCTTTTTTTCATGATGAGGGTCGGGTTCAGGAGCAGACGGTTTGTTCAAAGCCTCTGACAGTGGGACTCGTGTCACTAAAACACAGGTAAGATCAATATATTTAAAGTTCGGTTTAAAAGATTATACATTTTGTCGCGATTTAGGATTTTTAAAAAAGATCTGTGTCATCACTTCCTGGTTTTAAATGATGACGTCACACTTTGTACTCTGGACTAAAACTCAGATAATATCATATTTATTTAATCTGACAAATCCAAACTCACGTGGACACCTTTATTTTGTTTAATTAATGTTTTAAGGTAAAAAAGGTGTTTATTTTGGGTCAATTGTGCAAAACCTTTGGACAGAGTGAGTCTCAGTGTGACGTCATCAGCTTTTTACTTCCTGTCATTAAAAAAAAGCTCGTCTCCACAAACTCCTGCTCAATTTTAGATTTTTTTTAAGCTCAAAAAGCGAGAAAACTGTGGCTTTTTTTGTGTTTTGTGTCGGTCAAAGCCTCAGACTCAGCGACTCGGAATTTTTTTCCAAACCCACTTTTTTCCCGTCACTTTGCTTCGGTGGATATACAGTTTATCCTGTAGAATATCTTTTTTTCATGATGAGGGTCGGGTTCAGGAGCAGACGGTTTGTTTAAAGCCTCTGACAGTGGGACTCGTGTCACTAAAACACAGGTAAGATCGATACACAGCAAAAAATACATACCTATCCAAGCTTAAAATGACTTGAATTTACTATTTTTATCTGGATTTGAGAAGTTTTGACTCCATGAGATTTAATTTCTTACGTGATGCAGAATATTTCACTGGTTTCAAAGTATTTCTTCCTGATTATGTGATAATTTAGCTTGAAATAAGTAAATAAATGTGCCAGTGGGGTAAGTGAAATAATCTTAACTCACTGGCAGATCATTTGGCTTGAAGTAAGAAAGTAATGTCTTGAAACAAATCAGAAACGGTTTGAAACAAGTGAGATAATAGTTCCATCAAATAAATCGTCTAAACTAATCTTAACCAGTCAAAACGTCTGAAATTAAGATTAATATCCGGAGAAAAAGACATTTTAACTCATCTAGAAATACATTTTTGCAGTGTATATTTAAAGTTCGGTTTAAAAAATTATAAACTTTGTCACGATTTTAAAAAAAAGATCTGTGTCATCACTTCCTGGTTTCAAATGATGACATCACACTGGGAAATCACTTTGCACTCTGGACTAAAATGTATTTAATCTGACAAATCCAAACACATGTGACACTTTTATTTAGTTGAATTAATGTTTTAAAGGTAAAAAAGGTGTTTATTTTGTGTAAATTGTGCAAAACCTTTGGACAGAGTGAGTCTCAGTGTAATGTCGACAGCTTTTACTTCCTGTCATTTTCAAAAACACATTCAGCTCGTCTCCTCAAACTCCTGCTCGACTTTAGATTTTTTTATGTTCAGTAAACATTAATGCACCGAATAAAATGAATATTATAAAATGATTCAAACAAAAAGGACGTGACACAAACAGGTTCAGAGCCGGAGTGTGGTTCAGGGCGTGTTCTGAAGTCTTTCATGGTTAATTTCATTTTCAGGTTTTTGCTTTAAACCAGCTTTAATCAGACGTGAGGACCAGCCCAGATCAGCCAATCAGAGCGCAGCTTCACAAACACAACACGACACAACACGACACGACACGGCAAGACACAACACGACACGGCGCTCTCTCTCACTCGAGCTCTTTGGGGAAAACACCAAAAGGACTCATTTACAATAAAACCTAAAGTGTGTATGACAGGTTTTTATGATTTTCTGATTTTGACTTTATTCAGTGTATTAATACTTTGTGTAAATACAAATTATAGTTTTACACCAATCAAGTCGCTATTTGTGGAGAAAAGTTGAAAAATCTGTTGACAATTTCAGGAAGTAAACAAACTGATGACATCACACTGTGAGACAAAGGTCATGCATCATTTACACAAAATAAACTACTTTTTTGACCCTTTAAACTTTGATTCAACAAAATAAAAGTGTTCACATGTATTTCTCTTTGTCAAATAAACAATTAAAATAAAATCTGTGACATTAGATGAGTTTTGCCCAGTGTACAGTGTGGTTGCCATGGTGATTTCCTAGTGTGATGTCATACTTTACAACCAGGAAGTAAAATTTTAAACCTAAAAAACAGCTAAACTGGGGTTAAATTTGTAAAGATTTTTGTAGAAATTTGAATATATTTATCTTAACTGCATTTTAGTTAAATGTGTATTTGAACCTGTCATGGGCCCTTTAAACCTGTCATAGGCCCTTTAAACCTTCAGTTTTGACGTCGGAGGCAAAAAAACGAGATCATGAGAAACACGACCTGGTTTAGTTGGTACCACTTTATAATAACGACATTTTAATAAGCCTTAACAAAGACTTAATTAATAATGAATATATAGTTTATTAAACATGATTCAGGATTAGTAACGACTTAATTAAGGTTAGGATTAGAAATTAGTGTTAGAATATTTGTTAAATAGTTACTAAACCTGAATCATTCTTACACTGCAAAAAGGGATTATCTAACTTAGTTAAATTTACTTGAATTAAGCAAATTAAAAGTCCAATTTTAAGATTTTTTCACTTGACAGGACTTACATCAAATTGACATTATTTGACTTGTTTTAAGTAAACTTGATAAGTAAAATAATCTTATTCCACTGGCAGATAATTTCACTTGAATTAGGGTAAAAAGGTCTTATTTTGAGTTTATTTTTCTTATTTTTTATAGGCCTTTTTTGCAGTGTAATAAAGTATTTGTTGATTATGAATTAAGTCTCTGTTCATGTTTTATTAAGTCATGAATAAGTGCAGTTATTATAAAGTGTTTAGTTTTGACAGAACAAACACAAACGTTGAGCTCACGATCTCTGCATCGACAAATAAAGAGTTTAACGGCAAAAACTGTTTTGAAAAATTGTCAAAATGTATTACATGTTTGTCACCATCGTCGACATTTATTGTTAATTAAAATAATGTGTATTGTATTTTATAAAGAACGGGTGGAAAAAAAATATTAGAACAGAAAGAAAATACCTTGACAAAGACTGCGATGACTTTTTCTGTTTTTGCAAATGAACTCTTCAAATACACAGCACAAATTATACCATTTTGATGCTGGAAATGTGTCTTTTTTAATCATTTGTAAAAGAAAAGTAAACTACAATAGACGTTATTCCCTGAAAATTCCAAATTGTTGTTTAGTTTTTGTTGTAAATCATTAACATTAGATCTGGTGTTGATCTGGTGTTGGTTAATCTACATTTGAGTCAGGATTGTGAACATTCTGAGTGTTTTAAAGAAAATATTGAAATAAAAAACAATAAATCACGGACAGAAAAAAACAAAAAAATCCCACTGAACCTTTTCCAAATGAATCGTGTAAAAACCACGAGCTGTGACCAAGAAAGAGCCGAATCAAACTCATTTATGACTCGTTTATGTTCATTATTCAACATTTTACAGATGAAATGTTAATATTTTACCTAAAGATCTCCTGTTTGTGCAAAGACAATGTGCACATGATAAATACTGAAGAAGAAGAAGAAGAAGAAGAAGAAGAAGAAGAAGAAGAAGAAGAAGAAGAAGAACAAGAAGAAGAAGAAGAAGAAGAAGAAGAAGAAGAAGAAGAAGAACAAGAAGAAGAAGAAGAAGAAGAAGAAGAGCTCCATTCTGTTGTTTCAGTAAAAGTTACAGGAGCAAAAATGTACAAAAGTAAAAGTATCACATAAAAATTTGATCAAGAAAAAGTATTAAAGCACAAAAATGATCATTTATAGTAAAAAAAGGAAAGAAAAAGTAAGTATTTAACAAAGATTGTGGAAATATTAAAAGGAGAGTATTGTTGAGTCAGTTTTATGTCCATATTTTTGTTCTTTGAATTGACTTTGTCGTGGTATAATTTGAATAAAACACTTGGACAGAGTGTGAGTCTGAGCTTTAATCAAACTCAGATCCTTCTGCGGCTCTGACAGACTTCAAACCTCCTTCAGTTTCACGTCGTTTTCTCGGATTAAAACACGAGCGTCACTTTGCGTGGTCTGAAGCGCCCTCTAGTGACGCACAAAGGTCCAACACCAAGAGACACAGAGAGGGAGGAGGACACTGGGAAATGGATTTAGAACAGGGCCCCAGGTACAAACCTCCAGAGGCCCCTGAGAGATCATTTTATATATTTATTTATCCCAGAAAATTCATTGTTTTCCTGATTTTTCATTCACTTTTACCAAAACAAACGCCCTACACTTAAAGGGCCTATGACAGGTTTTTAGGGTTTTCCAATTTTGACTTTATTCAGTGCATTAATACCTGTTGTGAATATAAATTGTAGTTTTACACCAATCAAGTCGCTATTTGCGGAGAAAAGTTGAAAAATCTGTCGACAATTACAGGAAGTAAACAAACTGATGACATCACACTGTGAGAGACAAAGGTTATGTATAATTTACACAAAATAAACTACTTTTTTGACCCTTTAAACACCGACAACAAAATAAAGGTGTCATGTGTGTTTTTCTTTGTCAAATGAACAAAATCTGTGACATTAGATGAGTTTTGGCCCAGTGTACAGGAGGTTTCTTGGTCATTTCCTGGTGTGATGTCATCATTTACAACCAGGAAGTAAAATTAAAAACCTAAAAGAAAAGCTAAACTGGGGTTAAATGTGTAAAGATTATAGTAGAAATTGAAATATATTTGTCTTAAGTGCATTTTAGTTGCACGAGTCAGAGGCCCTTTAACACTGACTCATTACAGACTCCTGTGTTTTATTCTGACGCTGTACATTATTTGTTTTTACAATTAGCACCAGAGCATTTTGACAAAGATCTCGACACGTATTATTTTGTTAGTATAAAATTACTATTAAAAAAACACACCAACTGCTCATTATAATCACTTGTTTTATTTGTCAACAATTCGGCTGAAATGTGAGCAAGGATTTTCGTCTTTCTCTTTTTATTTTCTGTTTAAAGGAAGAATATTCTGCATTTTTCATGTTGTTGTTCTCCTTTAAACTTGCTCTCGAGTGCCTTTAATTTGCATCTCATATTTTAAAGCAAAACTATTTCTAAATTGTTGATTACACGACAGGTTTTATCAGCCTTTAACAAATGATACTTACTGAGTGCATCCACAGCCACTAGATGGCGCTCACACAATTTAGTGAAGTTGGACGACAAACATCACGAGCGGGTGAGCAGGAGCATCGAAAGTGTTAAGAGTCTGACGATTATTTAAGGCAGAAGATTCTCAAGTAAATGACGTATGAAATCTAAAAATACGTCCCAGAAATAAGGAAGTTCAGCAGAAAGTGTGATTGACGCTCAGAGGGGGAGGATTTTCTAATAAACATTCACAAAACAGGTGTGTTTTTGATGAAGAACATTGTGTGACGGGGCCAGAGCTCAGGCTTAAAGTTTTTAAGATGTTCAAATTTTGTCTTTATTTTGTGTAAGAATTATAGTTTTACACCTTTCATGTCGCTGTTTGTGGAGAAAAGTTGAAAAATCTGCAGAAAGTTACAGGAAGTAAAAACAAACTGATGACATCACACTGGGGGGTCAAAGGTCAGGCATAATTTACATCAAAGAAACAACTTTTTTTGACCCTTTAAACATTCATTCATCAAAAAAAGGTGTTCACGTGTGTTTTTATTTGCACAGTGTGGTTGCTATGGTCATTTCCCAGTGTGATGTCATAATTTACAACCAGGAAGTAAAACCTAAAAACAAAAAAATTGTTAAACCAGGACAAAATTTGTAAAGTACATTCGCAAAATTTGAAATACATTGAAGCGAGTGTCCGACCTGTCAGAGGCGCTTTATCTGGATTTTGTCTCTCAAGGACTCAACAAAAATACATTTTATTCCAACAAAAATATTAGAGTAAAGCGAAGAAAAATGCAACGTTGCAAAATTAATGAATAATTTTGACACGTCTCTCTACATGAAAACACGACACGATGAAAAACTTGTAATACATTTTTTTTTCTTACATTTATGAGACTAAACTACAGGAGGAGTTTAATACTGATATCTTTAAATTTCAGATATTTTCCTGTTTCCCTGCAGCGTCTCATTTTTAGATAATTTACTTAAATGTATTTTTTGAGGTTCTGTTCTGTCATAAATGTTAAACTTTCTCTTCATTCAGAGCGAACAAACACATGATGAACCAAATAATAATAATAATACTGAATAAGAACAGAATCAGACTCGATGAACGTGACTGGGCTGTGTTTGGACGGTCTGTGGCGCCCCCTGGTGGTCACGGGAGGTCGGTGCAGAGTCACAGCTTCAGCGTCTGCAACAAACACAAGATTAAACCTTTAAACAGGACACTTTATGAGGAATCCACAGAAGGATTTATTCAGATTTAATAAACCATTTAAGTTTGTAACAAAAACATCCAGAACGGAGTGGAACATGATGTGATTTCACTGGGATTAACCTCAGATTATCACAAAATATGAGATGATTTAGTGTCAGTAAAAGCCTCAGACACATGTGAGTGACATCAGAGCTGCTTTAAACACATTTGTTATTGTATTTTACATCATGTTTGAGGAAATTATCATCAACTCTTTGCATTTTTGATGAAGAACAATCCAGATTTATGGGTTTTACTGGAAAAATACTCACAGAAATGTTGAGCCCACAATCATTTTTCATTTTATCTAGAGATATATTAGATACTGTTCCATAAATTAGATTCTTTTGAAGCTCAAATACAATTTTAAGGCTGTTTTGTCCATGGTTTGTTATAGAAAAGCAAACTAACTGACCTTTCTACTCTGGAAATTCAAATGTGTTGTTTTTTTCCAACACAAACACTTCAAACCATAGAATTTAGATCTAATGTGAGACAATCATTCAAACATTTACACTTCATTTTGCCTCCAGCGCCTCCTTCTGGACATTCTGGGTCCATTGGTGGTTATTGTGTGAGTGTTAAGTGTCGTGTAACTGATGGAAATTAAATGAACTTCATGGTTTAAGTGTTGATTTTAGTTCGTTTATTTTTCTTCGTTCCATAGAAATACAAAAACAAAACAAAAAAAGCAAGAACATAAGAATAAAGACAGAAAACATTTGAGTTTTCTGTGGTTAAAATATCTTCATTAAGTCGACAGTTGATTATTTCGTAAAGTTAGAAACGCAAACACCATTTCAGCCGTTTGTGAAGGAGCTGTTCGTCTTTACGGCCGACTCTTAGCTCCGCCCCCTTCGCCCTTTAAGATGATCCTGGACCTGGGACTCAGTGAAGACTCTTAGCTCCGCCCCCTTTACCCTTTAAGATGACCCTGGACCTGCGCTGGGACCATAGACTGTAGATATCTACAGTCTATGGCTGGGACTCGGTGAAGGTCACACAGATCCCGCTCCCACAAAGGCTCATGGTCCTCGAGCGTTTGGTGAAGTGTAAAGAGTTTACTGTAGTGGAGCCACGCCCTCCTCTGTGATTGGTCGGTTCGTTCCAGGGCCTTCCATTCACAGAAAAGTCACAGGCGGCACAAACATTACACTTTCATATCAAGACACAGATAATCCTGTGAGCTCTGAAGGAAGTTAAAGTGTCTCTGACGAGTTCAACGTCACATTTGACTGAAACATAATGAACATGATTCTATTTCAAATATGATTAAACGTTTGTCCTGTTTGTGTAAAGTTTATAATGTCACTTCCTGTTGAACATGAGCACAAATATGACACAGTTAGAGGTGATTCTACAACTGTTACCATAGCAACCAGACTGTAAACAAGGACCAACGTCCACATACATGACACAATAGTTATGTCTTGATGAATAAATACAGGATAAACTTTATTTTGTTGATGATGGTTTAAACTGTGTCCGTTGACTGTTCACCGTCTGTTTATATTCATCCGTACGTCGCCTTTTGATGACATCACAGAGGGATTCATTAACTCAGCACTCCATCCATCCATCCATCTTCTTCCTCTGATCTGGGGCGGGTCGCGGGGGCAGCAGTCTGAACAGGGACTCCCAGACTTTCCTCACCCCAGACTCTTCCTCCAGCTCCTCCTTCTCAGGCGTTCCTACAGAGACATGGTCCCTCCAGTGTGTCCTGGGGGCCCCGGGGCCTCCTCCTGTGGGACATGAACACCTCAGAGGGAGGCGTCCAGCTGCTCCTCTGGACGTGGAGGAGCAGTGGCTCTACTCCGAGCTCCTCCCGTGTGCCTGAGCTCCTCTGTCTCTGAAGGAGCGCCCCCTTGTGGAGGAGGAGCTCATTTCTCGCTTGTATCTGGATCTCGTCCTTTGGTCGTGACCCAGAGCTCATGACCAGGTGAAGGAGGAACGGAGATTGAGGTAAATCCAGAGCTTTGTCTTTGGACTCAGCTCTCTCTTCACCACAACGACCCGATACAGCGCCCCATCACTGCAGGGCCGCACCTGTCAATCTCAGCTCCATCCTTCACTCTGAACAAGACCCCGAGACACTTGAACTCCTCCACTTGGGGCCAGGACTCTCCACAGGAGACAGGACACCTTTTTCTGGTCAAGAACCACGGCCTCAGATTTGGACGTCCCAGAGCTGCAGGTCCTGGATTGATGGAGCATTAAGACGACGTCATCTGCAGACGACGCCCTCCGGGCCCTGACCCCGCCCTCCGGGCCCTGACCCCGCCCTCCGGGCCCTGACCCCGCCCTCCGGGCCCTGAACTGGCCCTCCAGGGCCTGACCCCGCCCTCCGGGCCCTGACCCCGCCCTCTGGGCCCTGACCCCGCCCTCCGGGCCCTGACCCCGCCCTCCGGGCCCTGACCCCGCCCTCTGGGCCCTGACCCCGCCCTCTGGGCCCTGACCCCGCCCTCTGGGCCCTGACCCCGCCCTCCGGGCCCTGACCTCTGACCTCTGACTGCACCGAGAAACTCTGTTCATAAAATAATGAACAGAACCAGCACAAAGGGCAGCCCTGGAGTCCCACAGGCACTTTCTGTCATTTTAAAATTCTTTTCATAAACTGCTCCTTCACAAATATAAAACTATGATAAATATTTACCACAGATGCCCTCCCACCAAACTAAGTCAGAATTAGAAAAACATGAGAACCTGAAACATAGACTTTAAACAAACTTTCTTCTTATTTTTTTATGATAAACTTACATTTTTCTTCCATTTATCTGAGTGAACTACTGGAAAAGTTCCAAATAGATGTTTAAATGTTTTTTCCTGCTCGTCTCCATGGAGATGTTATTGCTTTGCCTGTAATAAATAAACAATAAAACATGTTCACCTGTATATTTCTTTGTCAAATAAAATAATCTAGTGACATTAGATGCGTTTTGGTGCCGTACAGTAGGTTTCTTGGTGTGATGTCATCATTTACAACCAGGAAGTGAAATAAAAAACAAAAAAATAGTTCAACTGGTGCAAAATTTGAGAAGATTTTAGCAGAATGTGAAATATATTTGTCTTATCTTTATCTTAGCAGTGTTTTAGTTAAATATAGTCCAATCTGTCAGAGGAGGATCAGTTTTTAAAGTCACTAAGGACAATCAGTGAATAAAAGCCGAGTCGTGTTTGAAAAGTCTGTCTCTTCCACACAGTCTTTTATTTGTAAATCATAAAAATGAACTGGATATAAAACATACAGGTCGGCGCCACGTCTGTTAAAACACGAGCGTCCGTCGTCGTGGGCCGCCGCCCCAACGCCTCGTCTGCCAAAAATAAAGAGCTCTGCCATGGTTTGACCACTGAGAGCGCCCCCTGCAGGCCCCGCGCCGCTCAGCAGCCGGGGCCCGCTCGCTCCGGGAATGTTCCTCAGGCTCGGGCGCGGCTCGGGGGGAGACGGCGGGCTCCGGGGGAGAGTCTGAGGGGGGAGGCGCAGGAAAGGAGGGAGGAGCAACGGTTTGGCCTCACGTTTGTTTGATTTAACGCTAAAAAGATGGATTTTCCAGCGTCGTCATCGTGTTTAAAGTGCGTATGACGGGTTTTTATGATTTTCTAATTTTGACTTTATTCAGTGTATTAATACTTGTTGTAAATACAAATTATAGTTTTACACCAATCAGGTCGCTATTTGTGGAGAAAAGTTGAAAAACCTGTTGACAATTACAGGAAGTAAACAAACTCATGACATCACACTGAGGAGACAAAGGACATGCATAATTTACACAAAATAAACTACTTTTTTGACCCTTTAACCATTAATTCGGCAAAATAAATGTGTCACATGTGTTTTTCTTTGTCAAATGAACAAAATCTGTGACATTAGATGAGTTTTGGCCCAGTGTACAGTGTGGTCGCTATGGTAATTTCCTAGTGTGATGTCATACTTTACAACCAGGAAGTAAAACTTAAAGCCTAAAAAACAGCTAAACTGGGGTTCAATTTGTAAAGATTTGAGTAGAAATGTGAATATATTTATCTTAACTGCGTTTTAGTTAAATGTGTATTTCAATCTGTCATGGGCCCTTTAAACCTGTCATAGGCCCTTTAAGCGTCACAAAAGCATCGTTTGTGTTAAAATGTGTGACGTATCTTTAGATCAAATGAAAAACTAATGTGGGATCCACATTTTTGTTTAGAAAAATCCTCCTTTTAGACTTTTAAAGTGTCGTTCCAAAGATAAAAATATATAGACTAAATATTTAGTTTTATTTCTCATTTATTTGGCAAATTGTCTTGCTGTAACTAAAGATTATTTTCAGTCAAATGATTATTTCTATTGTACATTGAGACTTTTTAAACACATTTTTGGTCAAATAAAGGGAGAATATTTATAAATAAAGGGTTTTATTAATGAAAATAGTTACTTTTCTTCACATTTTGATTAAATAATGCCGCTGTCTTTGTTATTAAAGGTCTTTTTGTGTGTTTTAGAGTCTGTTTCATCCAGACAAACATTTCCTTCATTAAAAATAATAAACTAATAATAACACCTTTAATCTTATCGACGTAAATTAAAGTTTTAAGATATAAACTCTCTCCAGAATGAAAGCAAAATGAATTAAACTGTAAAATCAATATTTAACTGACATCAGATCTAAACACTGATGATTTCTCAGTATTTATTACAAAATATAAGAAATATCTTTGAATTTCCAGGTCAGAAATGTCATTTATGTTGCTTCTCCACTGAAAAAAGATGAATTTCTAGCTTCAAAATAGTGTTTAAGCTTCGCAAAAGTATAATTTGTGGTAAAATCTGTAATAAATTTGCAGATAAAATGAAAAACTATTAGTATTTGTCCAGTAAAACCTAAAAAATGCTCATAATGTGCTTTAAATGTGCAGTGAATCCAGTGTTAAATGTGTTTAAACCACCTGGATTTTCTATATTTTGTGTTTTTCTGATCTTAATTTCAATTTCTCCAGTGAAATCACATTCACTTTTGCCTTTTTTGAACGTTTTTGTTTATAATTCTATTCAATTTTCAAGCCTCAGCCCCTTATTGATTCATTTCTAGTGCATTTTTCATTTAATTTAGGCCGTAAATCACATTAAACTGCGCTCAGACTCTGAAGCGGCGCGGCGTTTGTGGGCGTGAACCCTCCGGAGCGCCCCCCGGAGCCCGCCGTGGGCCCACGCTGCTGCCCTCTAGTGTCCGTCGGTTCTATGTACAGCAAAGACAGTCAAATACACTCTTTAACGTTAAATAGATCTGTGTCTGTTCATCTGCAGAGAATATTTTACATTTTCACATTCCTCAGAGTCTGGCCCTGACACAAACGCCGTCGTCTCCGGCTCGGACGCCGCGGTGGAACAAATCACTCCAGAACGCCGGGTTAAACACAGAAAAACAACGAGTAGAAAAGTTTAAAATCTGTGGAGCATTTCAGTCAAACGTTAAACGACAAACATCTGGTGAAAAGAATGGAAAAACTACCTTAAAGTTGATGTTTTTTAAGATTGAATTCTACATTTTTAGTGTGAATTTGATCTGTTTTTACAAAATAATGAATATAAGAAACAGAAAATCAAACTGCTTTGTTATGTTTTAAGCTAAAATGTAAATATATTCTGTTTTTACTGTGGATTTAGCTGATTAAAAAACAGATTTTATTCTTACTTTTAGTTTGTTTTTTATTATTTGTTAAAACTATTTCGTTCTGGAACATAAATTATTTCCTTTTGAAGATGAATAAAAGTGATTCTATTTGTTCTTTTCGTTGTTGATTTAAAATAAAAAGCAATTGAACGAATGATCCACAGATTCTAAGAACATTTTTTGGACAAAACATGTATTTTTTAAAAGAAAAACACGGCTTTATTTCTTTGAAACATGAATCTGTGGTGTTTGTGAAGGTCGGACACATTTCTGGTGTAAAAAGTAAAATCTTCTGACCCTGATGTTTGTTTTGCGCTTTTTTTTTTTTTTTTTACAAACTAGAGCTGAGCAAAGTTTTATGACGAAAAAGAAATGACAGTTTTAAAAATATTCACTGCGAGGGTTTTACATGAAGCACAAACAGATCCATAATCTTTGAAAGTTTCACGTTCAAAATGTGAAAAAGAATGAATTTATTCCCTAAAGTTGACGTTCAAAACCAGATTTATTTATTTCCAGGTTTCAGATTTTATTATTTCACATTTGATTTTTTAAATTTCAACTTTCAGATTTGATATTTTCTGAAACTTTGAATAATCTTTTCAAGTTTCAAGTCATATTTTTTTAACTCTTCAGCGATAAGTTAAAAAATATGACTCTGAAAGTGGAATCAAATAAAAACGAAGGTGAAATAAGAATTCAAATTTGAAAAAATTAAATCTGGAATCTGAAAATAATGAATTACAAATGTAAAAATCTATATTCAAGCAAAAACATATGTACTTGTATTTGAAATTAAATAAACTGAACTGAATGTCAGCGTTTGTTATTATTTTGAACAGTTTAACAGAAAAAACTTGATTTCTCATTTTCACATTTTTGTTTTTCAGTTTCAAAGATTATGTCCCTCGTTAGTTTTACATCATAAACTGCAAAATAATCCATAAAAATCCACAGAAATCGTCCCAAACTGAACAAAAAGTGAGTGATTTGCTCCACTTTGACTCGAAAAAACAACAACGCCTCGAGTTAAAACGGCTTGAATTCAAATTATTCTTGATTTTTGAAGAAAATACTTGAATTTACGACAGATTTAAGTCATTTTATATCAAGTATTTTGTCTAGTTTGAGAGTTTTTTTCCATAATTTAATCAACAAAATCGATTTTATTACATCAATTTGCAATTTTCTGACAGATAATTCAGTTCAAAACAAAATAAACGCAAAATCCAAACAATTAAAGCTTTGAAAAATAGATTTCTAAACGTATTAAAAGAAAGACTCTGAATTCAAGCCGTTTTTCCTCGAGTCACGTCTCATCTTCTTCGTTTCGTTGGCGTTTTCTTCGCTCTTTGAGGTTTTTTTTAGGCGTGGCCCGAGCTCGTCTCTCATTTGTCCGCTCCGGTCGAAGGGGCGGGGTTATTAATGGCTTGGCGTTTTTCTGTTTTTCATTTTCTGAACGAGCAAACTGTACAGGAACATGCAACATACAAGCTGGCCTAATACGGAGCTACCACACCACGCTCTGCTCGCTTTTTTCTCAAGTTCACCACGAAAACTAAAAAAACCTCCGCCTCGAGTTTGAAACGACGGAAAGAAACAAAGTTCATCTGATCTGAGTCGTTTGGACGAGTTTGGATTGATTGCTGTGAAAGTCAGAGTCGTGTTTGAGTCCGAAAATTAAATGTTGGTTTTGAAAATGACCTCAAACTTATTTGAGTTTAGACACAACAGACAAAAGTAATTCTGATAATTATAATTTTTTGGGTCAGTTTGCTCTCTCTAAACATGATTTATTGAAGATTTAACTCAAACAATGAAGTGAAATTTGAATTTTTACACCAATTTTCAGTCAGACCAGTCAAAACTAAATAAGAAATTTAAACCTGATTGGGTAGGAAAAAATCTTAAATTTAAAGTTATCAATGTTAAACTTCTCCTGTAGTTTATTCACATAAATGCAAGAAAAAAATGTATTACAAGCTTTTCATTATGTCATGTTTTCATTTAGAAATGAGGCATTTTAAATCTAAAAACGGCCAAAAATCCACATATTTGGGACATTTAAATCTGAAAAATGGACAGAACCAGGTTTAAATTTCTTGCTTCATTTTGTGACATATTAGTTATAAAAATGTACAGAGAGGATTTTGGATTTATTATTTAGTTTTTGAGTGAATTAGACTAAACTGGATTGTCATTTTTCTGACTTCAATAAATCAGTTTTAGAATTAAATATTAAAAATCCTTTGTCCCAGAGAAATCAGTGGATGAAGTGGATTCAATGAAAGAATCAAACATCTTTAGGAGCAGATTGGACACGTTTGTTGTTTCCACATGAAAGTCGACGTGTGAGAGAGAAAACTGACAAACAAACTAAACTGTCTCCCTGTAGAGTCTCACCTTAAATGTGTTTGTTTTTACAAATAAAATGCCTCATTTCTACATGAAAACATGACATGTTTTTCTTACATATTTATGACTAAACCACAGGACAAGTTTACAATTGATATCTTTAAATTTAAGATTTAGTCCAGTTCATCTGCAGCGTCTGAACTTAAACACATTATGTTGAATTAACATAAATATTTTAAATAGATTTACCTGAAATCCAAGTGTTTTGGATCAACTTGACGAAACTGAACAAGAAAATATAGATTTAATGCCACTGTCTTTGTTCTAAAAGGTCTTTTTGTGTCTGCACTTTCCAGATAACAATTAAAAATGTTGAAAATATAATCATTTACATTTTATTTATGTTTAAAAGTCGACTAATCGTGATTATTCTGATTAATCGCTGCAGCTGTAAATTAGAGCAAAGTAACATTAAACAATGAGAACGACTCTTATTCCTTTAGTGGGTCATTTGCTTGAAAGTAAATACATGACATGAGTTTCACAGATTGAAAAGTCAGACAAATGTCATGTTTTATTTAAATATATGCAAAAGAGTCCAACCGAGTCAAATCTAAATGAAGATTCAAGCCTCACGTCGTTTCAGCTCCGGCAGATTTAGTTTTGCAGTGTTTGTCGTTTTGTTTCGTCATTTATAAAAATAAATGAATCAAATGAAACATAAAGGAAACTGAAGGAACTGAAAGTCATGCAGCTGGGCCATGCTGCCCCCTCCTGGTCGGGGGAGGAAGTGTTCAGGGAGAGACGCACTTTTGGGTTTTTGGCCCGAAAAATGGCACCGACTTTTACCCAAAATCCAGCGTGAACTCACAGAGAGAGTCTGCTCCGTCAAGCACCGCCCCAAAACAACGAGACACTTTTCCAACCAACAAACGGCGGCAGAGGATACAAAAATATACTTCAGGACGGCACCGAGTCCAGGCGCGACGGAAGGATCTTTGGAGAGAGTTTGAGAGGATTCAGGTGAGTCTGGGTGATACGGGGAAAATATGATCACGATTCTCTTGGGTCCAGATCATTATTTAGATTTTATCACGATTCATGTTCACTTTGTATTTTTCTATTGTCTTTAATAGAGCTGCACCGTTTAGGAAAAATATCTAATTGTGATGTTTCTGACCAGCGCGACTGTGATTAGATTTAGATTTATATTTTAATGATGGGATTCTGTTCAAATTCACATTTTTTAGTCACGTTCAGTTGTCTTTGTCATATTTAAATACACCTTTGTCACTTTCAGTCACGTCTTTGTTGTTTCTAATCATGTTTTTGTCACTTTTCCTCGTGTCTTGGTGCATTGAGTCACGTTTGTTATTCTTAGCTGCATTTTTGTCAGTTTTGGTCGCTCTTTTAAGGCTGTCGTCGACTAAACAACTAATCGGTCGACTAAAGACCTGCCCTCTCGACTAAAACGGTTGTGGCAAAAATATATCAAAACTGTAAAGTATTTCCATTTATCTGAACCAAACTGCACTCAACAGAACGACAGCTGCACAGGAGTTCATGCAAAAACAACTATTTATACAAAAAAGTACAAGGAAACGATGTATTTATACGTTAAGACTCTAAAATCTTCAGCAAACTCACTTCATATCTTCTCATTTTTGACGTATAAATCATTTTTATAATAATTTAGTGTAAATAAAAGGATTAGTCGACTAATAAAAATCTTGGTCGACAAAGATACCATCAACCGACTAAACGACTACAGCCTTACACGCTTTTGTCTCTCATTTCAGGTCATGTTTGTACAAATCCAAACTACAGTGTGAGCAGTTTTAATTCAAATCAAAGCAACACATTTTGTTGTTTGTGGAAGAAATTGTTGTACGTCAAACATTGCATCCATTAAATTTGTGTTTTTTTGTGGATTTGGTTTAATTGTGCCACTCTGGTCTTTAAGAGGTAAATAAAGTCATCTGCTCAGAGGCTTCAGAGGCTAAACAACAGGAGAAAAGTGTGTTTGAACAGACAGCTGCATTAAAGACACAAACAGTCAATCACGACAACAACATTTCCTAAAAACAGCAGATTGTCACAGGGACCAGCTCATGATTCCATTTTAATCACCAAATTGCCTAGACCTACTTTTAGTCGAGTTTCTTTTAACTTTTTAGTCACGTCTTTGTCGTTTTTGGTTGCGTTCTGGCGCATTGAGTTGCGTCTGTTGTTTGTAGGCGCGTTTTTGTCGCTTTTGAAAACGTTTTTATCGTTTTTGGTCTTTGTGATTTGGTAATTGTATCCATTAAAACTGTGATTTTGTGTGGCTTTGGTTTAATTGTGCCGCTCTGGCCTTTAAGAGGTAAATAAAGTCATCTGCTCAGAGGCTTCAGAGGCTAAACATCAGGAGAGAAAGTGTGTTTGAACAGACAGCTGCATTAAAGAGACAAACAGTCAATCACCAGAACAACATTTCACTAAAATAACAGATTGTCTCAGGGACCAGCTCATGATTCAGTTCTTATCACCGTATCACTCAGATCCACTCAGACGTCCGCCATCTTGAGGACCGTTACAAAACAACCAAACGGATCAAACGGAGAAGGGTCTGCTGCCGATGGAGAGTGGAGCTTCATACGCTCTGGTCTAGTCTTAACCACGTAGATGTTGTTATTCACTTTATTCCTGAAGTTTCCGTACGCGCCGCCGTCTTGTTTCCGTTGTAGTTCACACGGAGCAGACGAGCTCAACAGAAAATAAGTTCTACTCGACTAAAAAGACGTTTTCAGGAAATCGTTGTGTTGTGACTTGTTGTTGGTCGTGTTCATTAAACATTTTACACAAATCAATCTACTTTATGTAACATTTTAGCCTCAGACTTTTCCCTCGTTCATCATTAGCTTTAACGGAGTTCTCGTCAAACGGAAGTGCGTTTACAACAAAAGTGCAAAAAACAGCAAAAGTGGGCGGGGCAGAATAAGGTCAATTAAAACCACAAAAATGGCCGTTACTATGGAAACCCACCATGTTTGTCGCATATTTAAATCATCCACGCATTTATCAAATTCATGTAGAAAAGTAAAAAAAAAGTCAATAGATTTATCACTCTAGAGCAGTGTTTCCCAACCAGGGGCACGGGAACCCCAAGGGGTACGTGAGGGTTTCAGAGTTTAAATGAAGAAGAAATGTACTTTTATCTGAATAAAAAGTGTTATTAGTTGTAAATTTAGCATCTTTTGGGAGTATCTTGGACCATAAAATTATTGGGCCAAAAAATACAATAGTAATAATTGACTATATTCGACTCGTAAACCTATTTATTTTCCTGAATCTCAAGTTAAGGGGTGCTCTGAGTGTGATCCAAAGCTTAGGGGGTACATGAGATAAAAAAGGATGGGAACCACTGCTCTAGAGTCTTTTGAATGTTTAGTATTTAGTAGGGCTGTTAGTTGATAAATTATTCTAATAAGTTTTAAAGGATTTTTATGGCAAAAACAGTAAAAACAAGATGATATGGAGTGAGTTTGCTGAAGATTTTGGAGTCCAACACATAAATAAACAGTTTCCTTGTACTTATCATTAAAAATTGTTGCGTTTGCGTCAATTCCTCTGCAGTTCTGTTCTTTTGAGTGCAGTTAGCTTTAGATAAATGGAAATACTTGACATATTTTTGCCACACCCCCTTCAGTCGATTGATCGGTTGGGCGATAGGGCCGCTCTTTAGTCTTTAGCGTCTTAATCTCTCTCTCAATCCCGAGCTCTGTTCACGGGCTTCTCTTTCCAGTTAAAGACGCCAGTTTGAGTACTTTTTTAACTTTGAACCCTCGCTAATTGTCGTTATAGGGTTGAGAAATGTTGATTTAGATTCTCTTTCATCTCGTTTGGAAGAGTCTGTGTCGTCCCTCGTTCGCTCAGGAACTGTCCGTGGTAGAAAAAAAAAAGTTTTAAAGGTAAAGTTTATTTTGAAATTTGAGAGGCCAGACTTTACGCTGTTCGTCCCTGCCCTAAAGGGAGGAGTTAAAGCCTAAACCCTTTAAAAGTCTAAAACAAAAACAGTCTAATCCAGAACGGAGGCAAAAGTGAAGAGCAACATGTGATTTCACTGAGAAACTGGGATTAACCTCAGATTATCACAAAATATGAAAAATGTAGATGATTTTGTCAAAGTAAAAGCCTCAGACTCATGTGAGTGACATCAGAGCTGCTTTAAACACATTTATTATTGTATTTTACATCATGTTTGAGGAAATTATGATAAACTCTTTGCATTTTTGATGAAGAACAATCCAGATTTATGGGTTTTACTGGAAAATACTCACAGAAATGTTGAGCCCACAATCATTTTTCATTTTATCTACAGATATATTAGATACTGTTCCATTAATTAGATTCTTTTGAAGCTAAAATACAATTTTAAGGCTGTTTTGTCCATTGTTTGTTAAAGAAAATCAAACTAACTGACCTTTCTACTCTGGAAATTCAAACGTGTTGCTTTTTGTCACTTTTAGTTAAACTCTTTGCATTTTTGATGAAGAACAATCCAGATTTATGGGTTTTACTGGAAAAATACTCACAGAAATGTTGAGCCCACAATCATTTTTCATTTTATCTAGAGATATATTAGATACTGTTCCATAAATTAGATTCTTTTGAAGCTAAAAAAAACATTTTAAGGCGAGAATTTTTTTATTTTGTCCAAAGTATCTGACCTTTCTACTCTGGAAATTCAAATGTGAATTTAGATCTAATGTGAGACAATCAGTGAAACATTTACACTTCATTTTGCCTCCAGGCGCCTCCTTCTGGACATTTTGACACGTCACATTTTAAAGGGTTTATTCAAAGAGAGATTTTCTGTTTTTCACACGTCTTTCAAACTTTCTCCGGCTTAAAACAGTCTTCAAAAGAGTGACGTGTGGCTTTAAGATGAAGGTGGACTTAACTTCCTTGTTTAAAACTGAACTGATAGAAACGGCTGTTAATATTACTTTACAAAACATAAAGAACACAGACTTTTAACACAATAAATCGGACAAACTTCTTCCACCAAACGGTGAACTCTGCTCCAAACTCCATACTTTTACTGAGAGAGGATTAAAAAGACCCAAAGTGATCATTTACGATTAGAAATTACTCTCCATCGTGATTAAATCAGTCCTCAAGATGGCGTCCCCTGAAAACATCATGAGTACTGTTTTGAAATTGATAAAACACTAAAACGATTCGCCTTTTTTAACGGTTCCCTTTAGTCCGTCCAGTGTAAACAGCTTTATGTTCGGTGCTGAGTCGAGGTCGAAGTCGCATTCTCGCCGTTTGTTCCGTTGGAAAAGTGTGAAATAAAAACATGTGGAAACTCTTTTGGCTCGCACGCTCTCGTTCGCTCTCGATTCTTGTGCTTTCGTCACGTCGCCGGATGTGACTACAGTACATGTGTTTGCCGTTCGCCGCCGCAGCCCCGGACGCAGCCCCAAGCTCCGAGTCCCGAGCTGTGCCGCCGGTTCTTTATGTTTTAGTTCTGCTTCATTTACACCACGTTTACTCAAATTTAGGACAAGATTTAGTCCCAGAGGAAGTCAAAATAGTTATATCTAACACGATCCGATTGAGACCCGCTGTTTATTCTTTCGTGTTGAAGTCAAAGTCGACATATATTGCTTCATTTGTCTTGTTCTTGTCCTTTAAACCTGCTCTTGTTCCTTTACTTTGGCGTCTCATGTTTTAAAACTTGAAATAATGTTTGTACGGAACACCACACATGACTTTCTCCCAGTCAGGCTCCATCTACTGGCAGCAGAGGGAATTACCATGGCGAGATAAACAAAAGCGGAGTCTTGTGATGATTTATGGATTTAAAAGCAGCAGAGGAACTCCAGATCTCTACTTTTCATGTCAAAAATCCGGGAAATTTGAAACTGAGTGCTTTTGTGAGGCTCAGAGAAGACGAGCTCGTAAACAGGATTAATGAAACAAGTTTAAATGAAGCTAAATACAACTCCAGACATGGTTTTGACGAGGAACAATGTTAGAACAGGATTAAAAGAAAGAAAATGTAAATTTTGCAAAATATGTGTCCTTTAAAAAAACAATTGACAACATTTTAGTGACTTTGCCTTATAGTTAATATTATTTGTTAATATTTGAATTATTATCACTATTTAAATCAATTTCTCAAACTGTAACTCGTTTTTTGGGTCTTCACCACAGTTTTCCAGTTGTTTATCATATTTTTTATTAAAGTTATAATATACCTTTCACTCTGAGCTTGTGGGCGTGTCCAGTGTTGCGGCGTGAACGGCAGAGCCCGCCTCCTTCTCGCTCACTTCCTGTGTTCGCTCCGCTCTGATTGGCTGAGGGCTACTGTGTGGACGAGTCCACTTTGTTCAGCACCGTGCAACAAAACCACACTGCAAAACATAAACTCAAACACGAGCAAAAGTGACCAGAACGCACAATATTCAGCTGGATCTGAGCCGTTTTGACTGGTTTGTATTTATTAGCCTTTTTTAAACTACTTCTGACTGATTTCAGTAGATTCAGTACATTTATTGTTTCTGTATTAAAATAATCTGTAAAAGGACAAATAACTATTGTATTTAAGTGAATTTATATCTTAAAATGTACTTGAACTGAATAACTTGTTGAGAATCAGGACAAACCAGGTCCAAACACAGCAATTTGTAGAAAAATATACATCTTTAAATATCATAATTGGCATGTTTAGTATTAAAGTAAAGCAAATCTTTATACTGGAGCTATTTATTTAACAATATTTGAACACATTTTTCTAAAATGTTGATGTAAATGATATAAATGTTGTGTAAAGTCAATGTAATTGCTTTGAATAATAAAATTTTGTCTGACAACATTTACAATAATTTATTTAAATCGGGAAATAGTATTCTTTAGAAAACATGTTTTTATTTAGAACCTGTTCCTTTGTATTTCTGTACAGCTCAAACGTTACTCTATAAATATATATAACTCTCATAAATAAGTAGAGTGCATTTGAAAGAAAAAACTTTTTGAAAACTTGTTTTGTCCCGACTCTCAAGAATCACCAAAAGTATAATGAAAAAGTAATAAGTACTCTAAATGAATCTAAAGAAGCCAAAACAACTCAAATCAAGATCAATATCCTGGATTCTAGTCATTTTATCTCATGCACACATTTATTTTTGCAGTGCTCTACAAAAGTAAACAACTTGGAAACAAAACTGTAGCTAGAGGTTAGGGCTGCACCGCATTTTCACACGTAAACCACCAAAAGAAACTCTTAAACTCACGATAGTTGCAGTTTCTATCATTATTGCAATATTTAAAGTAGATTTGAACACGGCGCAGCCCTGACTGAGGTGTAAACCGGACCAAATGATCAATAACAACAGAACTTTGTAAACTAAACGGCGCGCGGCGGAGGAGGCGTGATTGTCAGACTCCTGCTAAGCTCTGATTGGCTCGTTCGGCCTCTCCCACCCAGCCTCGCTCTCTCTCTCTTCGGCTGTGGGCCAATAGGAAAGGTCCGTCACTGTCCCTTTAAGGAGAGAGAGGAGCCGCGGTCAGTACTAGGATCGAACACCAGGGGGCGGTCCTGAGTCCAAAGAAGTCTGAGATGCTAGCCGCGTGAGCGGCGCTAACGTGGGGTCCACCAACGAGGACGGAGGGAAGAGTTTGTACCAGCCAATCACGGTGCTGGAAAGGTTCAAGTCCTCCAATAGGATCTGTGCTACTCCCATGAAGCATTTGTGGTCCAGGCGGCCGTAGTCGCCCCACACGATCACCTGAAGAAGAGAAACGCCACTTCAGACACAAAATACAGGGAATAAACTTTTACTTCACTGAAGCATAAAGCCATTTTAATGTTTGGAGGATCAGACTTTTTCTCAGACGGGAAACAAACAATAGTGACCTCACCTGTCGCACCCTGGGACCCCGCCCCGGGGCCTCACCTGTAGCACCCTGGGACCCCGCCCTGGAGCCTCACCTGTAGCACCCTGGGGCCTCACCTGTAGCACCTCGCCCTGGGGCCTCACCTGTAGCACCTCACCCTGGGGCCTCACCTGTAGCACCCTGGGGCCTCACCTGTAGCACCCTGGGGCCTCACCTGTAGCACCCTGGGGCCTCACCTGTAGCACCCTGGGGCCTCACCTGTAGCACCTCGCCTCGGGGCCTCACCTGTAGCACCTCGCCCCTGGGCCTCACCTGTAACACCCTGGGGCCTCACCTGTAGCACCTTGGGGCCTCACTCCAGCACTCGCCCTGGGGGCCTCGCCTGTAGCACCCTGGGGCCTCACCTGTAGCACTTCGCCCTGGGCCTCACCTGTAGCACCATGGGGCCTCACCTGTAGCACCCTGGGGCCTCACCTGTAGCGCCTCGCCCTGGGGCCTCACCTGTAGCACCCTGGGGCCTCACCTGTAGCACCCTGGGGCCTCACCTGTAGCACCTCGCCCTGGGGCCTCACCTGTAGCACTTCACCCTGGGGCCTCACCTGTAGCACCTTGGGGCCTCACCTGTAGCACCTTGGGGCCTCACCTGTAGCACCTTGGGGCCTCACCTGTAGCACCTCACCCTGGGGCCTCACCTGTAGCACCTTGGGGCCTCACCTGTAGCACCTTGGGGCCTCACCTGTAGCACCTCGCCTCGGGGCCTCACCTGTAGCACCTTGCCCTGGGGGCCCTCCTCAAACAGCAGGTGCTGCTGATACAGCGGCTCCAGAGTTTTTCGAGCGATCTTGGTTTTCTTTTTGGCTTTACAGTTCCCCTTGTCCAGCAGGTAAACCTTCACGTAGGGAGCTGAGGAGACACACAGTTATTACACTCATGGTGTGTTATTACAGCACAGAGGGACAGGACACATTTCAGAATCAGAAATCGTGGGTAAGACGCTAAAAAACCTACAGCTGGAACTGGTCTGGTCTAATTCCTGGAGTGCACTTCACCTGGTAGAGAGTCGCTCCTGGTATATTATCTATAGTACGGATAGTCTGGTTTAGTTCCTGGAGTGTGGTGCATTTTACCTGGTAGAGATTTGGCTCCGGGTTTGGAGATAAGGCCTCTGGCTCGGATCACTTCCACCTCCAGCTGGCCCTTCTTGTCCAGCAGCCCGATCTGGACGTCGCCCATGGCAGGTGTGGCCAGCGTCTGTCGCCCCACGAGCTGCCCCGGCCCCAAACCGTCCAGGAAGTCACTGAACTGACTGTCCGTGCCCAGACGCATCCCTGAGAAGATCAGACTGAGGACGGCAAAGGAGCTGGGGTTAGAACCAGTGTATTCATATTCTAATTACCATTTACTACGTGTTGTACATTTAGTCAAGAAGAAGTTAAGTGTGTTCAAATGTATTGAGAAAGTTAGCTCATTACTTCCCACCTCTGACAATTAGAATTAACTGCACATCTTAGAACTTAAACAGTACGTACTTCCCCTCAGAGCTGTAGATGCTCCCGTCGGTGGACTCTCTGCTCGCCTGTCTGTTCATTGTGGTGCTTCCTCGGGGAAACTCCACTGCCATCCCGGTCTCCACGCTGCGCTGGATGGAACTGGAGGCCGCTTTGCTCACCTTCTTACCCGCCGGAGCCTCTGCAAGAGCGGGGAAAGAGAAGAGGGTCAGCCCCTGTGTCTGCGCTCAGAGGAGTGATCAAAGAGTGATCAGAGAGTGATCAGGCCCTGTGTCTGCGCTCAGAGGAGTGATCAGGCTGTGTCTGCGCTCAGAGGAGTGATCAGGCCCTGTGTCTGCGCTCAGAGGAGTGATCAGGCCCTGTGTCTGCGCTCAGAGGAGTGATCAGGCCCTGTGTCTGCGCTCAGAGGAGTGATCAGGCTCTGTGTCTGCGCTCAGAGGAGTGATCAGAGGAGTGATCAGCCCCTGTGTCTGCGCTCAGAGGAGTGATCAGGCCCTGTGTCTGCGCTCAGAGGAGTGATCAGGCCCTGTGTCTGCGCTCAGAGGAGTGATCAGTCTGTGTCTGCGCTCAGAGGAGTGATCAGTCTGTGTCTGCGCTCAGAGGAGTGATCAGTCTGTGTCTGCGCTCAGAGGAGTGATCAGGCTGTGTCTGCGCTCAGAGGAGTGATCAGGCTGTGTCTGCGCTCAGAGGAGTGATCAGGCCCTGTGTCTGCGCTCAGAGGAGTGATCAGGCCCTGTGTCTGCGCTCAGAGGAGTGATCAGGCTGTGTGTCTGCGCTCAGAGGAGTGATCAGGCCCTGTGTCTGCGCTCAGAGGAGTGATCAGGCTGTGTCCTCAGAGGAGTGATCAGTCTGTGTCTGCGCTCAGAGGAGTGATCAGGCTGTGTCTGCGCTCAGAGGAGTGATCAGGCTCTGTGTCTGCGCTCAGAGGAGTGATCAGAGAGTGATCAGAGAGTGATCAGGCTGTGTCTGCGCTCAGAGGAGTGATCAGGCCCTGTGTCTGCGCTCAGAGGAGTGATCAGGCTGTGTCTGCGCTCAGAGGAGTGATCAGGTTGTGTCTGCGCTCAGAGGAGTGATCAGGCCCTGTGTCTGCGCTCAGAGGAGTGATCAGAGGAGTGATCAGAGAGTGATCAGGCCTGTGACTTCAAAGAGGTCAACAGTGTGTGAAGGTTAAAGTTTACATTTGATACAGTTTTCTGAAGCTGCAGTGGTTCAATGAGAGTCAGAACTAGAGATGGGTCCAATATGGATTGTTTTTGAGCCGTTAAGATTTCCTGGTGTTTGTTTTGCTGCTGTGGACAATAGCCATTGTTTTCCTGATTTTAAAATATTATAATTCAGCAAAGACCACAAATGTTATTTAGTTTAATCTTTGACGGAACGATGTACAAATAGATCAATATTCTTTTTTCTGACTATTCTATCTATCAAAAAAAAAAAAGTCTTAAACAGTTTTAGTTGAGGTTTAATTATCAGACAAATGTAAAATGTCATGTAAAATGTAAAATTAAACAGAAAAGTGCAGAAACACAACTTTCTTTGAAAGTTTCATAACTTTTTTCATTTTTTATTGTTAATCAGCTCTTAGTTCTGTGGCAGTTTTTTTCCTAGAAACAACATACTTAAAAACTAAGCCTGCAAAAATATTTTTTAAATAATTTTAAGAATCGATCTATCAATTATTCTTTGGATTCATTGAGTAGTTGTTTAGAAAGCTCAAGATGAAGCCAAAGTGAAGCCACAGGAGGACGTTCTGATGGAGTATATTTATAGTCGAAAGACAAGTTTTCATCAAAAAGACAAAATGTACACATTCCCCGTGTTATTTTTCATGGTATGTTTTGGAGCCTGTGTGTTTACCAATTAATGATTATTGATTACAAAATTAGTTGACACTTATTTCAATAATTGACTAGTTGCGATTAATCGATTGCTTGTTGCAGCTCTAAAAATATTCACAATATTATCTCAAATTCAACATATTGTCCAACTCTAGCTGATGCTTATTGACATCACTGATACAGCACTGATACTGCCGAGTCCGTATGAAAGGCAGTGGCTTGTTTACATTGTTAAATAAATCATGGTTTAGTTTTGATAAAGTTCAGCTAAAGTCGACCCCTTTGTCTCGCACGAGCCTGACACTTGTGGGGAATCCATGCAGGTTAAGGCCAGTGTGAGGAGTTTGAGCTGTGGACAGTGGAGCGGTGAGGTGACAGGAGCAGCAGCGAGGCTTGGTCAGTCCACCCACTCTTAAAGACCAAGAGGACGAGCAGGTTTGAGGACAAATGATCAAACTTTAAACACACCATTGACATTTACAGAGGTTTGGACAGAAGAGGGTGGAGTAAGGAAGCGTGCTGGAGACAGAGGCCGGTGTTTGGGGAACTCGGGGTTAAAGTACAACTCCATGTGAAAAGCTGTGACTGAAGTATCTGTGCACGGGCCGCAAAAATTCCACAAATGTGAATATCTACAAACGATCCCGTGAAAACTCTGTACAGTAGATACCGAATGTACTTTGTAATGCACAGATAAAGTGTTGTACCATTAAAAAGACAGTTTGTACCATTAAATAAGTGAACAACAAGAGGTAAAAATGTTGTTGCTGTACTTTTCATGCAGGATTTATAGTTTGTTATGATTATAGACCCTTTAAATTAAATACTGTGTCATAAGAATGTTCAAAATTCCAAAAAGGAGCCAAAATTAAAAGGACCATACAATATTTTCGGTAATTTACCAACGTCAGATCTAATTGCTAATGGATTTAGAGCTTTTTGAATTGGTTATTTTGAATTTCCAGTGTAGAAATGTCCGTTTTTCTATCACAAAGTGTGGCAAAATATACCATTTTCTAGCCTTAAAATTGTATTTTAGCTTCAGGAAACGTATTTATTTATACATTCATCTGTTTTTTCCCATTGAGATTGAAACCTGGTCCAAAGTGAAAGACTAACAGCACAATCGTTTTAAAACACTTACACATTTAAAAAGACTTTTAAGAAAATCTACATTTAAAAGCAATGACAATTTTTGAAGGATTCTCTGTCTTTGTTTTTAAAAACTGAGCGGAAACCCATTTGTGCAAACTCAAATCTGACTGAAGAGAGGTTTAAGCCTCAGGAGCAGCATAAAAAAAGTATAATTTGTGGTTAGGTCTGTAATATAACTCTAGATAAAATGAAAAACTATTTCTAGGTCAACATTTCTGTGAGTATTGAGTGAGTGTTAGTCCAGTAAAACCTAAAAATCAGGAGTTTGTGTTCATCAAAAATGCAAATGTGTCATAATGTGCTTTAAATGTGCAGTAAATACAGAAAAATCCCATTTAAACGTGTTCACTCACATGTGTCTGAGGCTTTTACTGACACAAAACACCAGGATCTTTAACATTTTGTGATATTCTGAGGTTGTGCACAGTGGCAGAGCGGCTAGAGCTTCTGCCTCTCAATAAGGAGATCGTGGGTTCGAATCCCGGACCACCCCAACATCACACGATCTCTCTGGGTGGAGTCTGCATGTTCTCCTCGTGTTACCGTGGGTTCTCTCCGGGTTCTCCGGCTCCTCCCACCGTCCAAAGACATGACTGTGTAGGTTAATTGACAACTCTAAATTGTCCCTAGTGAATGAATGTGAGAGTGAATGGTTGTCTGTCCTTGTCTGTCTCTCTGTGTTTGCTGCGACGAGTGTCCACTGTCCAGGGTGTACCCCGCCTAAGGCCCAAAGTCACTGGGATAGGCTTCAGTCACCCGCGACCCCTAACGGGAATAAGCGGTAGAAAATGAATGATACTCTGATGTTAATCCCAGTTTCTGCAGCATTTATTCTTCATTATGTTCCACTTCACTTTTGCTTCCATTCTGGAATTTAGAAAGTTATTGTTTACGAACTTTTAAAGGGTCTACTCATTTACTCATTTTATTTAATTATTTTTTGGTGGCATAAAATAGCTTAATATTGGCTAAATGACATGGAATTGTTTGTCTTCTAAAAGCTGTACATTGTCAGACTTCTGTCCAGTGTTACCTTTCTGTCTGTCTGCCGCCTTACCCGCCGCTTCTGCAGAAGTACAACGCACACAACAAACAAACAAACAACAAACAAAGTAAACAACATCAATAACAACCGTGACAGGCCACACAAGAGTACTTTAAATGTGCTCATCTTTTACTCAAAATCAACTACAAAAGTACAATATTTAGATGCATTTGTGAGATACTCGATACAAAAAAGGGCTGAAAGATTTGGGAATGATTGAACTTTTTTCAGGCAAATGTTGAGATTGCGGTTCGATTTGAGCCGTAGAGTCGAATAAGGAAGTTCTATGACTCGACATCGACTGTTTTATTCTGTAATTTACTTAAAATGTATTGCAGCTTATTTCTTTTAACAGTGCTGTACATTTAGAAAAAATATTTACAGGGATTATTCTGATTTAGAATTATTGTGTCAGTTGCATAAAGTTCTTCCACATATTTCTGTTTATCGTAATAAATAAATCACAGAAACGGTCTATCATGAGGTCAATTAGACACAGAGAAATTTAGTTTTCTGCAGAAGACAGTATTATCTATAGCCTTGATATTCAACTGTTGTGTCGAGGAACGCTAGTGTGCCTTGAAAAAACGTCAGATTCATAGAATTACTTGAATAATTTGCCATTTTGGAGTACACAGAGTAACTTCTTCATCAGAAAAGAAAGCAAAACAATCATCAAGGCAAAAATGAAAGCGCCAGACACACTGGCACTGGCATGGACAATATCTGCAACATTAAAGATTCCTCTTTTCTGTTAAATGTTGTGATTTAATTATATTTTAGTAGATACAGTAGTTAGTAAGTGCCGTGACTGAAAAACACTTGCATACGTCCAAATCCTGCAGCTCCGTTCCGACCACATTACAGATGGAGTCTATTTCCGTCTTAGATCAAGTTCAGAACGGTCCAAACCGGAAAGAGAATGGGAACGAAATCCGGATTTGCCAAGTAAATACACTCTGCACAGACACTCCATCTACTGGCTGCAGTGGAAATTACACACGTTTAAAACAAAGAAGGCAGGTTTTCCCGCCTTTCCTGTGAAGCCACAGTTACAGTGATGGTATCTGGTGATAATTTAAGGACTTAAAAACAGAAGGTTTTTGTGTAGGTGACGTCAGTTATTGAGAAAACGTCACATGTTGAGGAAATTCAGAATGTTGGGGTTTTTTGACGTTTGGAGGGAGAGGATTTTTTAACCAGGATTCCTCAAACTAGTGTGAGTGAAGCTAAATGCTACTCCAGGTGTGTTTTTGATGACAGAACAATCTTAGAACAGGATTAAAAGCTCAAAAGAGTCAATTTTGCATAATATTTGTCCTTTAAAGGAAAAAGATTCTGTATTTTTCATATTGTTATTAGCCTTTAAACATGCTCTTGAGCACCTTTAATTTGCCATCTCATGTATTATGTAAATATTTTTTCCTCAGCGGTCTGGAATGACACTATTATCTCTGTGCAACTCGCCATTATCAAGCTAGCAGCAGCAGTTATCGTGTTTAGACGGACTAAATGCTCAGAACGAGTCTGTGATGATTTAAGGACTAAAAACAGCGGCGTATTCTTGGATCAGAGACATATATGATCTGAAAATAGGTCCCAGATCAAGAAGTTCAGCAGGAAGTGTGTTTAACGCTTGGAGGGAGAGGATTTTCTAATGAACATTCCTCAAAACAGTGTAAATGAAGCTAAATGCAGCTCCAGGAATATTTATTTATGACGTAACATTGTTAGAGCAGTTTTAAAAGCTCAAAAAAAGTTAATTTAGCAGAACATTTGCCCTTTAACCCTGTGGACTTTCCAAAGCCATCATTGCCCATTGAACCTTTCAGCCCCGACACAAACGTAATCTTCAAAGGCTGCGTGGATGCACGGGCGGACGCTGTGTTTCTGACCGGTCTGGCTGAGCTGCGAGGTGCTGCGGCTGCGTCTCGAGGGCAGGATGGCCACCACTCTCTGGCTGAGGCTGGAGCGGCGCTTCTTGATGCCGCTGCCGCAGCTGCCCAGCGCCGTGTCGGACTGGCTGCCGTCGGGATGGTCCATGCCGTAGATCTCGCTGCTCATGCTGCTGCTCTTTATCATGTGACGACCCGTGGCCCGCATCGCACGCCTGAGAAGCAGGAGGAGGTACAGGGATTATGACAGACTGTGTGATTGTGAATAGATAACAATTTATTTACATGAGATTTTTAGTTCAGAGACACATTCAGGAGCATCAACACTTGGAATTACACCATGACAAGCTGAACTAATGAGTGATTATTCCTTGAATTAATCAATTAGAACGCAAAAGACCCCTGAATATGAGAATTGTACTAAATTTACCCTAACAAAGCTGAGTGTTTGACGATGTCCTGGTGGAGAATATAAGTATTTTAATAAAAAACACATCATTTACATGTTTCTTGTGTGTTTTTTGCACGATTCCGGCTCCGTCTGAGTAATAAAACCTCATCTTTCAGCTCATACCATGTTTTGGAGTCTGTGTTTAAACCAGTTAACGATTACTCGATTATTTAATTAGTTGACAACCATTTCTATAATTGATTAGTTGCAATTAATCGATTAACTTGTTGCAGCCTTAAACTGAATAGGAAAAAAAAGTATTATATGTCCCACAATAATGTTGTGGAGCAAAGTTCAAGAACAACAGGCAAATAAAATTGAGATAAAAAATCAAGATAAATAACTTTATTTTCTGTAGAAGTCTAAACTACAGGGTTAGCAGCAGTGAGCCACGAGTTAATCATTGATCCGTTCTGATTCTTAAATTTTCCACCATTTTTCAATTTCCCATTAATTTTCTTTCCACCAGTTTTTCTGCCAAATGATCCCCAATAATTTGAACTAGGTCCTGTCAATCTGCTCTTCTGGGTCTCAAAATTTCCTCTAGTTTTTCTACAATCATCTTTCAATTTTCCTCAAATTTTCCCCAAACACTTTAATCAATGTACTTCTTATCTTCCAATTTTCTTCCAATATTCCATCAATTTTTGTACAATTTTCCTCAAAATGTCCACCAAAGTTTTCTACAAATTTTCCAATAATTTACCTAAAATTTTTCACAATTTTTCCTGAAATTTTCTACATCTTTTTCCCGTCAATTTCCCAACACTTTTCCTTAAAATTTTCAAAGATTTTCCACAAATTTTCCACAGATTTAAACAATATTTTAACAACTTTTCACAGATTTCCCATACATTTTCTCTACAATTCCCACCAGCTTTCTTTCAATCTTTAACACATTTTCTCAAATTATTTCATCAATAATTTGACCTGTTCCTGCTCTGAAGCCCCGCCCCCTGCCCTGTCCTGATTGGACACCTGATTGGTTACCTGAAGCGTCCCGGCCGCTCTGATTGGATGGAGATGTAGCTGGTGCTGCTCAGAGCGCTGCTGGTTCGTGAAATGGCCGACACGTCGCTGACATCGCTGTCCGAGGATTTGTGGGACACGTTCTCGCTGCTCCGGCGCTGGTCTTTGTACATCTACGACGACACATTCAAGCGGTCACAACAGAACGGCAAAGAGTGGACAAGAAGGACTGGATGAGTGACAAGAATCTGACCCATGAAGAGATGTTTAACGGCACAGAAATTCTGACATAGTACATTAATCACGAAAATAACTGCACAGTTTTTATTCTGGTGTTTCTGTTGTTAAACGTGCACAAATGGTCTGTTTCAATTCGTTTTAGTGATGCAGCAAACAATAAACTCTTCTGTTGTGGTTTATAGACGTGGCAGACAGTTTTTGTTTATATATACCACATTTACCAACGAGTGATAACGGTCAATATCTAACTTTTTGGTTGCACTTGGTGAAACTAAACATTTCATTGTCAAACTGGTGTGCCGTTTTGTTTTGGTGCTTTATTGTCCAGATCAACATTAGATTTAAGAAATGTTTATTATGAGGTTGCTAGCATGTAGGCTAATTGCTAACGTTAATAATCTACACAAACACTTGTGTAGGCGTACAAGTGGAGCCGACCATCAGCTCCATCATCAAGAAGAACCAGCAGAGGATGGACTTCTGCTGCAGCCGAGGAAAGACAAGCTGCAGCAGATGATGGAGCAGTTCTACAGTCCATCCTCACGTCACGTCTCCAGGACCTGCGCATCTCCAGGACTCTGTTTATTGACCTTATTCTGCCCCGCCCACTTTTTGCCAGATACGCACTTCTGTTGTAAACGCACTTCTGTTTGACGAGAACTCCGTTAAAGCTAATGATGAACGAGGGAAAAGTCTCACCCCTAAAATGTTACATAAAGTAGATTGATTTGTGTAAAATGTTTAATGAACACGAGCAACAACAAGTCACAACGCAACGATTTCCTGAAAACGTCTTTTTAGTCGAGTAGAACTTATTTTCTGTTGAGCTTAATACAACAGAAACAAGACGGCGGCGCGTAAGGCAACTTCCGGAATAAGGTGAATAGTCTAAGTCTATTTCACTTTTTATACATGCCTCTTCTATATATTTTGCCACTATTTTATTCATTGTTTTATGCTGTACTTTATGCCTAAGCAAGTTCCTATGTTTGAGAATTCTGATCACTGACAATAAACCTTTTCTGATTCTGATGTTTGTTGATGTTCAGTGATTTCAGTCACCAAAAAAGCCTCGTTTTCATAGTTTGTGCTAACGCTAACTCTCCCACTGAAAGTGCATTTCCGTATTATTCGGACTACAAGTTGCACTTTTTTCATAGTTTGGGTGGTGCTGCGACTTATACTCAGGTGCGACTTATACATATTAAAATATATAATTTCACATGTTCTTAAATGTTAATTCACACTGACCGACACCTAACATGAACATGACCTAAAATGTGACTTATAATCCAGCGCAGTGTTTAGTTTACAAACACTGGCAGGGTCTAGTCTATTCACTTTATTCCTGAAGTTGCCGTACGCGCCGCCATCTTGTTTCCGTTGTAGTTCACACGGAGCAGACGAGCTCAACAGAAAATAAGTTCTACTCGACTAAAAAGACGTTTTCAGGAAATCGTTGTGTTGTGACTTGTTGTTGCTCGTGTTCATTAAACATTTTACACAAATCAATCGACTTTATGTAACATTTTAGTGTCAGACTTTTCCCTCGTTCATCATTAGTTTTAACGGAGTTCTAGTCAAACGGAAGTGCGTTTACAACAAAAGTGCAAAAAACGGCAAAAGTGGGCGGGGCAGAATAAGGTCAATAGACCCTTGAAAACTGCTGTTAAACGCACTGTACCTGATTTTTACTGTTTTGAAACGTGAAAAACAGATCTGGTTAAAGTCTTTACATCAGTCTCATGTATTTCTCACTTTAATTCAGTCCCAGCATCATAAATATTCACCTCCAGGAGTTTAAAGCACTTTTCGCTAAAGCTAACAAACATTAGCATAAATTAAGGAAACAAATACAGACAGGGAAAAAGGCTGAAAGTGACAAAAACGACGCTAATGGTGACAAAAATATGACAAAATTGACTCAAATGTGACACGTAAAAGTGACAAAAACTAGGCCAGAAGTACAAAAACGAGACTAAATTGACTCAAATGTGACTAAAAAGTGACCAAATTTGCAACTAAAAGTGACAAAAACTTTTTCCATCACATGTATCTGTCACTTTAACGCAGTCCCAGCATCATAAATATTCACCTCCATGAGTTTAAAGCACTTTTCACCCGAGCGCTAAAGCTAAATTAATTAATTAGCATAAATGTAGGATACAAATACAGACGGGGAAAAAGGCTGAAAGCGACAAAAACGAGGCTAATAGTGACAAAAACATGACAAAATTGACTCAAATGTGACAAAATTGTGACTACAAGTGACAAAAATGTAAGTAAAAGTGACAAAAACGAGGTGATTAGTGACAAAAACACGACTAAATTGACTCAAATGTGACTAAAATGTGACCAAATTTGCAACTAAAAGTGACAAAAACTCTACATCAGTCACATGTATCTCTCACTTTAATGCAACATCATTAATATTCACCTCCATGAGTTTAAAGCACTTTTCACCAGAGCGCTAAAGCTAACAAACATTAGCATGCTAACAGTGCACTTCCTCCTCCTCATAGAATAAAACGCTCTATAAACAGATGCAGAGAAAGCGCTTGAACAGATGCTTTGGAGAACACAATTTACTTTATTACAAGCAAAAACAATTCAGGAACATGGACTTGATCTGTTTGTCCCGTTCAAAATAGTAAAATTCAGGTGCAGCCCCTTTAACTCGTCCTCCTTCTATCCATAAATCCATATTCCATTGACACATTTGTGCGCTTGTGTTCTCTCGTGTTGCTCTCGTGTGAGGCTGGAGTGTCGTACCTTGTGTTTGAGCGCTCGGTCCAGCTCCTGTTGACTCGAGGTTGAGGCGGTGGACATTCTGTTGGAGTGAACTCTTCTCTGCAGCTGACGCACGCGCTCTTCTGCTACCATCGCTGAAACGTGCAAACCGTCGCATTTATACAACGGAAACCCAAGGACAACAGTAAACCAGGACCAAACGATCACTTTGTCATTTATATGTCCCACGTAAGCCTCCTGTATTTCTTTAGATACAGCGCGCCTTTCTCTGATTAGATTGAGTTTCTTGTGCGGAGATTATTTAAATTAGAGCTACATGACTTTGGATATTATTGCAACACAGCTATCAAGGCGAAATTATAGGAAAAAATCTTAAATGTAAAGACATCATTTGTAAACTTCTCCTGTAGTTTACTCTCAAAAATGCACGAAAAAAATGTATTACAAGTTTTTCATTGTGTCATGTTTTGATGTAGAAATAAGGCATTTTATGTAAAAATGGCCAAAAATCCACCTATTTGGGACATTTAAATCTGAAAAATTGACAGAACCAGGTTTAAATTTCTTGGTTCATTTTGTACTTTAGATCTGACATTGAACATTGTCCTAAAAATTCAAATTTTGCCTAATTTTTTGAATTTGTGAACAAATCCTTGTGGGGTTTTGCCTGCAGTGGTAAGATAATGATATTATTGACAGAATCATTTCAGTTATAGACAAACTGCGTCTGAATTTGAGATTTATTCAATTCATTTTCATCCAAATAAAGGTAGAAATATGAATGAAGTGTATTATTGAAAATCAGAATTGTTCATTGTTTTTTTTTTTTTTAATTGAAAAATGCCACTGTCTTTGTTATAAAAAGTTTTTTTTCTCATGTTTTAGAGTCTGTATGTATCGGTTAGACCTGTGGTTCCCAACCTTTTTGTTTCGAGTACCCCCCAAAGCTTTGTTTCACACTCAGAGCACCCTTAACTTGAGTTTAGGCCAAATAAATGGGTTTACTAGTCGAATATAGTCAATTATTTCTAGTGTATCTTTCTGTTTTAATTATATTTACGGTCCAAGATACTCCAAAAAGATGCTAAATTTACAACTCACAACACTTTTTTTATTCAGATAAAAGTACATTTCATCTTCATTCAAATCCCGCTCCTGACATAAACATCATTGGTTGAGCGGTCAGATCCACTGACCCACAGGTTGGCGGTGCAATTGCTCCCGCAGGTGAATACTGCCGTTGTGTCCTTGGGCAAGACACTTAACCCACCTCGCCCCCAGTGTCTGTGTACCCTGGTGTGTGAATGTGTGAATGAATGGGTGAGTGGTTCCCTGATGTAAAGCGCTTTGAGTGCCTTGAAGGTGGAAAAGCGCTGGATAAATATGTGACCATTTACCATAACACATTTCACCAAACATGATTCCATTTCAGATTTGACTAAACATTTTCCCCATTAATGCTCTGAGTCTGACCTTGTTCGACGGAGTTGCTTTTGGGAGGAAGTTGAGGAAGCTGTCTGACTTTTCGAGGTGCAGTGGACGCAGGAGCGCCGCCCTGCAGGTGGCCCCTGGAGAGGAAACAAACACCAACACAAAAGATCAACATATCGCAGCGTTTATGAAGAGGGACTGGATTCTGAAGGAAGGGTTATACTTTTGAGCGAGTTGGACAGAAAAACACACAAATCTGTAACACATCGAGAATAAAAAAAGGAAAATAGGCAACTTCACAGCACGATTATGAAGCGCGTTACAAAAGGCAAAGAGGAATCCTTTACTGCAGTGAGGGTTTCTGTCCACTAGAGGGAGCTGACAGTAAGTCTATGAGCAACAGCACTCACAGATACAAACCAGAGAACAGCAGCAGAGGCAGCGGTGGCGGCAGTGGCATGCAGGACAAAATAAAAACAAAAAGAAATAAAATCATGGCTTTCACGACATAAAAACTGAACATAAAGAAATGAGCGATTGGTGCAGGAGGAAGTGAAGAGTCACAGAGCTTTGGATCTCTGTAAAAACCTCTGTGTGTGTGATCAGGCACTGGAGCCAAGGTTGTCCAGTTTAGCCTCATTTTTTGACTTAAAACTTCAATAAATCAGTTTTAGAATCAGATATTTAAAAATCCTTGTGTTTGGTCTAAATCTGGTTGAGTCCAGATTGTACAGTTTGGTGTAGGATCTACTTTAAGGCTGATCTTTATGTCTCGAGGGACAAAAATGCATTTTAAGAAAACGTCCTTTGAAGTTACAATGTCCCAGAGAAATCTATGGATGAAGTGGATTCAATGGAAGAATAAAACATCTTTAGGAGCAGATTGGGTACGTTTGTTGTTTCCACGTGAAAGTCGATGTGTGAGAGAGAAAACTGACCGAAAAACAAAAAAAAATTTGTTTAGCCTGAAGTGTCTGGCCTTAAATAAAGTGCTGCTTCTGTGATAAAGTCCTCGTGTCTCCGTCCCGTTGGACCTGAAGCCCGAGGATGACTCCGTGACACAGACCTAGGCCTTACCTGGGTCTCGCTGGGACGGTCCAGCCCAGAGCTGGACCCTGAGTCTCGACCGTCTGAAGTCTGGAGCGTCAGACACAGAGACACAGATACAGATGAAGAAGAGATGAGGATGAGTGAGGACAGTGTGAGGGCGAGGTTTAGCGAGAATAAGAGTCACATTTTCTATTTCCAGTGTAGATGTCAGTTTGTTTGCTTCTCTAATTTACAGGGACTGAAAATGTTTTTGAGCTCCATAAAAAAAAAAAAGTTTGTGTTTAAGGATGGGACAGTAATAATAATATTGTTAATGTGATAAAAAGGGTAGATAATTGTCAGTTGTACTGTTTATTTAATTGTGATAATCATCATTTTATCACCAGCTTGTGCACAAAAAAAAACACTAATCCATGATGTATTCTTCTAGTTTTCGTTTAAAACAAAGTACATTTATAAACATGGAACTTATTAATATTAAAATTTGAATTATTAATATCCAGAGTAGTTTTAGATTGTGAGAAATTGTAATAATTTTTGTAAATTGCTATTATTTTGGTCATAATTGTGAAATAAAAATGTAATCTCATGCCTCTTGTGTCGTTTGCTAACAAATGTTACTAAAGTAACTATGGTTCTATGAATCCCGGCTGACCTGTTTGTCAGTAATGAACCAGAACAGTTTGTTATAAAAATTTTACACAATAAAAAACTAAAGTAGGGTCAACATTTCTGTCATAATTTCAATTCAACAACAAACATAGAGGGTAAACATGTCACATTTAAAGGGCCCGTACCTGATTTTGAACCCTGAGACAGAACATGTTTTTGTTTGAACCGTTAGCCCCGCCCACTTAGTCCTTCCTTTCACTCAATATTGCTCCATGACTCAGAAACGATGTCTGGAATCGTCTGATGCACTTGTTTCCATACAGTTAGCTTTTGGCACACTGCACCATGACAGAATCACAGTCTGGGACAGAGTCAAGCCATTATTTTCCCATGATTCATAGTGTACAATGTGCCTGATTGGCCGAGAAGAGGTGACCCTGGTAAACACTTCTGCTCTAGTTCTTTCCAAACAAAATGAGTTTATAAAATGTACAGATTATACATCACAAACACAAGTTGCTTCTATCAAACAATGTGTGACGTAAAGAGAGTTTATCTTAACTAGAGTAAATAAAAATCAGGTACAGGCCCTTTAAATTCAGATATGTCTATATTTGGAAGACGGCTTTGATGAGAGAAAAATATCTTTAACTGAGAGGTTTGAAAATTGCATGTCAAGTTAAAAAAAAGGATTACTAGTTAATCATTTAAAAAGTAAGGCATTTTGTATTAAAAAATAAATAAATAATAAAATAATAATAATATGCCAAAATTTTAAAACGATAGGTTTTACTTCTTTTTGTTGACATTAGATACCAAATTATGTACAAAGTGGATATTAGATATTTAAGTTACAATATCACACATAAATCTATGGATGACATGGATTTAATGAAAGAATCAAACGTCTTTAGGAGCAGATTGGACACAGTTTTTCTTGTAGTCTCTCGTCTAACTGTCCTCATTATGTTCTGCAGCTGTCTCTGTCTAACTTTAGCTTTTACACCTGCGTTTGGACGTGTTTTGCTGCCGTACGGAGCATGTACCTGTGCTGCGCTCTGAGACACATCGAGGGCAGAATCACGCAGCTTCTCCGATCACCGCCGTGAAAACAAACACCAACGTTTACTGTGAAAGAGCACGGGCACCGACCAAGACTTCAAACCACCACAACAACAGCAGCAGCAGCAGCAGCAGCAGCAGCAGCAGCAGCAGCAGCAGTGAGGCTTCAGGGGCGGAGCACACAGAAGCAGGACTCAAACCCACTACAGACCAAACGCCACCAAAGGAAAGTACGCAAAACTGAGGAACGACGCAACAAAGAAGCAACAAGCCAACGACAAGTCAATTACATCACGGACAAAAGCTCGGGGAGGCTTCAGCGACGGAGACACCACAGAGCTCGACGTCTGCCCCGGTTAAAGGGCCTATGACACATTTTTATGGTTTTCTAATTTTGACTCTATTCAGTGTATTAATGCCTCTTGTAAATATAAATTATAGTTTTACACCAATCAGGTCGTTGTTTGTGGAGAAAAGTCGAAAAATCTGTTGAAAATTACAGGAAGTAAACAAACTGATGACATCACACTGAGGTTATGCATAATTTACACAAAATAAACAACTTTTTGACACTTTAAAATATTGATTCGACAAAATAAAGGTGTCACGTGTGTTTTTCTTTGTCAAATGAACAAAATATGTGACATTAGCTGAGTTCTGGCCCCGTGTACAGTGCGGTTGCTATGGTAATTTCCTAGCGTGATGTCATACTTCACAACCAGGAAGTCAAATTAAAAATCTAACAAAACAGCTAAAAACTGGGGTAAAATTTGTGAAGATTCTAGCAGAAACTGAAATATATTTATCTTAACTGCATTTTAGTTAAATGAGTAGTTCAACCTGTCAGAGGCCCTTTAAATAACAGCTTTTATAGAAAAATAGAAATGGACAAATTATGCATAATTTCGGTTTTAATTTCGCTTTAAAACATGTTTCTGAGCCTTTTAAAATAGTACTTCACTTTGTCTAACTTAACATGATGAAAATTGTACTTTATTTTGACACTTTACCTTCATTTCAATGAGCTGTTTAGGCGTTGGAGTGCCATCTGCTGTCAGTCTGAACCAACAATGAAACACTAAACAAATGAAGTCCTTAGGCAACGTGACAGGAGGAGTTCGGTGATGGTTTATGAAGTTAAAAAGTGCACAGGGGAGGTTTTTTAAAGAGCAGATGGCGACTGTCAAGTTCTGCCAAGATTCTGAAGTGGATGTGTTGGGCACTTTGGGTCATTTCCCAAATTATTATTAATTATGTGATATAAAAATTGTATAAACTAAGCTACAGGGTTTTACTGCACTGTTCTTCATCAGAGGGGAGTGGTATCCAGAGGAAACTGCACTTTTCAGAGTAGTTTTCACCATATTTGTTTAGAACTGACTTTAAACCTTACATTTATCCTGGTTATTTAATGATCTGCTGTATTTAATCCTCTTTGCATTATTTGATTTGAATGTTTTTTTTTTAATCTGTAAAGTGTCTTTGAGTATCCTGAAAAGTATTATTACTCTTTCTTTTCAGTGTGAGTAACTCTTCAAGTGAGAAAAAGGTTTATTTTAACAATATAGACTTAATTTGTCTCATTTTTGTGTCTATCCTTTGATAAAATACCAGATTTTGTGACTTATTTTTTCATAATTTGTCCTTCCAATTATATTAACCTCCAAATTAAAATCCAAACACTTATTTACTTAGTTAGTGGTAGTTAAATATTTTTTTTACTCTTAAATGAGTCATTTCTTGGACCAATACTTTGTACTTTTACTTGACTAATATTTTTTTTCAGTGACATTACTTTTACTTTCTACAATTCTACCCAGCTCTGCTCTTCAAAAGTAAAGTATAATATTATTTAGCAATTATTTCTGAACTCCCACAGCCCTGTTTAACCAAAATAATCAGGTGGTTTACCCAAATTAAATACAGTCATGGCTGAAAGTGTTGGCACCCCTGATTTGTTTCCTATAAAATGTAGTATTTCTGCTCAAAAAGACTCACTTTCAGGTGTGATATTTATATTGCCCACACCTGTTACTTGCCCCAGGTGAGTTTAAATGAGCATCTCATCTTAAAGTCTATAGTTCAGGTTCTCAAAATTGTACAATTCTGACTTAGTTTGGTGGGATGCACTTGTTTTTATCAAAGTTTTACATTTGTGAAGTGACAGTTTGTGAAGAAATTTAGAAAAATAAAAGTAGAATCACAGGAAGTGTTGCTGAATCCCTCTGTGATGTCATCAAAAAGCGACGCGCCATTGAAAACACAGAGAAAATTTACACACAACTGATATTTTAAAGTGCCATCCAACAAACTAAAGTTGTTACCGGGTGTTTTTATTTGTCAAATCATAACTATTGTGTAATTTATGTGGATTTTGGCCCTTTTTTTCTAAAACGGTTGCTAGGTAACAGTTGTAGAATTGTCTTGGGAACTCTTCTATTTTAAATTCCGACCAGGGCAGAAATCCACTTTCCTGATGTTCCTGCTCTGCTGCCGGTGAATGTGTTGTTTTTTCATCAGGTGTTTGTAAATGTGTTCTATTTATTGTATTTTTAGTTTTCTCTTGCTGCAAAACTACACAAATAAAGTGAAGAGAAGAATTATCTCTGTCATATTTGCTGCCCATTTCCAAACAGGAAATAACATCTTAAACATCACAAACACTGGGGAAAATAGGCAAAATGTTTACTAAAATCTTAAATATAATCATGTTAACGCTTTAGTCGAACCGGTTTATTATTATTTATCCACAATTTTGACAGTTTTGTGTGAAATTATGTCAAGTTAGCTGTATTTTCCTCAATTTTTTGTGTTGTTCCAATCATAGACCATACATATCAGTGGACCATGTTAGCATGCTAGCCGCCGCGTTCCAAATAGGAAGCAGCTCTGGAGGCTCCTGGCTCCATGAAGCCGAGCTCCATTCACTTCCTGTGACTCTGGTGCCCTTTACTCTGTAACTGTTTCTGTCAAACTCACATCTGGAACTAAAATGTCCGTCTGACTCACTCCACATGATCCTGTGTTTTTTTCTCGTTGGTTTTTCATAAATCAAGTTATTAGCAACAATAACTGACCAATCAGGTGCTTCCTTTTCCAGGGGCCGTTTTCGCTCGTGTTAGCAACAGGTTTGATTGACAGCTAGCGCCGCACGCTGCCGCCGTGTTCTTTCGCCGAGGGGCGGAAACTGTTAGCAACCGCGCTCCTGATTGGTCCGTGTGGTTGCCACGATACGCACTCGGATTTCCAAATATGGAGTCTGGCTCCACTTTAGCCGCTATAACTGCTAGCTACATTTAGCCGCTATAACTGCTAGCCACGATGGGCTTCAATTGGCTGTAGCCAAACGCTATGATTGACGTCACGTGGCGCCCTAAAGCAAAGATGGCCGCCTCCGTTTCAGGAAGTAAAACAAAGATGGCAGCCATCGTATCAGGAAGTAAAACAAAGATGGCAGCCATCGTATCAGGAAGTAAAACAAAGATGGCCGCCTCCGTATCAGGAAGTAAATGCGGAAGTTAGAAACTTTTTTGGGGTCATGCGCCAATGAGCTCAGGCCACAGGGAGGAACAGGGCGGCCATCTTGGATTCATCTTCCAGGTTTAATTATAGTTCTATGCCCACAGTCCACTGATATGTACGGTCTATGGTTCCAATACACAAAGGAAATAAACACGTGTAAAGCAAAACAAAATATGGAACTGCAACACTTTTTGGGGAGAAATACTTCAGGAGTGCCAACACTTTCAGACATGACTGTATCGTCCTGTTCTGGAACTTTAAAAAGAGCAGATTTAAGACCGACATTTCGAGTTTTAAACCATGTAACACTTGGCTCTCGCTCTGTTCTTGGCGTTTGCGCTCGTTCGGTCCGTCCCGGGGCAGAGTCGAGCTCCGTGTCACCTGTGTTCTGGGGGATACCTGTCGTCTTCGGGGGAAGCGTGTTGGATTAGGATCCTGGGGCTCGCCGGGCGTCTCCGCGGCAACGTTTGGGACAAAGACTGTCTACGAGCGACAGGAGAAAGTCATTCACAAACAGAACCACAGCTCGTCCTCACAGACAATTAAAGTGCGTATGACGGGATTTCATGATTGTCTAGTTTTGACTTTATTTGGCGGAATAAATGTTAATGTTAATACTAGTTTAACACCAATCAAGTGTCGTAGAGTTTGTGAAGAAAAGTCTAAAAATATGTTGAAATTTACAGGAAGTAGAGCAGAGTTCAGAAATATGACGACGTCACACTAGGGAGACACACTAGGGACAATTTACAACCTGTTTCTGATCGTTTAAAGTAGAACTAAGTACCATTTTTACCTCATTAAACGTCTTCATAAGTCCGTGTGGTGGTTGCAAACGTATTTTCGGCCGTTTGAAGCCCCCGTCGTTGCCCCCTGCTGTCTCTGCGCGGAAAAGCAGCCGACGCAAAGAAACTCTCCTGGGAAACCTTGGTTCTCTTGTTTTATATTTGATGACATTAAATGTTCTCTTTATTGTACTTCCTTATTTCAATAAAAAGAAAAAAAAAAAAAATCTTTTAGTGTAATTTTACTGGTAGTGTACGTTCACACGAGACCTGCAGGGGGCGCTCTGTCGCTGAAGTTATTGAGTTCTACTTTAAACATTAATTCAATGTTCCCATGTATTTTTATTTGTCAAATCATAATTTCTGTGACATTAGAGTTTTGACCCAGCGTATGACATGGTTGCTAGGTAACAGATACAGAAATTCCTAGTGTGATGTCATGATTTACAACCAGGAAGTAAAAATGTAAACCTAAAACAATGCCAAACTGGGATAAAAATGGTTAATTATTTAGCAAAAATCTTAAATAGAATTATCTAGATTTTATAGTTTTGACTTTATTTGGAGGAATAAAACCTGTTGTAAATTTTAATAAGCGTTTTACACCAATCAAGTGTTGTAAAGTTTGTAAAGAAAGATTTGAAAATATGTTAAAATATGATGACATCACACAAGGGACAATTCACAACCAAGAAACACATTTTTCTGATCCTTTAAACATTAATTCAACGAAAATAAAGATGTTTCCATGTATTTTTTATTTGTCAAATTATAATTTCTGTTTTGACCCAGTGTATGACACGGTTGCTAGGTAACAGGTGCATTATTTCCTAGTGTGATGTCATGATTTACAACCAGGAAGTAAAAATGTAAACCTAAAACAATGCCAAACTGGGATAAAAATGGCTAATTATTTGTCAAAATCTTAAATCTAACGATCTTAACTGTGTTTTAGTGGAATGCGTACTTGGTCCCGTCATAGGCCCTTTAAACTGACGCACAGCTGCACATTCAGGACACAGACGCAGCCTCGACACTGAAGCTGCGGAAAAGTCTCGCCTCAACGGAGCTCAACTGTCCTTCTCACTTTAAATCCACATCTACCATTCGTTTCTACAAGACGTTCACGTGACGTCACAACATTCCATCAGCCAGTAACGTTTAAACGGATGGAGCGGCTGGAATGAACACGGTTAAAATGCATCCTTTTGTGGTGGTGCGGTGAGGTCTTAGGTTTGGTGACTTAGGTTCAACATTTGTGAATAAATATGTCATGGCAAAGTCCAATGTAATCTGTAGACCCTTTAAAATGTGATGTCATGAAAATTCCGCGATGGAGGCAAAATGAAGTTGATGTAAATGTTTGAATGATTGTCTCACAAGATCTAAATTCTATGGTTTTAAGTGTTTGTGTTGGAAAAAAAAGCAACACATTTGAATTTCCAGAGTAGAAAGGTCAGTTAGTTTGATTTTCTATAACAAACAATGGACAAAAGACAATTTTCTAGCCTTAAAATTGAGTTTTAGCTTCAAAAGAATCTAATTTATGGAACAGTATCTAATATATCTCTGGGTAAAATGAAAAATGATTGTGGGCTCAACATTTCTGTGAGTATTTTTCCAGTAAAACCCATAAATCTGGATTGTTCTTCATCAAAAAGTTGATGATAATTTCCTCAAACATAATGTAAAATACAATAATAAATGTGTTTAAAGCAGCTCTGATGTCACTCACATGTGTCTGGGGCTTTTCATTTCATATTTTGTGATATTCTGAGGTTAATCTCTACAGGAAAATAACATTTTGTTGAACTTAACTTTAGCCTCCATTTTTTAATTTAGAATGTTGTCGTTGTTTACAAAGTTTTAAAGGGTCTATAGATTTTAAATTCAAATATTAAGGCATGACCGGTGTTGGGAGTAAATAAATAGGCGTACATGTACCTAAAATATATATTCAGATTACTAATTTTGTATTCAGGTGCCGTTAACTCTCCTTTCGATGTTGTTCAGAATAGACTCTGTCCATTTTCTGATATAAAAAAGTAAACATTGTGTAGCAACAACTGATGGGATTCATTCTGACTGGTTTAAAATTAAATAACTCAGCCTTGAATTCAGAGCAAAATGCAACGATTGCCAAAAAACGGATCTTAGTTTTGGAAGTTTCAGCGCTGAAATATTCAAACTGAGACTAGTCAAGGTGAATTCACTTCCTGGACTACCACCTTATAATGTCACAAGGTGGAACAGAGGGAAACGGACTGAATCTACAGCATCGGTAATAAAAATACAATATAAAGTATAAACACTCTTATTTACAGTAGGCACACATGTTACAGTATCATGTGCAATACTGTAACATGTGTCATTCACCTGTTATAATCATGTGCAATACTGTAACATGTGTCATTCACCTGTTATAATCATGTGCAATACTGTAACATGTGTCATTCACCTGTTATAATCATGTGCAATACTGTAACATGTGTCATTCACCTGTTATAATCATGTGCAATACTGTAACATGTGTCATTCACCTGTTATAATCATGTGCAATACTGTAACATGTGTCAATCACCTGTTATAATCATGTGCAATACTGTAACATGTGTCATTCACCTGTGATAATCATGTGCAATACTGTAACATGTGTCATTCACCTGTTATAATCATGTGCAATACTGTAACATGTGTCATTCACCCGCTATAATCATGTGCAATACTGTAACATGTGTCATTCACCTGTTATAATCATGTGCAATACTGTAACATGTGTCATTCACCTGTTATAATCATGTGCAATACTGTAACATGTGTCATTCACCTGTTATAATCATGTGCAATATAATTTAACATGCTATTAATACACTTTTACCTCACTATAGTCACTTACTGTATATAACATACACTTAAGACACTTTATTTGCCATTTTTACTATTTATTCCCAGACAGCCACCTACTGTAAATAAGAGTGTGCACTTTATACTTTATATTGTATTTTTATTACCATGTTTACTAATTATTTATCCTATTTTTATTGCATGCGCCTATTTCATTCATTCCTGTTCTAAACTGTGTGTTGCAACAGTGGAATTTCCCCATTGTGGGACAAATAAAGGATCTCTTATCTTATCAACGTGTCTGAAACGTGTGTGAACGAAACAAAACAAGACTCCAGGGATGATTCTGAGGCGTAAACTGCGTTATTCCAGGGTTAAAAGCACAGAAGCGTACTCACCTGTTTATTTACCACAGACATTACTAGCGCTATTATTATTACAACGACAACAACAGACAATTAACTAAGACTACTCAGGAAACAGCACTATTTTTAGAGCATTTGCAGCAGCAGCAGAGCTTTTAGAAGCGGGGAAGTAAGATAATTTGTTTAATCAGATTTAGAATTTTAAATGTTGATGAATTCTGAACTCTTGATGGTTTTAACCCCAAAAAACACAACACTGTGAATGTGGCTGGTAAATTTGACAAGCGGAAAATACAAATACACTGTAAATAAACTGAATATTTAAAAGGGACTGTACCCGTTTTTTTTAATAAAGTAAAATCTGTTTTGCTCCAGTACAGATTGATTATAAAAGCAGCTCTTGGGGTTAAAAGGAGACTGTTTTATTCTACGAGAAGCAGGAAGTGCGCTGTTAGCATACTTTTGTTTGTTAGCGGCATAACTGCATTCTGACCTATGAAAGCTGTGAAAAGAGCTTAAACATTTCTTGCTGTAAAGAATTCAGATTCTCAGAATGATTTAACAAGCACAGAGGCTTTAAACTGTTTAAAATGTACTTACTTATGTTTGTAAAACAGTTAAACTCAGGTACAGCGCCTCTGAAAGTGTTTACGTTTTTGGTTTTTTTCTGTACTGATATGAACACAATGAAAATGTCTTTATTGACTTTTATTTGTGTGTAATGTAGAAAGCAAAATGTTCAGGGCTAAAAATTCAAAATCTGGTGAAACATATTGTCTTCTAAACGTTTTCAGTGCTGGACCAATCACAGACAAGAACTACAGGCAGACTACAGGAGAACTACGGAGGAACTAGACCAGGACTAGACCAGGACTAGAGCCGGACTAGAGCCGGACTAGAGCCGGACTAGAGCCGGACTAGAGCCGGACTACAGGGGGACTAGAGCTGGACTGAGGGGGGACTAGAGCCGGACTACAGGGGGACTAGAGCCGGACTACAGGGGGACTAGAGCTGGACTACAGAGGGACTAGAGCCGGACTACAGGGGGACTAGAGCTGGACTACAGAGGGACAAAAGCTGGACTACAGGGGGACTAGAGCTGGACTACAGGGGGACTAGAGCTGGACTACAGGGGGACTAGAGCTGGACTACAGGGGGACTAGAGCTGGACTACAGGGGGACTAGAGCTGGATTAGAGCTGGACTGCAGGGGGCAGCAGTGTTACCTGTCTGCCTGAGGAGAAGGGGAACATGACTCTGGGGTCAGACAGGTGGCGCTAGCGCTCCTAAGTCTGTCCAGAGCAGGCTGCAGGTCACTTCTCCACAAAGAAAGAGAGAAACAGGACAAACAACAATTTCAACAAATTACTTCATGTCTTTAATTTAATTTACAATAGACTCAATAAAGGTTGCCGGTTAGATCTTAATCTCAATTAATAAAGCTGCTCTCAGGCAAGACACTTGTAATTAATGTGCACTTAGTGACCCGCATGATGAGTCACTGGGACGGCAACCACGTCTTCAAGGCCTTTTTTTTGTTTGCTAGACCAAGGCAGATCTAGAAATATTATTTAAATGAGCATAAGAACATGAGCAGATGATGTTTGTTTTGTTGTGATTTTAATGCATCTTTCCTGTTCTGTAAAGCACTCTAAAATACAGTTAAAAACAAATACACTTGCTTTACACTACAGCTTCAGTGTTTCAGAGTGGTGTCAAATGGGGCCCTCGTGTGGACAATCATTAACACTACAGCGTCTCTATAACTACAACTTGTGTAATGTGTAACAAACTCAGTACCATCTTCCACCAGGCAATACAGTTTAACATAAAAGCAAATGAGCAGCGGCTAAACGCTGAGGGTGCGTCCCATTTCTAATCACTTCCCTCCGTGAAGCCTCAACTCTGACTCCTCGGTTGTAAATCCAGTCCATTTGAGGAGCGGGACACACTGGGCTTGTTTGAGAGGAGCTGGGCCTGTGCAGCTTCACTCAGAGTCTGCACTGATCTGAACACAGTGACGAGGATTTACACCAAGACGAGATGATTCATTATGTGTTGACTTCAGTTTAAATTAAGTTGAAACGATCTACAAAACAGCAGTCCATTACACAATCAACAAATTATAGTTTGTGTTGTGAGAAGGAAATACCGGGCTTTTCTGATGGTGTTTCCTCAACTGCTTCATCTGTATTCATGTCTAGTCTCATGTATTTTACCATGCGATTGTGTGTGGATGTGTGTGTGTTCTTAAAGTCTCCATGTTCGCTTTTCTAGTTGCACTTTTTAGTTTTGGTCATTTCTCCAACTTACTTTGAGCGCCCTCTGGTGGTTATTTACCAGAGCGCAGCCTTTACATTAGACACAGTTGGAAGTATTAAAGGGGCTCCACCTGATTTTTACTGTTTTGAAACGTGAAGAAAGCTTTATGAAAGAAATTTTTTACATGTAATAAAGTATAATCTGTGTTGCCCGAGCACAGATATAATGTAAAAGCATTTATTCGGGTGACAATGAGACCAGAACGTTCTCTCTGCATCAATCTACAGAGTGTTTTATTCTACGAGAAGCAGGAAGTGCGCCGTTAGCATCCTTATATTTGTTAGCTTTATCCGGGATGGCAAAACTCTAGGGCTGTAGTCGACTAAAGAAATCCTTGGTCGACTAAACACCTTCCCTATCGACCGATTAATCGACTAAAAGGGGGTGTGTCAAAACTATGAAGTATCTCTCTGTGTCTGACCCAAACTGCACTCAACAAAAACACAACTGCACTGGAGTTCATGCAACAAAAATAACAATTTATACAGAAAAGTACAAGGAAACAGTGTATTTATATGTTAGAGATGTATAAATTAGACTAAACCCCTGATTCACTCCAAGATCTTTAGCTGACTCACTCCATAGCTTCACTTTCGAAATAAAATAATTAGTCGACTAAGAAAAATGTTGGTCGACGAAAATACCATCGACCGATTAATCGACTAAAAGACTACAGCCCGACAAAACTCGCCTCTGAAACTCGTAAAAAGCGCTCATGAACTCATGGAGGTGAATATTTATGATGCTGGGACCGCATTAGGAAAGTGAGCGATACATGTGACTGATGTGAAGACTTGAACATCAGCTTGTCATTTGTTACTGTTTTTAAACGTGAAAAATCAGGCACAGCCCCTTTAAAGTAACTACCATAACCCTGGAGCTGGTTACGTAGAAAGTATAAATGAACATTGAGGCTATAAATTAATTCTATTCAACAATTACAGCAAATGAACGGCACTTGATTTCATAGGTTTTCCTCTCTGTAAACTCTCCGATCGTCCACACGAGGCGCAGTTCATCTCGGACACGCCCCTTTTTACAGTGAGTGTGTGACTGACAGACGACGAACCAACGAGGCGAGTGATCAGAAACGGCACGGCGACGCCACTGGCCGGCGTTACCTGGTGTGGAGGCACTCGGCGCCTTTGCCTCGCTGTGATTGGTGGAGCGTGATGACCTCACTGAGGTTACCATGGAGATGAGAGACACACGAGGAAGTGGGAAGAGAACAAGGTGAACGGGCGTCGGTTCAGTCGCGGCACACAGTATGGAGCGTATTTACACACGGATAATTGTTAGGTTTAGGCCTGTTTTGCTTTTTATTTTACGAAAAACAGCACAAAGCCACAGCACCAAACGGCAAAACTGAAAGAAAAGGATGGGACAAACAGGACCAAAACAAACAACGGAGCAAAAGTATTTTTAAAAAGCGGGTCACAGAACACACAGCATCTGTCCAACGAAGGCTGAGTCCACAATAATATGTTTTCAATCATATGTTTTAATCACGAGGCCGAGCTCCATGATTCACAAAAAGCCGTTTAGTAATTCCAAGTTTGTGTTGTTGGCTAAAGCTAGAGTAAACAGGAAACTACTTCATGTTTGTTGTCAGCTTTTTCTATTTCCTTCTCTGTGAAGACTACGCCGTGTTTGAACCTCTCTTTATGTAATGCACAGGCTTTGGATCATGTTAGATGATTATGATTTAGAAATATCATATTTTAGGTCTTGGCAAAGCGAATGCCGTGCGTTGATAAACAGGAAACGGCGACAAAAGCGCAACTAAAAGTGTCAAAAACCGTAAGTAAAAGCGACAAAAACATGACTAATAATGGGTTCAGAGGTTGTCATCCGGACGCCGTTTAAAGATCGAGACGTTTCGACTTTTATCCAAAAGTCATTGTCAATCAGAGAGCTGGTATGGGAACCTGGGCCTTATATGCTACTCTAAGTAGTGGGAGTCCAGCCCCCAGGGAGGAGTCACTGCACTCCTGTCTTTGTTATAAGATTGTTCCTCCACCGGACCGCAGAGTGCAGTCCATCTGCACCTAAAAGCTACAAATCACTCGTTTGAGGACAGTGAGGTGAAGATTTTGAGCAGAGAGAAGAACTGGTTTGAAAGAGGAGTAAAGGAGGCCATTTTTGTAAAAAGAGAAAATCCTTCCCTGAACAGGAATGGGGGCTTAAGATTTAATTTAGCCAAAATTTATGACAGCATTTTAACACCTTGGTCCAGATCAATAGACCAGTCAAATGCTAATGAGGCAATCAGTAGTGAGGAGGAGCAACAGCCAGCTATCAAGATAACAATAGACCTTTAGACACAGGTGAAACTAGGTGAGGCCAACCATTAATCAACAAGATAGACCAATTAATTAAATCCCAGGTGACAAACAAACAATCTTATAACAAAGACAGGAGTGCAGTGACTCCTCCCTGGGGGCTGGACTCCCACTACTTAGAGTAGCATATAAGGCCCAGGTTCCCATACCAGCTCTCTGATTGACAATGACTTTTGGATAAAAGTCGAAACGTCTCGATCTTTAAACGGCGTCCGGATGACAACCTCTGAACCCCTTTCTACGATGGACCACACCTGGACGAATGAGGGTTTACATCGACATGACTAATAATGACTAAAACGTGGCTAAAAGTTAAAAAAAATTGACTAAAAGCGACAAACGTGGAAAAAAGTGACAAAAACATGACCAAAAATGTATTATATTGGCTTTGGATAATGTTAGATGATTATAATCTGGAATATCATATTTTGGATCTTGACAAAGTGAGTACCGTGCGTCGATAAACAGGAAACAGCTGAAGCTAACTTTGCTAGCTTTGTTTTGCTAAGGGCTCAGCATATGTAAGTTAGCATCAGTGGAAATACAGCGCTTTATCATAAAAATCATGTCAGCTTTTGGTGATAAATTATTCTTTTCTCTCTGCTTTTGCGTCTTGTTGTGGCCTGAGTCTTTTCTCTCTGATCCAATCATCTGCTGTGTGAGGAGTCCACCTGGAGCTCAAAAGAGACAGAGCGCTTTGGGAGCTAGAACCTCTCAGGGTCCACTTTGGATCCAAGAAACGGGACCCGAAGCTTCACTTAAGACGGAGACACACTTTCAGACAGAACTGACATAAAGAGAACCAGTGGAAACGCAGCTAAATATGTACTCTAGTCGATTTAGTCTAGAACAGTTGTATTAGTGTGGACCCAGCCTCTCGGTTTAACTCCGCCCCACTCACCTGGTGTTGTGGTTAAGCTCCGCCCTCTAACCTGTCTTCAAGGTTAAGCACCGCCCTCTCACCTATCGTTGAGGTTAAGCTACGCCCTCTCAACTGCTGTTGTTAATCCCCGCCCTCTCTCCTGCCATCATTGTTAAGCCTGCCCTCTCACCTGTCGTCCAGGTTAAGCCACGCCCTCTCACCTGTCGTCCAGGTTAAGCCCCGCCCTCTTCCCCTGTCGTCTAGGTTAAGCCCCGCCCTCTCACCTGTCGTCCAGGTTAAGCCCCACCCTCTCACCTGTCGTCCAGGTTAAGCCCCGCCCTCTCACCTGTCGTCTAGGTTAAGCCCTGCCCTCTTACCTGTTGTCTGGGTTAAACCCTGCCCTCTCATCTGTCATCCAGGTTAAGCCCCGTCCTCTTCCCTGTCGTCTAGGTTAAGCCCCACCCTCTCATCTGCTGTCTAGGTTAAGCCCCACCCCTCTCATCTGTCATCCAGGTTAAGCCCCACCCTCTCACCTGTCGTCCGGGTCCAGCCCCGGCCTCTCATCAGTCATCCAGGTTAAGCCCCACCCTCTCACCTGTCGTCCAGGTTAAGCCCAACCCTCTCACCTGTTGTCCAGGTTAAGCCCTGCCCTCTTACCTGTTGCCTGCCTTAAGCCCCACCCCTCTCACCTGTCGTACAGCATAAGCCCCGCCCTCTCACCTGTCGTCGTGGTACACCGGTCTCCCTCGGGGGTCGTAGTGTCGGTTCGGGGAGCGCGAGCGCCGGCTGTGAGGAAGCTCATCGTCCAAACTCCTGAAAAAGAACAAGTGTTTCATGAGTGAAGGAGGTTCCAGAATCACAACCGAGAGAGAAACCGACAAGAAGTCTTCATCGCCAAATGTGACCACAAATGTGACCATAAATGTGACCACAAATGTGACCATAAATGTGACCACAAATGTGACCATAAAAGTGACCATAAAAGTGACCACAAATGTGACCACAAATGTGACCACAAATGTGACCACAAATGTGACCACAAATGTGACCACAAATGTGACCATAAATGTGACCACAAATATGACCACAAATGTGACCATAAATGTGACCACAAATGTGACCATAAATGTGACCATAAATGTGACCATAAATGTGACCACAAATGTGACCACAAATGTGACCACAAGGGCTGGATGAGGGAGAGGGTTTAGGTCCAGGCCTCTGCTCTGCCTCGGCCCGGTCAGCCATGAAAAAGAGTGTGTTAAGCTCAATGAGTTTTAACCTGGTTAAATAAAGGTCTAATTTTAAAAAAACAAGTTGCTCTACTTTATGGGATCAAAGTAAAATTGTATGTATTTTTAAAGTTTTATTTTCTTTCTTTTTATTTATGTATTTATTTATTTATTTATCTACAAACCGAAGGAAATAAATCTCAAACTTCCACACATCACATCCACACCATCAACTCCCACTCAAGCATTTCAGAATTTATCAAAAACAAAAACAATCATAAACTGTACAACTCAAGCACAAACAAAACAAAACAGAACATCATGGGGCTTGAACTACATTTAAAACCAAACAAATTCTAACTCAAAAGTCTGGAGAGCAAATATTCCAATATTCAAGTTCTATTTTCTCACCCGACAAGCACAATTTGTGGAGGATTTTAAGTATCTCCACAAGTGCCTCATGAATCATTATAAATGTGCACATCTATTTAACCTTTATTTGACCAGGAGAGTCCCACTTAAAAACCTCCTTCTGATGGTTCCTGGCTGAGAAGAAGCAAACTTGAACAGCTCAGATTGAGCCGGGTTTGAAGGCATTTAAGGCGAGACGCAGCAGGTGAACAGGAAAACGTCTTAAATTCAAAGATATCAATTGTAAACTTCTCCTGTAGTTTAGTCACAGAAAAAAATGTATTACAGTTTTTTTCATCATGTCATGTTTTCATGTAGAAATGAATTTTATGCGTAAAAACAGCCAAAAACGCACATATTTGAGACATTTGAATCTGAAAATGGACAAAACCAGGTTTAAATTTCTTGGTTCATTTTGTCACATATTAGTTATAAAAATGTACAGAGGGAATTTTGGATTTATTATTTAGTTTTTAAGTAAATTAGATTTGACTGAAAATTGTCCCAAAAATTTAAATTTCGCCTCATTTTTTAAACTTAAAACTTCGATAAATCAGTTTTAGAATCAGATATAAAAAAAATATTCTGTACATTTGGTCTAAATCTTGGCTGATCTTTATGTCTCGAGGGACAAAAATGCATTTTAATAAAACGGCCTTTGAAGTTCCAATGTCCCAGAGAAATCTATGGATGAAGTGGATTCAATGGAAGAATCAAACATCTTTAGGAGCAGATTGGACACGTTTGTTGTTTCCACATGAAAGTCGATGTGAGAGAGAGAAAACTGACAAAAAATAAAAATGTTTTGCCAGTAGAGTCTCAGCTGAAGGACAAGAACTCAGTCACTTTCCAGTCTTTCTATATAATACTGTAAATATCTAATAAAATAATGTAAAATAATGTGTCGACTGTGTCTAATCTCTGATGTGAATCGTTTGCACACGTTGGACATTTGTTTCGTTCACATTTGCGACCGTCAGCAGCTCCCAGCAGGTTTAGTGAAGCTCACACTGAGCTCCACAATCTGTCACGGGACACTTTCACTCTTTAAAGGTGCATTTTCAAAACCGCTCGTCACAAAATCCTCTAAAACGCAGACGACACTTGTGTGCTTTTTCTCGCCGTAAATTTCTCAAAATAAAATTCATTTTACAAATAGAATTCTGTTATTTTTTTAACTAAAGGATTATATCAGTATTAAACCAGGACTAAACCAAACTTAAACAAGGTCTAAACAAGGACTAAACCATAACTAAACCAGTATTTACCCAGGACTAAAGTAGAATTAACCCAGGACTAAACCAAGATTAAACCAGAACTAAACCATAACTAAACCAGTATTTATCCAGGACTAAAGTAGGATTAACCCAGGACTAACCCAAGATTAAATCAGGACTGAATCAGGATCAAAACCAGGACTAAACTAGGATTAACCTAGGACTAAACCAGGACTAAATCAGGATCAAAACCAGGACTAAAACAAGACAGACCAAGGACTAAACTAGGACGGAGTCAGGTTATAAAAACGGACAAAATCAGGACTGAGCCAGTATTAAACCAAGACTAAACCAGGACTAAACCAAATCTAAACCGACATTTAACAATGACTAAACCAGGACCCAACCAAGACTAAACCGAGACTAAATTCAAGACTAAACCAGGACTAAACCAAGACTTAACCAGGACTAAACCAAGACTAAACCAAGACTAAATTCAAGACTAAACCAGGACTAAACCAGGACCAAAACAAGACTAAACCAGGACCAAAACAAGACTAAACCAGGACTAAACCAAGACTAAACCAGGACTAAACCAAGACTAAACCAAGACTAAATTCAAGACTAAACCATAAACCAAGACTAAACCAGGTCTGAATTCAAGTCTAAACCAGGACTAAGCTCCCAGCATGTTCAGTGACGCTCGGCTCACACTGAGCTCGACAATCTGTCACGGGACACTTTCCCTCTTTAAAGGTGCATTTTCAAAACCGCTCGTCACTAAATCCTCTAAAACGCAGACGTCACTCGTGCGCTTTTTCTCGCCGTAAATTTCTCAAAATAAAGCGTTTTCCCAATTGCTTCTTGATGAATGCTGCGCGTGTTTGTAGCGTCGTTGGACCGGACCTGAGGAAGCGTTCCAGGTTCAGCGGCAGCAGACGCTTGGCTCCGCTCTTTGGCTCCGTTCAGTAAAAGCTGAACTGGCAGCACTCTCAGTCCTGCACCAGATTTTCATTATGAGATGGGTTCCTCTCCGCGCCGTCCAAAAACCGCCTCATCTTTATAATATGTTTGTCTTTATGGAAAAAAATACCGCAAAACAAGGCATAAAAATGTCGAGTGGAATGCCTGTAAACGTCCACAGATCCCAGGACAGGCCAGGGCTAAAGCGGGACTAAACCAGGACTGAGTGAGGTTTATACAAGGAACAACCAAAGACCGAACCTGGGACTATTCCAGGACTAACCCAGGACTAACCCAGGTCTTGCGTCTTCAGTTTGGACCTGGTTTTTCCTTTATCGGAATTGAATTCAAGACTAAACCAAAACTAAACCAACATTAAATACGAGCGAAACCAGGACCAAAACAAGACTAAACCAGGACTAAACCAGGACTGAATTCAAGACTAAACCAGGACTGAATTCAAGACTAAACCAGAACTGAATTCAAGATTAAACCAGGACTAAAAAGGACCAAATCAGGACTAAACCAGGACTGAATTCAAGACTAAATCAGGACTAAACCTGGACTGAAACAAGACAGACCCAGGACTAAACTAGGACTGAGCGAGGTTTATACAAGGAACAATCAAAGACCCAACCCGGGACTATTCCAGGACTAACCCAGGTCTTGCGTCTTCAGTTTGGACCTGGTTTTGCCTTTGTCGGGGTTACAGTTTAACTCTCGGATCGTACAACTTTCCAAAGATAAAATTCAAGCACTTTTCAAGCACCTTCAAGCCAGAATTGCACATTTTTTCAAGCACATTTACACTAAATTCATCCCCAACCCACTAAACCAGGACTAAAACAGGACTAGACCGGGACTAAACCAGGACTGAATTCAAGACTAAACTAGGACCAAACCAAGACTAAACCATGACTAAATTGGGAATAAACCCGGACTGAATTCAAGACTAAATCAGGACTAAACCAGGACTAAACCAGGACTAAACCAGACTGAGTGAGGTTTATACAAGGAACAACCAAAGACCGAACCCGGGACTATTCCAGGACTAACCCAGGACTAACCCAGGTCTTGCGTCTTCAGTTTGGACCTGGTTTTGCCTTTATCGGGGTTGAATTCAAGACTAAACCAAAACTAAACCAACATTAAATACGAGCGAAACCAGGACCAAACCAAGACTAAACCAGGACTAAACCAGGACTGAATTGAAGACTAAACCAGAATTCAAGACTAAACCAGGACCAAACCAAGACTAAACCAGGACTGAATTCAAGACTAAACCAGGACTAAAAAGGACCAAATCAGGACTAAACCAGGACTGAATTCAAGACTAAATCAGGACTAAACCTGGACTGAAACAAGACAGACCCAGGACTAAACTAGGACTGAGTGAGGTTTATACAAGGAACAACCAAAGACCAAACCCGGGACTATTCCAGGACTAACCCAGGTCTTGCGTCTTCAGTTTGGACCTGGTTTTGTCTTTGTCAGGGTTACAGTTTAACTCACAGATCGTACAACTTTTCATACAACTTTTCAAAGATAAAACTTTTCAAGCACTTTTCAAGCACCTTCAAGGCAGAATTGCACATTTTTTCAAGCACATTTACACTAAATTCGTCCCCAACCCACTAAACCAGGACTAAACCGGGACTAAACTAGGGCCAAATCAAGACTAAACCAAAACTAAACCAACATTAAATACGAACTAAACCAGGACCAAACCAAGACTAAACCAGGACTAAACCAGGACTAAACCAGGACTAAAACAGGACTAAACCAGGACTAAACCAGGACTAAACCAGGACTGAATTCAAGACTAAACCGGGACTAAACTAGGACCAAATCAAGACTAAACCAAAACTAAACCTACATTAAATACGAACTAAACCAGGACCAAACCAAGAATAAACCAGGACTAAACCAGGACTAAACCAGGACTGAATTCAAGACTACATCAGGACCCAACTAAACTAAACTAACTAAACCCCAAAGTGAACTCACTGACCCACTAATCCATCTGCAGAGAACAAGCCTCAGGACTAAACCAGGTCAAAACCAGGTCTAAAGCAGGACTAAACCGGGACTGAATTCAAGGATAAAGCAGGTCTAAAGCAGGTCTAAATAACTCGTGGACTCTTTCCTCTGCCTCTGCACCTCAAGTGGAGCCGACCATCAGCTCCAGCTTCATCAGGCCCAGCAGAGGATGTACCTGTGCTGCAGCCGAGGAAAGACAAGCTGCAGATGATGATGGTGCAGTTCTACACGACCATCAAGTCCATCACCTCCTCCATCACCTCCTCCATCACCGTGTGGTCCAGGAGCCACAGCCAGGGACAAACACAGACTACAGTGCATTGTGTCTCTGCTGAGAAGGTGATGGGCTCCAGGACCTGAGCGTCTCCAGGACCTGTGCGTCTCCAGGACCTGTGCGTCTCCAGGACCTGTGCGTCTCCAGGACCTGTGCGTCTCCAGGACCTGTGTGTCTCCAGGACCTGTGCGTCTCCAGGACCTGTGCGTCTCCAGGACTCGATCGATCGCAGCTGACCCTTCTCACCTGGACATGGACTATTTAAGCCCCTCGGGGAGGAGGCTACGGTCCATCCGGACCAGAACCTCCATCCAGACCAGAACCTCCTGCCACAAAAACAGTTTCTTTCCCTCTGCTGTTGGACTCATGAACACTTTAAAAGTGTTATCCATTTGCACTGACACATTTGCTCTACTGTCTGGCTCCTTTACACTGTTGTATGATGATGATGATGATGTTTATTTATAGAGGCTTTCACACCCAACAGGCTCAAAGATCTTAACAAACTGTTGAAACTACAGTTGCTGTTTCAACAGAACATATACAATTACATTTATAGACAATAAACAGACACAACATACAGCTGTAACTACAGCTGTGTCACAACAAACACACAATAAACAATAATGGGTCGACATACATAGTATTCTGTAAGTAATCCAGACAAAAGATGAAAGTAGCTGTTTTAGAAACGAATATATAGTCTGTTCTGTTTTATTTTATTCTTAATCTTATGCATGTCTTTTTTATATATCATGTTGCTATTTTATTCATTGCTACATGTTGCACCTCAAGTCAAAGCAAGTCCCTATGTTTGTGAATTTTGATCAATGACAATGACAATAAACCAGGTCTAGAGCAGGTCTAGAGCAGGTCTAGAGCAGGTCTAGAGCAGGTCTAGAGCAGGTCTACAGCAGGTCCAGAGCTGGTCTACAGCAGGTCTAGTGCAGGTCTACAGCAGGTCTACAGCAGGTCCAGAGCAGGTCTACAGCAGGTCTAGTGCAGGTCTACAGCAGGTCTACAGCAGGTCTACAGCAGGTCCAGAGCAGGTCTACAGAAGGTCTACAGCAGGTCTACAGCAGGTCTACAGCAGGCCTAGAGCAGGTCTAGAGCAGGTCTACAGCAGGTCTAGAGCAGGTCTACAGCAGGTCTAGTGCAGGTCTACAGCAGGTCTAGTGCAGGTCTACAGCAGGTCTACAGCAGGTCTACAGCAGGTCTACAGCAGGTCTAGAGCAGGTCTAGAGCAGGTCCAGAGCAGGTCTAGTGCAGGTCTACAGCAGGTCTAGTGCAGGTCTACAGCAGGTCTACAGCAGGTCTACAGCAGGTCTACAGCAGGTCTACAGCAGGTCTACAGCAGGTCTACAGCAGGTCTACAGCAGGTCTAGAGCAGGTCTAGAGCAGGTCTACAGCAGGTCCAGAGCAGGTCTACAGCAGGTCTACAGCAGGTCTACAGCAGGTCCAGAGCAGGTCTACAGCAGGTCTACAGCAGGTCTACAGCAGGTCTACAGCAGGTCTAGAGCAGGTCTACAGCAGGTCTAGAGCAGGTCTAGAGCAGGTCTACAGCAGGTCTACAGCAGGTCTAGAGCAGGTCTACAGCAGGTCTACAGCAGGTCTACAGCAGGTCTAGAGCAGGTCTACAGCAGGTCTACAGCAGGTCTAGAGCAGGTCTACAGCAGGTCTACAGCAGGTCTACCCCCGGCCTACAGCAGGTCTACAGCAGGTCTACCCCCGGCCTACAGCAGGTCTACAGCAGGTCTACAGCAGGTCTACAGCAGGTCTAGAGCAGGTCTACAGCAGGTCTACAGCAGGTCTACAGCAGGTCTAGAGCAGGTCTAGAGCAGGTCTACAGCAGGTCTACAGCAGGTCTACAGCAGGTCTTACCTCTGTGCTGGGACGTTGGGCGGTCTGGACCTGGTTCGACCCTGCTCCTCTCGATGGGGGGACACAGATCTGGAGCGTATGTGGCGTGAGGGCGTTCTCTGTGGATCGGGGACCTCCAGGGTAGAGCCGGACTCCCTCTGTCGCTCTCGGCCTCTGGACTCGGCTGCTCCGACAAACACACGAGTCAAACCATCACAAACACGTCCTGAAGCACCACAGGTCAAAGGTCACATCGTTCACAGGGAAAGTCTCTGCTGGAGAAACTGTGGCTGTAGAACCGTACTTCATTATGTGTTTGAGACTAAAGCAGGACTGAACCAGGACTGAACGAGGGCTAAACCAGGACTAGACCAGAACTGAACCAGGACTAAACCAGGACTGAACGAGGGCTAAACCAGGACTGAACCAGGACTGAACCAGGACTAAACCAGGACTGAACGAGGGCTAAACCCGGATTAAAAACCAAGATTGAACGAGGGCTAAACCAGGACTGAACCAGGACTAAACCAGGACTGAACGAGGGCTAAACCAGGATTAAAAACCAAGATTGAACGAGGGCTAAACCAGGACTAAACCAGGACTAAACCAGGACTGAACTAAGACTACATCAAGACTAAACTAAGAACTAAACCAGGACTATACCAGGACTTAACAAGGACTGAACCTGGACTAAATCAAGACTAAACCTGGACGAAACCAGGACAGAAATAAGACTAAAATATAGCCGCAAGCGGCAATGATCGGCCCTCGCCCGCGCCACGCCGCCCCGCAACGCAAGAGGGTGGCGCTTACGCGCCCCAATTTCCCTCCTCATAAAATACCTGCTGCCGAATCCGTGGCGCTACCGCGCCTCCTACTGCTCATGTTTCACTGAAAATGTGTAAAAATTGGTCAAAGTTTGCGGCTGCGCCGCACAAAGACTGTAATACTTGTGCTAAAATCCTGGATAACTTTAGATGGCCTACTCCTCAAGATCATTTTCACCAAATTTCAAGATGGTCGGGCTTACGACCGAGGAGGAGTTCGTTAAAATACAAAGTTTCATTGGAGTGATTTTGCATTTTCCCCATTGGAATAACATGGGATTTTTCCGTCATTTGTACAAGTTTGGGCAATATGTGGCCGCCGCCACGGAGACCATAATACCTATCCAAAAAATGTGGATAACTTTTGATGTCCCACTCCTCAGGATGATTATCACCAAGTTTCAGGTTGATCGGGCTTACGCCCGAGGATGAGTTCGTTAAAGTACAAAGTTTAATTTGAGAGATTTAGAGATTTTCCCATAGGAATAACATGGGGTTTTTCTGTCTTTTCTAAAATATTGGCAAAATTAGCGGCTACGCCGCACAGAGACCGTAATACTTATCCCAACGATTTGGATAACTTTTAGTGCCCCACTCCTCAGAAAGATGTTCACCAAATTTGAGGTTAGTCGGGCTTACGCCCAAGGAGGAGTTCGTTAAAATGCATAGGAAAAAAATATGCAAATTTGAGACATTTGTCGATTTTCCCATAGGAATAACATGGGGTGTTTTGGTCATTGGTACGGCTTCGCCGTACAAAATATGACATGGGTCTCATTGGCTTTTTTGATCGGTATGCCAAAATGGAATTTTGTGCAAAATTTCAAAAAATTCTAAATAACTAAATTTTTTGCTCCCCATATAAAAGTTTGCTTTGATCTGTAGGGGGCGCTAACGCGCCAAATTTAATTTTTTCACCTCTAATAGGTTTCAGACAGTGAGTTTAACAACTAATTCAAATTTGATGCAATTCGGACTTTATATGTGCAAATGGGAGCAAAATTTTAAATTGGAAAATTTCAGGAATTCTGGCCAAATTTTGCGGCTTCGCCGCACAGAGACCGTAAAAGTTAGGTTCATGATTTGGATAACTTTTGATGCCACACTCCTCAACTTCATTTTCACAAAATTTCAGCTTGTTCGGTTAAACGCCCTGGGAGGAGTTCGTAAAAATGCACGTTTAAAAAACGCTGAGTCAGGTTTAGCGAGTTTTCATCCAATATGGCCGACAATTGAGTTGGGCGGACGGCGTTGCCGTAATAATATTTTTTGCTTCTCTTGTCACTATCTACCTCTCTGCCAAGTTTCATGATTCTACGATAAAAAAATTTTTTGGCACTGTCCTATCCCGCAATGCATTTTTTGTACACTTGGGGGCGCTGACGCGCCATATTTTTGAATTTTGTAAATCGGAAATAGCCAGAATGTACAGAGGCACGATCTTTAGAGGTGTGCAAATTTTCCTGAGACTTCGTCAATGTTCACTGGGTGAAAAATAGGGGGGTCGGTCACAAGAAGAAGAAGAAGAAGAAAGAAGAATAATATTCCGATGCTAAAACAATGTTTCCCCTATTTTTTAGTTCATAAACTATACATTTTCGGAAAGCGCGCGCGCTTTCCTACGTTTTGGTATGGGTCCCTGGTCACTGGGAGACACTTTCGAGATTTTTTAGTGGGCTCCGCCCACTTCTGTTTTTGGCCCTATTTACAATAGTAATGTTCAGTTTTTACATTAAATTGTTATATGCACGCAGGCGTGCATGAGTTAGGGAACGCATTAGTGGCCGACTCAGCGCTTTGCGTGGGGATGACGACGCCAGGCCGTCATCCCCACGAAAGCGCTGCGTTAGTGCCGTCTTTCGCGCGAACTTCGCCCGTTTACAGCGATAATGTTCAATTTTCCCACTACTAATTGGTATGCACGGAACGTGCATGAGTTGGGAATGCGTTAGTGAGTGTTTGGAAGCGGGCGAGCGCTTGGCTCGATTTCGTCGCGCACTTTGTGCGCACTTTCAGCCGTGCTTATGCGGCACTCTGCGAAACTAATAGGCCTCTCGCCAGCTTGTGGCGCTCGGGCCTAACCAGGTGTAAACCAAGACTAAACCGGGACTTAACAAGGACTGAACCAAGACTAAACCAGGAGTAAATCAGGGCTAAACTAAGGGCTAAGACAGGTCTAAATCAAGACTAAACCAGGAGTAAATCAGGACTAAACTAAGGGCTAAGACAGGTCTAAATCAAGACTAAACCAGGAGTAAATCAGGGCTAAACTAAGGGCTAAGACAGGTCTAAATCAAGACTAAACCAGGACTGAAAAAAGACTGAACCAGGACTGAACCAGGTCAAAACCAGAACTAAACAAGGACTAAACCAGGATTAAACCAAGACTAAACGAAAACTAAACCAGGACTGAAACAAGACAAACCCAGGACTAAACCAGAATTAAACAGAATTAAATTAGGATCGAAACAGGTTATAAAACAGGACAAAATCAGGACTGACCCAGTCTTAAACCAAGGCTAAACCAGGACCAAAGCAAGACTAAATCAAGGCTAAACCAGGAATAATTCAGGGATAAACTAAGGACTAAGCCAGGTCTAAATCAAGACTAAACCAGGACTGAAAAAAGACTGAACCAGGATTGAACCAGGTCTAAATTAGAACTAAACAAGGACTAAACCAGGATTAAACGAAAACTAAACCAGGACTGAAACAAGACAAACCCAGGACTAAACCAGGACTAAACCAAGTCTAAACCAAGTCTAAACCAGGATTAAATTAAGATTGAAACTGGTTATAAAACGGGACAAAATAAGGACTGACCCAGTACTAAACCAAGACTAAACCAAGGCTGAACCAGGACTAAACCAGGACTAAATCAAGGCTAAACCAGGACTAAACCAGGGCTAAATCAAGCCTAAACCAGGACTAAATCAAGGCTAAACCAGGACTAAACCAGGACTGAACCAGGACTAAATCAAGACTAAACCAGGACTAAACCAAGGCTAAACCAGGACTAAATCAAGGCTAAACCAGGACTAAATCAAGGCTAAAGCAGGACTAAACCAGGACTAAACCAGGACTAAACCAGGACTAAACCAGGACTAAACCAGGACCAAACCAGAGGAATCTTAAAGTTTAGCGACTCGTTCAGATTTGGACGTTGACTGCTTTTAATTTGACGCCAATCCCTCCAAACGAGAGCAGCTTTTTGAATCCAGACTCGTGTTGGACCTGGACCGGTCTGTTTGTGGAGCCCTTCTGTTTAGCAGCGAAACAATCTGTTCAAGTTATAAATAAAACTCAGGATGAATCCAGATCTTTTGGTTTAAGTGCAGCTCAAAGCTCACAGCAAAGTCTTTAACCTGCCGCCAAGAAAAAGTTCATTAAAGAAAAGTTTGTTAAAGTCATTGTTTTTACCTCGAACAACCTCATGACAAAACTCTAAGATTATTCTGTTTGTCGATAATTATGATTATTCAGGTAACAATATAATCATAAAAACTAAAAAAGAAGAGTTGTGACCAATTTAGAAGAATTTGGCTGTTTGTTAACTTTCACATATAGAACTGTATTATTAAATTACTAAATGTACTTTATCAACCAGAAAGATAAGATTTCACAAAACTGATCATAGACTAGAGGTATGAACCAAACCAGGACTAAACCAGGTCTAAACCAGATCTTAACCAGGTCTAAATCGGAGCTAAACCAGGACTAAATCAGGTCTAAAACAGGACTAAACCAGAACTAAAACAGGACTCAATCAGAGCTAAACCAAAACTAGACCCGGACTAAATCAGGTCTAAACCAGGTCTAATCCAGGACTAAACCAGATTTTAACCAGGTCTAACTCAGACCTAAACTAGGACTAAACCCGGTATAAATCAGATCTAAATCAGAGCTAAACCAGGTCTAATCCAGGACTAAACCAGAGCTTAACCAAGTCTAACTCAGACCTAAACCAGGACTAAACCTGGTATAAATCAGAGCTAAATCAGATCTCAACCAGGACTTAACCAGAGACTAATCCAGGACTAAACCAAGCTTAACCAGGTCTAAATCGGAACTAAACGAGGACTAAACCAAGACTAATGCAGGACTAAACCAGGTCTAAAACAGGACTCAATCAGAGCTAAACCAGGACTAAACCAAGTCTAAACCAGGTCTAAACCAGAACTAAAGCAGGACTAAACCAGGTCTAAAACAGGACTCAATCAGAGCTAAACCTACACTAGACCCGGACTAAATCAGGTCTAAACCAGGACTAAACCAAGTCTAAACCAGGTCTAAACCAGGACTAAACCAGATTTTAACCAGGTCTAACTAAGACCTAAACTAGGACTAAACCCGGACTAAACATGGTATAAATCAGAGCTAAATCAGATCTAAACCAGGACTAAACCAGGTCTAATCCAGGACTAAACCAGAGCTTAACCAAGTCTAAATTAGACCTAAACCAGGACTAAACCCAGACTAAACGAGGTATAAATCAGAGCTAAATCAGATCACAACCAGGACTAAACCAGAGACTAAACCAGGACTAAACCAAGCTTAACCAGGTCTAAATCGGAACTAAACGAGGACTAAACCAAGACTAAAGCAGGACTAAACCAGGTCTAAAACAGGACTCAATCAGAGCTAAACCAGGACTAAAACAAGTCTAAACCAGGTCTAAACCAGAACTAAAGCAGGACTAAACCAGGTCTAAAACAGGACTCAATCAGAGCTAAACCTACACTAGACCCGGACTAAATCAGGTCTAAACCAGGACTAAACCAGAGTTTAACCAGGTCTAACTAAGACCTAAACTAGGACTAAACCCGGACTAAACCTGGCATAAATCGGAGCTAAATCAGATCTCAACCAGGACTAAACCAGAGACTAAACCAGCACTAAACCAAGTCTAAACCAGGTCTAAACCAGGACTACACACTACATGTTTAAAGGGGCATTCAATTTAATTTTTTTTTTTTTTTGAGAATTGTGAATCGAGTCTTTCAGACGTAGAATCTCGATCCTTTGAAGAGCTTTTCATCCTGAGCTCGTACAGTTAAATAAAGCAGACTGTGGTGAGAACGTGAGGGAGAGCCATGCGTTTTTACACTGACAAACACGCAAAAGAACACGCTTTTCCAGGAAATACTTTTAGTTTAGTCCGGACCCACCTTTGGACACTAGAACGGAGCCTTCGTCAAACTCGGGTTCAGACAGACGCTGAGATCCTACTCATGCAGACACAGGCCATGCACACAGACAGATGAAAGAGCACAGTTAAACCACAAACAAACAAACAAACAAACAAACAAACAAACAAACAACAACCTGTGGAAGAGCTGCAGTCAGTGAGGAGCAGAGGAACAGACGGACGACAGCGAGGAGCTCCCAATTACAGCATGTTTAAAGTGCGTATGACAGGTTTTTATGATTTTCTAATTTTGACTTTATTCAGTGTATTAATACTTGTTATAAATATATATAATAGTTTCACACCAATCAAGTCACTGTTTGTGGAAAAAAGTTGAAAAATATGTTGAAAATTACAGGAAGTAAACAAACTGATGACATCACACTGTGGAGACAAACTTTATACATGATTTACACAAAATAAACTACTTTTTTGACCCTTTAAACATGAATTCAACTAAATAAATAAGTTAAAATATAGTTTTATTTGTCAGGTAAAAGAACTGATGACATTAGATGAGTTTTAGCCCAGTTTACAGTGCGGTTGCTATGGTAATTTCCTAGTGTGATGTCATTATTTACAACCAGGAAGTGAAATTAAAACGAATAAAACTGCTAAACCGGGATAACATTTGTAAAGAATTTTAGCAAAACTTGAAATATATTTATCTTAACTGCATTTTAGGTAAATGAGTGTCCGACCTGTCATGGGCCCTTTAAGCTCCAAGTGTGTGCAGGTTTAAGCAATTCAAGTTTAATGTGTTTTAATGACGCTTTTCAAGATTTTTAATGCCGTAATCAAAGTTAAAACAACACATTTACGCTTGTATCATGTCAGAACTACTGTCTTCTAACTGTTCCATTGGGCAGAACAATGACCAGAATATAATAAACTACTTTAATATTCAAAAAGCTCATTTACATGAAAGTTAAAGCATGCACGTGTATGTTTTGAGCCCAATCTTGTTCTTTTGAGATGATTTCATTTATTTGAATGTTAAATTAAAGCAAAGTTTTTAGATTTAATGGTTGTGGAGATTGAATTTAATGCGTTTTAATGCCTCGTGGAAACTCTGATAGTCTTCAGTGTTTCTCAATCAGGGGTTCATGTAGCACTGATTGATGTGATTGAAGTGTTTGGAACAAAACAAGTCCATGTTCTTTGAAACAGAAAAAAAATATCTGAAACTAGGGAAGTTTTAACAATGAACTGTGAAAAATAATACATTTATTATATTTATAGTTTAAGTTTCTACTTTATTTTAGATTTAATTATTTGTTTTTCACATTTATTTTTTAATATTTTCTTTTTTTCAAACTTCAAACTTTTACTCTTTTGCCACACGGGGCACTGGAGTTGGTCTTAGTTAAGACGTGGTTTGGACTTGGTTTTGGACTTGGTTTTGGACCTGCTCTGGGTCTGGACTGAAGGAGGCGCTGCTCCTCGCGGCAACAGTTTTATTTATTTATTTGAAGAAATATGACTTGAAACTTGACAAAATTAAATAAATCGTGAAATAAAAAACGGAACAAACTAATCTTAAACCTAAAAATAAATTAAAAAATGTAAAAATTCGTTCATTTAAAAAAAAAAAAAAAGAAAAAAGAAAAGAATGAATTTTGGAACGTGAACTTTAGAAAATAAACGTATTATTTTTCACAGTTCAACAGTAAAATCTTTATTGTCTGTGTTTTAAGTTTTTTACTGTTAACTATAATATCATTGATATTATTTACTAGATCTGTCACAATAACAACTTTTGCAGTGCGATATAGTTCTACAGAAAACTCTCTGGATGATCGATTATATTAAAAATATAAAACTTTATGACACAAACTGAAACCTAGAAAATCCCACTAAACCATTTGCACATATAATATTGTTATGTTATGTTGCAGTAAATAAATGGCAGAATGAAACACTTTAGTTCTTATTTAGGATCTATATCATTATATCATAAAAGTTACTCAAATATTATCGCACTACCAAAAATAACAGAACATTGCACTTTTGTAGAAATAAAATGCACAGTAAATTCAGTTCAAAACCAAAAGCACGTTAAAGTCCATATGAAGGGTCTAATTTTCCTGTAATACTGAATTGTTCGGTGGGAGGGCACCTGTGGTAAATATTTATCATAGATTTACATTTGTGAAGTTGCAATTTGTGAAGAAAATTTGAAAAATGTAAGTTTAAAATGACAGGAAGTAGAGCTGAGTTCTAAAATGGAATCCCTCTGTGATGTCATCAAAAAGCGACGTACAGTTGAAAATAAAGAGACGGTTAACACTCGACTGAAACATTTTTCTGACTATTTAACCGGTCAGTCGACAAAATAAAGGTGTTATCAGGTATTATAGTTTGTCAACTCATAACTATTACATAATTTATATGGATTTTAGCCGTTGTTTTCAAAATGGTTGCTATGGTAACAGTTGTGGAATTACCTCTAACTGTGTCATATTTGCTGCCCATGACCAACCAGGAAGTGACATTATAAACTTTATGAAAATTGTCAAACTGGGGACAAACAGGAAAAATGTTTAGTAAAATCTTAAATAGAATCATCTTCACTACGTTTCAGTGAATTGTGACGTCTGACCTGTCACAGACTTAAATTATATCCTAAGTGTAAGTGTGGACTCACGCTGCAGTTTCTTGGCCGGGCCGTCGGGATGGATGTGTCGTCTGGAGAGGAAAGGTGAGGGGCGGGGCAGAGGGATGGACGAGACGTCGTGGGTCTGGAGCGGATACCAGTGAGGCTTATCGTCCAGCAGCGCCGTCTCCAGCTCAATCAAGATCTGACCAACCAGACGGAGAAGGTAAACCGGGCGTCAAACACACGTCCAGTTGAACTTCCTGGATTTTCAGACGTATTTTCAGACTCATACGTCATTTATCTGAGAATCTGTAGAAGCTATTTTTAGTCCTTAAATCAAACTCTAAACTCGTTCTGTTCATTTCTGCCTCTGAACTCGATAACTGCTGCAGCAAATCCACACAATGACGTCTTTTCAGCGCTAACTTCACTAGATTGTATGTAGCGCTGGCGACATCTGCTGGATTCATACTGACTCATTAAAAAAGCAAACGGATGAATAGGTCACTTTTTTCTTTTTTTTTTTTTAAACATGAGATGGCAAATTTAAGGCACTTGAGAGCGGGTTTAAAGGATAATAACAATATTTTTCTTTTAATCTTTAATCCTTCCTTTTTAATTAGCAGACGCAAAAGGCATATTTAGGCTATTTCAACCTTTTTTGGTTATTATTTGGCATTTTAAAAGTCTCAACATACATTAGAAATAATGGATAGACTGTCAATCACAAAAATAATCATGAGTTTCAGCCCTAAAAACCAAATTCTTACTTACTTCCTACACGTCACACACATCTGTAATATCGATCTTATCGACACATATTCTGCGTCAGTGCATTTTTCCTGTTCTCGCAACATTCTTCATCAAAAACACTCCTGGAGTAACATTCAGTTGCATTCACGCTGTTTTGAGGAATATTTATTAGAAAATCCTCTCCCTCTGAGCGTCAAACACACTTCCTGCTGAACTTCCTTCAAACTCTAAACTCGTTCTGATCATTTCTGCCTCTGAACACGATAACTGCTGCAGCAAATCCACACAATGACGTCTTTTCAGCGCTAACTTCACTTGATGGTGCCACCTGCTGGATGCACTCAGTAAGTGTCATTTCATACTGGCTCATCAAAAAAGTAAATCTTATATTTTGTTTTAAAATATGAGATGGTAAATTGAAGGCACTCAAAAGCATGTTTAAAGGATAATAACAATATGGAAAATGCAGAATATTTTTCCTTTAATCTTTAATTAATCTTTTTAATAAGCAGATGCAAAAGTGATATATTTAGGCTATTTCAACCTTTTTTTGGTTATTATTTGGCATTTTAAAAGTCTCAGCGTACAATAGTAATAATAGTTTGACTGTCAATCACAAAAAAAGTCATTAGTTTCAGCCGTAAAAAACAGATCCTCACTTCCTGCACGTTTCTGTTGCTGCTCTGAGGTGTTTTTTGATTCTGAATGCTCGGTGTGGTTACCTCCCCCATGAAGACGCTGTCCTCGTCCGGACAGCGGGGCTGGTCCCACAGCGTCAGCTCCAGCATGTGGTTCCTGAAGTCTCGTCGATGAACGTGAGAGTAAACGAAGGTCTGGTTCCATTTGGGCTCCACCGTTTTCTTCACCGCTTTGGTCCGACGCTTGCTCTTGTCACTGGAACAAACACAGTCAGAGTCACGTTTTATTCATCTCCAAGAGGAAATTATTTTAATTTTGTTACAGATTGTTATATTTAGACTAAAACACAGTATGGTTTGCACAGGAGCAGCAAATATGACAGTTAAAGGTAATTCTACAATTACACAATCTAAAATTACAATCTACTGTTACCATAGCAACCAGACTGTAAACAAGGGCCAAAATCCATGTTAATTACACAATAGTTATGATTTGACAAATAATAAAACCTGATAACTTTATTTTGTTGAATGAGCATTTAAACTGTAAATAAACTAAAAATGTATCTATGGGATTGTTATTTGATGACGTCGCACATTTTCTTTCTTCCAGGTCCTTTGCGTCTGTCGCTGATTGTAAACCGTTTTTTCACGTAATAAAGTAAAATCCACGTTGTTCCAGCACATATATATTGTAAAAGCAGCTCTGTCAGATGCTGTGTGCTGTGTGGAAGTGCGCCGTTATTGTTAGCTTTACTGCAACGGTAAACTCTGCTCTGAAAGTTGTGTAAAGCACTCACAAACTCATCTGAGTGAATCATTTGGATGATCTGAAACAGGTGAGTGGACAATAACTTTGGACCAAACAGTTTATGATGAACGAGCTCTGGTTTTCATGTTTTAGCGACTAAACACCGGTCAGGACGCTCGTCTACGTCGTTCACATATATATTTCTTTTAATTAACATAATAATACCACATCTACACTTCTCTGTCCAGGAGTTTTTAACGTTTTAACGACATTTGATGACATGACAGAGCGATTCCATTTTAGAACTCAGCTCTACTTCCTGTCATTTTAAACTTTTATTTTCCAAAATTTCTTCTGGAACGGCAACTTCAAAAAACTAAAACTATGCTAAATATTTTCCTCGAGTGCCTCCCACCAAACTGAGTCATGATTTGAGGACCTGTCATATGGACTTTAATGCTTTTAATGCATCTTAAGGCCTATTTTTTGCCAAAATTCACAAAACTACTTTAACGCTCTTTAATGCTCTGCGGAAACACTGAACCAAGACTAAACCAAGACTAAACCATGGATTAAACCAGGACTAAACAAGGTCTAAACCAGGTAATACTCAGAGTAGTAGTAATAGTAGTAATAATAGTAGTAGTAGAAGTAATAGAACTAATAGTAATAGTTATAGTGTAGTAGAAGAAGAAGAAGTAGAAGTAGTAGTATAAGTAGTAATACTAACAGTGTAGTAGTAGCAGTAGCAGTAGCAGTAGTAGTAGTGGGCAGTGATAGCAGCAGTAGCGGCGGTGGTAGCAGCGGTGGCGGTGGTAGTGGTGGTGGCGGTGGCGGTGGCGGTGGTAGTGGTAGTGGTGGTGGTGGTAGAAGTGGCGGTGGTGGTGGCGGTGGTGGTGGTGGTGGTGGCGGTGGTGGGTGGCGGTGGTGGTGGCGGTGGTGGTGGCGGTGGTGGTGGCGGTGGTGGCGGTGGTGAGTGGCGGTGGTAGCGGTGGTGGCGGTGGCGGTGGTGGTGGTGGTGGTGGTGGTGGTGGTGGTTGGGTGGTGGTGGTGGTGGCGGTGGGTGGTGGTGGTGGTGGTGGTGGGGTGGCGGCGGTGGCGGTGGTGGTGGTGGCGGTGGCGGTGGGAGTGGCGGCGGCGGTGGTGGCGGTGGTCGTGGCCCGGTGGTGGTGGCGGTGGCGGTGGGAGTGGCGGTGGCGGCGGCGGTGGCGGTGGCGGTGGTGGTTGGTGGTGGTGGCGGTGGCGGTGGCGGTGGTGGTGGTGGTGGCGGTGGTGGGGGTGGTGGTGGTGGTGGTGGTGGGAGTGGCGGCGGTGGCGGTGGTGGTGGCGGTGGTGGTGGTGGTGGCGGTGGTGGTGGTGGCGGTGGCAGTGGCGGTGGCGGTGGCGGTGGCGGTGGTGGTGGTGGCGGTGGTAGTGGCGGTGGTGAGTGGTGGTGGTGGCGGCGGTGGCGGTGGTGGTGGCGGTGGCGGTGGCGGTGGCGGTGGTGGTGGTGGCAGCGGCGGCGGTGGTGGTGGTGGTGGTGGCGGTGGCGGTGGTGGCGGTGGTGGTGGCGGTGGTAGTGGCGGTGGTGGTGGCGGTGGTGGTGGTGGTGGTGGTGGCGGTGGTGGCGGTGGTGGTGGCGGTGGTGGTGGCGGTGGGAGTGGCGGTGGGAGTGGCGGTGGTGGTGGTGGTGGTGATAGCGGTGGCGGTGGTGGTGGTGGTGGAGATGGCGGTGGTGGTGGTAGCGGTAGTGGTAGGTGGCGGTGGTAATGGTGGTGGTGGTGGCGGTGGCGGTGGTGGTAGCGGTGGTGGTGGTAAATAGTAGTAGTAGTAGAATTAGCAGTAGCAGTAGCAGCAGTAGTAGTAGTAGTAGTAGCAGTAGCAGTAGTAGCAGTAGAAGTACCAGCAGCAGTACCTTCTGTCGGGGAGGAAGTACATCTTGACGTAGGGGCTGCGGGGGCGTCCGTCCGGCCTCAGGGGCAGGTCTCTGGCCTGGAGCACGTTCACGATCAGCTGGTGCCCGGCTTTATCGTACCACAGCTTCACCTGAACACACCACGGTTACACCACAGATCTGTTAACGACCGCGACCAAAACCACCATCTGAGGGTCAGACCGAGGACTCAGACTCACCGACAGCTCCCCGGGCATGAGCTGGGGCGCGTCTTGGAGCGTCCCGGGACTGGAGGGGGACAGGACATTTAGGGTCGGTCTCTCCTTTGGGGACTCAAAAGAACTGGAACCTGCTGCAGAGACACAAGAGAGAGAAGAGAGAGAGAGAGAGGAACAGGTGAAACATGGAACCTGCTGCAGAGAGAGAGAGAGAGAGAGAGAGAGAGAGAGAGAGAGAGAGAGAGAGAGAGAGAGAGGGGAACAGGTGAAACATGGAACCTGCTGCAGAGAGAGAGAGAGAGAGAGAGAGAGAGAGAGAGAGAGGAACAGGTGAAACATGGAACCTGCTGCAGAGAGAGAGAGAGAGAGAGAGAGAGAGAGAGAGAGAGAGAGAGAGAGGAACAGGTGAAACATGGAACCTGCTGCAGAGAGAGAGAGAGAGAGAGAGAGAGGAACAGGTGAAACATGGAACCTGCTGCAGAGAGAGAGAGAGAGAGAGAGAGAGGGGAACAGGTGAAACAAGGAACCTGCTGCAGAGAGAGAGAGAGAGAGAAGAGAGAGAGGGGAACAGGTGAAACAAGGAACCTGCTGCAGAGAGAGAAAGAGAGAGAGAGAGAGAGAGAGAGAGAGAGAGAGAGAGGAACAGGTGAAACATGGAACCTGCTGCAGAGAGAGACAGAGAGAGAGAGAGAGAGAAGAGAGAGAAGAGAGAGAGGAACAGGTGAAACATGGAACCTGCTGCAGAGAGAGACAGAGAGAGAGAGAGAGAGAGAGAGAGAGAGAGAGAGAGGAACAGGTGAAACATGGAACCTGCTGCAGAGAGAGAGAGAGAGAGAGAGAGAGAGAGAGGAACAGGTGAAACATGGAACCTGCTGCAGAGAGAGAGAGAGAGAAGAGAGAGGGGAACAGGTGAAACATGGAACCTGCTGCAGAGAGAGAGAGAGAGAGAGAGAGAGAGAGAGGGGAACAGGTGAAACATGCTGCTGCAGAGAGAGGAACAGGAGAAGAGAGAGGACTGAGAGAAAGAGAATAGAGAGGAACAAGAGAAGAGAGGAACTGCAGAGAGAGGAACAGAAGAAACATGGAACCTGCTGCAGAGACACAGTATTATAAAATAGAAAATATACTCTCTTCTCTCTCATGCTGCTCTACACCTCGTTCCTCTGTCATTCCTCTCTTCTCTCTAATTCTCTCCCTCTTGTTCCTCTCTTCTCTCTCCTTTTTCTTTCCGTCTCGTTCCTCTCACCCTCTCCTTCTTCTCTCCCTCTTGTTCTTCTCCCTCTCCTTCCTCTCTCCCTCTCATTACTCTCTTCTCCCTCTCGTTCCTCTCTCCTTCCTCTCCCTCTGTCCTCTCCCTCTCGTCCCTCTCCTCTCCCCCTCTCTCTCCTCTCCCTCTCGTCCCTCTAATCTGGTTCAAACCCTGAAATAGCCGCTCTCTCTTCTCCCTCTCGTTCCTCTCTTCTCCCTCTCGCTCCTCTCTCCCTCTCCTTCCTCTCTCCCTCTCCTCTCTCTCCCTCTCTCGTCGCTCTCCCTCTCGTCCCCCTGCTCTGGTTCAAACCCTGAAATAGCCGCTCTCTCTTCTCCCTCTCGTTCCTCTCTTCTCCCTCTCATTCCTCTCTTCTCCTTCCTCTCTCTTCTCCCTCTCCTCTCTCCCTCTCCTTCCTCTCTCTCCTTCCTCTTCCTCTCTCTCTCTCCCTCTCCTCCCTCTCTCTTCTCCCTCTCCTTCCTCTCCCTCCTCTCTCTCCCTCTCTCGTCGCTCTCCCTCTCGTCCCTCTGCTCTGGTTCAAACCCTGAAATAGCCGCTCTCTCTTCTCCCTCTCGTTCCTCTCTTCTCCCTCTCGTCCCTCTTCTCTCTCCCCTCTCTCGTCGCTCTCTCCCTCTCGTCCCTCTGCTCTGCTTCAAACCCTGAGCCGCTCTCTCTTCTCCCTCTCTCGTTGCTCTCTCTTCTCCCTCTCGCTCTTCTCCCTCCTCTCGTCCCTCTCCTCTCCCCCTCTCTCCTCTCCCTCTCGTCCCTCTGCTCTGGTTCAAACCCTGAAATAGCCGCTCTCTCTTCTCCCTCTCGTTCCTCTCTTCTCCCTCTCGTCCCTCTTCTCTCTCCCCCTCTCTCGTCGCTCTCCCTCTCGTCCCTCTGCTCTGCTTCAAACCCTGAGCCGCTCTCTCTTCTCCCTCTCTCGTTGCTCTCTCTTCTCCCTCTCGTTCTTCTCCCTCCTCTCGTCCCTCTCCTCTCCCCCTCTCTCCTCTCCCTCTCGTCCCTCTGCTCTGGTTCAAACCCTGAAATAGCCGCTCTCTCTTCTCCCTCTCGTTCCTCTCTCCCCCTCTCTCGTTGCTCTCTCTCTCGTTCCTCTCTTCTCCCTCTCGTTCCTCTCTTCTCCCTCGTCTCTCCCCCTCTCTCTTCTCCCTCTCCCTCTCGTCCCTCTGCTCTGGTTCAAACCCTGAAATAGCCGCTCTCTCTTCTCCCTCTCGTTCCTCTCTTCTCCCTCCTCTCTCTCCCCCTCTCTCTTCTCCCTCTCCCTCTCGTCCCTCTGCTCTGGTTCAAACCCAGAAATAGCCGCTGTGGATGTTTGTGGTTGCAGGTCTGAGCGGTGACAGTGGATGATAAATGTGTTTGCTCCGGTCTCAGAGGATTAGAGCGAGGCTGTAGCAGCTCATTAGAAACCCAGAGACACGGCGCTGACGACAGCAGGGGTTTCCTCAGCCCACTTTACACTTCACCACGCGTTTAGACTCAGCGCCGACGTTTTCAGTTCATGTACAGCGTGTGGCACGGCGACTTAAAACCTCTTAAGATGCGGAAGGCTCGCTCATTTATTCTCTTTTGTCCACCGTCTAATAAAAGCTCCCGGGCTCGTGAAACATAAAGTGAAAGCTCTAAACCACTTATTTTCAGTCAAATCAACCACACGATTCAATAAAAAATAAGCCTGAAACATTTTAATAGACCTTTTATAGACATTCTCTCTGGACTTTTATACTTTATCCCCTTGTCAGGACATTTTTTCCTAAAACCTGACCTAAAGCCGGACAAAAACTGAAACTGTTCCTGAATCTTTGGCGAAGAAACCAAGGTCTGGACTCTTTGTGAAGCTGAGACTCTGTAGTTTTGACCTCTGATTTACTTTACTTTAAGTGTAACAAGCTCTGCTCAGAGGAATATCAGATTTTTTGGTAAAACATAATTTGTAGTAAAGCCGATGTTGGAGAATGGACTGACAGAAGACTGAGCCTTTGTTGGGTTTTGACAATTAACGTTTCAAAGCTGAAGCCAATTTCACCAAAAATTAGATTTAATAGTAATTGTAATAAAGTTATAAAACATTACAGCCAGAATCACCAATAGGAGTTGTGTATGAATGTATTAAAAACATGTTAAGGGTTTGATTCATCCGAGAACAGTTAATTTGATTGAAAATAAGAGGGTTACAGCTTTCTTATTTATTTTATTAACCTTTATTTAAGGTAATAACCCACTGAGATCGAAACCTCTTTTTCAGATGTGACCTGGGGCAAAGTGAAATATGGCCGCAACACAAATTACAAAAACATTTTTAAGACATTAAGACAAAATCTACATGTAAAGGCACTGACAGTTTGTTTTTCAAAAGTGTGCAAAAACCTCTGACTGCGACCAATTCACGTAACCTCTACTCCGATTGGATTCCAGGCTGTGGGAGCAGCATAAGAAAAAGCTCTCTTTCCCCAGTCGGTTCTTACACGTGGGACAGACATATGTTTTATGTTTTATACAAAGAGGAATAAATTAAGATGTTATCAAGACTTATTAGAAGTCTCTAATCTATTTTTTGTCATTTTGGCTTCAGGTTTGAAATTGGAATCATCAAACACTCCAGAAAAGATCAGTTTAATGTCTTGTCAGTAGAGCTGTAATCGACTAAAGACATGCCCTATCGACCAACTTGTCGACTAAAAGGAGGCGTGGCAAAAGCTATCGAAACTATGAAGTATCTCCATGTATCGGACCCAAACTGCACTCAAAAGACATGAAACTGCACAGGAGTTCATTCTTCAAACACAGTATAAAGAATAGTACTAGTAAACAATGTATTTATATGTTAAAAAGCACATACATTCTCATGATTCACTACAAAATCTACAGCTATAACTCATTCATATCTTTTCCTTTTTGCTGCTGTCTCATAGAAATCCTTTAAATCTAAATAAAAGAATAGTCGACTAATAAAAACGTTGGTCGACTAAGACACCATCGACTGATTAATCGACTAAACGACCAAAGAATTACAACCCTTGTCAATCCATTCTCCAACAGCAGCTTCACTACTGGTCATGTTTACCAAAAAAACTATTCAGGTGGAATTTAAAATCGGACATTCCTTTGCGCAGAGCTTGTTCTCAGTTGCACAAAGAGTGTCAGAAATAACTTCAGTCTGAATTGGGGGAAGTTTTAGTCAGGGTTTTAAGGAAAATATGCCCTCAATGATCAGGGTTAAATCCAAGAAAACGTCTTCTAATCTGAACCCAATCGCACACGTTTTAGCGGAAAAACAGCAGAGACAGAAACCTACACAGACACAAGAAGAACATGCAAACTCTGCACAGTGAATGATAAATATGGTCAAATCATTGAACAAAATACTTACTAGATTCTAATGGAGGGTGGGACGTGTCGGGGATTCTTGGGATATCACTGTAAAAGAAATGACAATGTATATTTAATCCAAATTATAATCAGAGCTGGGGTCAAACTGAAGCAGCTGCACATGCTCCAGCTGCAGGTTTGTCTGCGTGGATCCCCATTAGGAGATAATTAGGTTAATCACACAACGTTAGAAGCAAACGGAGGGAGCAGAGCTGGTCTTTACGGTCTCTGTGTTCAGCGGCGCTCTGGATAGTTCACTTCGACTGTCATTGTACGTCTCTGAGGTCGCTCTAAAATCACTGGAGACTGCGTTTATAAAGGCGTTTGTGTCTCAAAGCTAATGCTAACTTCAATTAAAACATAAAATCTAACAAAATGACAAACTGAAATGTATCCTAAAGACGACATTAGTGTTTTATGTGTTGTTTAATTCAGTTGGAGGCAGTGTTTTAACATTTATTAAGCTCTGCATTAGCATTAGCATTAAGACACACAGATAGACCTGTCACAATAAAACGTTTAGTACGATACGTCACTGAAGAAAATACAGACAGTAAATGATAATATAGAAAGTCATTTGGGAGATATGGTAAAAATATGATCATGGTTTTCCTGGGTCCAGATCATGATTTTGATTTTATCTCGATTCATGTTCACTTTGTATTTTTCTATTGTCTTTAATAGAGCTGCACCATTTAGAAAAAATATATAATTGTGATTTTCTGACCAGTGCCATTAAGATTATATTGTGATTTATGTTTTAATAATAGGATTCTGTTCAAATTCACACTTTGAACAGAATTTTGTCGCTTTTAGTTGCATTTTTGTCATGTTCAGTTGTGTTTGTCATATTTAATCGCGTCTTTGTCACTTTAAAGGGGCTGTACCTGATTTTTACGGTTGTGAAAGGCACTTTAAAAACATTTATAAGTCACATCTTTGTAGTTTATAGTCGCATTTTGTCACTTTAAAACACATTTTAGTGCATTGAGTTGCATTTGTTATCACTTTTGAACGCATTTTTATCGTTATTGTCACTTTTTTCAGAACATGTTTGTACAACTACAACTACAGTGTGAGCAGTTTTTATTCAAATCAAAGCAAGACATTTTGTTGTTTGTGGAAGAAATTCTTGCACTTCACAGTCTTTGCGATTTGCTAATTACATCCATTAAAACTGTGATTTTGTGTTGATTTGTTTTAATTGTGCAGCTCTGGTCTTTAAGAGGTAAAAAATTTTTTGTCGCTTTTAGATGCGTTTTAGTCACTGTTAGTTGAGTTTTTGTCACTTTTTAGTCACGTCTTTGTCGTTTTTAGTTGCGTTCTGGTGCATTGAGTCGCGTCTGTTGTTTGTAGGCGCGTTTTTGTCGCTTTTGAAAACATTTTTATCACTTGTTTCAGAACATGTTTGTATAAATCCAAACTACAGTGTGAGCAGTTTTAAGAAATTATTGCACCTCAAAAATTGTAGCCTTTGTGATTTGCTAATTACATCCATTAAAATTGTGTTTTTGTGTGGATTTGGTTTAATCGTGCAGCTCTGGTCTTTAAGAGGTAAATAAAGTCATCTGCTCAGAGGCTTCAGAGGCTAAACAACAGGAGAAAAAGTGTGTTTGAACAGACAGCTGCATTAAAGACACAGTCAATCACCAGAACAACATTTCACTAAAATAACAGATTGTCACAGGGACCAGCTCATGATTCAGTTTTTATCCCTGTATCGCCCGGCCCTAGCAAAGAATAAATACACACAATAAACACCGAACGCCAAAAAAATATTGTTCCATCTGTCATTTATTGAACGATATGTTGATGTAGTCATTATCGTGACAGGCCTGCACACAGACCTCCAGTAGTTTGCTGCCAGGATTTATTGATTTTGAGAGCGAGCGACTCTGGGAAAACCCCACAGAGACAGAATTATGGAGGAAATTACAGCGATGGATGTTCCAGAGACTGGAGCGGGCCGCTGTGCACAGAGACTGTTGTGTTATTACTTATGCAGCAGTCAACAGTGGACAGGGAATTCTGGCACCACAGAGTAATAAAATAGTTTAAAAATGACAGTGTAAACAGAAAAAAATTGCTGTATTGTCAAAATTAGTATAACAAAATTCAAGTTTACAGTTATCTGGTTACAATTTGTCACCCTTTAACTCTTAAAAGACACATTCTGCATTACTTGTCACAATCTTGTTTGTCTTGTAAATCGCACATGACTTTCTCTCAGTCAGGAGTTTCTGTTAGCGCTCCATCTACAGGCAGCAGGAGGAATTGCCGTGGAGAAATAAACAAACCAAAAAGTACGCAGTTGAAATGAAGGTGATACGAGTCAGGAATATGAGTCTGGTGATGAATTATGGGCTTAAATAAAGCACATCTCTAGCTTTAAAGTGCGTATGACGGGTTTTTACGATTTTCTAATTTTGACTTTATTCAGTGTATTAATACTTTGTGTAAATACAAATTATAGTTTTACACCAATCAAGTCGCTATTTGTGGAGAAAAGTTGAAAAATCTGTTGACGATTACAGGAAGTAAATAAACTGATGACATCACACTGGGGAGACAAAGGTCAGGCATAATTTTCACAAAATAAACTTTTTTGACCCTTACACTTTGATCCAACAAAATAAAGATGCTCACATGTGTTTTTCTTTGTCAAATGAACAAAATCTGTGACATTAGATGAGTTTTGGCCAATGTACAGTGTGGTCGCTATGGTAATTTCCTAGCATGATGTCATACTTTACAACCAGGAAGTAAAATTTAAAACCTAAAAAACAGCTAAACTGGGGTTAAACTTGTAAAGATTTTCGTAGAAATTTGAATATATTTATCTTAACTGCATTTTAGTCAAATGTGTATTTCAACCCGTCATAGGCCCTTTAATCTAAAAAAAATCTGGGAAATTTGAAACCATGTGTTTTTGTAAGGCTCAGAGAAGGAGCAGAGAAGACTAGCTCGTAAACAGGATTAATGAAACAAGTGCGAATGAAGATAAATACAACTCCAGCTGTGTTTTTGACGATGGAACAACGTTAGAGCAGGGTTAAAGGAAAGAAAAAGTCAATTTTGCTTAAAGGGAAAATAATATGCATTTTTTGTATTGTCGTGTCATTAAACCTGCTCTTGAGTACCTTTAATTTGCCATCTCATGTTTTGAAACAAAAAAAATGTCTCTTATTCATTCTATAACATGTTGTCAGTGACACTTACTGCACTACACTGAGTACATCCAGCCAGCAGATGGCGCCAGTGCTATATACAATCTAGTGAAGTTAGTGCTGAAAAGACGCTATGGTGCAGTGTTATTGTGTTTAGGCAGAAATGCTCAGAACAAGTTTAGCGATGATTTAAGGACTAAAAACAGCAGAAGATTTTCAGATAAATGATGTAGATCAGGCATGTCCAAACTCAGGCCCGGGGGCCAAATGCGGCCCTCAGACCAATTTTTCTTGGCCCTTAGTCTTCCTGGTGAACTGGCCCACATTGTCCTGATAAGTACTATTTACAGCACATTTCAGATTTTCTACAATTCCAACCTAAATAACTAACATTTTGGTGCAGCACAGACCTGATATTAAGGCACTGAGACTGAATGTAGATGTGGTGGAGCTTAAAACATCAGATAAATGCAGCTTTTTTTAACGTTTCACGATTGATTTGTGGCCCTCCGCTTGGTCCATATTTCAATATGTGGCCCTCCATGGAAAAAGTTTGGACACCCCTGATCTAGATGATCTGAAAATACGTCCGAAAATACGTGAAGTTCAGCAGGAAGTGTGTTTGACGCTCAAACGGGGTGGGATTTTTCTAATAAACATTCCTCAAAACAGTGTGAATGCAGCTGAACTTCGGGTGTGTTTTTCGTGATGGAACATTGTTAGAACGTGGTTTAAAGCTCAAAAAAGTCACTCTAGCAGAATATGTTCCCTTTAATGTGTCCTTTATAACGTCTGGGATTGTGTTTTAGTTCTATTTCCAGGTCCAGAAGCTTGTTCACTGTTGATCTGCTTAAAGTTTAGATGTAAAATGAGAGAAATCTGGTGGACACTTATCAGAAAGAGACACTTCAAACAAGCTTTTTAAACATCTCAATAAATATACGGCAAATTAAACAACTGCAGTCTAATAAGTGCAGCGAGGACCCTCAGTGGAGCTCATTCCAACTAAAAAGAATTCAACAGAAGCGGGTTTTAATCGGCATTTGCAAACCAAACAAATAAAATAACATTGTTTTCAGTCAGCAGTTTGTCTTTCAAAAGCTGCAAAAGCGAAGCTCAACAGCCCAGTGGTCATTTTGCATCTCTAGAACTGAAACGTTTGGCCGTGGTCGTAGTCCAATTTACCTCAAAAGGAAGTGCTGTTTTATTTATTTTATACATTATTAATACAACAGAGAGATTCAAAATGGCCACAGCAAACCAGGTGTTGCCTCCTTCAGAATAAAAGTCCACAGTTACTTACTGATACTTTCTATAAACCCTTCGAAAGTGTTTGGGGAGAAATTCATACGTTGATCTTTTTCATCAATATCATCAAAACCAGTACTTTTGCAAAAACTTAAATATTATGTGATAGTAAAACTGAAACTATAAGAATCAAACTGGACGATTTCCTGATTACTTTAGCCTCGTTTTGACCGGCCCTGGCCCTCAGATCAGACCTCGGAGCACTTTGGCTCTTTAATGTTGGCTTGTGTTTCCTTCAACGTGAGAAACTGACGTCACCCAAACATAATCATGTTTCATTAAAGGGCCTGTACCTGATTTTGAACCGTGAGACAGGAACGTGTTTTTGTTTGAACCGTTAGCCCCGCCCACATCGTCCTTCTTTTCACTCAATATTGCTCCATGACTCAGAAACGATGTCTGGAATAGTGTATTGTTTAGAATTCACTATTGGCTTGTCTTTGTCATTTTGTGTTGTTTTGGTTTGTCGATAAAGTAAGTTCAAACTCAGGCGCATCACTTCCTGTTCTGTAGTGCCAGGAAAGGCAGGGAATCCACACGGCCTGCAGCTTTAAGATCCAGTCACATCCAGGGTTAAGGACTGATAAATCAATGTCGTAAGTTACTGAAATGTATAATTTGGAAGTTCATGTTTTTATATCTGTGTTATTTCATATGAATGTTATATAATTTAGGATAAAAAGTAAATGCTAAATTGGTCATTGTTAAGGAAGCTGCATACTGATAATGCTTTGTCACGTTGTTAAAATCAACCATTCAGCAGTTCATGTATTCTGAATTTTCTTTGTTTTTCTGTGTTTTTGGTGATAGTTTTCACTCCATGTTATGATGAAGGAGTCAACAGTAAATCTGCGAAATACAACGTCGACTCGTCTCTTTGTCGTGAATGGAGTTTAGCCTGGTGTTTAGTCTACGGTCTGTTGCACCTTGACGTGAACACTATAAAGGCCAATTCATACTTCATAAGAAGTACAAACTTTGTTCGTGCGCCTCAGGCTGTAAGAACAAAATGACGTCATTTTGTTCTTACAGCCTCTTTTCGGCTGTTCTAGCAGCCTGTTCTTGGCACATCAGCTGAGCAGAACTTTGTTCGGCAGAGCTGTGCGTCAACTAGGCTCTGATTGGCCAGTTTTTCAAAAGGGGCGGGGTAAATTTCCTTGGGCGCATGTTGGAGAAATAGTGTTATCCTAAGGACAAGGTCGTCAAACCGACGGGCTGACATCCGGAAGTACGAAAAGTGCCTCTCCTCATCCATCTCCCGCATTTGTTGAACGAGCAGACTGTATTCGCCCTGTGCGACCCGCGTCGTATTTAGCGGCCGGACATGCCGTCTTCACTCATTTCGTTCTGTCTCCTCGGCCAGCGCATGTAAAAAAAAGCAGATCGTCATCCTCTTCATCTTCAAACATCATCCTCTCTTCTTCCTCCTCCTCTCTCATCCACTCAAAAACTACATCTGCCATTGCTAAAACAATCAACTGAGCTGTCAGCGATGGTAATCTCCATAGAAACAGCATGGAAACAGTTGTTGGGGATCACGGGGGCGGGTCTGAAAGAGTTCCGCTGCGGCGCTTGAGCTGAAGTATGAATGCCAGAGCCGAAACGAAGTTTGTTCTTGTTCTTACAGCCTGAGGCGCACGAACAAAGTTTGTACTTCTTATGAAGTATGAATTGGCCTTAAATCGTCTGATGCACTTGTTTCCATATAGTTCCTCTAACTCTCCTTATGATTAGTCAGAGAATCACAGTCTGGGATAGAGTCAAGCAGTTATTTTCCCATGATTCATAGTGTGCAGTGTGCCTGATTGGCTGAAAAGAGGTGACCCTGGTAAACACTTCTGCACTAGTTTATTCCTAACATGTACAGATTATACATCACAAACACAATGTCTTTCCATGAAGTTGCTTCTATCAAACAATGTGTGACGTAAAGAGAGTTTATCTTAAATATATAAACAAAAATCAGGTACAGGTCCTTTAATACATTTACCTGAATGGTAATTTTTAATCCTGAGGCCGATGTCAGCGATTCACAAAAAGACGTTTAATAATTCCATGTTTGTGTCTGTGAGACGTGGATAAAGCTAAACAGGAAAGTACTTCCTGTTTGTCCTCATCTTTTTCCGTCTTCCATCTCTTTCTTTTTTATCTCCTTCTCTGCAAAGACTCTGCGCCGTGTTCTTTATGTGATGCATTGGCTTTGGATCTTAGATGATTGTGTTAGATGTGAGATGATTATGACCTGGAAACATCAGATTTAGGGTCTTGACAAAGTGAGTGCCGTGCGCTGATAGAGTTTGGTGAGAAATGATGATTTTCTGTTTCCATCAGCTGTTTGCGTCTTGTTTTGGTCTGAGTCTGTGTTCTCTCTGATCCAATCGTCTGCTGTGGAGCTCCTCCTCAGATAAAGCCTGAAGCCCAAGAGCCGGACCGCTGTGGGAGCTTGAACCTCTCAGGGTCCACTTTGGATCCAAGAAACAGGACCAGAGCAGAGACTGGGGGTCAAAAAGACCCACTCCAAAGTGAACCAGTGGAAATATGGCTGGTCTTCCTTTTTTTCAAAATTAGAAAAAGGCTAAATGATAATATATAGAAGTGTCTACTCATCTGTTGTATTTTTTAAAAAGTGTATATACCTCACAAACGTTCACATTACTGTAATTGAGTAGATCTGAGTAACTGTACTTTTTAAGATGTGTACATGTACTTGTATATTAGTACATGTACTAATTGAGTATAATTTCAATATTATGTATTAATTACATTTAAAATCACCTGTGAACCCGTCCCGATCGTCCCCACCTTTGTCTCTGCTCCTCTTTAAACCCACAAAACATTGCTGCATCGTCTAAAACTATTTATTTAGTCAAGTTTTGTATAAAAGACTGATCTAAAATTATACTGAAACCATGTTAAAAAGTAGCTACTAACTTGTACTGAGTAGTTGTTGTTTTTTTGCATACTTTTGTACAACTTTGGCAGCAGTATTTGTACAAATGGGCTCTGTGCGCACAGCAGTGATGTTAGAGTTAGCTCAGTGTTAGCTCAGTGCTAGCTCAGTGTTAGCTCAGCGCTAGCCCAGTGTTAGCGTCAGTACTTCCTGTCTTATTCTCTCTTTGGGGCTGTGTATAAGTCAGTCTCTGTTAAAGACTACAAAACACAGAATACTTTACCAAAGGACACTTGTGTGTTTTAAAGGGACGTGTTTGTGTCTCAGTGCGATTCAATTCAATTCTAATTATTTGTGTGGTGCTCAAAATCACAAAATCACAGGTAGAAAGCAGTTTAAATAAAGAAACATTAGATAAGGCTGATGCTACTGTTGAGGCTTACAACATTAAAAAAATAAAACTAAATACTGAAACTGAAATAAACTGAAATAATCTTCACATAAAAACAATCATTAACTTTAAGGCGAGACACTGCAGGCAAAACTCTTTTTTTTGGTCAGTTTTCTCTCTCACATATCGACTTTCATGTGGAAACAACAAACGTGTCCAATCTGCTCCTAAAGATGTTTTATTCTTCCATTGAATCCACTTCATCCATAGATTTCTCTGGGACATTGGAACTTCAAAGGACGTTTTCTTAAAATGCATTTTTGTCCCTCGAGACATAAAGATCAGCCTTAAAGTAGATCCTACACCAAACTGTACAATCTGGACTCAACAAGAGTTAGATCAAACACACAAGGATTTTTAAATATCTGATTCTAAAACTGATTTATTGAAGTTTTAAGTAAAAAAATTAGGCGAAATTTGAATTGATAAGTGTCCATCAGTCAAATCTAGTGTACTTACAAACTAAATCAGAAATCCAAAATCCTCTCTGTACATTTTTATAATTAATATGTTACAAAATGAACCAAGAAATTTAAACCTGGTTCTGTCCATTTTTCAGATTTAAATGTCCCAAATGTTTGGGTTTTTGGCAGTTTTTTCACATAAAATGCCTTATTTCTACATGAAAACATGACATGATGAAAAACTTGTAATACATATTTTTCTTACATTTATGTGAATAAACTACAGGAGAAGTTTTTGATTGATATCTTTAAATTTAAGATTTTTTCTTGTTCACCTGCAGCGTCTCACCTTAAATGTAATTGGTTGTTTATTTTACATTTCAATAAAAATTAGCATTAGGTGAGAAACGTTAGCTTAGCTTAGCCTTCTGCTGCTGCACTGAGCCCAAAGAGCAGTGTTTTTCTGCCTTTTTTGAGTCACGACAGACTATTTGGGTTAAGAAAATTCCGGAGGACACCATCTATTAAAATATTACCAAATAATGATAATGTGGCGATTGTAGTGTCCATGTTTCTGTGTCTGGTTCTTAAATTTTGGCAACGCTAACCGTTTTGCTTTCTTTTTTGGATCAGAGCTTTGCCTAGGACTCTCCAAAACAACACATTTCTCCGTTAAATCCATTTCTGAATCCCTTACCTGCCACAGAGTACATTACTCCTCATGTAACTGTACTTTTACCTGAGCACATACTTTCATAACTCTTTCCACCACTGATTGTCTGTTGTGGTGAGAGCGAGCTGACGCAGCGGTGTGAACTCACCCGATGGGCCGCGACACGAGCAGCTCCACCTGAGGCTCGGACTGAGACTCCAGGATGATGTTGTAAACTTCTTTCATCGTGGCTCCGGGCAGAAGCTTCCCGTTCCACTGCAGAACCTCGTCTCCTGCAGAACACACGGAGCTCACAGTGAACCAGCGCTCAGAAAACGTGGGGCAGGATTATGATTTCTACATTTGTGCAATTAAAAGGAAAAATATTCTACGTTTTTCATTGCTGTTATCCTTTAAACCTGCTATTGAGTGTAGGGCTGGGCGATATGATGATAAAAATTGAATTGTGAGCTCGTCCCTGTGACAATCTGCAATTTTTGTGAAATCGTGGTATCGTGATTCAGTGTTCGTCTCTTTAATGCAGCTGTCGGTTCAAATACGCTTTTTCTCCTGTTGTTTAGCCTCTGAAGCCGCTGAGTAGATGACCTCTTACCTCTTGGCTGTACCATTGAACCAAATCAACACTAAAAATGTGACTAAACGTGACTAAAAAGAACAAAACACAACTATAAATGACAAAAACGTGATTAAAAGTGACAAAAACACAGCTAAGAGTGGCAAAAATGCGTTGAAATATGACAAACACAACTGAACTTGACAAAAACGTGACTAAAAGCGACAAAATTATGTTTAAAATGTGAATTTGAACAGAATCTTATTATTATAAATCGCAATAACACTGGTCAGAAAAATCACAATTAGATATTTTTCCTAAATCGTGCAGCTCTATTAAAGGCAACAGAAAAATACAAAGTGATCATGAATCGTGATAAAATCAAAATCATGATCTGGCCCCAAGAAAATCCTGATAAAAAAATGTTTGCCATATCGCCCAGCCCTAATTGAGTGCCTTAAAGGTGGAATGGAGGATTTCTCGCCGATTTGAAAATCTGCGACTGTTAGTCCTTTTTTTGAAAAAGCGCATGCGCAGGTTCCCCCTCCCTCCCTCCCCGTTTCTCCTGACTGAACGCCTAGCAAACCTCGTGAACGAGCACGCCCAGCAGCACTGCCCATGCGCATTTGTTTACAAGACGATTGGTGTCACTTTCTCACGACAACCTCCGCGAAGAAGATTTTAATAATACACTCCACATACAATAAGCTAAAAAAAGAGTCAGATAAACAGTTACCTGTCCAGCAGAAAGTTTGCAACGGAGGCATCAGCCTGTTTTGTGCTTTCAATGCTCGCCAGCGCGTAAACGATTCCCCCAGAATAACACGCGTTTTGTTTCTTTCCTCTGCAGACTTTCGTCTCTTCTGTGAAAGCTCGAACACAGTCTTTCTCTTTCGTCCCTCAGCCATTTCGTTACTTCGCGGATGAAAGTTTAGACTTACAATGACGGAACTCGCCGCTAACCTCCTGCTACATAAACACACTAGCATATCAACCACGCATGCGCGGCCAGGGGAGCGAGCGTTTCCCCTGGACGAGCCTGCGGGCGTGCACTAGCACGCAGAGAATGATTGACACCTGAGCGGACCAGTTATTTGTGCTACCCACGAGGAAATGAGATTCTGATTTGTTGCCCGAAATCCTCCATTCCACCTTTAAATTGGCATCTCAAGTTTTAAATTAAAAAAAAAGTTTCTTCTTCATTCTCTGACCTGTGTGATCAGTCACTATGAAATGACACTTACTGAGTGAAGTTAGCGCTAAAAAGACGTTATGAAGCGGATTTGCTGCAGCAGTTATCGTGTTCAGAGGCAGAAATGCTCAGAACGAGTTTATCGATGATTTAAGGACTAAAAACAGCAGAATATTCTAGGATAAATGACGTAGATGATCTGAAAATACGTCCCGGATTAAGGGAGTTCAGCAGGAAGTGTGTTTGACGCTCGGAGGGAGAGGATTTTCATATAAACATTCCTCAAAACAGCGTGAATACAACAGAATGCAACTTCAGGTGTGTTTTTGATGAAGAACATTGTAAGAACAGGATTAAAAGAGAGAAAAAGTCACTGGAGCAGAATATGCGTCCTTTAAATGATCCAGTCATTAATAATCGTCAATAATCAGTGTTGTATTTCAGTCCACAGTCGATCATCTGTCACTAAAAGCATCAGTTTGCAGCAGAGTTCAGATTTTGGAGGAAGAAATTGGACCATTGTTTATGTTAAATGGCAAATATTAAATGTTTGTATTGTTTATGATCACAAAATCAATCCTGGAAGTCATTGTTATTTAGTGAATTTGAATTGATCAGAGGCAATTGTGTGCAGTCTAACCTGTAAGATAGACTTTAAGCAGAGTAAAGAACTCTTAACCACAAGATGCAGGGAATAATTTTATTTAAAGGTGGTTTATCTGGTTTTTACCGTCTTAAAAACATGGAAAAAAAGACCTAGTTAATTTTAAACGGTCCTCACTTTCTTCATTATTCACAGAGATGAGTTTATAAGTGCTTTTCACATTTTTCAGATGCCATGGCAGTGTTTTTTTCATCACAGTAAAGCTAACAACAACCAGTATGCTAACGCTGCACTTCCTGGTTCTTGAGATGATAAAAACACTCTTCAGACGACACACAGCGGTCTCATTTTGACACTAATCGCTGCTTTTATGATTAATCTGGAGCAGGATAAATTTAACTTTATTGCACTTAATAAATCGGTTGTGGTTTCTTTAAAGAACAAAACGTCAGTCAAAGCCGTGGCGTGGAGGCGTTTACCTGCTCGTAGATGTCCCACCACGTCAGCCAGGCTTCCCTTCTTGACTTTGGTGATAAAAGCTCCTAATCTCCCCGACTCGGTGACTCTGCCGCCCACGACCTGAACACACACATTTATAATCATTATTCACTACATAAACAAAAGCTGCACAACGTCTGAAACTGCACGAACAGAATTACACAGTACATTCTTTAAAACAAGAGTGAAAAGCCATGTTTCTGTCATTTGAGGTTGATTTTTACAGTTTAATTCAGGGCTGTTTAGTCGACTAATCGGTCAATGGAGTCTTTGTCGACCAATGTTTTTACCAGTTGCCTAATTATTCGATTCGTAGAGTTGTAAGGATGGAAACGGACCACTACGGAAAGGAGAAAGCATGGAATGAGCTGGAGTTTTTGGAGCGACTGGACAGTTAAGCAGGGTTTATGCAGGTTTCAGCAAATCAAATTTAATGATTTTTAATTCTGAATTTGAAGATTTTGATGCCATAAATAACAACAAGACATAAAACAAGACATTTGTGCTTTCATCAGGTCAAAACTATTGGCTTGTAACCATTCCATTGGGCAGCAGAACAACAACAACAACAACAAAAAAAGCTCAAAAAGCTAATTTACACAAAAAATATTCTGCATTTTTCATATTTTATCCTTTAAACATGCTCTTGAGTGCCTTAAATTTGCATTGCATGTTTTAAAACAAAACAAAAAATGTCTTGTGTTATGAGCCAGTATGAAATAACACTTACAGCAGCAGATGGCACCAGCGTTATAGACAATCTAGTGAAGTTAGCGCTGAAAAGACGTTATGAAGCGGATTTGCTGCAGCAGTTATCGTGTTTAGAGGCAGAAATGCTCAGAACGAGTTTAGCGATGATTTAATGACTTGAAACAGTGGAACATTCTCAGATAAATGACGTAGATGATCTGAAAACACGTCCCAGATGGAAGGAGCTCAACAGGAAGTGTGTTTGACGCTCAGAGGGGGAGGATTTTCTAATAAACATTCCTTAAAACAGCGTGAATGTAACTGAATGCTACTCCAGGTGTGTTTTTGATGAAGAACATTGTCAGAACAGGATTAAAAGAGAGAAAAATAAGAAGAATACGTGTGTTTTAATTAGACACACTCCAAATTATTTATATATCCATTTTTCAACATCTCTCCAACCTCTAAATGTTAAGGGTTTTAAGGAAATTATGCTCTGGCGCCAAGAAAACCATGATATACATTTTTTGGCATACCCCCCAGTCCTGCTCTTAAATACTGTCATCAGGATTATCTACATAAAAGATTACATAAACAGATATCCCTTTTCGACGCCTAAGACTGTTAAACCGGACCCAGAGGAGACGCACCTTGAGCCCCAGCAGCGCCCCGGCCTCCTTGGGCATGGTGGCGCTCCTCTTGCTCAGCGTGATGCGTCCGATCAGGTGGTCCCCTTCTTTGGACGGCTGCCAGTTCACGGGATGCTGCAACGAACGGAAACGTGTCGTGGAACAAAACATGGGCTGCACAACATGTCGCAAAAGTATCGATATCGCAGTATTGTCTGACGCAATAACGATATCGCAAGAAAACAAAATCGATCTCAGTAACAAGTCTTCCATCTGATAAAAATGTTCTGTTTATAAAATGAAAACCTGGGAAAATCCGGAATACCTTTTAGCTTTTTCAAACTAAATTAGCAGAAAAACGGCAAAAAAGAATAAACTAGATCTGATTTTCCTCACTTTAGTCAGAATTATTCTCTCTCTAGAAGCTTCATTCACAATATTTTAACATTTATTGAGTTAAGAATGTTAGTTTATTCTAAATCTTAAACTACGATAGAAATAATCGCTGACTAATTGATGACTAAAAAGCGTATTTAAATATTGTAATAATATTGATATCTTAAAGGGCGTATGACAGGTTTTTATGATTTTCTAATTTTGACTTTATTCAGTGCATTAATACCTCTTGTAAATATAAATTATAGTTTTACACCAATCAGGAGCTGTTTGTGGAGAAAAGTCGAAACATCTGTTGAAAATTACAGGAAGTAAACAAACTGATGACATCACAATGGGGAGACAAAGGTTATTCATAATTTACACAAAATAAGATACCATTTTGACATTTTAAACATCGATTCAACAAAATAAAGGTGTCACATGTGTTTCTCTTTGTCAAATGAACAAAATCTGTGACATTACCTGAGTTTTGACCACTGTACAGTGCGGTTGCTATGGTAATTTCCTAGTGTGATGTCATACTTTACAACCAGGAAGTAAAACTAAAAACCTAAAAAATAGCTAAACTGGGGTAAAATTTGTGAAGATTCTAGCAGAAATTGAAATATATTTATCTGAACTACATTTTAGTGAAATGAGTAGTTCAACCTGTCATAGGCCCTTTAATAACCATACCGTATATAATATTCTATATAATTCTATAATAATAATAATAATCTATAATATTCTATATAATTCTATATAATTCTATAATAATAATAATCTATAATATTCTATATAATTTCCAATATCGTGCAGCCCTAATAAAAACACAACTTCTGATAAAAAATACGTAAAACTGATCTACGCACGGACGTTTAAAGGACTTTAACGCATTCTAAATATTACTCTGATGTGTTTTGTCGACAAATCGGCAGCAGAGGCCAAAGAGAGTGAAGGAATTTTAGTTAATGCTCCTGGGCGTGATAACATTTGAAACTCACAAAAATTGCAAATAGTTTTAATAGTTAAGAGTACCATTGAACTATTTACTCCCAAACATAACCGTTCAGCCTTAGATTAAGAGCGGACTCCAGACTTACGTGCCATGCAGTGGGGTCGTGAGGGTAGCACTCCCAGTCACCTGCAACAGAGACACAAGTGAGGCGTCGAGTCGGCCGAGAGGACACGGTAAACTCAAACCACACGAGGAAGAAAAACCCAAAAATGGACAACATCGCAACAGCAAACCAAGATCAGGACCAACTGGGGCTACACGAGGATTAGATTAACCCAAATCAGGACGAAACAGGGGTTTAATCGGGTCAAAACTCTGATAAAACCGGGACTAAACCAACCAAGGCCAAACCTAGTTGCTAAACAAGGAATAAATCAGGACACAATGGACTAAACATGAGGAGGACGAGAGGAAACGGTAAACTCAAACCAGATGAGGAAGACAAACCCAAACAAAAATGGACAATATCGCAACAGCAAACCAAGATCAGGACGAACCGGGGCTACACGAGGATTAGACTAACCCAGTGCTTCTCAATTAGTGGGGCGCGCCCCCCCAGGGGGGCGTGGAGTGATGCCAGGGGGGGCGCGTGTGACCCCAGGAAACATGCTTTTTGCCGTACTGTTCTAAAACTAAGTGTAATTGCACATCCACAACAGTAGGTGGCAGAGGCGCTCTCTTTGCCTCTCTGGGGTGTACGGTCTTTCGTGTCAAACAAATGATATGAACTGCAGTAAACAACCCCTAAAAAATGGAAAATTTTGTGACAGGGATGAAGAGGAAGGCGGAAAGAGAAGGAGCTAGTGAGGCAAAAGAAAGTCGATCCAGCTAAGTTGAGTAAGTACGATGATGCATATTTAACGCTCGGCTTCACTGTAACTACGGAGAGAGACGAGGAAAGACCGGTGTGTTTACTGTGTTTAAAAGTGTTGGCAGCGGACAGTATGAAGCCAAGTAAATTAAAGCGTCACTTAAACACATTACACCCCGATCACGCTGATAAGCCGCTGGAGTTTTTTCAGCGTAAACTTGCTGAATATCGCCAACAGTCATCCCGCTTTGTGAAAGCCACTTCAGCAAACCAGCGAGCACTGTTGGCGTCATATAAGGTTGCGTAGAAATTTGCGAAGTGCAAAAAATGTCTTTCGTTGTTTTGTTTTTAATGTCAATAAAGGATACAATGTTACGCATATGTACTAATAACAATTTGATAGATAGGGGGGCGCGAAATGTTTTCTTCTTCCTGGGGGGGGCGCAACAGAAAATAATTGAGAAGCACTGGACTAACCTAAATCAGGATGAAACCGGGGTTTAATCGGGAAACCAACCAAGGCCAAACCTAGTTGCTAAACAAGGAATAAATCAGGACACAACGGACTAAACATGAGGAGGACGAGAGGACACGGTAAATGAGGGAGGGCGCAAATGATGAGAGCGCAACAGCCAGCGATCAACAGGACAATAGAACAAAGGCTTTCACCACAGATTAGCCTCAGGTGACACTAGGCAGGGCTCGATCTTCAAACAGCGAACCCCTGAAACCTTTTCTACGAAGGACACGGTAAACTCAAACCAGACGAGGGACACACCCAAAAATGGACAATATCGCAATTTCAAACCAAGATCAGGACGAACCGGGGCTACACGAGGATTAGATAAACCTAAATCAGGACGAAACCGGGGTTTAATCGGGACAAAACCCTGATAAAACCGGGACTAAACCAATTAACGCCAAACCTAGTTGCTAAACAAGGAATAAATCAGGACACAACGGACTAAACATGAGGAGGACGAGAGGACACGGTAAATGAGGGAGGGCGCAAATGATGAGAGCGCAACAACCAGCTTTCAACAGGACAAACAAAGGCTTTCACCACAGATTAGCCTCAGGTGACACTAGGCAGGGCAAACAATTCCTCCTCCCTTTAGGCGGGGCTCTCACTACTCAGAGTAGCATATAAATCAAGCAATATAAATGACTTTTGGATAGAAGTTGAAACGTCTCGATCTTCAAACAGCGAACCCCTGAAACCTTTTCTACGAAGGACACAGTAAACTTAAACCAGACGAGGGACACACCCAAAAATGGACAATATCGCAATTTCAAACCAAGATCAGGACCAGCCGGGGCTACACGAGGATTAGATTAACCTAAATCAGGACGAAACTGGGGTTTAATCGGGACAAAACTCTGATAAAACCAGGACTAAACCAACCAAGGCCAAACCTAGTTGCTAAACAAGGAATAAATCAGGACACAATGGACTAAACATGAGGAGAACGAGAGGACACAGTACGAGACAAGGGAGACAAACCCAAAAATGGACAATATCGCAATCATTGTTCCTGATATCTGCAAAATTAGAATATTGAGTAGATTGTCTATATTTAAAGTTATTAAAAACTACTGCAAAAAGTTGTATGTACAACAAGATAAACAACAGGAACACAGTATTTATCACTGACAGACTTTGGATCGCACACAGCTGAACTCACGACCTTTCTCTTCTTAAATAACATGTTTCTGACTCCAAGTTTTGAGGAAATGCATTGTTGTGTTGAGTTGAAGTGTCCTAAATCTCCAACTGCAGCTAGCAAACAAGCTAACAAGGCTCTGCACAGTCGCAGCAACAACGAGAAACTACTTTCACTTTACATTTTGTACTGTATAAAGTTGATTTGAGCGAAACAAAAGCTCCAAGGACAAAAACAGACAAAAGAAAATTGAAGAAACACATTTTTTCAGTTTGTGCTTCAGTCGGAAAGTTTAGGAACATTTTTCGAGTAAAAGAAAGTCTGCATAACTTCTATAAACGGATATTGGTTAATTTGATGGTAAATTCATGTTTTGTGCGATATTTAAATCTCAAGACATTTATAGACACAAATATCGAATAAATATTGTCATCAAAAACATTATCCAGATTAATTTTGTCAGTATCGCAGTAACAGTCTGCCATCCGTGTGTTTACAGCGGCTACAGGGGGTGTATAGTATCAGTCGAGAGGACATGAGCGGAGCTGTCCCTGCGGCCGACTCAACACAGCGAACATACAAATCCTGTCTAAATACGAGACAAATATAGATGCTGTCAGTGCATCACAAACGCATCAGCCGAGGGGACGAGAGATCAGTGACAGTTTACACAGAGCTGTCCCTCCGAGCAGTACAATACAGACACAGAGCAGATGAGTACGAGCGAGGACGAAACGAGGACTAAACCAGGACTGAACCAGGGCTAAACCAGGACGAAACCAGGACTGAACCAGGGCTAAACCAGGACGAAACCAGGACTGAACCAGGGCTAAACCAGGACGAAACCAGGACTGAACCAGGACTGAACCAGGGCTAAACCAGGACGAAACCAGGACTAAACCAGGGCTAAACCAGGACGAAACCAGGACTGAACCAGGACTGAACCAGGACTGAACCAGGGCTAAACCAGGACGAAACCAGGACTGAACCAGGGCTAAACCAGGACGAAACCAGGACTGAACCAGGACTGAACCAGGACTGAACCAGGACTAAACCAGGACGAAACCAGGACTGAACCAGGGCTAAACCAGAACGAAACCAGGACTGAACCAGGACTGAACCAGGGCTAAACGAGGACGAAACCAGGACTAAACCAGGACAAAACCAGGACTAAACCAGGACGAAACCAGGGCTAAATGAGGACGAAACCAGGACTGAATCAGGGCTAAACGAGGACGAAACCAGGACGAAACCAGGACTAAACCAGGTCTAAACCAGGACTGAACCAGGACTGAACCAGGACTGAACCAGGACGGAACCGGGACTAAACCAGGACGAAACCAGGACTGAACCAGGACTGAACCGGGACTAAACCAGGATTAAGCCAGGACTAAACCAGGACAAAACCAGGACTGACCAGGGCTAAACGAGGACGAAACCAGGACTGAACCAGGACTGAACCAGGACTGAACCAGGACTGAACCGGGACTAAACCAGGACAAAACCAGGATTAAGCCAAGACTAAACCAGTCACTAAACCAGAACTAAACGAAGATTAAACCAGGACCGAACAAGGACAAAAAGAGAACTTAACCAAGACTAAACCAGGACCAAACCAGGACTAAACAGAGACCAAAGCAAGACCAAACCAGGATCAAGCCAAGACCAAACCAGGATCAAGCCAAGACCAAACCAGGACTAAGCCAAGACTAAACAGAGACCAAATCAAGACTAAACCAAGAGCAAACCAACACTAAAACCAAACCAGGACTAAACAAAGACCAAACCAAGACCAAATCAGGATCAGCGCTAGACCAGGATTAAATTAACCTAAATCAGGACTAAACCGGGGTTTAATCGGAATAACCCTGATAAAACCAGGACTAAACCCAGACAAAACAAGGAATAAATCAGGACATGATTACAGGGCTACACATGGACTAAAACAAATCTAAACCAAGACTACAAAAGTCCAGGATTTAATCAGACCAAACCAAGACCAAACGGAGAACAAACCAAGGCCAAACCAGGGCAAAACAGGACAAAACCAAGGCTGTACCACAACAGGTGTAAAATGGACAAAAAACAGGGCTAAACCATAATCAAACCAGGACTAAATCCAGACCAAACCTGAGCTAAACAAGAAATAAACCAGACAAACCCAAACCAGGGCTAACAGGAACTAAATCAAAGCTAAACCAAGACAAAACCATTAGTACCTAAACCAGGACTAAAACCATCAGTACTAGAAGCACAACTATATCAAAGACACGTACCAGCGTATCGGCCGAGAGGACAGGAGCTCAGTGACAGCTCTGTCCCTCCGAGCGGCACGATCGTGTACACAGAGCAGGCTGCGCTGCTCAAACACGGCTCCTAAAAAGGGCTGTGTGTTTATCCAGAGTTTATTGAATATTCAGACCCGGGACAGAAATAGACCCAGGACACGTAAATGCTCCAGCTCCAGCGACGCGGTTTACAAAAGACAGAAAGGACAGGTTTGGAAAAAGTCCGAAACAAGCTTCATTCAGGAGACAGTTTTAGACAAAATATGTATACAAAGATATCGATCGATACCAAAACTATAATGAAACTAGATGATAATTTGAACAAGTATCAAAACTGAAAGTAGGGCTGGGAAAATAGTGATAGAGGTTGAATAGTGAGCTCGACCCTGTGACAATCTGCTATTTTTGTGAAATCGTTGTATCGTGATTCAGTGTTTTTGAATGTTTGAAGTGCAATAATTTCTTCCACAAACAACAAAATGTCTTGATTGATTTGAATAAAAACTGCTCACACGACCAAGCGCGACCAAAAGCGATAAAAGCAAACAACAAACACAACTCAATGCATCAAAACGTGACCAAAAACGACAAAGACGCGTTTAAATGTAACAAACGCAACTGAATGTGACAAAAACGTGCCTATAAATACGAGTCAATGCATCAAAACGTGACAAAAATGTGACTAAAAGCAATAAAAACTGGAACAAAAGCGACAAAGACGAGTTTAAATGCGACAAACACAACTGAACGTGACAAAAACGCGACTACAAACTTCAAAATTGTGTTGGAAAAATCACAATTACATATATTTTCTAAATGGTGCAGCTCCATTAAAGACAACAGAAAAATACAAAGTGAACGTGAATCGTGATAAAATCGAAATCATGATCTGGACCCAAGAAAATCATGATAATTTTTTGACATGGCCTTTTTTGAGGTTCAGTATAAACAGTGTGTACTTTTTCTTAACTCTAGTGGGGAACTTTTTCACTTTTTTGTGTTACATGAACAAATAAGATGAAGAAAGAATAATTTACATATCTATGACTCAATGTTTTACTGTTTCATTCTGTTATTTTATATTGTAGCTCATGTTTTTTTTGTTTTTTAGAAAGTGATTCAAAAACATGTCTTTGAATGTATTAGTTCAGGTTTAATTGTCAGTAAAATATCTGTCAAATGAATCACAAAATTGCAAAAACAGTAAATTCTGTGCCGTTTTTTAAGTCGTTTGATTAGGCACTTTTGTACAATAGAAATAATGGTTTGTTCTGTGGAGGAAACAGTCTGAGTTCAGTTGAATTATGAGCGGAGTCTGTGGTCCAGAGTGTTCTCCGGTTACATAACACGGCCCTGCGTCGCTGTTCTGTGTTTGAGCTGGACTTCACTCTGACACGATCCTCCTCAGAAAACACACAACTCCTGCCTCTTGGGACGTCCCAAGTGCAGAGGCAACTTCTACACCGTCCTTTATATAGAGCTGTAATCCTTCAGACGATTAATCGGTCGATGGTGTCTTAGTCGACAAATGATTTTATTTGAAGTTATGTAGCAAAAACAGCAAAAATGAGAAGATTTGGAGTGAGTTAGCTGAAGATTTTGGAGTAAATCTGTATCTTTGTCGCTTTTGTTCACGTTTTTATTGTTTTTAGTCACGTTTTGATGCATTGAGTTGTATTTGTAGGCGCATTTTTGTCACGTCAGTTGTGTTTGTCATATTTAAACGCGTCTGTCACTTTTTAGTCAGGTTTTTAGTCGCGTTTTAGTCGTGTTTTGGTGCACTGTGTCGCGTTTGTTGTTTGTAGGTGTGTTTTTGTCGCTTTTGAACACATTTTTATCACTTTTGTCGCTTGTTTCAGAACAAATCCAAACTACAGTGTGAGCAGTTTTTATTATATTTTTTTTATTCAAATCAAAGCAAGACATTTTGTTGTTTGTGGAAGAAATTCTTGCACTTCAAAACTTGCAGCGATTTGCTAATTGCATCCATTAAAATGTTGATTTTGTGTGGATTTGGTTTAATTGTGCAGCTCTGGCCTTTAAGAGGTAAATAAAGTCATCTGCTCAGAGGCTTCAGAGGCTAAACATCAGGAGAAAAAGTGTGTTTGAACAGACAGCTGCATTAAAGACACAACATTTCACTAAAACAGCAGATTGTCTCAGGGACCAGCTCATGATTCCATTTTAATCACCAAATTGACTAGCCCTACTTTTAGTTGTGTTTTTGTCGCTTTTAGATGCGTTTTAGTCACTTTTAGTCGAGTATTTGTCACTTTTTAGTCACGTCTTTGTCGTTGTTAGTTGCGTTCTGGTGCATTGAGTCGCGTCTGTTGTTTGTAGGCGCATTTCTGTCACTTTTGAAAACATTTTTTATCACTTTTGGTCTTTGCGATTTGCTAATTGCATTCATTAAAATTGCGATTTTGTGTGGATTTGGTTTAATTGTGGCGCTCTGGCCTTTAAGAGGTAAATAAAGTCATCTGCTCAGAGGCTTCAGAGGCTAAACATCAGGAGAAAAAGTGTGTTTGAACAGACAGCTGCATTAAAGACGCAGTCAATCACAATTTCTCAAAAATAACAGATTGTCTCAGGGACCAGCTCATGATTCCATTTTAATCACCAAATTGCCTAGCCCTACTTTTAGTTGTGTTTTAGTCACTTTTAGTCGAGTTTTTGTCACATTTTAGTCACGTCTTTGTTGTTTTTAGTTGCGTTTTTGTCGTTTATAGTCCCATTTTGGTGCTTTGTGTCACACTTGTTCATTTTTGTCCTGTTTTTGTCGTTTTTAAACACATTTTTATCACTTTTGGTCGCACTTTTGTCTCTTGTTTCAGAACACGTTTGTACAAATCCAAACTACAGCGTGAACATTTTTTATTACATTACATGTACATTAACAACACATTTTGTTGTTTGTGGAAGAAATTATTGCACTTCAAACATTGCAGCCTTTGCGATTTGCAATTTTTGTTTTTTTTGTGGATTTGGTTTAATTGTGCAGCTCTGGCCTTTAAGAGGTAAATAAAGTCATCTGCTCAGAGGCTTCAGAGGCTAAACAACAGGAGAAAAAGTGTGTTTGAACAGACAGCTGCATTAAAGACACAAACAGACAATCACGACATCACCATTTCACAAAAACAGCAGATTGTCACAGGGACCAGCTCACGATTCCATTTTTATCCCCCAGATCTCCCTCATAATCTGCCGTTCCATCGATCTGATACTAAACATCGGTAGTATCCATGACGACAGGCCTGGATGCACCACACACGCTCCGGCCTCTCTCGCTCGCTGCCCATGTTTTCTGTCACGTCGCGTTTCTTTCTCCCGAACCCGAAGGCGGTCGTTTTGACTGTGACGGCGGCCGCTCCGTTTGACCCGCGCTTGACCCAGATTCGGACTCCCTTTTCGACCCCTTGACCCCGTCAGATCCAAGATGGCGGCCGCGGCGACACCACTGCGGCGCCGCCTCCGGGTCCTCCGCGCTCGGTTCGTGGTTTTCTCGAGCGCTTTTAGGTCACGAGCAGTAATTTATGAGGGAGCCGTGTGCTGACGCGGCAAACATAAAAATAGAAGTCTGTTTGAAAAGCGGAGATGAAAAGGAGCGGGGGAGATTCACAAACAGATAAAAGAATAAACCACACGAAGAAACCACCAGGATTCAGTCAAAACATGTGGACGAGCGCTACAGACGCCCTGAGGCAGAGCGGCAGGGAGGTGGCAGCCTCAACAACGACTGCAGACAAACTCTCTCGATACCTCTCTCCTCACCCCCCTCTCTCTCTCCTCACCCCTCACCCCTCACACACACTCACCTCTCCCTTTTCTCCCTCTCTCCTCACCTCTCTCCCCCTCACACACACACTCACCTCTCTCTCCTCACCTCTCACTCCTCACCCCTCACACACACTCACCTCTCTCCTCACCTCACCCCTCACCCCCCTCCCCCTCACACACTCACCTCTCTCGCTGACGCTCTCGATCTCGGCGTCCTCACAGCTGCTGTATTCTGGTGTGGTTCCTCCTCTCTCCTCACCCCTCTCCCCCTCACACACACTCACCTCTCTCCTCACCTCTCTCTCCTCACCTCACCCCTCACCCCCCTCCCCCTCACACACACTCACCTCTCTCCTCACCCCTCTCCTCACCCCCCCTCCCCCTCACACACACTCACCTCTCTCGCTGACGCTCTCGATCTCGGCGTCCTCACAGCTGCTGTATTCTGGTGTGGTTCCTCCTTCCTCCTCACCCCCTCACACACACTCACCTCTCTCCTCACCCCTCTCCCTCCTCACCCCCCTCCCCCTCACACACTCACCTCTCTCGCTGACGCCTCGATCTCAAGCGTCCTCACAGCTGCTGTATTCTGGTGTGGTTCCTCCTTCCTCCTCACCCCCTCACACACACTCACCTCTCTCCTCACCTCACCCCTCACCCCCCTCCCCCTCACACACACTCACCTCTCTCGCTGACGCTCTCGATCTCGGCGTCCTCACAGCTGCTGTATTCTGGTGTGGTTCCTCCTTCCTCCTCACCCCTCACACACACTCACCTCTCTCCTCACCCCTCTCCCTCCTCACCCCCCTCCCCCTCACACACTCACCTCTCTCGCTGACGCTCTCGATCTCGGCGTCCTCACAGCTGCTGTATTCTGGTGTGGTTCCTCCTCTCTCCTCACCCCTCTCCCCCTCACACACACTCACCTCTCTCCTCACCCCCCCTCCCCCTCACACACACTCACCTCTCTCGCTGACGCTCTCGATCTCGGCGTCCTCACAGCTGCTGTATTCTGGTGTGGTTCCTCCTTCCTCCTCACCCCCTCACACACACTCACCTCTCTCCTCACCCCTCTCCCTCCTCACCCCCCTCCCCCTCACACACTCACCTCTCTCGCTGACGCTCTCGATCTCGGCGTCCTCACAGCTGCTGTATTCTGGTGTGGTTCCTCCTTCCTCCTCACCCCCTCACACACACTCACCCCTCTCCCTCCTCACCCCCCTCCCCCTCACACACTCACCTCTCTCGCTGACGCTCTCGATCTCCGCGTCCTCACAGCTGCTGTATTCTGGTGTGGTTCCTCCTTCCTCCTCACCCCTCACACACACTCACCTCTCTCCTCACCCCTCTCCCTCCTCACCCCCCTCCCCCTCACACACTCACCTCTCTCGCTGACGCTCTCGATCTCGGCGTCCTCACAGCTGCTGTAACCTGGTGTGGTTCCTCCTTCCTCCTCACCCCTCACACACACTCACCTCTCTCCTCACCCCTCTCCCTCACCCCCCCCCCCCCCTCACACACTCACCTCTCTCGCTGACGCTCTCGATCTCGGCGTCCTCACAGCTGCTGTATTCTGGTGTGGTTCCTCCTTCCTCCTCACCCCCTCACACACACTCACCTCTCTCCTCACCCCTCTCCCTCCTCACCCCCCTCCCCCTCACACACTCACCTCTCTCGCTGACGCTCTCGATCTCGGCGTCCTCACAGCTGCTGTATTCTGGTGTGGTTCCTCCTTCCTCCTCACCCCCTCACACACACTCACCTCTCTCCTCACCCCCTCTCCCTCCTCCTCACCCCCTCCTCACACACTCACCTCTCTCGCTGACGCTCTCGATCTCGGCGTCCTCACAGCTGCTGTATTCTGGTGTGGTTCCTCCTTCCTCCTCACCCCCTCACACACACTCACCTCTCTCCTCACCCCTCTCCCTCCTCACCCCCCTCCCCCTCACACACTCACCTCTCTCGCTGACGCTCTCGATCTCGGCGTCCTCACAGCTGCTGTATTCTGGCGTGGTTCCTCCTTCCTCCTCAGAGCTGCTCATACTCGTCTGTCTCTTTCCGCCCGCTCCTCGTTTGGACTTATAAGGTCGAGGGGGCGGAGGCCTGAGTGATTCTGATTGGTCGGAGCTGAGCGAGTCGTTGCGTAACATGCTCTCGGCCTTTTCTCGTTTGGTCCGTCTGACGGCGGGGCCGTGCGGGGGTTCTCTGAGCTCGGGGTTTATCTGGGACTGGAGCCCGGCTCCGGGGCCCTGTCCCGTGCCGAACCCTTCCAGCCCCAGTACGATCTGGCCCCGCCCCCCGGAGGGCGGCGGCCCCGTTTGGTCCGCTGTCCGTTTGACCCCGCCCCCTCCCACGGGGTCGTGCTCCAGCGATCGTCCTTTGGTGAGTCGTCTGCTGTCCCGGCGCTCTCGCTCCCCTCTGAGGTCTCGGTCCATAGAAACCTGAGTCTGGAGCCGCGGCTGAGCTCGGCCCGCGCCGCCGCGACCATTCTTCCTGCGGCAGAACAAAACGACACAAACATGGGCCAACAGAAAACACAAACGACACAAACATGGGCCAAGAGAAAACACAAACGACACAAACATGGGCCAACAGAAAACACAAACGACACAAACATGGGCCAACAGAAAACACAAACGACACCGGGTCAGTGCATATGTGACATTTACACTACACTTTAATTTCAACAACACAAGTCGTGGAAAAGGCCTCTCACTGCTGCCCTGACACGCTCCGTGTGTGCGTCAAGTTCCACTTCAATATGTGATCCATGGAGCAATATTATAATGATTACACAATAGATTTAAGCAGAAGACGGCTGAATAAATAACTTACTTGGCTCATTATCGATACAAGCTAACAACTAGTGTTTCATTCCACAATTTATTTATTGCAGATTGTGTTTTTTATATACATTTTTTTATATTACACATTTAGAATAGTTTTCAGGGATATTCCTGCTTTATGTTTACAGTAGCATACATTAGTTTTTGTATTATCACACTTTAAAATGTATTACCGTGAGAGGCCAAAGTCTGCTGACATCTCCTACAATGCATCAATCATCTTTTGCTTCCTGATGTCAAATCAGTTTTAATAATTAAACGTAACGACGACACATCCTTCATACTTTAAAATAAATACAGGCATGAGAAGCTAAAGTCCTGTACAAACCGTGCCTCAGCTTCAGCTTCCTACAGCTCCAGCGCAGCCTGTAGTGATTTAATTGTTAACTGTCTAATAATAGAAGTGTGGAACTGTACACAGAGAGGAACAGAGCGCATTGTTCTTTTACTCCAAGAATAACAACACCAGAAACAATGAGACACAGCAGCTGATCCATGTAATCACACCATCCTCTGCTGGACCAAAACCCTTTAAACCACTGCTCCCTCAAACTAAACAAGGGCTGGATACAGTCAGTGTTATGTCGGGGGGCGTGGTCTGCCATGGGGGAAGCGCTTAATGGATTCAATGGGAATCACAACTTTTCCCCTCTTCTAATACATTTCCTGGCAAATTATATCTATTTTAAGCACAACTCATCCAAATCATGTCACAACTGAGTCTTTACAGACAATACTGACCTGGAATTTCCTCGATTTTTCTCGAAACCGATTTTTCTGTAGATGTTAAAATACAGCAGGCGGTGCTAACATTTAGCCTGCAGCTAACATTAGAATTCATGGATATTTATACAATTTTGGGCTGTTGGAGCACTTTCTCCATGTCTCTGGGTTTATATTTGATACAATAAAACTCCTAAACTCAGCGTTTGCTCTTGTAGTCGTTGAACAGTGGGTGAAAGAGTTGCTGTTAACATTAAAATCAATGGATTGTTTCCCACACTGAGGTCCATTAGAGGATCTGTATTTTTAGTCATTGCTTAATTTTTTCATGCTCATACATCGATCACTTTGCATCTCAGCTGGTCCAGTTTCCATAGTTTGGTCCAAGATTAACAATTTGAAATAAAATATATATATGTATATCTTTTGAACGAGAAAAAGTTCTCAAAAATGTTGCATGATGCAGGAAGCTGAAACCCATGAATAGCTGTTAGCATTAGCCATTAGTATTAAATTATTCAATGATTTGGGCTGGTACAACCCATCGACTACATTTGGGTCAAAGCCTCGTTAAAGGGTGTGTAAACCTTTTGGTGGTTTATTTTAGCGTAATTAGCGTAAAACTGTCATCTGAGCTAAAGGCTAACTGATTTTAGGTTGGGATTTCTGATGTTGTGCTGCTGTAAGAAGAAACCACAGTTTTGTTTACAGAGAAACACAGGTAGAACATGCAACTGCAACTTCTTCCTGTTCCCTTTCGCACAAACAGAAATCTAATGACTGTTTTCCTTAAATATTGAATTATTTTAAACATTTGTACATGTTTTACTTACGTGTCTCGCGGCGGCTCGCTGCGTGACCTCGGATCTACTGCAGCGCCCCCCGGTGGAGCCGCTCTGCTGGGGTTGAGGAGGGAGGCGGGGGCGGAGCCTGGAGGGGCGTGGCCAGAGGGGGCGGGAGCCTGGGAGCGCGACCTTTGGCACACGGAGGGTTCGCTGACGGCCGAGCCCAGCGCGGCGGACTCCGAGCTGAACCAGTCGCCCGGCCGCGTCAAGAGCTCCTGCTGCTTACGGCAGTTATTACACACCCAGATCACCTGAAAGAGGAGGAAAAAGGGTTAAAGAGGGTTATTACACACCCAGATCACCTGAAAGAGGAGGAGAAAGGGTTAAAGAGGGTTATTACACACCCAGATCACCTGAAAGAGGAGGAGAAAGGGTTAAAGAGGGTTATTACACACCCAGATCACCTGAAAGAGGAGGAGAAAGGGTTAAAGAGGGTTATTACACACCCAGATCACCTGAAAGAGGAGGAGAAGGGGTTAAAGAGGGTTATTACACACCCAGATCACCTGAAAGAGGAGGAGAGAGGGTTAAAGAGGGTTATTACACACCCAGAAAGGGTTAAAGAGGGTTATTACACACCCAGATCACCTGAAAGAGGAGGAGAAGGGGTTAAAGAGGGTTATTACACACCCAGATCACCTGAAAGAGGAGGAAAAGGGGTTAAAGAGGGTTATTACACACCCAGATCACCTGAAAGAGGAGGAGAGAGGGTTAAAGAGGGTTATTACACACCCAGATCACCTGAAAAAGAGGAGGAGAAAGGGTTAAAGAGGGTTATTACACACCCAGATCACCTGAAAGAGGAGGAGAAGGGGTTAAAGAGGGTTATTACACACCCAGAAAGGGTTAAAGAGGGTTATTACACACCCAGATCACCTGAAAGAGGAGGAGAAAGGGTTAAAGAGGGTTATTACACACCCAGATCACCTGAAAGAGGAGGAGAAGGGGTTAAAGAGGGTTATTACACACCCAGATCACCTGAAAGAGGAGGAGAAGGGGTTAAAGAGGGTTATTACACACCCAGAAAGGGTTAAAGAGGGTTATTACACACCCAGATCACCTGAAAGAGGAGGACAAAGGGTTAAAGAGGGTTATTACACCCAGATCACCTGAAAGAGGAGGACAAAGGGTTAAAGAGGGTTATTACACACCCAGATCACCTGAAAGAGGAGGAGAAGGGGTTAAAGAGGGTTATTACACACCCAGATCACCTGAGAGAGGAGGAGAAAGGGTTAAAGAGGGTTATTACACACCCAGATCACCTGAAAGAGGAGGAGAAAGGGTTAAAGAGGGTTATTACACACCCAGAAAGGGTTAAAGAGGGTTATTACACACCCAGATCACCTGAAAGAGGAGGAGAAAGGGTTAAAGAGGGTTATTACACACCCAGATCACATGAAAGAGGAAGAGAAAGGGTTAAAGAGGGTTATTACACACCCAGAAAGGGTTAAAGAGGGTTATTACACACCCAGATCACCTGAGAGAGGAGGAGAAAGGGTTAAAGAGGGTTATTACACACCCAGATCACCTGAAAGAGGAGGAGAAGGGGTTAAAGAGGGTTATTACACACCCAGAAAGGGTTAAAGAGGGTTATTACACACCCAGAAAGGGTTAAAGAGGGTTATTACACACCCAGAAAGGGTTAAAGAGGGTTATTACACACCCAGATCACCTGAAAGAGGAGGAGAAGGGGTTAAAGAGGGTTATTACACACCCAGATCACCTGAGAGAGGAGGAGAAAGGGTTAAAGAGGGTTATTACACACCCAGATCACCTGAAAGAGGAGGAGAAGGGGTTAAAGAGGGTTATTACACACCCAGATCACATGAAAGAGGAGGAGAAGGGGTTAAAGAGGGTTATTACACACCCAGATCACCTGAAAGAGGAGGAGAAGGGGTTAAAGAGGGTTATTACACACCCAGATCACCTGAAAGAGGAGGAGAAGGGGTTAAAGAGGGTTATTACACACCCAGATCACCTGAAAGAGGAGGAGAAGGGGTTAAAGAGGGTTATTACACATCCATAACAGTCTTTCACATGCAGCAGATTTGTGCAAACATGTCCACAAATAACTATTATTACATACTTTAAAGCAATTTAAATGTTATATTATGTTTGGCCACAACCCACAGGGAGTTTGACACCTCTGGGTAAAAAGAGCGTTATTACACATCCACAAAAGAAAACACAAGACGAGAAAGGGTTGAGCTTTAGCCTTTATCACCTGCAACTAAACCTGAGAGGGCTGGAAGTTAAAGCGCTCAGGGTTTTTTTTAAATTATTACTTCTCTGAACAGATAATACTTTCCATAATTTTCCATCAATGAAGTTGTAGTTTTTGAACAAAAGATGAAAAACGAGCTGAGTACTAAAAATGACTCCTTCTATTCCATTCCATCAGTTGTCAAACATTAGAGACACTACAGGCAAAACATTTTTTTTAATTTTTTGTTTCTTTGGTCAATTTTCTCTCTCACTCGTCGACTTTGATGTGGAAACAACAACAATCTGCTCCTAAAGATGTTTTATTCTTCCATTGAATCCACTTCATCCATAGATTTCTCTGGGACATTGTAACTTCAAAGGACGTTTTCTTCAAATGCATTTTTGTCCCTCGAGACATAAAGATCAGCCTTAAAGTAGATCCTACACCAAACTGTACAATCTGGACTCAACAGGATTCTGACACGACACAGGGATTTGAGTAAAAGGAAAAAAATCGTGACTAAGCGACAAAAAACGCAACTAAAGACGACAAAAACACGACTTACAGAAACAAATTGTGACAAACAAAAATGCAACAAAAAGCAACAATAATGCGACATAAAGCGATAAAAATGCGACTAGAAGTGACATAAACTTGACTAAAGTGACAAAAATACACTAAATAAGACAAAAACGTGACTAAAAGCAACAAAAACGTGACGTAAAGTGACCAAAACACACTAAAGGTGACCAACTCCAAAGGCCGTTTTCTTCAAATGCATTTTTGTCCCTCGAGACATAAAGATCAGCCTTAAAGTAGATCCTACACCAAACTGTACAATCTGGACTCAACAAGATTTAGACCAAACACAAGGATTTTTAAATATCTAATTCTAAAACAGATTTATTGACATTTTAAAGTCAAATACATGAGGCAAAATTTGAATTTTTAGGACAATATTCATTCCAATCAACCAATAAAAAGAAATCCAAAATCCCATCTGTAATTATTTTTTTGTAAATAATATGTGGATAAAATGAACCAAGAAATTTAAACCTGGTTCTGTCCATTTTTCTGATTTAAATGTCCCAAATATGTGACATTTTGGCCATTTTTACACATAAAATGCCTTATTTCTACATGAAAACATGACATGATGAAAAAAACTTGTAATACATTTGTTTCTTACATTTACATGACTAAACTACAGGAGAAGTTTCACATTGATATCTTTAAATTTAAGATGTTTTCCTGTTTCTCCCGCAGCGTCTCACTTTAAACTAAGTTGCATAACAAAGAGAACACGAAGCCGGAACATTCAAACTTGCTCAGACTCGTTTAACGGTTGACAATAAAACAAACAAACACCGGTTAATAATCTGCGGCGGAGACTTTAACATAAACCGGGTGAAGGAAGTGACGCTGAGATGGCAGACTAAACTTTCTTTGACACATGCAATATTTTCTCCGAATTCTCCCCCAAGACCAGAGTACGAAAATAACCCACGCACTCCACAGACGGCTCTCCTCGCTCTCCCGCTCCTTCTGTCCCTCTTTTTGTCTTTGTTTCTCGAGATTCTCTTTGATTAAAGCCACAAAAGCCTCGGAGATTTCACACCGACGCGTCTAAATTTATCCAAACACCAGATCCACAAACAGCTCCTCCGGAAAACACGACACTTTGGGCGGAATGAATGTCAGGACTCCCCAAACTGAAGACACAGAGGGAGTGCGTTTAACGATTTTAACAATTACGGAATATTATTATAATCATCTGAAACTGGATTTGAACACGTGTGACCAGGACGAACTCTGAACTAAACCAGGTCTAAACTAGATCTCAAACTAAACAGAACTGTCATTTATCATTAAAACTAACTCAGATCCAACGCAAACTGTTATTTAAACAAGTTCTAAAACTAAATAAAGAACCAGATGTACACAAGGGCTAAACCGGGACTAAACTGGGACTAAATTAGGGCTAAAGCGGAGTTAAACGAGGGCTAAACCAGGACAAAACCAAGATTAAATGAGGACTAAATCAGGACTAAATCTGAGCTGAACCACGGCTAAACCAGGACTAAATCAGAGCTGAATCAGAGCTAAACCAGGACAAAACCAAGACTAAATGAGGACTAAATCAGGACTAAATCAAAACTAAACTAGGACTAAATTAGAGCTGAATCAGGGCTAAACCAGGACTAAATTAGAGCTGAATCAGGGCTAAACCAGGACTAAATTAGAGCTGAATCAGGGCTAAACCAGGACTAAATTAGAGCTGAATCAGGGTTAAACTAGGACTAAATTAGAGCTGAATCAGGGCTAAACCAGGACTAAATTAGAGCTGAATCAGGGTTAAACTAGGACTAAATTAGAGCTGAATCAGGGTTAAACTAGGACTAAATTAGAGCTGAATCAGGGCTAAACCAGGACTAAATTAGAGCTGAATCAGGGCTAAACCAGGACTAAATTAGAGCTGAATCAGGGCTAAACCAGGACTAAATTAGAGCTGAATCAGGGTTAAACTAGGACTAAATTAGATCTGAATCAGGGCTAAACCAGGACTAAATTAGAGCTGAATCAGGGCTAAACCAGGACTAAATTAGAGCTGAATCAGGGCTAAACCAGGACTAAATTAGAGCTGAATCAGGGCTAAACCAGGACTAAATCAGAGCTGAATCAGGGCTAGGCCAAACCAGGACTTAACTACGACTAAATTAGAGCTGAATCAGGGCTAAACTGGGGCTAAACCAGGACTGAACTAGGACTGAATCAGGACTAAAACAGGAGTAAATTCAAGGCTGAACCAGGACTAAACCAGGACTAAGTTGGACTAAAGCAGTGCTGAACAAGGACTAAATCGGGACTAAATCAGGGCTAAAATCAGTACAAAACCAGGTCAATATTTACTGGGTCAAAGTGATAATAAAAAATGTCTGTGGACCTTTGAGATGATTTAAATGACATGCAAACTGTAAAATCTGATACGAGTCAGAAGGACTACAAGCAGAAAGAAATCAGCTGATTTTGCAGTTTACATTTCATTCTAATAAGCATTTAAATCCACAAAATTACCTTGATTTATAAAGGTTCAGAAACAGATTGTAAATAAAACTATTGACCTTATTCTGCCCCGCCCACTTTTGCCGTTTTTTGCACTTTTGTTGTAAACACACTTCCGTTTGACGAGAACTCCGTTAAAGCTAATGATGAACGAGGGAAAAGTCTGAGGCTAAAATGTTACATAAAGTAGATTGATTTGTGTAAAATGTTTAATGAACACGAGCAACAACAAGTCACAACGCAACGATTTCCTGAAAACGTCTTTTTAGTCGAGTAGACAAAAATGTGACAAAAATGCAATTAAAAGTGACAAAAACAGAATAAAGTGGCAAAAATGCGGCAATAAGTGACGAAAACGCGACAAGTGACGAAAACGTAACTAAATGACTGACAAAAATGTGACAAAAAAACAGAAGAAAGTGACAAATGCACGACAATAAGTGACAAAAACGTGACAAAAACGTGGAAAAAACTGAATAAAGTGACAAAAATGCGGCAATAAGTGACGAAAACGCAACAAGTGACAAAAATGTGACTAAATGAGTGACAAAAATGTGAGTAAAAGTGACAAAAACGTGACAAAAAACGGAAGAAAGTGACAAAAATGCGGGGAAAAGGTGACGAAAATGTGACAATAAGTGACAAACAGGTGACAGTAAGTGACAAAAACACAAAAAGTCTCGCCGCTAAAATGTTACATAAAGTAGGTTGATTTGTGTAAAATGTTTAATGAACGCGAGCAACAACAAGTCACAACGCAACGATTTACTGAAAACGTCTTTTTAGTCGTGTAGAACTTATTTTCTGTTGAGCTCGTCTGCTCCGTGTGAACTACAACGGAAACAAGACGGCGGCGCGTACGACAACTTCAGGAATAAAGTGAATAGATCCTTAGTTAACACAAGACAAACTTTTGAACGTAACAATTTATTTTCAAAACTTTGTTCACAGTAATGTTATGTCATAAATATAGAGCGTCTGAAGAGGAAGCACCAGTGCACCTCCAGAGACTCTTCATCTTTAACAACGATTTGACAAAAATATATAAATAACAAACGCAATTTAACACACGAGTCATTATTTAGCATCGTTAGCGTAACATGGTGCTAAAGGTATAACATTTATAATAATATGCACTTTGAAAAAGAACACCGAGGAGTGAAAAGGTTTCAATTTGTCCAGTGACTCAATGATTCAGTTTAGAAAAAAAAAAAAACACAAATTAATAACAAATATTTAGTTCAAATGCACTTTACAAAATCAAAGCAACATTAAAACCTGAAGGTAACTCAAGCACAAAGTAAAAGAAGCTCAGTCTTTATATTATTCAACATGATTTGTTCAGCCTCAACAGCACTGATCAAAACCAGATTTGTCAATTAAAAGTTAGTTAGCATAATTAATTTCAAAACTGGAAAAAATGACCATCTTAAATAAGATCATGTGTGAATAAGTGCTCGGGGCTGTCATTAATGATGATTATAGAAGTCGACAAGTCAAATAACTATTTTAAAGACTTTTCCAACAAATTTTTAACAAAATAAAGGTTCAAATATGATGATTGAAGGCTTCTAGATGGAGAATAGTTATAAATTAAGTTTTTTGTTCTTTTCGTGTGTTTTTTAGTCTGTTTAGTTCAGGGACATACGACTATGATTATTTTATTTAAGTCAAGTTGTCACAATTGGTCAATTAATTGTTACAGCCCAATTTAAAGGCCCTGTACCTGATTTGTACAGTTTTGAAACGTAAAAAACAGAACTAGTTGATGTTAAACTCTTTACATCAGTCTCATGACACTTTCCTAATGCAGTCCCAGCATCATAAATATTCCCCTCCACGAGATTAAAGCACTTTTCACCCATGCGCTAAAGCTAACAAACATTAGCATCAATTAAGGATACAAATACAGACGGGAAAAGGCTGAAAGCGACAAAAACAAGGCTAATGGTGACAAAAACATGACAAATTTGACTCAAATGTGACTAAATTGAGACTAAAAGTGGCAAAAATACAGATAAAACAAAGCCAGAAGTGACAAAAATGGACTATTAGTGACAAAAAATGACTAAAGTGACTAAATTGACTCAAATGTGACCAAATTGGCAACTAAAAGTGACAAAAACTCTCACATCAGTCACATGTATCTCTCACTTTAATGCAGTCCCAGCATCATAAATATTCTCCTCCATGAGTTTAAAGCACTTTTCATCAGACTCTGAGACCAAAGCGCTAAAGCTAACAAACATTAGCATGCTAACGGCGCACTTGCTGCTTCTCTCGCTGGACAAAACGCTCTATAAACAGATGCAGAGTAAAATCTGAGGTCTCATTTTCACCTGAACAGATGCTTTGCTGGATTAAATATCTGGAACACGGACTAGTTCTGTTTTTCACGTTTCACAACAGTAAAAATCAGGTACAGCCCCTTTAAGAATGCCATTTTTTCCAGTGTAACATAAACGCAAACCAACACAAAGGCGATAAAACCTCAGAACTTTTTAAGCGCAGACTTTTTAATGCCTCGCTGAACATCATTTCCCCGTGCACGTGCGCTCACTCGCCGCTGTGCCACTGGCTGTAGCAGTTCCTCCAGGTCAGCAGGCACAGAGGAACCCGACACTCCAGGCACATCCAGGAGGTTCTCTGGAAGGAGCGCTGGGAGCGGCACTGGGCGCACACCAGGCTGCCCACGCCCGTGTACCAGCGGTCGGGCGGGATGACCACGGGCAGGTGCCCCCACAGCCGCCGGCCGTGGTGCGTCCGGCGGAAGAGGACCTGCAGGCTCTGCCGTCGGCTGCGGCTGCTCCGGGACGACGGCTGTGCGGGAGGAACGTTTACAGTTTAGGTTTTACATTTACACTTGGACTTAGAGATTATTAGAGTTAATATTCATTTAAAAGATCAGCTCCTCTGTCATTTATCCAAAACTGAACCACTGACCCAAGTAAAGCTGTGGTCTTGTGGTCATTTAGTCCAGGGGTTCCCAAACTTTTCTGGCCGGGACCCCCAAAATAGCCATACAACGGACTTGGGACCCCAAAAGCAAAATGAAAATGACAGTAGCAATAATTTTAAGTGTCAAAACATGTTAAATCAGGTTTAATATTGGTTATTTGAATAGTTTATTGTCTTATTGGACCCTATTTGACTAAAATATACTGGTATTAATTAAAAAACAGAGCAAATACAATGTCATATTCATTAAAATTACATCTTGAAATCATCTTCATCCCAGCTCACCCCTCGCGACCCCCACTTTGGGAACCACTGATTTAGTCGACTATCTTTTAATCCAGTGGTTCCCAACCTTTTTGTCTCGAGGACCCCCTAAGCTTTGTCTCACACTCAGAGCACCCCTTAACTTTGTTTTCAGGCAAATAAATGGGTTTACTAGTCACATATTGTCAATTATTACTATTATATTGTTTGTTTTAATTATATTTATGACCCAAGATACTCCAAAATAGGCTTTTTAATAAACACTTTTTAATTCAGATAAAAATACATTTTAGCTTCTCTATCTCTTTCAAACCTCTGAAGACCATTCTATGTGCCCCCTGGTAATTGCTCACGTACCCCTTGTTGTCCCCGTACCCCTGGTTGGGAAACACTGTTTTAGTCAACCGACATTTTTTTAGTCGACTAATTATTTTATTTTGATTCAAAGTATTTAAATGACAAAAACAGCGAAAAAGTTAAGTTAGCTAAAGATTTAGGCGTGAATCATGAGTCTAGTCTATATCAAACACATAAAGTTTCCTGGTTCTTTTCTGTATAAATTGTTATTTTTAGCACGAGCTCCAGTGCAGCTGAGTGTCTTTTTGGTGCAGTTTGGGTCAGACACAGAGAGATACTTCATAGCTGTGCCACACCCCCTTTTAGTCGATTAATCGGTCGATGGGACAGGTCTTTAGTCGACTACAGCCCTAGAACCGAGGCGTTTATTGTCTGGTCTGGTCTACGAGATAAACGCTCCGAACAAGGGCACGAGTCTCATGAGAGCCGTCAGCGAGGAACAATGATGCTTTAACAGCTACAGAACACAGACTGTGGGCTTCTGTGATCACACGAGGGACACGCACTTCATCACTGAAACAAGGTGTCCATTTATTTAGATTTTATGTCTTATTTCATTTGGAAAATGACATTTAATTATGCATAATGCTGTTGTAATAAGATGTATGTATGCATAGTGCTATTGCAAATTCATCATTTTGATAAAAAATAAAAAACGGTGGACAAGTACTGTAAAATACTGGTTCAATAATCGATAAGAATAACAGTATCGATATATTCATCCGTACTGGTTTAGATGCTCAGCTGAGTCTCAAGCCCCTCCCTCGTTCGTTGCCATGGAGCTCGTCTCATTAATAACTGATATCTATGACAGAAGAATGAGATGCTGATGAGCTTGATCTTCTCTTTAGTTGTGACCACTTTATTTCATTTTAAAAATAATCGGCTGCATAAAGTGGTGAACAAGTTCATACTTATTACACATTTTTTTCTGCCAGTTTATGTTAACAAAATGTTAAGGCTGTTAATGTGAGGCTATTATATGCATAATTAAAACATACTTAATGTTTTGTGTCGTTTACATTGTGACCTTTATGAACACTGCGTTGTGTGGAGCTAAAGACATCATTACTGGTGGTGATGGTTAAGAAAACTATTTTAAAATCCAAAACTTTCTGTTTGAATCATTTAAAGAGTGAGAAGGGAGACTTGTTCTCTTGTCTTTGTGGACGTTTCTCTCTCCGCTTTCGTCAACAGGTGACGTATTTTGACACCTCACCTTCTTCAAAGGGAAAAGGGTAAAATAAAGATGCTCTTAAAGTGCCCCTGACATGTTGAACTATTCACGTAACTAAAATACAGTTCAGATAAATATATCTCAAATTCTGCTAAAATCGTTACATTTGTATTAAAATTAAGTTCAGATTTTTTCATTTGACTAAGAGAAACACATGTGAACACTTTTATTTTGTTGAATATATATTTAAAGGGTCAAAAAAGTAGCTTCTTTTGTGTAAATTATGCATAACCTCTGTCTCCTCAGTGTGATCAATGTGTTTACTTCCTGTAATTTTCAACAGAGTTTTCAACTTTTCTCCACAAATAAGGACCTGATTGGTGTAAAACTATACTTTATATTTACAAGAGGTATTTATACACTGAATAAAGTCAAAATTAGAAAGCCATAAAAATACTGCAGTCTTACCGGGCAGGTGCGGTCCTGGTTGGCTGCTCTTCGTGCCGGTTGGATTCTGGAGGCTGCAGTGGACGGTGGACTCCAGGACGGGGACGGAGCCCTGGAGAGTAACAGGACGGTGCGCTCCGAGGCCCGAGACACGGCCGACGAGCAGGAGCGACTGCGAGCGCCGCGGTGCAAAGGAGACGCAGAGGAGCGGCTGGTGTGGTGAGAGGAGGGCGACTGTGCAGAGGACGAGGAGGAGGGAGGAGGATCTACAGTGTGGGACTGGTCCGGACTGGAACCAGACAGGAACCAGACAGGGGTCAGGTCAAAATTACTCTCCAATCATGTTAAATCAGCTTTAACTCACGGACACAGATACTCTGCATTTTGACCACAAACACCTCGTCCACCTCCAGGTTCTCTCTGGTTTAGGACGTCCGTTTCTCATTCATTTTTGCCTTAGACTTAGACTAAAATATTAAGAATTTAAAGGCACGACGCAGAATGTGTCGCTCGGAGTCACTAATGTCCATAACGCTGTTGTTTTCAGCCCAAAAACGCATGTAAAGCTTAAAATTCTGCAAATAACTTGACAATTTCCGAAGTGTCAGAAACAGATTCTACATAACATCACACACCACAGAGCTGATTAGTTATGAGCAAACTTTCAAACATTTCATATTAATCATTTTTGGAATCTCTGAGAAAATGAAATTTTACTTTCAGAAATAAGCGGCGGGCGGGCACTGCTAAGCTCCGTTACTGTTACCTAGCAACCATGTTGTACAATGGGCCAAAGCTCCTCTATTTTTGACAAATACACCTTTATTTTGTTGAATTTGTTTAAATGGTCAGAAAAATGCCTTGTAAATTGTGCCAAAATTTGGGTAAGTTCTGAGTGTCCTTAATTCGATGTAATCATTATTTTAAAAAGGATTAAGAACTTTGTTATACTTTGTTGTATTCACCTTATTCCTGAAGTTGCCGTACGCGCTGCCGTCTTGTTTCCGTTGTAGTTCGTCTTGTTTCCGTTGTAGTTCACACGGAGCAGACGAGCTCAACAGAAAATAAGTTCTACTCGACTAAAAAGACGTTTTCAGGAAATCGTTGCGTTGTGACTTGTTGTTGCTCGTGTTCATTAAACATTTTACACAAATCAATCTACTTTATGTAACATTTTAGCGTCAGACTTTTCCCTCGTTCGTCATTAGCTTTAACGGAGTTCTCGTCAAACGGAAGTGCGTTTACAACAAAAGTGCAAAAAACGTCAAAAGTGGGCGGGGCAGAATAATGTGAATATTTACCAAAAAATCTGCTTGGAATAATCCTACATGTACAACAGGCATTATCCCAAGTCAAAATTACAAAATGATTAAATCTGTTGATACACACATTAAACCCAAACGTGTCAAAGTCATATTGAGCTCGAGATCGTGACGTCACACATAACATAGTTTTCATTTCGCCCAGTGTTAAATCAATGAAGATTTTAAGATGCTAAATACTAAATTTAGCATTAATTCAAAAGTATTCTAACACTATATATTGATACATTTATTCACAAGAAGTGACCCAGCAGTTCTTCTCTGGATTTTTTCTTCACTTTTTTCTACGTAAGTTTAGCACACCAACTGCAAACATGGCGGGTTTCCATGGTAACGGCAGTTTTTGGATGATATTCAACTTGTAATAATCAAGGGAATATCAAAATAAATATTTCAGACACATTATGCTGCAAAGCCACAACTGAAATATTAAATCTGAATTTCAAGACAGTAATGGTCAACAAATGTGTAAGTTTAGGGCAAATATCCGCCTCCCGCTTCAACCAATCAGCGTTAGCCAATTATATTTATATTTCCAATTAGCTTGTTTAAATACTTCTGTTAAATGCTCACGTACATTTGAACAAAAGCGGAATATAAGTAGTTAATAGACAATAAAACATTTGTTGAAAAAATTCCCATTATATTTCTGTGCAGTTGTGTTTAGAAGTTAGCCATTAGCGCTCGTGTTTAGCCAATAGCCCGTTAGCCCTTTAGCCCGTTAGCCCGTTAGCCATTAGCTCTCGTGTTTAGCCGTTAGCTTTGGTTTTCTCAGTTTCTTGCTAATGTCCGCTCTTTTCGGTACCTTTCTCTTCCAGAACCGTCCGACTCCGACGAGCTTCGCGGGCGGGACACGGCGTAACATTCGGCCCAACTGCGCTGCCTGGAGCCGGGCCGAGAGGAGCTGCTCGCCGCCGAGGAGAAGAACCGGCGCCCGGACATGTTTCAGGCCGCGCGCAGAGCGTCGTTTGCCGCGTGAGTCCGGAGAGGTGTGGCGGAGCGGAGCCGGAGGTGAAGCGGCGCGGAGCGGGTTCGAATCCCGGGCTCGGATCTACTCGAATTGACGGAGGTACATTATGTTATCAGAATAATTCTCAAAGTGAAGTGGAACATAATGTGATTTCCAAAAGGGAAACTAGGATCGCGTTAGTGTCAGTGAAAGCCAAAGGTAAATGTGAGTGACGTCAGAGCGGCTTAAAGTCTATAGTGAAGGTTTTTTTTGTCTAACTATGACTTAGTTTGGTGGGAGGGCACCTGTGGTTAATGTTTATCATAGTTTTACATCTGTGAAGTTGCAGTTTGTGAAGAAAAATAAACGTGTAAAATTACAGGTAGGAGGAGTGCTGAGCGTTTATGGCATGGGATGTATTAAATGAACTGAATAAGCCACGCCCCCTCTGTCCGTGTCCCAGATTGATTAGTGGTCGTGTGAGGTACTGCAGCCTCTTGGAACCAGCCTTTTTCTATCATTGCACATTATAATCACAGACAGGACTGAATTATTATTGGTATTTAAATACAATAGAAGGAAATGTTCTTTTCTACCGTTTCTAAAATCACAGAAATTATCGTTTTTATCTGAAGTGACGTCACACAAACATGTGCGAGTCACGTGAACGAGCGTCGGACGATACAAACAGAAGCTCGTGGAAAAGGCTCGACTAGAGACACCTGTAAGTTGTATTTTATTTCATTTCAGACGCTTCACGTGTGTCTAACATGAAGAACACAATTACAATCACACAAGCTAACGCTAACACAAAGACCTGCAGCTGCTGGTCGTTCACGTCCCTCAAAGCATCATGGGGGATTGTGGTCACGTGGCGCCCTAAAGCAAAGATGGCCGCCTCCGTATCAGGAAGTAAATGCAGAAGTAAGAACATTTTTTGGGGTCATGAACCAATGAGCTCAGGCCACAGGGAGGAACAGGGCGGCCATTTTGGATTCATCTTCCAGGTTTAATTATAGTTCTATGGTTTATGGTGCTGAGTTCTAAAATGGAGTCGCTCTGTGATGTCATCAAAAAGCGACGTACAGTTGAAAATAAGGAGACGTTAACTCTCAACTGAAACATCTTTGTGTTATCAGGGATTATTATTTGTCAATTCCTAATTATTGTGTGATGTATATGGATGTTGGTCCTTGTTTACAGTCTGGTTGCTATGGTAACAGTTGTGGAATCACCTCTAACTGTGTCACATTTGTGCTTCTGTTCAACCAGGAAGTAACATTATAAACTTTACACAAACTGTCAAACTGGGACAAACAGGAAAAATGTCAGTGTCAAATCTTAAATTATGTTCTATGTTTTAGTCAGATGTGACGTCAAACCTGTCAGAGAGACTTTAAACACATTTAATATTGGATTTTACTGCATTTACTGGAGATTTAAACCACATTATGACACACTTAGTATTTTTGATGAAGGCAAAATACAGATTTTTAGATTTTACTGAACAAATACTTTTAGTTTTTCATTTTATTCACAGATATATTACATACATACCACAAGTAATATTTTATGTGAAGTTCAAAAACAATAATGAAGCTAAAAATATAGCATTTATTCCTTTGAACTAGAACTGACATTTTTAAACTACAGATTCAAAATTGCTGCTTATTATTATTATTAATCATTGAACATGTGTTATGGTTTACTTCATTTTGCCTCCGTTCTGATTTTTTTAGCATTCTGATGATGCATTTTAATGGATGAAATTCCTAATAAGTGAACAGCCGTACCGTTAAAAATGTAGTTCTACAAATTAAGTCATTATATTATAGTTATTACAAATATCCAGGCATTTAGTCAATAGTTTTATTCCATTACATCTGCAGTATTTAACAACAGTAGGACTAAACCAGGACTGAAGCAGGAATAAACCAGGACTAAACGTGGTCTAAATCAGGACTAAGGCAGGACAAAACCAGGACTAAACATGGTCTAAATCAGGACTAAGGCAGGACAAAACCAGTTCTAAATGTGATCTGAAGCCAGACCAAACCAGGACTAAACCAGGTCTAAACGTGGTCTAAATCAGGACTAAACCAGGTCTAAATGCGGTCAAAACCAGGACGAAACCAGGTCTAAACCAGGTCTGAAGCTGGACCAAACCGGGACTAAACCAGGACTGAAGCAGGACTAAACCAGGACTGAACCAGGACCAAACAAAGACTAAACCAAGTCTAAAGCAGGACTAAACCAGTTCTAAACGTGATCTGAAGCCAGACTAAACCAGGTCTAAACCAGGTCTTAAGCTGGACCAAACCAGGTCTAAAGGCGGTCTGAAGCAGGACCAAACCAGGACTAAACAAGGACCAAACCAGGACTAAACCAGGTTTAAAGGGAGTCTGAAGCAGGACCAAACCAGGACTAAACCAGGTCTAAACCAGGTCTAAAGGCAGTCTGAAGCAGGACCAAACCAGGACCAAACCGGGACTTAACCAGGCCTAAACCAGGTCTAAAGGCGGTCTGAAGCAGGACCAAACCAGGCCTAAACCAGGTCTAAAGGCGGTCTGAAGCAGGACCAAACCAGGACCAAACCAGGACTAAACCAGGTCTAAAGGGAGTCTGAAGCAGGACCAAACCAGGACCAAACCGGGACTTAACCAGGACTAAACCAGGTCTAAAGGCGGTCTGAAGCAGGACCAAACCAGGCCTAAACCAGGTCTAAAGGCAGTCTGAAGCAGGACCAAACCAGGACTAAATGAGGACCAAACCGGGACTTAACCAGGACTAAACCAGGTCTAAAGGCGGTCTGAAGCAGGACCAAACCAGGACTAAACAAGGACCAAACCGGGACTTAACCAGGCCTAAACCAGGTCTAAAGGCGGTCTGAAGCAGGACCAAACCAGGACTAAACCAGGACCAAACCGGGACTTAACCAGGACTAAACCAGGTCTAAAGGTGGTCTGAAGCAGGACCAAACCAGGACTAAACAAGGACCAAACCAGGACTTAACCAGGACTAAACCAGGTCTAAAGGCGGTCTGGAGCAGGCGTAAACAGTGCGGCCTCGGTCACGTGAGCGCAGCAGCCCCAGTGGAGCTTCTCAGATGAATCTAGGCCACAGCAGCTGGAGGTGCGCTCGTTTGGTGCATCTGCTGCTGCCTGCGCCTCACTGCCGCTCCGCTCTGCGTCTCCACCCGGCCGTGAGCGCGCCCAGAGTCGACCCACAGCCCGATCTGAGCATTCCTGAAGAGAGGAGGTCGACTGTGTGCAAACAAAAATCAGCGCAGTCTGGCAAACGTTACCTCATAAATCTACTGTAAATGAATAACTGGGCTATAGTTACACGCACGCTATTTCTGCTCCAGCTCCTGACAAGCACTGAGTAAAAGCACTGCTAAACCAGGAGGAAAACCAGGACTGAACCAGGTCTAAACCAGGACTAAACCAGGACTGAAGCAGGACTAAACCCGGTCTGAATCAGGTCTAAACAAGGGCTAAACCAGGACTGAAGCAGGACTAAACCTGGTCTGAATCAGGTCTAAACAAGGGCTAGACCAGCTCTGAACCAAACGCATCTAAACAGGAGTAAAACCAGGACTAAACCAGGACCAAACAAGGACTAAACCAGGAGGAAAACCAGGACTGAACCAGGTCTAAACAAGGGCTAAACCAGATCTGGACCAAACGCGTCAAAACAGGAGTAAAAACAAGACTAAACCAGGACCAAACAAGGTCTAAACCAGGGGGAAAACCAGGACTAAACCCGGTCTGAATCAGGTCTAAACAAGGGCTAGACCAGCTCTGAACCAAACGCATCTAAACAGGAGTAAAACCAGGACTAAATCAGGACCAAACAAGGACTAAACCAGGAAGAAAACCAGGACTGAACCAGGTCTGAACCAGGTCTAAACAAGGGCTAAACTAGATCTGGACCAAACACTACTAAACAAGGAGTAAAACCAAGACTAAACCAGGACCAAACAAGGTCAAAACCAGGACTGAACCAGGTCTAAACAAGGGCTAAATCAGATCTGGACCAGGTCTAAACAAGGTCTAAACCAGGAAGAAAACCAGGACTGAACCAGGTCTGAACCAGGTCTAAACAAGGGCTAAACCAGATCTGGACCAAACACGGTTAAACAAGGAGTAAAACCAAGACTAAACCAGAACCAAACAAGGTCAAAACCAGGACTGAACCAGGTCTAAACCAGGACTGAACCAGGTCTAAACCAGGACTGAACCAGGTCTAAACAAGGGCTAAACCAGATCTGAACCAAACGCATCTAAACAGGAGTAAAACCAAGACTAAACCAGGACCAAACAAGGTCAAAACCAGGACTGAACCAGGACTAAACCCGGTCTGAATCAGGTCTAAACAAGGGCTAAACCAGATCTGAACCAAACACTGCTAAACAAGGAGTAAAACCAACTAAACCAGAAGGAAATCCTGTAAAACCAGGACTAAACCCGGTCTGAATCAGGTCTAAACAAGGGCTAAACCAGATCTGAACCAAACACTGCTAAACAAGGAGTAAAACCAACTAAACCAGAAGGAAATCCTGTAAAACCAGGACTAAACCCGGTCTGAATCAGGTCTAAACAAGGGCTAAACTAGATCTGAACCAAACGCATCTTAACAAGAGTAAAACCAAGATTTAACCAGAACCAAACAAGGTCTAAAACAGGTGGAAATCATGTAAAACCAGGGCTGAACCTGGTCTGAGTCAAGTCTAAAAAAGGCTCAACCAGATCTGGACCAAACACTGCTAAACAAGGAGTAAAACCAACTAAACCAGGACCAAACAAGGTCTAAACCAGGAGGAAATCACATGAAACCAGGACTAAACCTGGTCTGAATCAGGTCTTAAAAAGGGCTAAACCAGATCTGGACCAAACACTGCTAAACAAGGAGTAAAACCAAGACTAAACCAGGACCAAACAAGGTCAAAACCAGGACTGAACCAGGTCTAAACCAGGACTAAACCAGATCTGAACCAAACACGTCTAAACAAGAGTAAAACCAAGACTATATCAGGACCAAACAAGGTCTAAAGCAGGAGGAAAACCAGGACTAAACCAGGTCTGAATCAGGTCTAAACAAGGGCTAAACTAGATCTGAACCAAACGCATCTAAACAGGAGGAAAACCAGGACTAAATCAGGACCAAACAAGGTCAAAACCAGGTCTAAACAAGGGCTAAACCAGATCTGGAAACACCATGATTAAACAAGGACTAAACAGGAGTAAAACCACTGCTAAACAACACCTAAACCAGGTCTGAAGAAGGGCTAAACCAGATCTGATCTAAACACGTCTAACATGGAGTTGTCAAACCACTGCTACACCGCGTCTAACTCAGAACTAAACCATGTCAAACTAGGACTGAACCAGGTCTGAAACAAATCTGAACTAAACACTTCAAACGCTCTAAACCAAGTTCAAATCATGGTTTAGCTCTTGTTTAAGCCTAGTTTAGATCTGGTTTAGTCCTGGATTTACATGGTTCTTGGTTTATGTGGTCTCTAGTGCTGTACAAATATATTATCTAAAGAACTGCAGTCTGTGTGATTCTGCCAACTCCAGGCCTGTTATAATAATGACTACATCGACTTATTCAGTTTATGAAAGCTGGAACAATATTTTAGGGGCTTAATATTTATCGATGGAACAGATTATTTTCATTTGTGGATAATTTTTGTTCTTGTACAACAACATTTGAGCTGTAGAGTGTCGAATAGGTTACTTCAGCGACTAAATATAAACTCTAACTCAGTGGTTCCCAACCTTTTTCTCCCAGCGACCCACATTTTACCCGTTTACGTGGTTAGTGACCCAGTCATCCTCCTCCTGCCCAGGAAGCTACTGTCTTTGAAGAAAAAATATAATTGTTTTCTGGTTAATAAAGAATTCTTCAAATAATTAAGAAGTTAAAGGGCGTATGAAAGGTTTTAACGATTTTCTAATTTAGATTTTATTTGGCGTATTAATACCTATTGTACATTAAAATGATTGTTTTACACCAATCAAGTCACGGTTTGTGGAGAAAAGTGGAAAAATCTGTTTAAAATTACAGGAAGTAAAAAGACTGATGACGTCACACTAGGGAGACACATTCCATCGAAAGATTAAGCATAATTTACACAAAACGAACAACTTATTTTACCCTTAAAATATTAATTCAACAAAATAAAGGTGTTCACATATATTTTTATTTGTCGGACAAAAAAATCTCTGACATTAGCCGAGTTTTAGTCCAGTGTATGGAGTAATTTCCTAGTGTGATGTCATCATTTATAACCAGGAAGTGATATTTCAAACAAAAAAAAATTGCTAAAAATGATTGAATTTATAATTACTTTTAGCAAAACTTTAAATATATTTATCTTACCTGTATTTTAGTTACATTAGTAGTATAACCTGTCATAGGCCCTTTAACATTAATGATTATAAAATACTTCATATAAGCAATTAAAATTAAATTCCCTGATTAGAATTTACAAAATCTAGTTCCGAACTCTTTTCTAAAAACTTGTGTTTTCTATTAAGCCATCTATTTATTGTAGCTCATGTTTTCTTTACTTTACGGTTCTTTGAAAAGAGTTCTCTGGGATTATTCTGCTTTAAAGGTCCCATATCCTGCTCTTTCCCCCTTCACACAGTCTGTCCTAAGGGCTTTGTTGATACATTTTCTCGTTGTGTAATATCCATAACATAACAGTTTACAACAAACACCCATTTCTTGGACTGGCCCCCCTCCTGCAAAAGCAAACGGCTCACTCTGAGATCTGACCCCCCCGAACAGAGAGCAGGCTGCCTCCCCCGCCCAACCCGTGCCGAAGCCTAGAGCGGAGATGGTGCATGCGCCGTGTGCTCCAGTAAACAGCGATACACAAACACTGAATAAACATTTTCTGGTCCTGACGGTGCGTCGTGCTGAGTCCTACGTCCTGGATCTGACCTGGAGTTTGACGTGCTCCAGGGCCTCGACGACGGACGTGCCGTTTGGTAAATAACAAGCTAACTCTTCTATCTGTCGCATCCATCGTGTAATTACTGTGTAGCATTAGCATTAGCTGTTTTTATTCTTCCTGGAGGCGTGGCTTAAACACCGCGTCATCTTAGTGAGGAGCCCCCATCTGCTGCTCAGCCGAGGGGGACGGAAAAGACAGTTCTCTAGTGAAAACATGAGGGAATCAATCAAAAAACCACTTTGGGCACAACATACGAGGCCCAAATAGCACTGGAGGAAGGTTAAAACCTCTGAAAAGTCCATTTTGCATGATATGGGACCTTTAAGGTTATTGTGCCAATAGTGTAAAGTTGATTACATTTCGTCGTGATATTTTCTGTGGCCATATATCGTGCTTCAAACGTGTTATTGTGACCGTCCTGCTCCAGATGGGATTTCAGTTTCTACAGAAAAAATTTGATTTTCCAAAACGACAAACATAATCACAATCTTTGTCACAAAAATTGCCGTTTGATTTGTTTCCCTAATCATTCACGTTCTATATTAAAGCGAGCCAGAGTGAGAGCAGTGGGAGGAGCGAGTCCAGGGCGTCTGCTCCGATGACAGTTTGACGTATGGAGCCCGAACTCGGAGTAAATAAATAAGAACAATCATAAAAAATAATAAATCCAGGGCTGAATGAAGTGTCAGACGGAGATTAGAGTCCTCGGAAATAAATGAGCTACATCAGGAACGAGTGGAAGGAACACGGAGGAAAGAACAGACAAAGGAACAGACAAACTTTTTTTTTTTTTTAAACGGCAAATGTTTGACTAAATATTGATGATCACCCAAAGTCTGCTGTGTATTCATGAAAGTCTGCACCACGGAGGAACAGAAACACTCAAACACGATGCTCTGGAGTTTAGATTATGTAAATGTCTTGAAAACGGTTCAATCTGATGTGAGTAATCTGAGTTATTTCTGATTATTTACTTATATTTAAGTTTTGACAAGAAAAATAACGCAAAAAAATAACAAACTAAAGTGGCAAAGACAAAAATGAAAGTGCAAATGACTACACTTTTCAATAAAACAAACAAAAACTAAAAAGCAAGTATATTTTTCCCCAGATTATTTTGGGGAGGTTTTCCTGGTTGAACATGAGCCGCAGCCGTTACCGTAGCAACCAGACTGTAAACAAAGGCCAGAAATCCACATAAATTACACAATAGTTATGATTTGACAAATAATAATCCCTGATAACACTTTATTTTGTTGAATAATGGTTCAAACTGTCAGAAAAATGTGTCAATTGTCTGTGATTTGTTCCTGTATTTTGGATGAAAAGTCACTTATTGATGATATTGACCCTTTAAAAACATTCTAAATCCAGAACGGAGGCAAAAGTGAAGTGGAAACATGATGGGATTTCACTGAGAAACTGGGATTAACCTCAGAATATCACAAAATATGAGATGATTTAGTGTCAGTAAAAGCCTCAGACACATGTGAGTGACATCAGAGCTGCTTTAAACACATTTATTATTGTATTTTACATCATGTTTGAGGAAATTATCATCAACTCTTTGCATTTTTGATGAAGAACAATCCAGATTTATGGGTTTTACTGGAAAAATACTCACAGAAATGTTGAGCCCACAATCATTTTTCATTTTATCTAGAGATATATTAGATACTGTTCCATAAATCCGATTATTTTGAAGCTAAAATACAATTTTAAGGCTGTTTTGTCCATAGTTTGTAACAGAAAAGCAAACTAACTGACCTTTCTACTCTGGAAATTCAAATGTGTTGATTTTTGTCACTTTTAGTCATGTTTTTGTTGCTTTTAGTCACATTTTTGTCACTTTTAGTCATGTTTTTGTGGCTTTTAGTTGCATTTTTGTCACTTTTAGTTAAATGTTTTAGGAAATTATGATCAACTCTTTGCATTTTTGATGAAGGAACAATCCAGATTTATGGGTTTTACTGGAAAAATACTCACAGAAATGTAGAGCCCACAATCATTTCATATTATCTAGAGATATATTAGATACTGTTCCATAAATTAGATTCTTTTGAAGCTAAAATACAATTTTAAGGCGAGAAAATTTTATTCAGTCCATCGTTTTTTATAGAAAAACAAACTAACTGACCTTTCTACTCTGGAAACTCAAATGTGTTCTTTTTTCCGACACAAACACTTCAAACCATAGAATTTAGATCTAATGGGAGAGAATCATTCAAACATTTACAGTCGACTTCATTTTGCCTCCATTCTGGACATTTGGATGACATAATAATAATAATAATGTAAATAAAATATAATAATAAATGTGTTTAAAGCAGCTCTGATGTCACTCACATGTGTCTGAGGCTTTTACTGACACTAAATCATCTACATTTGTCAGATTTTGTGATATTCTGAGGTTAATCCCAGTTTCTCAGTGAAATCACATTATGTTCCACTTCACTTTTGCCTCCATTCCAGAATTTAGAATGTTTTTTTTCTTTTTTTTTTACAAACTTTCTAAATCATTTGTGTCTTTCTGATTGTGTTGGTTGCGTCTGATTCTTCTGATTGTAAAGCGAGCGGACACAGTGCTTTTCGGCGCAGACGAGGCTCCGCGCGGCCCGTCGTATTTTAACATTTCTGAGAGAGTGATTTTTCAGCGCGAGAGTCGATGAGAGCCGGAGTCTGAGCCGCGGACGATCGATGGTAATCATGAGAACACATGACACATCGCTCCGGCCACAAAAGAAACTCCCCGGATCGATACGGAAGAGAGCGCCGAACGCATCAGCCGCAAGGACGGGGAACGGATCGGCCAGAGGTGCGTTTACTCTGAAACGGCAACTAACCACTGTCCACGATTAACTCTGGACTAGACAACGAGACCAAGGGTTATTTGTGACACTTTTAAATACATTATCAACCAAATAAAGCCTGAAATGTGAGCTGAAAGCGTCAAGATACAGAATATTTAAGGATATTAACTGGGATTAACCTCAGATTATCACAAAATATGACAAATGTAGATGATTTAGTGTCAGTAAAAGCCTCAGACACGTGTGAGTGACATCAGAGCTGCTTTAAACACATTTATTATTGTATTTTACATCATGTTTGAGGAAATTATCATCAACTCTTTGCATTTTTGATGAAGAACAATCCAGATTGATGGGTTTTACTGGAAAAATACTCACAGAAATGTTGAGCCCACAATCATTTTTCATTTTATCTAGAAATATATTAGATACTGTTCCAGAAATGGGGTGCGTTTACTCTGAAACGGCAACTAACCACTGTCCACCTGTCCACAATTAACTCTGGACGAGACAACGAGACGAAGGATTATTTGTGACACTTTTAAATACATTATCAACCAAATAAAGCCTGAAATATGAGCTGAAGGCGTCTAGATACAGAATATTTAAGGATATTATTGAGGAATATCAGAAATAGTATGTTCTTTTTTGACATTTTGATTTTGATGTCACTGTCTTTGTTATAAAAAAGGTATTTTCTGGTTGCGTTTAGGGGTTATTGTGAGCCCGGATGTAGACTTGGTCAGTCCTGTTCTAGACCCTGATTAGTCCTGGTCTGGTTCTGGTTTAGTTCAGGTTTAAGTCCTTGTGAAGCCGTGCTATTCCATCTTTTCCAAAATGTCCCAAAAATGAATAAAATCACAGAGAGCAATAAATATGAAATTAAAACTCTTTACTGAGAGTAAAAAGTGACTGTTTGGCCTATGTTCAGGTGATTTTAAATAACGGAGCCATGAACCACATTTAATTTACATTAGCAACAATAAACTGGAAGAAAAAAATAAATAGATTGAATTATTTAATAATTAACAATCATTAAATAATCATGATATGGCATTAATAATCAAAATATAGAAAATAACAGAAAACTGTGTTTAGGTTCCAATATTCCCAGTCTGTACAGTCCAGAGAACGATTACAAATATCAAAGCATTAAAGGGGCTGTACCTGATTTTTACTGTTTTTAAACATGAAAAACAGAACTAGTTGATGTTAAACTCTTACATCCATCACATGTGTCTGTCACTTTAATACAGTCCCAGCATCATAACTATTCACCTCCATGAGTTTAAAGCACTTTTCACCAGAGCGCTAAAGCTAACAAACATTAGCATGCTAACAGTGCACTTCCTGTTTCTCGCAGAATAAAACGCTCTAGAAACAGATGCAGAGAGAACACTGTGGTCTCATTTTCACCTGAACAGATTCTTTTAAAACAGTAAAATCAGGTACAGTCCCTTGAATATAATTATTTCTTATCGACTCGTCATGATTCGTCCTTTAAGTGTTGCAGCCCGACTTCACTAATGTTTTCACCAGATTCTTAACTGAGTAAAAGTTGTGGTTCTTCTTCAAACTGTGAGTGAAACGCTTTTTAAAGTTTCAAACATTTACACTTTTGATTTGTTTTTGTCGTTTTAAGTCTTTTCTTTGAACAAGAGAGGACCTCGCACACCGTCTCAAATCCAAGCGCAATCACAATTCAATATTTTTCCCAAATCGTAACAGCCCTAATACAGAATCAAACATCATTGTAGTCAACTTTAAACTCCAGTTTAAAGGACACATATTCTGTTATAGTGACCTTTTCTCCCTTTTAACCCATATTTTTCATCAAAAACACACCTGAAGTTGCATTCAGTTGCATTCACGCTTTTTTGCGCAATGTTTATTAAAAAATCCCCTCCCTCCAACCATCAAACACACTTCCTGTGAACTCCTTCAATCCGGGACTTATTTTCAGACTTCATACGTCACTTATACAAGAATATTCCACTGTTTTAAGGCCTTAAACCATCGCTAAACACGATAACTGCTGCAGCAAATTTCCCCATTGTGGGACAATTAAAGGATCTCTCATTCTCATTCTCAAATCCGCTTTATAACGTCTTTTCAGCGCTAACTTCACTAGATTGTATATAACGCTGGCGCAATCTGCTGGATGCACTCCGTGTCATTTAATAGTGACTGAAAACAGAGGTCAGAGAATGAAGAAGAAACTTTTTTTTTTTTTAAACATGAAATTGCAAATTTAAGACACTCAAGAGCCTGTTTAAAGGATAAAAACCACATGAAAAATGCAGAATATTTTTCCAAATCCATGCACACAACACCCGGCGATAATGAAGAGTGTAAATTGTTGTAGTATTTTCACAGAAACATTCAAAAGAAGAATTAATGGTCTCAAAATGCACCTCTTTCTGCTGCTCGGCTCACATTTCCTTGACGTTATAAAGACAGACATTGTTGACATGTTTAAAATCAAACTCTGCATTAATTTTTCATGAAATGTTAAAACACTCCAAGGACAAAAGCATCAGACGTTTGGCTCTAAACCAGGGGTGTCCAAACTTTTTCCATCGAGGGCCACATATTGAAATTTAGACCAAGAGGAGGGCCACAAATCAATCATGAAACGTTCAAAAACGTTGCATTAATCTGATTTTTAAAGCGCCACCACATCTACATTCAGTCTCAGTGCTTTAATATCAGGTCTGTGCTGCACCAAAATGTTAGTTATTTAGGTTGGAATTGTAGAAAATCTGAAATGTGCTGTAAATAGTACTTATCAGGACAATGTGGGCCAGTTCACCAGGAAGACTAAGGGCCAAGAGAAATTGGTCTGAGGGCCGCATTTGGCCCCCGGGGCTGAGTTTGGACATGCCTGCTCTAAACCAATCACCATCAGTCACAACAAGAACAGCAAATGTATTCATTTTTTGAGGGAATCGTTCTTCTCTGAGTAGTTTTCCCACATTTTAAAGGAACAGCACTCACAAAAAGACAGTTCAGAAAGTTTAAACACGGTCAAAGTCATCGAGAAAGTTTAAATCATTTGAGGAAAAGCATGCATCGTAAAAGTAAACGTACAGAACTCACCACTTTGTCCTCCTGCAGTGAGAAGCGCGTGAGAAAAAAAGAGAAGAAGAAAGAGAGAGAGAGAGGGGGAGTTACAAATGTGGGACAGAGATTAAATAATAAACAATCTTCACGACTTGGTGCATGGTTGAGCGAGAGGTGAAGGAAAAAGAGAGAAAGAGAGAGAGAAAAGGAAGGGGGAGAGAAAAAGAGAGAGAAAGAGGGGGAGAGGGAGAAAAGGAGGGAGAAAGGGAGGGAGGGGAGAAAAGAAAGAGAGAGAGAGGGAGAAAAGGAGGGAGGGGAGAAAAAGAGGGGGAGAGAGAGAAAGAGGGGGAGAAAAGGAAGGGGGAGAGAAAAAGAGATGGAGAAAGGGGGGGAGAAAAGGAGTGAGGGGAGAAAAAGAGAGAGAAAGAGGGGGAGAGAGAAAGAGAGGGAGAAAAGGAGGGAGGGGAGAAAAAGAGAGAGAAAGAGGGGGAGAGAGAAAGAGGGGGAGAAAAGGAAGGTGGAGAGAAAAAGAGATGGAGAAAAGGAGGGAGGGGAGAAAGAGAGAGAAAGAGGGGGAGAAAGAGAGGGAGAAAAGGAGGGAGGGGAGAAAAAGAGAGAGAAAGAGGTAGAGAGAGAGAAAAGGAGGGAGGGGAGAAAATGAGAGAAAGAGAGGGAGAGAGAGGGAGAAAAGGAGGGGGTAGAGAAAAAGAGAGAGAAAGAGGGGGAGAAAAGGAGGGAGGGGAGAAAAAGAGAGAGAAAGAGAGGGAGGAGAGAAAAAGAGAGAGAAATAGGGGGAGAAAGGGAGGGGTAGAGAGAAAGAGGGGGAGACAGAGAAAGAGAGGGAGAAAAGGAGGGGGGAGAGAAAAAGAGAGAAAGAGGGGGAGAAAAGGAGGGAGGGGAGAAAAAGAGAGAGAAAGAGGGGGAGAAAAGGAGGGAGGGGAGAAAAAGAGAGAGAAAGAGAGGGAGAAAAGGAGGGAGGGGAGAAAAAGAGAGAGAGGAGAAAAAGAGAGAGAAATAGGGGGAGGAGATGGAGGCGGGGCTTGTGTAACTGTGAGATTTATTGTTTTTCAAAGAAATGTCCCAAATAGAGCTGCACGATACGGGAAATTAGTGTGATATGTGTATCATGTGTGTTCTTTTTCCACCTCATTTGCATATTTTATACTTTTCTTTTGCAGGTATAAAAGACAACTCAACTACTTTAAAATATAGTCGCTTAGGCACAAACATACACACTGGAGACCTTTGGAGAGTTACATTTTATTCAGCTTTGTTTATGTTTGTATGAAATAGTGGAAGACGTTATGAGGATTTTGAAGCAAGAGTTTTAATTCTATACGTCAGGTTCGACACATTTCACTAAAACATATTAAACATGATTATATTTAAGATTTGACTAAACATTTTGCCCATTTGTCCCCAGTTTGACAGTTTGTGCAAAGTTTATGATTCCTGGTTTAACGTGAGCACAAATATGACATCGTTAGAGGCAATTCCACAGCTGTTACCGTAGCAACCAGACTGTAAACAAGGCCCAACATCCATATACATTACACAATGTTTAAAGGTCCCATATTCTGCTCTTTTCCCTTCACACAGTCTATTCTCAGGGCTTTGTTGATACATTTTCTCGTTGTGTAATATCCATAACATAACAGTTTACAAAAAACACCCATTTCTTGGACTGGCCCCCCTCCTGCAAAAGCAAACAGCTCACTCTGAGATCTGACCCCCCCGAACAGAGAGCAGGCTGCCTCCCCCTCCCAACCCGTGCCTCCCCTGTAGTGGAGATGGTGCATGCGCCGTGTGCTCCGGTAAACAGCGATACACAAACACTGAATAAACATTTTCTGGTCCTGACGGTGCGTCGTGCTGAGTCCTACGTCCTGGATCTGACCTGGAGTTTGACGTGCTCCAGGGCCTCGACGACGGACGTGCCGTTTGGTAAATAACAAGCTAACTCTTCTATCTGTCGTATCCATCGTGTAATTACTGTGTAGCATTAGCATTAGCTGTTTTTATTCTTCCTGGAGGCGTGGCTTAAACACCGCGTCATCTTAGTGAGGAGCCCCCGTCTGCTGCTCAGAGGGGGACGGAAAAGACAGTTCTCTAGTGAAAACATGAGGGAATCAATCAAAAAACCACTTTGGGCACAACATACGAGGCCCAAATAGCACTGGAGGAAGGTTAACACCTCTGAAAAGTTCATTCTGCATGATATGGGACCTTTAAGATTTGACGAATAATATCCGATAACGCGATCTAACACCATCTAGTCGCGTTTATGTCGCTTTTAGTCAAGTTTTTGTTGCGTTTTTGTCTCTTTTAATCACGTCTTTGTTAGTTTCGTTTTTGTCGCTTTTAGTCGCGTTTTGGAGGAAAGAAGAGAGGGAGGAAAGAATGGAGAGAGAGAGAGAGGAAAGAGGAAGAGAAAAGAGAATAAGAGAGAGGGGGGAGAAAGCAAGAAAAGAAAGAGAGGAAAGATGAAGAGAAATAGGGAGAGGGAGGAGAAGGAGCGAGAAAGAGAGGAAAGAAGCAAAGGGAGAGAGAGAAAGGAAAGAGAGAGAAATAGTGAGAGGGGAAAGAAGGAGAGAAATGGGGAGAGAAAGGAAAGAAGGAGAGAGGAAAGAGACAAAGGGAGAAAGAAAGGGGAAAGAGGAAGCGAGAGAGAGAGAGGAAAGAGACAAAGGGGAGAGAGAGAGGGGAAAGAAAGGGAGAAGATAGAGGGGGAAGTGACAAGGGGAGAAAGAGAGAGGAAAGAGGAAGAGAGAGAGAGGGGAAAGAGACAAAGGGAGAAAGAGAGAGGAAAGAGGAAGAGAGAGAGAGAGGAAAGAGACAAAGGGAGAAAGAAAGGGGAGAGAGAGAGAGAGAGAGAGAGGAAAGAGACAAAGGGAGAAAGAAAGGGGAGAGAGAGAGAGAGACAAAGGGGGAGAGAGAGGGGAAAGAAAGGGAGAAGAGAGAGGGGAAGTGACAAGGGGAGAAAGAGAGAGGAAAGAGGAAGAGAGAGAGAGAGGAAAGAGGGAGAGAGAAAAGAGAATAAAAGAGAGGGGGTGAAAACGAGAGGAGAAAGAGAGGAAAGAAGAAGCGAAATAGGAAGAGAGATTGGGAAGAAGGAGCGAAACAAAGAGGAAAGAAGCTGAGGGGGAGAGAGAAATAGTAAGAGGGGAGAGAAGGAGAGAAAGGGGGAGAGAGAGAAAGGGGGAGAGAGAGGAAAGAGGAAGAGAGAGAGAATGGAAAGAGGGGAAAGAAGAAGCAGCGAAAGGGAGAGAGGAAAGAAGGAGGACGAGAAATAAAGAGAGAGAGGAAAGAGAGGAGGGAAAGAGAGGAAAGTAGGAGAGAGAGTGAGAGAAGAGAGAAGAAGAGAGAGAGAAATAAAGAGAGTAAAGGAGGAGAGGTTAAATTGGGAGATGAAGGGAGGAGAAAATAAGAGATGGAAAAGAGGGGGAGAAAAGGACACGCCCCAGAGGCTTCAAGGATGGGGGAGAAAAGGAGAGAGAAAGGGAGATGTGGCTGAAGTGAAAGAGAAGGAGAGAGGGAAAAGAAATGGGGTGAAGCAGGTGAAAGGAGGGTAAGAAAAGAGAGAGAGGGGGGAGTGTGGCCCCCCGTGGTCCCGTATAGGTCTCCTCTGGACCCCCCGAGGCCCACGAGCCACACTTTAGACCCGGCCCCCGTCTGCTCTAAACCCCAATTAACCTTTACCTGAAGAACTACATCAATATGACATGAACCAGGTCTGAACCAGGTCTGAACCAGGTCTGAACCAGGTCTGAACCTGGACTGAACCAGGACTGAACCAAGACTGAACCAGGTCTGAACCAGGTCTGAACCAGGTCTGAACCAGGTCTGAACCAGGTCTGAACCTGGACTGAACCAGGACTGAACCAGGACTGAACCAAGACTGAACCAGGTCTGAACCAGGTCTGAACCAGGTCTGAACCAGGTCTGAACCAGGTCTGAACCAGGTCTGAACCAGGTCTGAACCTGGACTGAACCAGGACTGAACCAGGACTGAACCAGGTCTGAACCAGGTCTGAACCAGGTCTGAACCAGGTCTGAACCAGGTCTGAACCAGGACTGAACCAGGTCTGAACCAGGTCTGAACCAGGTCTGAACCAGGACTGAACCAGGACTGAACCAGGTCTGAACCAGGTCTAAACCCCGGTCTAAACCCAGGTCTAAACCCGCTGTAAACCCGCTCTAAACCCGGTCTAAACCCGGTCTAAACCCTGGTCTAAACCCTGTTCTAAACCCTGGTCTAAACCCTGGTCTAAACCCTGGTCTAAACCTGGTCTAAACCCTGGTCTAAACCCTGGTCTAAACCCGGTCTAAACCCTGGTCTAAACCCTGGTCTAAACCTGGTCTAAACCCGGTCTAAACCCTGGTCTAAACCCTGGTCTAAACCCCGGTCTAAACCCCGGTCTAAACCCCGGTCTAAACCCGGTCTAAACCCCGGTCTAAACCCGGTCTAAACCCGGTCTAAACCCCGGTCCAAACCCCAGTCCAAACCCCGGTCTAAACCCGGTCTAAACCTGGTCTAAACCCGGTCTAAACCCCGGTCTAAACCCCGGTCCAAACCCCAGTCCAAACCCCGGTCTAAACCCGGTCTAAACCCAGGCTAAACCCGGTCTAAACCCGGTTGAACTGACCGTGTTGGACCGGAGCGACACTCTTCCTCCGCAGCGGGCACAGAACTTGGTGTGGCAGTAGGAGCAGAGGTTTCCGCAGCCGTTGGCAAACTTGGTCTTGTGGCAGATTCCACAGGTCGGTGCGTCGTCTCTGTGGCCCGAGGCGACCGAGGCCTGGCGGATGACGCTCTCCCGGTAACTCGACAACTGCTGCTGGATCCCTCTGCAGACAAACACCCGGGGAATAGAGCCTTCAGTCTCACAAACATCATCCACAGACATGTCCTAGATTATAATAGCCATAATCAGTTTTTTATATTTTGCATCAATCAGAATTACTTTAAAGGGCCCATGACAGGTCGGGCTACTCATTTAACCAAAATGTAGTTCAGATAAACATATTTCAAAATTAGCTAAAATTCTTAACAAATTTTACACAGTTTTCGCAATTTTTAGCTTTTTAATTTTACTTCCTGGTTGTAAATAATGACATCACGCTAGGAAATTACCATAGCAACAACACTGTAAACTGGGCCAAAACTCATCTAATGTCACATTTTTTTGATTTGACAAATAAAAATTAATGTGAACGCCTTTATTTTGTTGAATTAATGTTTAAAGGGTCAAAAAAGTAGTTTTTTTTTGTGTAAATTATGCATAATCTTTGTGTCCACAGTGTGATGTCATCAGTTCGTTTACTTCCTGTATTTTTCAACAGATTTTTCAACTTTTTTTTCCACAAACAGTGACCTGATTGGTGTAAAACTATAATTTCTGTTTACAACAAGTATTAATACACTAAATAAAGTCAAAATTAGAAAATCAGAGAAAGTCATATGCACTTTAAAATGACCCAAGTGCTGATATAAAAATCATCTTTTTATATCAGGTTGAAAGACTAAAAGTGGCTGTTCTATTTATTTTCATCATCTCCAGGCCTGTCGGGGTTTTGAAGTGCAATATTGCTACAGAAAACTGTCCCGAGAAACAATACTGAAACCACTACAAGGTTAAAAACACAAGCTACAATAAATAAAAAGCAGAATTAAACTTAATAGAACTTAGAATAGATTTTATTTAGTGTCTGTAATTACTTATAGAAGTACTTTTTAGATTCTACAGCTCAAATCTTGTTAAAAAATAAAAGTAAAAGTAAATAAAGAGAAATAAAACTTCCCCACTAAAGAAAATGTAAAGTACGTACAGTAAATATTGAGCCCCAAAAACATTGTTCCATCTCTTATTTATTAACAGATGACAGGTCTGACCCACTTTCTTTTTTAGCTCTTGTACTGTTTTCTTAATATAGACAACAGTTTCCAATTATGCATAACAATATCTGAGTGTAAAAACAACCTAAAAGTAGAAACAGAAACAGTAGAAACAGAATACATTTGCTTTAAAATAAATATTGCATTTGTGTGTGTTTATATCCCAGCTAAAGCAGATTCTGATACATCTAATTAATAAAAAATAAATGTATGAATAACAACAAGATTCTAAACATTTTCTCATTGGCACAGGCTATTCTATTAAATATTAAAGAGACAGTGTAGGTGTCAGCTCCTCCGTTTTGTCGATAAAAACCCGAAGTATTACTCACAGATCAGACAACGCCGAAATATCGTCCTCCTCCGACTCTTTGGCCATTAAAAACTACAAATCCCAGCTACTCCTGCCCAAAATGTAGTCCTGCATCAAGAGTACAACTCGAGTCAAGGACGACGGCAAAACAGCAGTGCAGTTTGTCAATTAAAAAGGTGTTTTAAATCACAAATTCCAACAGTAAATGTCATAAAATGTAGTCCAAAGCAGAAAGGAGTGTCCAGAATCAGTTTGAAACCAAGACAAAAAACTACAACTCCCAGAATTTTAGATGGAAATTTGTAGTCCATCTTAAACAAAAAGGATAGAAGAAGAAGAGCAGGAAGTAATGTATCCAGAAAAGCTAGAGTTTGAAGAAAACGATGCAAAAACATATAAATGGGTCAAATACAATAAACACAAAATAAACTACAAATCCCAGAATCATTGTTCATCTAAAAACCAAACAAATGCATCCAGAAAAGTTAAAAATAAGAGCTAGAACAGCAATATTTTCACTACAAAATGGAAAATAACCGAAAAAGCAACGTAGGAAAAAACTGAAAGTCCCAGAACTCTCGACTGAGATGGAAAATAGCCGACATGGTTTTGCATTGAAATCAGATAATTAGGCCAATGTATCCAGAAAAGCATTAAAAAACATCTAAAAACATTTAAATGGGAAACAAACAAATCTCAGAATCATAGCTGAACATTTTAATCCATTTTAAACCCAAAAAATGCATCCAGAAAGGTTTAAATAAGAGTTAGGAAGGCTACATCATTATAAAAACTACAAAGTCCAACAGCAAAAGTCATAAAATGTAGTTCAGAATAAAAAAAAACTACAACTCTCAACAAAAAGCAGAATCTTGAGTGAGCTTTGTTTTACTTTCAAAACCAAATAATTAGCCAAAGTGTCCAGAAAAGCAAGGAATAGTGGAATACGATGCCAAAATGTATCAACGGGAAAGTAAAATTTAAAAAACTACAAATCCCAGAATCATGGGTGAAATTGTAGTCCATCTTTTAAACCAAACGAAAAAATGCATTCGGGTAAAATTCAAGTTATGAAAGCAAAACGTATTAATAAATCACAATTCATTACATTCAAAATCAAATAATTCTGTATCTACAAAAACTAGGAAAAGTAGAAAACGATGCAAAATCATATCAATGGGAAAATAAGATAATAGTTTTTAAAAAATCTCAAGATAAAAGGTAAATACATCCAGAAAAGTTAAATAAGCAAAAAGTATCAATTGGAAAATCGCCAAAAAAAGCTATTCTGAAAAATACAAAACCTAATATTTCTGCATCCAAAAAAGAAATTGTGGAAAACATTGCATAAACATATTAATGAGAAAATACAAACTACAAATCCCAGAATCATACGTCACAATCGTAGTCAATCGATGGGAAAAAATGTATCTAGAAAAGTAAAATAGAGCAAAAAAAAAAAAAAACAGCAACAGATCTATTAATACAAAAAACTACAACTCCCAGAAATTAAAATGGCAAATAGTCAACATGTTACGTTTAAAACCAAATAATTCTGTGTCCAGAGAAGCTAGAAATGATGGGAAACGATGCAAAAACATGTCAATGGGAAAATAAAATAATGAAAACGTCAAATTCCAGAATCAAAAGTGAAATGTGTAGTCCATCTTACAAGTTCAACTCATTTAGAATCATTAAAATAAACGTTAAAATAAAGCAATATTTTACTAGCAATAGAAAAATCACCCAAAAACTACAAATCCCAGAATCATACGTCACAGTCGTAGCCAATCGATGGGAAAAAATTTATCTAGAAAAGTAAAATAAGAGCAAAAAAAAAAAGCAACAGATCTATTAATACAAAAAACTACAACTCCCAGAAATTAAAATGGCAAATAGTCAACATATTACATTCAAAACCGAATAATTCTGTGTCCAGAGAAGCTAGAAATGGTGGGAAACAATGCAAAAACATATAAATGGGAAAATAGAATAATGAAAACGTCAAATCCCAGAATCAAAAGTGAAATGTGTAGTCCATCTTACAAATTCAACTCACTCAGAAATGTTAAAATAAAAGTTAAAATAAAGCAATATTTTACTATCAATAAAAAAATCACCCAAAAACTACAAATCCCAAAGTCCTGTGTAAGAATTGTAGTCCATGCTGTCCCATGAATCAGTTCTGCCGCTGAACTGAACGCGGCTCGTTCACGTTAATCCACCTTAGCTTTAGCGCGTGTTATTTAGCATCACAAACTGTCTTCCTGCTCCAAAGGTCACGGAGGGGTCACCTGCTGCTAGCGCGGCATGCTAGCTTCCACAGACCGCCGCTCTCAGTACGGGAGCGTCCCAGGGTCCTCAAACGCACCTTTATGCACTTTTAATAAGAGCGCACACCAGTTCTTTATTTATTCAGCTAATATCCAACAGCTAACGTTTCTCCAGGTGGGTCTGAGCGATACGGGGATGAAAATGTGAGCTCGTCCCTGCGACAATCTGTTATTTTTGTGATTGACTGTGTGTTTAATGCAGCTGTCTGTTCAAACACACTTTTTCTCCTGATGTTTAGCCTCTGAAGCCTCTGAGCAGATGACTTTATTTACCTCTTAAAGGCCAGAGCTGTACAATTAAACCAAATCCACACAAAATCACAATTTTAATGGATGCAATTAGCAAATCGCAAAGACCAAAAGCGATAAAACAAACAACAAACGCGACTCAATGCACCAGAACGCAACTAAAAACGATAAAGGCGTGACTAAAAAGTGACAAAAACTCGACCAAAAGTGACTAAAACGCATCTAAAAGCGACAAAAACACAACTAAAAGTAGGGCTAGGCAATTTGGTGATTAAAATGAATCCTGAGCTGGTCCCTGTGACAATCTGTTATTTTTGTGAAATGTTGTTCTGGTGATTGACTGTTTGTGTCTTTAATGCAGCTGTCTGTTCAAACACACTTTTTCTCCTGATGTTTAGCCTCTGAAGCCTCTGAGCAGATGACTTTATTTACCTCTTAAAGACCAGAGCTGCACAATTAAACCAAATCCACACAAAAACACAATTTTAATGGATGTAATTAACAAAGACTGCAATGTTTGAAGTGCAAGAATGTCTTCCACAAACAACAAAATGTCTTGCTTTGATTTGAATAAAAACTGCTCACACTGTAGTTTGGATTTGTACAAACATGTTCTGAAAGCGCCACCAAAAGTGATAAAAACGTGTTCAAAAGCGACAAAAACGTGACTAAAAACAACAAAGATGTTACTAATAACGACAAAAACGTGACTAAAAGCGACAAAAGTGCGACTACAAACATTAAATGTGACTAAAAACGACAAAAGTGCGACCAAAAGCGAAAAAGAGTTCAAAAGCGACAAAAACGTGCCTAAAAAAACAAACACGACTCAATGGACCAAAACACGTCTAAAAGCGACAAAAACGCAACTAAAAATGACAAAGACGCGTTTAAATATGAGACACAAACAGTCAACCATGATATCACTATTTCACTAAAACAGCAGATTGTCACAGGGACCAGCTCATGATTCCATTTTAATCACCAAATTGTCTAGCCCTACTTTTAGTTGTGTTTTTGTCACTTTTAGTCGAGTTTTTGTCACTTTTAGTCGAGTTTTTGTCACTTTTAGTCACGTATTTGTCGTTTTTAGTTGCGTTCTGGTGCATTGAGTCGCGTCTGTTGTTTGTAGGCGCGTTTTTGTCGCTTTTGAAAACATTTTTATCACTTTTGGTCTTTGCGATTTGCTAATTGCATCCATTAAAATTGTGTTTTTGTGTCAGTTTTGTTTAATTGTGCAGCTCTGGCCTTTAAGAGGTAAATAAAGTCATCTGCTCAGAGGCTTCAGAGGCTAAACATCAGGAGAAAAAGTGTGTTTGAACAGACAGCTGCATTAAAGACACAAACAGTCAATCACGATACGACAATCTCACAAAAATAGCAGCAGATTGTCTCAGGGACCAGCTCATGATTCCATTTTAATCACCAAATTGCCTAGCCCTACTTTTAGTTGTGTTTTTGTCGCTTTTAGATGGTTTTTGTCACTTTTAGTCGAGTTTTTGTCACTTTTTAGTCACGTCTTTGTCGTTTTTAGTTGCGTTTTTGTCGCTTATCGTCACGTTTTGGTGCTTTGTGTCAACCTTGTTGATTTTTGTCCTGTTTTTGTCACTTTTAAACACAATTTTATCACTTTTGATCGCACTTTTGTCGCTTGTTTCAGAGGCTAAACAACAGGAGAAAAAGTGTGTTTGAACAGACAGCTGCATTAAAGACACAAACAGTCAATCACGATACGACAATCTCACAAAAATAGCAGCAGATTGTCTCAGGGACCAGCTCATGATTCCATTTTAATCACCAAATTGCCTAGCCCTACTTTTAGTTGTGTTTTTGTCACTTTTAGTTGAGTTTTTGTCTCTTTTTAGTCACGTCTTTGTCATTGTTAGTTGCGTTCTGGTGCATTGAGTCACATCTGTTGTTTGTAGGCTCGTTTTTGTCGCTTTTGAAAACATTCTTTATCACTTTTGGTCTTTGCGATTTGCTAATTGCATCCATTAAAATTGTGTTTTTGTGTGGATTTGGTTTAATTGTGCAGCTCTGGCCTTTAAGAGGTAAATAAAGTCATCTGCTCAGAGGCTTCAGAGGCTAAACATCAGGAGAAAAAGTGTGTTTGAACAGACAGCTGCATTAAAGACACAAACAGTCAATCAGGACACCAACATTTCACAAAAATAACAGATTGTCTCAGGGACCAGCTCATGATTCCATTTTAATCACCAAATTGTCTAGCCCTACTTTTAGTTGTGTTTTTGTCGCTTAGTCGAAGTTTTAGTCATTTTTAGTCAGGTTTTTGTCGCTTTTTTTTGTCACCTTTGTCGTTTTTAGTTGCATGTTTGACACTTATAGTCACGTTTTGGTGCTTTGTGTCGCACTTGTTGATTTTTGTCCTGTTTTTGTCGCTTTTAAACACATTTTTGTCACTTTTGATCGCACTTTTGTCGCTTGTTTCAGAGGCTAAACAACAGGAGAAAAAGTGTGTTTGAACAGACAGCTGCATTAAAGACACAAACAGTCAATCATGATAACATTTCATTAAAATAACAGATTGTCACAGGGACCAGCTCATGATTCCATTTTAATCACCAAATTGCCTAGCCCTACTTTTAGTTGTGTTTTTGTCACTTTTAGTTGAGTTTTTGTCTCTTTTTAGTCACGTCTTTGTCATTGTTAGTTGCGTTCTGGTGCATTGAGTCACATCTGTTGTTTGTAGGCTCGTTTTTGTCGCTTTTGAAAACATTCTTTATCACTTTTGGTCTTTGCGATTTGCTAATTGCATCCATTAAAATTGTGTTTTTGTGTCAGTTTTGTTTAATTGTGCAGCTCTGGCCTTTAAGAGGTAAATAAAGTCATCTGCTCAGAGGCTTCAGAGGCTAAACATCAGGAGAAAAAGTGTGTTTGAACAGACAGCTGCATTAAAGACACAAACAGTCAATCAGGACACCAACATTTCACAAAAATAACAGATTGTCTCAGGGACCAGCTCATGATTCCATTTTAATCACCAAATTGTCTAGCCCTACTTTTAGTTGTGTTTTTGTCGCTTTTAGTCGAGTTTTAGTCATTTTTAGTCAGGTTTTTGTCGCTTTTTTTTGTCACCTTTGTCGTTTTTAGTTGCATGTTTGACACTTATAGTCACGTTTTGGTGCTTTGTGTCGCACTTGTTGATTTTTGTCCTGTTTTTGTCGCTTTTAAACACATTTTTGTCACTTTTGGTCGCACTTTTGTCGCTTGTTTCAGAGGCTAAACAACAGGAGAAAAAGTGTGTTTGAACAGACAGCTGCATTAAAGACACAAACAGTCAATCACGATACGACAATCTCACAAAAATAGACACAGGGACCAGCTCAACATTCCATTTTTTTCTCGGTATCGTCCAGCTCTACTGCAGCATCACCCGTCAGTTCAAAGTAAACCCCGTCCTGCTGCCGTTCGCTCCCGTATCGCTGCATTCTCACGTCAGCTCCAATAAACCTGTCCCCGTTCAGCGGCTCATTATAAACTCTACTTTTACGCGTTCCCTTCAAGGTTACCACGAGCGCAGCGTCCTCCCGTCTCCTTCGTCAAAACATCAGTGCTTTTCATCGGAACGCGCTCAAAATAAACAGCAAAGGAGCGCTCTGTCTTCCGCGTATGTGAGCCAAGTGTTTACATTTGCATAGAAAGTGTGGTAATTAGCCGCTAACGAGGTCCATGGCAGAATGTACAAAGAAGAGCGTCCTTAAGAAAGAAGAGAAGCAAGTAATATATGCGAAACAATATGATTTATCTGTGGACAATTGGAGATTTTGTGATAAAGCGCCGGATTTCCACTGATGCTAACTTATAAAACAGAGCTAGCAAAGCACGTTAGCATCAGCTGCTTTCTGTTTGTCACTATACTATTCGTCCCGGAAATACGATTCGTCCGGAAGTGCCATTGCAAGCATGCGCAGTACGAAATAAAGTATAAAATATTTTTTTACGGTGGTGTTCTTTTTATATTATGTAAAGTTCCAATCTTTGTATTTATTCTATACAAGGAAATACCGTTTTTATATTTATTTATCACTTTTGAAGTGTTAAACGCAGCGCTACGCAGTCGTAGTAGCGCATTCAAGGAAATGGAAAGATATACGAATATAAAAAAATATTTTGATTGTTCAGATTTGTTTAGATATTTTAAGGAAAAATATTAGAAACATTTATTAAGATAAGGACCACGTTTTTCTGCTCCATTTATATGGAATAAGATTTATATAACGACCTGTAATGAAGAGCAGCAGCTCTGAGCATCGATGACGTCAAAGTCAGAGGGACATTTAAATTTTAAATCGCCTCTGATTTTGTTTCGCACCGGCAAAATGGATCAGTACGTTGTGTATCAAGAACTTTTTGCTTTTTTAATGGAAAAGAATGTTCAAATTATTCAACAAGAAAAAGTTCATCGGATGGCACCTCAATATGTAATTAAAGGTAAAACAATTGCATTTTAAATAATTTATCTTCATAAATCTATTCTACTACTCTGATATTCACTATTTTTTCATAGAACATTGTTGCAACTCAAATACATGTTTTATTTGTCTTAGGGTTATGTAATTCTTGCTTTGTCTGAATCATAAAAGCCCTTCCCTCTGCACATGCATGTTTTGGAGTCTATGTCTAGATAACAATTATTCAATAACAGTAGTTTATTATTTAAAAAAACGTAGTTAAGAATAATCAGTAAACTTATTTTAGTCCTGTTTCATACACTAACAAAACACTTTTCTGTGTAACACTAGTGTACAGCTTATAGATAGGCTGCAGGCTTGTAAAATCTTTAGTTTGTGTATGTTCCCCCTCTTCTCTTCACAGACAACCACCTCTCTTCTATGTTGGCCCAAACAAAACTGGAAGAGGCTTGTGGTTATGTCTGAAAAGGAGAAGACCTGTATATTGACAGAGTGCCACAACAACCCAGGGACAGGCAATCACTGTGGAATGCAGGCCACACTCAACCGTTGCACTGCTGGGTATTATTGGTCAACAATTAAAAAGGATGTGATGAGCTTGCGAGTCAGTGCAACGTTTGAACAATAAACCAGATCAATTCTTGGAGAGTTCTTGTTTGTAGTCCATCTAGTATGTTGTTGAATAATGTTGTGGAAACTTTTTGCTTTTCCACTTCAAAAAGCAAAAGTTCTTGATACACAACGTATTGATCCATTTTGTTCGGGTGAAACAAAATCAGAGGCAATTTAAAATTTAAATCTCCTCTGACTTTGACGTCATCGATGCTCAGAGCTGCTGCTCTTCATTACAGGTCGTTATATAAATCTTATTCCATATAAATGGAGCAGAAAAACGTGGTCCTTATCTTAATAAATGTTTCTAATATTTTTCCTTAAAATATCTAAACAAATCTGAACAATCAAAATATTTCTTATATTCGTATATCTTTCCATTTCCTTGAATGCGTCACTACACGATCATGTAGCTTAACGCCTGCGGTTTAACACTTCAAAAGTGATAAATAAATATAAAAACGGTATTTCCTTGTATAGAATAAATACAAAGATTGGAACTTTACATAATATAAAAAGAACACCACCGTAAAAAAATATTTTATACTTTATTTCGTACTGCGCATGCTTGCAATTGGACTTCCGGACGAAACGTATTTCCGGGACGAATAGTATGGTGACACTGTTTATCGCTTTGTCAAGTCCCAAAATCTGATCTAAAGAGAGGTTCCACTTTAGGTCGCATTTTTATCGCTTTTATGGTAGTCGAGTTGTTGTCACTCGTTAGCATCAGCTGTTTCCGGTTTATCACTTTGCACGCCTTGCATAAATACTGTGGTAATTAGCCGCTAACGAGGTCCAAGGCAAAATCTACAAAGAAAAGTGTCCTTAAGAAAGAAGAAAAGCAAGTAATATATACAAAACAATATGATTTATCTGTGGACAACTGGAGATTTTATGATAAAGCGCCTCATATCCGCTGATGCTATTTTATATGTCGAGCCCTTAGCCAAAGCTAGCAAAGCATGTTAGCATCAGCTGTTTCCTGTTTATGGTTTTGTCAGGTCCCAAAATTTTATATTTATGTTATCCATAACATAAACATGATAAAAAGACAGTTTTTTTTCTTTTGGCCATGGTTTTGTCATTTTTAGTTGTATATTTGATGCATTTAATTGCCTTTTTTCACTTTTAGTCGCATTTCTTTCACTTTTATTCACATTTTTGTTTATTGATTTTTTTTTGTCACTTCCACTTGATGACGCTTGTCGCTCGTTAGCATCAGCTGTTTTCTGTTTATCGATGCACGGCACTCGCTTTGTCAAAACCCAAAATCTGATATTTCCAGGTCATAATCATCTAACATTATCCAAATAAACAGAGGTTCAAACGATTTTTGTCGCTATTAGTCAAGTTTTTTATGCTTTCAGTCGAGTTTTTGGCATTTTTACATGTGTTTTTGTTGCTTTTGAAGAGTTTAGTCACTTTTGGTTGATTAAAAGATTAAAACTGTAAAGATTTGTTTGATTAAAATTTTGACTTTTGACAAAAGATTATAACAAAAAAATAAATAGAAATTCCTTGTCAAAGTGTGTCAAGAAATGGAGATGAGAGCGGGGAACGACATGCAGCAAACGGTCAGAGCCAGATTCAAACTCTGCGGCTCCACACAGCAGGTACACGTGCTATCCACCCCCAGCGGCTCAGAACTTTCCTGATTCCGACAAACGGGTGCGGGGCCAGAGCCGGCCGGACGCTTTTAGAGACACTTCACGCTTTGTTCCACCATTTTTCCAGCGTCCTGGCCTTTAGCGGCCGCTGCAGGACGCCAGCTGCTGCCGTCAGCTGCAGGTGCAGTGGCCCACATCACCAGCATCATCCACGTCATTTATCACAACCGTCCTGTCAAAGCGAGTTTCTACGTCTGAGCTCGTGCACGAGTCGTGTGTCCTCGCCCTGTCCTTGTGTCTTTGACCTGGAGAGCTTTAAATCTCAAAGTATCGCTGGTCGTTTGGTCATTTACTAGTTTTTAGTCATGGTTTTGTCACTTTTTGTTGTTCTTATTTGTGTTTTTGCGAGATTTAGTCGCGTTTAATGCCATTTTTGTTTTTGTCGCTTGTTAACAACTGATAAAAAAAAAAAAAAAAAAATCATTATCTAACATTATCCAAATGCATTACATAAAGAGAGGTTCAAACGCGTCTTTGCAGAGAAGGAAATAAATGCAGAAATGCAGATTTTTGACGTTATTAGTCAAGTTTTTTTATGCTTTGAGTCGAGTTTTTGTCATTTTTACACGTGTTGTAAAAGTCATATGTCCTTATACCTTTGGCCTGCAGAGCTTTAAATCCCAAAGTATCGCTGGTCGTTTGGTCGTTTACTACCATCACTTTTAGAGCTGTACGATACTGGAAATGATTGCGATTTGTCTATTAAGATCTGCGATATCAATATTATTACGATATTTAAATACACTTTTTGACTAAAGCTGAAAATAACGATTATTTTAGTCGTCAGCGACTTCTATTGTAGATTGAGCTGTAGAATAAACTAAAATTTTTAATCAAATAAATGTTAAATATTGTGAATGAAGCTTCTAGAGAGAGAGTCTATTCTATTCTATTCTTTTTTTTTGTCATTTTTCTTTAATAATGTCACTGTCTTTGTCTTTAAGTTTGTGTTTTAGAGTCTGTTTAGTCCAAAGAACGACGACATCATCAAAGTACGACTGACATTATTGTTTATAGTCGACTTCATGATTATTCTACTAATTATTGCAGCCATATTTTTGATGCAAAAATGTTTTTTTTATTCAAATAAAAACCAACAAACACAAAACTGAGGCTAATTTAGTTTGAAAAAGCTAGATTTTTTTAATTCATGATTTTCCCTTTTCAATGTTTTCATTTTAAAAACAGAACATTTCTATCAGATGAAGACTTTGGTTTTACTGCGATGTTTTTTGATAAGTTCAAGTCTTGGCTTTGAGTTACAAAAATAAATTAATAAAATAAAAAATAGAAATGCCGGGAAATTGATTGACATTTCTTTATCACGATCTGCCCTTAATCTGCGTGATTTACTTTTACTTTTTTCAGAGTCGATTTCCATAATGTTCTACTTTTACTTGAGTATTTTTTATTCCTGTATCTGCCATTTGTGTTTAAATAACAAAACTGACCACTTCTTTATATTTAAACTATAAAAAATAACTCAAAAAGAGACGGTGGAATCTCCCGAACAAGAATCTAAAGTGATTTTTCTGCACTTTCGAGCTTTATTTCATGCTCCATTCACGTTTTATCTGCACTCTGACCTTTTTGTTATGATTATTTATGGTTTTATCTGTTTGTTTGTGGTTTTAATACTTTTTTTCTTGTTCTGTAAAGCACTTTGAATGATGCTCTAAAAATAAACTTGCCTTTTCATTTTCCTTTTCTTCGCAGCTCAACGTCACCAGCTTCTATCTTTAGCTTGATTAAAAACGGCTCCATTCATGGCATTTTAACAGATCGTTTTGCTTTTTTCACATGAACGCGCACTATTTTTGGGTTATAAAACAGAAAAGAACAGTGTTAATGTGTCTGCTTTTGTCCACTCTTTACACAGCGGTTCCAGTTCAGAAGCAAACTCTAAAAATATCTTTATAAATGCCGTGGTCCATGTGTGACTCAGGCTTTTGTGAGTCAGACTTTCACCAAACACTCAGCACCGAATCAGACTCAAAACACCACCAGAAAAACTATAAATACTACAGAGCTACAACAGAGATCCCAGCATGCACCACACACTCCACACTGCAGCGGCGGCGTCGAGGAACTCACACCAGGGCTGCACAAAATGTCGAAAAACGCGACCAAAAACGACAGAAATACAACTAAAATATGACTAAAAGTGACACAAACGTGACCAAAACTGAGAAAAAAGCATCTAAAGGCAACAAAACTGTGACTAAAAGTGACAAACATGACTAAAAGTGACAAAAAAAGCATCTAAAGGCAACAAAACTGTGACTAAAAGTGACAAACGTGACTAAAAATGAGAAAAAAAGCATCTAAAGGCAACAAAACTGTGACTAAAAGTGACAAACGTGACTAAAAATGAGAAAAAAAGCACCGAAAGGCAACAAAACTGTGACTAAAAGTGACAAACGTGACTAAAACTGAGAAAAAAAGCACCGAAAGGCAACAAAACTGTGACTAAAAGTGACAAACGTGACTGAAAATGAGAAAAAAAGCATCGAAAGGCAACAAAACTGTGACTAAAAGTGACAAACGTGACTGAAAATGAGAAAAAAAGCATCGAAAGGCAACAAAACTGTGACTAAAAGTGACAAACGTGACTAAAAATGAGAAAAAAAGCATCTAAAGGCAACAAAACTGTGACTAAAAGTGACAAACGTGACTAAAACTGAGAAAAAAAGCATCGAAAGGCAACAAAACTGTGTCTGAAAGGGACAAACGTGACTAAAAATGAGTAAAAAAGCATCGAAAGGCAACAAAACTGTGACTAGAAGTGACAAACGTGACTAAAAATGAGAAAAAAAGCAACGAAAGGCAACAAAACTGTGACTAAAAGTGACAAACGTGACTGAAAATGAGAAAAAAAGCATCGAAAGGCAACAAAACTGTGACTAAAAGTGACAAACGTGACTGAAAATGAGAAAAAAAAGCATCTAAAGGCAACAAAACTGTGACTAAAAGTGACAAACGTGACTAAAAATGAGAAAAAAAGCACCGAAAGGCAACAAAACTGTGACTAAAAGTGACAAACGTGACTAAAACTGAGAAAAAAAGCACCGAAAGGCAACAAAACTGTGACTAAAAGTGACAAACGTGACTGAAAATGAGAAAAAGCATCGAAGGCAACAAAACTGTGACTAAAAGTGACAAACGTGACTGAAAATGAGAAAAAGCATCGAAGGCAACAAAACTGTGACTAAAAGTGACAAACGTGACTAAAAATGAGTAAAAAAGCATCGAAAGGCAACAAAACTGTGACTAGAAGTGACAAACGTGACTAAAAATGAGAAAAAAAAGCATCGAAAGGCAACAAAACTGTGACTAAAAGTGACAAACGTGACTGAAAATGAGAAAAAAAGCATCGAAAGGCAACAAAACTGTGACTTAAAGTGACAAACGTGACCAAAACTGAGAAAAAAAGCATCTAAAGGCAACAAAACTGTCACTAAAAGTGACAAACGTGACTAAAAATGAGACAAAAAATTGCACAAACATTACCTAAAGCAACATAAGTGGCTAATAGCGTCAGAAACACGACCAAAACTGACAAAGTGCAACAAAAAAACGACACATGCATGACTAAAAGTGACAAAAAGTGACTAAAGGCAACAAAAACGGGACTAAAAGTGAGGTCTGTCGGGATCAGGCATTGGCAGCAGGTATGGCCACAAAATGTGTCTAAAACTGACAAAAATGCGATTAAAAGTGACAAAAACAAGGCTAAAAATGAAAAAAATTAGACTTAAAGTAACAATAACCCGTGACAAAAAAGATTATTTCATTAGTTTGACGGTTAATGTTTCTGTCTTTTGTCTTTTGTTCTCCTGGTCGTGTTTAAAATGTGAACTTTGAACAGAATCCCACGATTTAAACAATAAACATAAAACACAAAACTAATCACAAAATTGGTTGACAAAAACATGACTTTTTACTTTTAGTTTAGACAAAAACGTGACTTTTTAGTCAAACGTGATGTTTTAGTCACGTTTTGTCAAAAATGTGGCTAAAACTGACAAAATGTGATTAAAAGTGACAAAAACAAGGCTAAAAATGACAAAAGTTAGACTTAAAGTGACAAAAACAATAACCCGTGACCAAGTGACAAAAATTTGACTTAAGGCAACAAAAACGTGACTAAAAGTGACATAAACGTGATTAAAACTGACAAAAACAAGGCTAAAATTGACAAAAATTAGACGTTAAAAATGAAAGTTACAAAAATTAAACGTTCTGAAACCTCTGATTCTTTCATTAGTTCGACAGTTAATGTTTCTGTCTTTTGTCTTTTGTTTTCCTGGTCGTGTTTAAAATGTGAACTTTGAACAGAATCCCATGATTAAAACAATAAACATAAATCTAATCACAAACGGCTCGACGTTCACGGCTTCTTTGGGTGATATTATTCACTAAGTGTAACCTTTCCTCCGCAGCTCTATATTTGTGTCCGTGATCTCAGACTGAATTCCCTTCGGTCTGAACAGGAAGTGTGTGTCGATGCTGAGCGGTCGCCATGGCGCCCGGCTGCGGGGACCAATCACGGCGCGGCGTTCGGAGGGAAAACATCCTCCAGGAGCAACAGCACAGGCCCGTGTTTTTACAGCGAATAAAGAGAGAACGGAGGTCAGACTCGGGCTATTTATGGAACTATTACAACCGTTTCATTCACAAATGTCACACAGAACATCAGATTACAGCATTATTTTATATTTTTGATGTGAATTTCCTCTAAAAATCTATGTTTTTATGCATCGTTTATTCGTTTCTTTAGTTATTTTTTATTCCTGTCCATTTTAAGAATGGTTTTGATTCATGTCTCTTGGATCTTGAATCAGCTCTTGTGTTTTATTTATAGTGTTTAATCATATTATTATTTTATTCTTACATTTTTAAAGGTTAGTGCAGGTTAAGGAACATCTTTTTAATGTAAGTCTTGATATTAATGTCTAATAATCTAAGACAGATTTTTATGATTTTCTATTTTTTACTTTATTTTCTGGGATAAATCCTGCTGTAAATCACATTTTACACCAATCAAGTGTCTTTTTTTTGTGTTTGTGAAGAAAAGTGTAAAAAATCGGTGTAAAATGTCAGACGTCGAGCAGAAACATGTTTATGGCGTCACATTGTGAGACTCAGTTTGCAACATAAAACATAAATCTAATCACAAAATTGGTTGACAAAAACGTGACTAAAACTGACAAAAACGTGACTAAAAGTGACAAAAATGTGGCTAAAACTGACAAAAGTTAGACTTAAAGTGACCAAAACAATAACCTGTGACAAAAGTGAGAAAAATATGACTTAAAGGGGACATATCATGCAAAATCTACTTTTTTGGCCCTTAGATACCTTTTATTGTGTACTGTGGGTGTCTGGTAGTGGCTAAAAGTTGAAATTAATCACTTAAGTAGCTGCAGAGATATATTTATATAAATTTTGCAACATATTTCTCAGTTCGTTCGAATTTCCGCATTATCTGTTACGTATTTTTATCTATCACGTCACAGCGGAACTACTAAACAAGGTCAAGAGCTTCCGGCAGAGACCGCCATCTTTATTTTCCTCGTAGCGATTTTGTAGTCCAAGCGCAAAGATGTCAAAGGTGCGAGTAGACAAGTTAAAATGCTCTGTTCTTGGTTGTGTTACCAGCACAACTCATTACACCGACCGCCTGCATCCGAACAACTGAGATCGGCATGGTTACGTTTTATTTTTCGTGGTGATGTACCACCGACAGTGGGGAAAGTTTAGTTTGTGTGCTAAGCACTTCAAAGAGGAGTGCTTCAGTAACCTCCGCCAGTACAACGAGGGATTTGCTCAAAGATTGCATTTGATCGAAGGGTCAGTTCCTTCGGTCTATGGAGATGACGATATAGTGGAGCGTTAAGTCAAGAAACGCTGAAACACTGTGTATTAGACCTATTTTTTATCCCGTCATTCTTTACCTGTGTGCTGGCCATTTGTGAGGGATTAGCATTACACCTGTAGCTGCCCATCTTTTGCTCGGCTGTTTTCCAGCTGCTTAGGGCACATGTCTTTATATACACATATAATACATTTATTTTTGAGGTTTTCATAAGGCAGAACTCACATCAGACTGCTCGTAGCTGACGTTAGCATGTCGCTAGCATTAGCGCCAAGCGCAAGCATAGCCCGCAGCACCGTAACTACGCTGACTGACTTGACAGTAGCCTTTTCCCCCGGACTGTTGTTGTAGTAAGATGGTAAAGTGAGGGTCCATTAGACAACCTGCTAATATCTGTCACACACAGTTAAGCTAACGGAGCGCGTAGCGAATTACATAGTAGTAAACAAACCATTGAGATGCAGCCATTTGAAGTCTTTGCTGCGGAGGATTGTCTTCTTCGATTTCCTCTTGGTCTGTGTCAGACTCTGGCTCGTGGCTGGATGTTGATTTCTTCGCTTGTTTCCATTTTTCGATTGTCATTCGTTTTTCTAACTCTGGAGAAGTTTTGGATCCGACAGACGGACTGTGTTTGGGACTACAACAATGGCTGAACGGGGCGGAGTCTGCATGCAATGCGCAAGGGAGGGGGTGGGGTGCGAACTAACTCATTTGCATTTAAAGAGACAGTGCCAAAACAAGGCGCTCAAAAGCGCTCCTTACAAAAGGGGTAAAAGAGAGGCATGTAGAAAGAAAATTAGGAGGAATTCAGACTGTAGATTGCAGGTATAGTTTATTTAGACCCCAGGTAAATGTTTTAAATGTTCAAAAGGTGAAAATAAAAGCATGATATGTCCACTTTAAGGCAACAAAACGTGACTCAAAGTGACATAAAAGCATCTAAAACGGACAAAAACGGGATTAAAAGTGACAAAAACAAGGCTGAAAATGACAAAAATTACACTTAACAACAAAACAACGAAACAATCTGTGACACAAATGGCAAAAACGTTCTGAAACCTCTGATTCTTTTATGAGTTTGATGGTTAATGTTTCAGTCTTTTGTTTGTTCTCCTGGTCGTGTTTAAAATGTGATCTTTTAACAGAATCCCATTATTAAATCCCATTATTAAAACAATAACCACAAAATTGGTTGACAAACACGTGACTTTTTAGTCGTGTTTTGTAAAAATGTGGCTAAAAATGTGATTAAAAGTGACAAAAACAAGGCTGAAAATGACAAAAATTACATTTAACAACAAAACAACGAAACAATAACCTGTGACAAAAAATGTTAGTCACAGTTTTTTCTGACGCTTCAAACATCAATTCAACCAAATAAACCTGTGCGCTCGTAGGTTTTTATTGGTCACATAATCATTTCTGTGACATTAGAGGAGTTTGGTGGTTGCTAGGTAACAGTTATGGGATTTCCTAGTGTGATGTCATCATTTACAATCAGGAAGTAGAATTGTAAACCTAAAAATTGGCTAAAAGGGGATAAAAAATCGTAACGGCTTTAAAGGGCTTCTTTAACTAAAATGCAGTTTAGATAAATATATTCAAATTTCTACTGAAATCTTTACAAATTTTACCCCAGTTTAGCTGTTTTTAGGTTTAAAATGTTACTTCCTGGTTGTAAAGTATGACATCACACTAGGAAATTACCATAGCAACCAAACTTAAACTCATCTAATGTCACAGATTTTGTTCATTTGACAAAGAGAAACACATTTGACACCTTTATTTTGTTGAATTAATGTTTAAAGGGTCAAAAAGTCGTTTATTTTGTGTAAATGATGCATGCCCTTTGTCTCACAGTGTGATGTCATCAGTTTGTTTACTTCCTGTATTTGTCAACAGATTTTTCAACTTTTCTCCACAAATAGCAACTTGATTGGTGTAAAACTATAATTTGTATTTACAAGAGGTGTTAATGCACTGAAGAAAGTCAAAATCACAAAATTGTAAAAACCCGTCATACGCACTTTAAGCTAAATGTTAAATATAATTCTCTAAACTGTGATTTAGTAACACAAGTACAGTCTTCATTAAATGACTTCTGCAGCACAAACATCACTGTGTGGTTCATGGTTTAATTATCGTGTTAATTCGTTACAGTTGATTTTATTTCACTTTAGAAACGACTCTTGATGAAAATAATGAAGAAATCAAGTGGATTAGATTAAAACACTATAAATGAAATACAGACTTTCCAGTGTTTGTACACAAAGCGTTGTGTTCCATTAGCTGGTACCATTCCATGAGTTAGCACTAATGCAGTTTCAATGGTAGAGTTAGCATTAGCCTCCAAACTCGTAGGCTTTTTTTTTGAGTAAAACCAGCGCAGAGTTTGAAGACATTACACCTGTAGAAGTGTTCTGTGTAGATTGTTAGCGTTAGCGATTAGCGCCGCGATTAACATGCACGCTAACATGTATGTTGTTTATTTTTGAATTCTTTGGACTATGACAGTAATTATTCACACCAAAGTCTTACAAAGGCATTTTAAAAAGAGAATTTACATTATTTAAGTTTATTTAACCTCACAATAATATAATAATCCATCCATTTTTTTTTGAGTTTTTGTGTATTTTTTGTCTTTTAATCGCTTTGAGAGCAGCCTTTTTTATAAATTGTGCTGTAAAAATAAAGTAGATGGATGAATAAATACAGTATATGTAAAATAAATATATGTGAGATGTATTTATCGTTATATCTATAAAAATCACACTTGTATTTCTTGTTTTTCCATATCCTCAGGGTCTAAGGCCTAAATGTGCCTCTTTCTGATGGTTCCGTTTCCTGGAGGTGAGTTTCTTGTGGGGCTGGAGCTGCGTTTGACCCTGAGGTGACTCCGCTCTGCTCCTGGACACGCGTTTCCTTTGGACCTCGTTAGCGTCACTAATCGGGTTTCCTTCTCCTCCTGTTGATCAACACAATCCGACAAACGCATTCGTACACGTTTGTCGTGACGTGAGGAATGCCACCGGCTCCGGACGACGGCCAAAGCGCCTCAGAGTTTCCTTCGAGGCTCGAGGACGGGAAGAAAGCGCTTCAAAATGTGAGTTTTTGTGACGCGTCGAGCCTGCGCTGATGTAACCCAGATTGATAAAGGTTTAAACCAGGGGTGTCCAAACTTTTCCCATCGAGGGCCACATATTGAAATATAGACCAAGCGGAGGGCCACAAATCAATCATGAAACGTTCAAAAAAGCTGCATTTATCTGATATTTTAAGCTCCACCACATCTACATTCAGTCTCAGTGTCTTAATATCAGGTCTGTGTGGCACCAAAATGTTAGTTATTTAGGTTAGAATTGTAGAAAATCTGAAATGTGCTGTAAATAGTACTTATCAGGACAATGTGGGCCAGTTCACCAGGAAGACTAAGGGCCAAGAAAAATTGGTCTGAGGGCCGCATTTGGCCCCCGGGCCTGAGTTTGGACATGCCTGGTTTAAACCATAGAACTATAATTAAACCTGGAAGATGAATCAAAAATGGCCGCCCTGTTCCTCCCTGTGGCCTGAGCTCATTGGTGCATGACCCCAAAAAAGTTCTTTACTTCTGCATTTACTTCCTGATACGGAGGCGGCCATCTTTGCTTTAGGGCACCACGTGACCACAATCCCCCATGATGCTTTGAGCGACGTGAACGACCAGCAGCTGCATGTTTTTGTGTTAGCGTTAGCTTGTGTGATTGTAATTGTGTTCTTCATGTTAGACACACGTGAAGCGTCTGAAATGAAATAAAATACAACTTACAGGTGTCTCTAGTCGAGCCTTTTCCACGAGCTTCTGTTTGTATCGTCCGACGCTCGTTCACGTGACTCACACATGTTTGTGTGACATCACTTCAGATAAAAACGGTAATTTCTGTGATTTTAGAAACGGTAGAAAAGAACATTTCCTTCTATTTTATTTAAATACCGATAATAATTCAGTCCTGTCTGTGATTATAATGTGCAATGATAGAAAAAGGCTGGGCCCAAGAGGCTGCAGTACCTCACACGACCACTAATCAATCTGGGACACAGACAGAGGGGGCGTGGCTTATCCAGTTCATTTAATACATCCATGGTTTAAACCCATCCAGACTTAGACTGCGTGGGTTCTACAGTGTGATTGTGATTCACGCGAGCCTTTTCCTCGACTGAATCAGTCAAAGTCCCTGTGGGTCCAGAGCGGTGACAGGTCCAGGTCCAGACACAGGATCTGAGCTCAGACCTGTCCATCTCATCCACTTTATCCACTCGCCGTGAACCACAACAGTCGGACATCTTTCATTCACGAGAGACGAGAGGAAAACCGATTTGGGAATTCTAGTTTTGCAACGGAAAGTTCAAGGGCAGCGGAGATTCTACAAGTCAGAAATCAAGATAAATAACGATTGAACATAAACTTCTGTCCTGAAACATAAAGCATAAGTCCAGGACGAAACCTGGGCTCAACCTGGACTAAACCAGGACGAAACCTGGGCTCAACCTGGACTAAACCAGGACTAAATCGGGACTAAACCGGGACGAAACCAGGACTAAACCAGGACTAAATTAACAGGACTAAACTTGATATAAACCAGGACTTAACCAGGTCTAAACCTTGACTTAACCAGGACTAAATCTGGACTGAACTGGGATGAAACTGGGACTAAACTGGGACAAAACCATGATTAAACCAAGACTAAACAAGGACTGAACCAGGACAAAACAAGGACCAAACATGGTCTAAACCAGGACTAAAGCAGGACAAAACACGGACGAAACTGGGACTAAACCAGGACTAAAATTAACAGGACTAAACATGATATAAACCAGGATTTAACCAGGATAAAATCTGGACTGAACTGGGATGGAACAAGGTCTAAACCGGGACTAAACCAGGACATAACCGGGACTAAACAAGAACTAAACAAGGACCAAACATGGTCTAAACCAGGACTAAACACGGCCTAGACCAGGACTAAAGCAGGACTAAACACGTACTGAATCGGGACTAAACCAGGACTAAACCAGGACAAAATAAACAAGGACTAAACATGATATAAACCTTGACTTAACCAGGACTAAATCTGGACTGAACCGGAATGAAACTGGGACTAAACTGGGACAAAACCATGATTAAACCAAGACTAAACAAGGACTGAACCAGGACAAAACAAGGACCAAACATGATCTAAACCAGGACTAAACCAGGTCTAAAGCAGGACTAAATTAACAGGACTAAACTTGATATAAACCAGGACTTAACCAGGTCTAAACCAGGACTTAACCAGGACTAAATCTGGACTGAACTTGGATGAAACAGGGACTAAACTAGGACAAAACCATGATTAAACCAAGACTAAACAAGGACTAAACAAGGTCTAAACCGGGACTAAACAAGGTCTCATCCGGGACTGAACCGAGACTCAACCAGGACAAAACCGGGACAAAACCGGGACTAAACAAGGACCAAACATGGTCTAAACCAGGACTAAACACGGCCTAGACCAGGACTAAATCAGGACTAAACACGTACTGAATGGGGACTAAACCGGGACTAAACCAGGACAAAATAAACAAGGACTAAACATGATATAAACCTTGACTTAACCAGGACTAAATCTGGACTAAACTGGGACAAAACCATGATTAAACCAAGACTAAACAAGGACTAAACAAGGTCTAAACCGGGACTAAACCAGGACAAAACCGGGACTAAACAAGGTCTAATCCGGGACTGAACCGAGACTAATCCAGGACAAAATAAACAAGGACTAAACATGATATAAACCTTGACTTAACCAGGACTAAATCTGGACTGAACTGGGATGAAACAGGGACTAAACTGGGACAAAACCATGATTAAACCAAGACTAAACAAGGACTGAACCAGGACAAAACAAGGACCAAACCAGGTCTAAAGCAGGACTAAACCAGGCCTAAAGCAGGACTGTTTCTGGGTGTAAAGAGAACCCACCTGACGTCGTTTTGCTGCGGGGGTTTCTTCTGTCCCACCAGGTTCACGGTCCGAGCCTGGATCGGCTTCTCCTCCCTGAAACACACACAGGGTTTAGACTCAAACAGTCCCTCTGAGGCCCTCCCACGAGTCTGGACTCCAAACCAGGACTAAACTGAACGCGCGACTGGTTTAGTCCTTACATTAATCCCATGTTTAGTCCTTGGTCTAGTCCATGAATCTCTGATCCAGGTTTAGTTCTTGATAAGTTTTGGTTGAGTCCTGCATTAGTCCATGAATAAATGATGGTTTAGTCCTTGGTTTAGTCTCTGATTTTAGTCTCGTTTCGGTTCTGGTCCTGGTTTAGTCTCAGTCTCTGGTTTAATCCTGGTTTAGTCCTGGTTTAATCCTGGTTTTGTCCTGGTTTAGTCCTGGTTTAGTGCCTTGTTTAGTCTCAGTCTCTGGTTTTAGTCTTGGTTTAGTCTTGGCTTAGTCCATAATAGTCCTGATAGTCTGTGATTAGACCTGTTTAAGTCCTGGTGGAGTCTCTAGTTTTAGTCCCTGGCTCAGTCCTGGTCCAGTCCTGGTTTAGTCCTGGTCCAGTCCTGGTTCAGCCCTGGTTTAGTCCTGGTTCAGTCCTTGGTTTAGTCATGGTTTGGTCTTGGTTTAGTCCTTGGTTTAATCCTTGGTTCAGTCCTGGTCCAGTCCTGGTTTAGTCCTGGTTCAGTCCTGGTTCAGTCCTTGGTTTAGTCCTGGTTTGGTCTTGGTTTAGTCCTTGGTTTAATCCTTGGTTCAGTCCTGGTCCAGTCCTGGTTTAGTCCTGGTCCAGTCCCGGTTCAGTCCTGGTTCAGTCCTGGTTTAGTCCTGGTCCAGTCCTGGTTTAGTCCTGGTCCAGTCCTGGTTTAGTCCTGGTTCAGTCCTGGTTCAGTCCTACATTTGCTCTTGAATCTCACATAGACCTGGTTTAGACCTGGTTTAGAGCTGGTTTAGTTCTGGGTTAGTCCTGAACCCAGACCCTTGCACATGGTCCAGGTCCAGGTCCAGGTCCAGGTTCAGTCCAGATTGTCACGGCTCGGTTTGGTGTGGGATTCAAACACTTCAGGTTTTCTCACTTTAAGGCTTTTGTTTGTGTCTTTAGAAAAACTGTGAAATAAAATGTGTTAAAGACACAAACCGAGTGATTAAAATAGAACAAACAATACATTTAATATTAGCATTTTACATCCACATCCTTTAGACCTGGTTTAGTCCTGGTTTAGTCCTGGTTTAGTCCTGGTTTAGTCCTGGTTTAGACCTGGTTTAGACCTGGTTTAGGCCTGGTTTAAGCCTGGTTTAGACCTGGTTTAGGCCTGGTTTAGACCTAGTTTAGACCTAGTTTAGTCCTGGTTTAGTCCTGGTTTAGTCCTGGTTTAGACCTGGTTTAGACCTGGTTTAGGCCTGGTTTAAGCCTGGTTTAGACCTGGTTTAGGCCTGGTTTAGACCTAGTTTAGACCTAGTTTAGTCCTGGTTTAGTCCTGGTGTAGTCCTACTTTAGACATGGTTTAGTCTTGGTTTAGACCTAGTTTAGTCCTGGTTTTGCACTGGTTTAGTCTTGGTTTAGTCCTGGTTCAGTCCTGGTTTAGACCTGGTTTAGTCCTGGTTTAGTCCTTGTTTAGACCTGGTTTAGTCCTGGTTTAGATTTGGTTTAGACCTGGTTCAGACCTGGTTTAGTCCTGGTTTAGTCCTGGTTTTGCAGACTCTCCTCCGCTGCTCTCTTCCTTGTCCCCCTCTTTTCTCTCTCTCCCTTCTCTCCTCTTTTTCCTCTTCCTCACCTCCCACACGTGTCCTTCCTTGTCTCCCTCTTCACCTCGCCTCCCTCCCTCCCCCTCCTTTACTCCCCCTCTTGTCTCATCTCTCTCTCTTCTTCTTTTCTCCTCCTCTATTTTCTCTCTCTCTCATCTTCTTTTTTGCCTTCTCTCTCTCCTTTCCTTCCTTCCTCTCTCCCTCCTCCCTCATCTTCGTCTCTCTCCCCCCCTCTGTCTCTTCCTACATTTCCTCCCCTCTCTCCCTCATTCATCTTCATCTCCTCCATCTCTCCCTTTCCTCCTTCTCCCTCTTTCCCTCCTTCTCCCCCTCTCTCTCTTTTCTCTCTCCCCACCCCCCCCTCTCTCCTCCCCTTCTTTCTCTCCCTCTCTCTCTCCCCCTTCTCTCCCTCCTCCTTCCCTCCATTTCCCCCCCTTAATTCATCTCCATCTCTTCCATCTCTCCCTCTCCTCAGCCTTCTCTCTCTATCCTCCTTCTCCCTCTCTCTCCGCCTCTTCACTCTTTTCCCTCTCTCACCCCCTCTCCTCCCCCCTCTCTCCCCTCTCCCTCTCCTCCCCCTCTAGCTCTCTCTCCTCCTTCGCTCCACTTTCTCCCCCCTTCATTCCTCTCCATCTCTTCCATCTCTTCCCTTTGAGCCTCCTCTCTCTTACCTCCCTCTCTCCTTCTCACTCTCTTTTTCTTTCTTGTCCCGTTCTTTTCCTTCTCTCCCCCTTTCTCCCTCTCTCTCCCCCTCTCTCTCTCTCCCCCTTCTCTCCACTTTCTCCCCCCCTTCATTCATCTCCATCTCCTCCATCTCTCCCTTTCCTCAGCCTCCCCCCCTCTCTCCCCTCCCTCCCCCTCTCTCCTCCCTCTCCCTCCTCCTCTCTCCTCCCTCTCTCCCCCTCCCTCCCCCTCTCTCCGCCCTCTCTCTCCCCCTCCCCCTCTCTCTCCTCCTTCTCTCCACTTCCCCCCCTTCATTCATCTCCATCCCCTCCATCTTTCCCTTTCCTCAGCCTCCTCCCTCTCCCTCCCTCTCTCCCTCACCCTCTATCCCTCCCTCTCTCCCCCCTCCTCCCCCCTCTCTCCTCTCCCTCTCTCCCCCTCTCTCTCTCCTCTCCCTCTCTCTCTCTGCCTCCTCCTTCTCTCCACTTTCTCCCCTCTTCATTCATCTCCATCTCCTCCATCTCTCCCTTTCCTCAGCCTCCTCCCTCTCCCTCCCTCTCTCCCCCCTCTCTCCCCCTCTCTCTCTCCCTCTCTCCCCTCTCCCCCTCTCTCTCCTCTCCCCCTCTCTCTCCTTCTTCTCCCTTTCTCCCCCCTTCATTCATCTCCATCTCCTCCGTCTCTCCCTTTCCTCAGCCTCCTCCCTCTCCCTCCCTCTCTCCCTCTCCCTCCTCCCTCTCCCTCCCTCCCCCTCTCTCCCCCCTCCCTCTCTCTCCTTTTCCCTCTCTCTCCTTCTTCTCCCTTTCTCCCCCCTTCATTCATCTCCATCTCCTCCATCTCTCCCTTTCCTCAGCCTCCTCCCTCTCCCTGCTCCCTCCCTCCCTCTCTCCCTCCCTCTATCCCCCCCCCCCCCCCCCTCTCTCTCTCCCCCCTCTCTCCCCCCTCTCTCTGGTAGATTACAGGAAGTCTTAAGTCGCACGTATATGGGCCGTTTCCCTCTTTAGATGCTGTGAATCGATATGCAGCGCCGGCTTCTTTCTCGGATCTTAAAATAGCAGCAGGAGCGCTGGGTTTGGTCACGGGGAGCGCGCCGCGGCTGCAGCGGGACGGACGGGGACAACTGCACCACTCCGGACGCACCGCTGCATTTACACTACACCGTGACACGTTTGAACCAGAGGAGGACCACGAGACGGTGTGTGAAGACGTTAAAATGGCAGCAGAATGTGAAGAAAAAACTTGAATAGAAGCAAAAATGAACGAGAGCGCGGCATTTTCAGAGATTAAACGACGTCTGATCTAAAGAGTGAAGGTTTGGAGTCGTTTTAACGCAAAAGTAAGCAGCAGGTTTTTAATTTACAGTCAATTAGAACTAAACCTGGAACTAAACCTGGAACTAAACCTGGAACTAAACCTGGAACTAAACCTGGAACTAAAACCCAGATTAAACCAGGAACTAAACTGGAACTAAATCTGGAACTAAACCAGGAACTAAACTGGAACTAAATCTGGAACTAAACTGGAACTAAATCTGGAACTAAACCAGGAACTAAACTGGAACTAAACCAGGAACTAAACCTAGATTAAACCTGGAACTAAACCTGGAACTAAACCTGGAACTAAACTGGAACTAAACCTGGAACTAAACCTGGAACTAAACCTGGAACTAAACCTGGAACTAAACCCAGATTAAACCTGGAACTAAACTGGAACTAAATCTGGAACTAAACCAGGAACTAAACTGGAACTAAATCTGGAACTAAACCAGGAACTAAACTGGAACTAAATCTGGAACTAAACCAGGAACTAAACCTAGATTAAACCTGGAACTAAACCTGGAACTAAACTGGAACTAAATCTGGAACTAAATCTGGAACTAAACCTGGAACTAAACCTGGAACTAAACCTGGAACTAAACTGGAACTAAATCTGGAACTAAACCAGGAACTAAACCTAGATTAAACCTGGAACTAAACCTGGAACTAAATCTGGAACTAAACCAGGAACTAAACCTAGATTAAACCTGGAACTAAACTTGGATTTAATTAGATTAAACCTGGAACTAAACCTGGAACTAAATCTGGAACTAAACCTGGAACTAAATCTGGAACTAAACCAGGAACTAAACCTAGATTAAACCTGGAACTAAACCTAGATTAAACCTGGAACTAAACCTGGAACTAAATCTGGAACTAAACCAGGAACTAAACCTAGATTAAACCTGGAACTAAACTTGGATTTAATTAGATTAAACCTGGAACTAAATCTGGAACTAAACCAGGAACTAAACCTGGAACTAAACCTGGAACTAAACCCAGATTAAACCTGGAACTAAACTGGAACTAAATCTGGAACTAAACCAGGAACTAAACCTAGATTAAACCTGGAACTAAACCTGGAACTAAATCTGGAACTAAACCAGGAACTAAACCTAGATTAAACCTGGAACTAAACTTGGATTTAATTAGATTAAACCTGGAACTAAACCTGGAACTAAATCTGGAACTAAACCTGGAACTAAATCTGGAACTAAACCAGGAACTAAACCTAGATTAAACCTGGAACTAAACCTGGAACTAAAACGGATTAAACCTGGAACTAAACCTGGAACTAAACCTGGAACTAAACCTGGAACTAAACCTAGATTAAACCTGGAACTAAACCTGGAACTAAAACGGATTAAACCTGGAACTAAACCTGGAACTAAACCTGGAACTAAACCTAGATTAAACCTGGAACTAAATTTTGATTTAATTAGATTAAACCAGGAACTAAACCTGGAACTAAACCTAGATTAAACCTGGAACTAAACCTGGAACTAAACCTAGATTAAACCTGGAACTAAACCTGGAACTAAACTTGGATTTAATTAGATTAAACCAGGAACTAAACCGGGAAATAAACCTGGAACAAAATGTGGAACTAAACCTAGATTAAACCAGGAACTAATCTGGGAAATAAACCTGGAACTAAACCTGGATTTAAAGTAAGCAGCAGTTTTTAATTTCCAGGATAAAAATGTTCATTTGTTTTAGCTTTTCTAATACAAAGAATGGATTAAAAAATCGCCTCAATATTGTATTTGAGCTTCACAAAAAGTCACACAAATGTGTGGTTAAATCTGTAATATATCTGCAGATAAAATGAAAAACTATTGTAGGATCAACGTTTCTGTGAGGGTTTGTCCAGTAAAAGCTAAAAATCAAGATAAAAATGCTGATTGTGTGTCATAAAGTGCTTTAAAACTCCAGTAAATGCAGTAAAAAGTGCTTTTACTGCCACAAAACCACCTGCATTTTTCATATTTAGTGATAATCTGAGGTTAATCCCAGTTTCCACAGTGAAATCACATTATGTTCCACTGAAACCTTTGGGAACATTCTGGAATTTAGAATGTTTTTGTTCTCAAACTTTATATTCAACAACAAAAAGGTTTAAAAATCGTAATGCAGAGCTGTTTTAAAGGCCCTGTTTATGATGTAATCCCGCTCTACATAATCTCATCTCTTTATCAAAATCATCCCTGGAGTTGGGTTCAGTTTCTCCAGAATAAACTCCTTTGTGTTTTTAAAATTAAAACACTTTTCAGGCAAAAAGTCAAAATCAGAAACAAATTCGACTTCCAAGAACTGATTCTAAATGTGACGAAGGGCTAATCTAAACCTGGAAATTATCCTGGAACCTTTAAACCTGGATTAAACCTTGAACTAAACCTGGATTTAAATTTTGAATAAAACTGGAATTTAAACCGGATTAAACCAGGAACCTGAAAATAAACCTGGATATAAATTTAAAAATAACCTGGAAATAAACCTGGAACTAAACCAGGAACTAACCCTGGATTAAATCAGAAACTAAACCTGGATTTAAACCTGAGATTAACCTGGAACTAAACCTGCAAAATGAACCTGGATCTAAACTTGAAATAAACCTGGAATTGAACCTAGAATTAAACCCAGAACTAAACCTGGAAATACACCGGGAAATAAACTTGAAGTAAACCAAGAAATACACAATAAACCTGGAATTAAACCTGTGTTTAAACCAGATTAAAACCAGGAAATAAACCTGGATTAAATCTCAAATTAATCCAGAACTAAACCTGTATTAAATCTTGAGTTAATTCGGAACTAAACCTGGATTAAACCTGGAACTAAACCTAGAAATAAAAATAATAAACCTGGAACAAAACCTGAAATTAAACCAATATAACTCTAATTAAACCTGGATTAAACCTGGAACTAAACCTGGAAATAAATCTATATTTAAACAGGATTTAAACCCGGAAATCGGCCTGGGTTAAACCGGATTAAAACCTGGAATTAAACCTATATTTAAACCTGGAAATAAACCTGGATTAAATCTGGAGTCAATTCAGAACTAAATTTGTATTAAATCTTGAGTTAATTTGGAACTAAACCTGGATTAAACCAGCAACTAAACCTGGATTAAACCAAGAATTAAACCTGGACTAAACCTGGAAATAAAAAAAATAAACCTGGAACAAAATCTGAAATTATACCAGATATAACTCTAATTAAACTTGGATTAAACCTGGATTAAACCTGGAAATAAAAAATAAACCTGGAACTAAATCTATATCCAAACAGGATTTAAACCCGGAAATCGGCCTGGATTAAACCAGATTAAAACCTGGAATTAAACCTGGAACCAAATTTAGAAATGGAACCAAACCAGGACTGAATGTGAACTACATTTGTCTGACATTTCCTCGAAAACATGACCAAACAAAGAGCTTGTGTTTGTCTGAACCGAGACTAAAACTGACGGCTGCTGATCACACTTTAACCAACTTTAACCATTATTTTTAACTCATTTTGATCAAAAACAGGTTGAAATCTGGGACTAACAGCTTCTACACAGAGAATATTTATGAATAAAGTGTGTTTTGGATGAAAAATCTGACTTTTTTTGACATTTAGATTTAATAATGTCACTGTGTTTGTTAGAAAAGCTCTGCTTGTGTGTTTTAGAGTCTGTTCAGTGGAAATAAACAGCACAAAACACTACGGTACAATTATTTCAATCGTTGACTCATTGTTTCAGTCAATCGTTGCAGCTCTATTTTTGAGAGTTTTCAATATTTAACTTTGTCAGAAAAGAAGAAAATCTAACCATTTAATTCTGTGTTATGGAGTTTCTGCTTTTGAGAACGAACAATTCACTGTGTTCTCTGTGTTTGCAGCAAAACTTTAGCAAAAATGTCTTCAAGGAAAAGTAAAAGTATCACATAAAAAGTGTTGAAGTAAATATGTACTTTAAGAGTTTTGAAGCTAGTTTTCCTGTTTTTCCTCAAACGTGGGACTAAAACGAGCCTCAAACTGAAGCTGTTTCTGATCCTTTGACACAAACTATTGACCTTATTCTGCCCCGCCCACTTTTGCAGTTTTTTGCACTTTTGTTGTAAACGCACTTCCGTTTGACGAGAACTCCGTTAAAGCTAATGACGAACGAGGGAAAAGTCTGACACTAAAATGTTACATAAAGTAGATTGATTTGTGTAAAATGTTTAATGAACACGAGCAACAACAAGTCACAACACAACGATTTCCTGAAAACGTCTTTTTAGTCGAGTAGAACTTATTTTCTGTTGAGCTCGTCTGCTCCGTGTGAACTACAACGGAAACAAGACGACGGCGCGTACGACAACTTCAGGAATAAAGTGAATTGTCTGACTCTTTGTGAAGCTCAGACTCTGGAGTTTTGTGTCTGTCTGTCTCTGTCTCTGATTCCACTGAAACAAGCTCCGCCCACAGGAACATCATTTTCTTTGTTAAATCTATGAAGAAGTGAAGCTGTGTCTGTAGAGTTTGTCTGATTGACACTTGGGGCTTTTGTTGGTTTTGACAATTTCTCTTTCAAAGCTGAAGCCAATTTAACAAAAAAAAAAAAAAAAAGAGTTTTAGGGACTTGTAAGTAAAAAAGTCCAGGCAGAATCCATAAAAGTCTTGAATTTTGTGCTTTTGGAGAACAATCTGACTCTAATTCATCCCAGAATGTTTGATTTAACTGTAAATAGGAGAGTTACAGGCTTTCTTTTCATATTGAACACGTCCATCAGCTGATAGTTTCCTTTTATCAGATGTGGATAAAAAGGAATAAATTAATAAAAGTCCAGCGTCCCATCGACGGGACGCCAGAATCACAGCAGGTTTTAAGAGTCAAATGGGATGATTTTGATGAAGAATTTTGCTGATTTTCGGTCAAAGGAAGCAACTGAATCCATTTGTTAACTTCGGTTTATGGACGTATTTCTGTTTTCTCAAAGACGGGACTTGAACTCAAAACCTTCTGGCGAAACGTCTTCACAAACAAGACAAACCCGAATCATTTAAATCCAGGAGAAAGCACAAATGTGAAAAGTGTCCACAGTAAAATGGACGTAACTAAAGCACAAATACTTCAAACTTTATTTAAGAACAGTGTTTTTACTTTCACTTTCCACGACTGCAGCGATTATTCAAACGTCTCAAACACCAGGCTCTGTTTCAGCAAAAAGTCACATTTGTTGTTCCTCTTTTTCCACAGTTCGGTGCAATCGATCTTTTGTTTTTTACACTTTATCATTTCACTGCAGACACTCGTGACATTCCTCCTTCATTCTGACTCTTTTGTGTCCGAACACAAACCAACAACCGACAACCGACAATCTGAGACTCAACAAGATTCTGACTCAACGGACACAAGGATTTGACAAAAACGCAACTAAAACAACAAAAACATGACTAAAAGTGACAAAAATGCAAATAAAAGCAACAAAAATGCGACTTAAAGTGACAAAAATACACATAAAAGTGACAAAAATACAAATAAAAGCGACAAAAAGGCGACTTAAAGTGACAAAAATACACATAAAAGTGACAAAAATACAAATAAAAGCGACAAAAAGGCGACTTAAAGTGACAAAAATGCAACTAAAAGCAACAAAAACGTGACTAAAAGTGACAACAATGCGACAATGTGACAAAAACGTGACAAAAACGCAACTAAATGTGACAAAAGCAACTAAAACGTGACAAAAACGCAACTAAATGTGACAAAAGCGACAAAAACGTGACTAAAAGCTTAAAAAATGCAACTAAATGCAACAAAAACGCAAATAAAAGTGACAAATACACAACTAAAAGCGACAAAAACAAAAGTGACAAAAACGTGACTTAAAGCAACAAAAACGCGAGAAAAACACAACTAAAAGCGACAAAAATGCAACTAAAAGTGACTAAAACGTGACTAAAAGCAACAAAAACGTGACTAAAAGCGACAAAAATGCAACTAAAAGTGACAAAAACGCGACTAAAAGTGACAAAAACACGGCTTAAAGCGACAAATACAAAACTAAAAGCTACAAAACACAACTAAAAGTGACAAAAACGCAACGAAAAAGGGACAAACGCATGACTAAAAGCGTAGTCTATATCTTAACAGTGACGTTCTTAGTCGACGTCAAATGAATATTTCTATTGAACATTTAGTCTTTAAACACATTTTTAACCAAATAAAGGTGGAAAGACTGGACTGAAGGCTGAAGGAGTAAAGTGCACCATTAATGAACATTTGAAATAGTTTATCCTTTTTTTTTTTTTTGATATTTTGACTTAAAAATTACACTTTGTCTCCAAACGCATCTGGAGTTTGTAGCTTTTACACACGGTTTTTAACACTTTAGTTTTTTTGTTTTATATGTGGAATTTATTTGCGATTTTGTCTCTTTTAGTCACGTTTTTGTTGCTTTTAGTTGCATTTTTTTCACTTTAAGTCGCGTTATTGTCGCTTTTATTTGTATTTTTGTCACTTTTAGTTATGTTTATGTTGTTTTTAGCCAAATTGGTGTCACTTACAGTTTCATTTTTGTCGCTTTTATTTGTATTTTTGTCACTTTTAGTCATGTTTTTGTTGTTTTTAGCCAAATTGGTGTCACTTACAGTTTCATTTTTGTTGCTTTTAGTTGTGTTTTTGTCACTTTTAGTCAAATCCTTCGGTCCGTTGTGTCAGAATCTTGATCTTTTTGATATTTTGACTTTAAATGACACTATCGTTGTTACAGAAGTTCTTTTCCAGACGTGTTTTAGAGTCTGTTTAGTCCAGATCATTAATAAAATATGATACAACTTACAATTATTTCAATAAATCGTTCATTTTGGAGTTGACAGCGATTCAGCCGCTGCCCCAAAGTCTTCCTCAAATGTAAAAGTAAAGAGTGAAGACGAGAACTAAAGCATTTGGAAAAGCAAAACAAACAAAAGGGAAGCAGTGCAAACGAGGCTAAAAACAGTAGCAAAGGCAAAACGAACAAAATAAAGACGTTTTGTGTGGAATTCTGGTCCCTTCTGTCCAATTGTTCATTCGTTGTTTGAAATATCTGTCCATTTATTCATATTCTAGTCCTCACTGCTCAGTTTTATGGTGTTTTTCTGAGCAAAATATCACATTAAACTATTTTAATTGCTAAATGAACTGAGTTTAGAAGGACTTTAGACAAGTTTTAAAGTAAACAGACACTGACTTTTGGGATTTGGGGCACGTTTTATCGCCCAGAGTCTCAGCACAGAATAATGTATTTAACAATGAATAACAAAGATGTGCTTTAAGGTGAGACACTCTTTTTTTTGGTCACTTTTCTCTCTCACATCTCGACTTTCATGTGGAAACAACAAACTTGTCCAATCTGCTCCTGATGTTTGATTTCTCTGGGACGTTGTTTTCTCCAAAAGCACGTTTGTCCCACAGAGACACAAAGACGAGCCTTAAAGCAGCTCCTGCACAAACTGTACAAACTGGACTCAACAAGATTCAACACAACGGACTCAAGGATTGGACAAAAACGCAACTGAAAGCGACAAAAACGTGACGAAAAGTAACAAAAAACGCAACCAAAAACAACAAAAACGTGACTAAAAGCAACAAAAATGTGAAAAAAGCGACAAACTCCAAAGCACATTTTCTCCAAAAGCATGTTTGTCCCAGAGACACAAAGACCAGCCTTAAAGGAGCTCCTGCACAAACTGTACAAACTGGACTCAAGCTTCTGATACGACAAGAGAATTTGACAAAAACGCAACTGAAAGCGACAAAAATGTGATGAAAAGTGACAAAAATGCAACTAAAAACAACAAAAATGTGAAAAAAGCGACTAACTCCAAAGAACATTGATTAAAGCATGTTTGTCCCAGAGACACAAAGACGAGCCTTAAAGCAGCTCCTGCACAAACTGTACAACCTGGACTCAAGATTCAACACAACGGACTCAAGGATTTGTTCAGATCTGATTCTAACACACATTTATTACAGTTTTAGGGGGAAATGAGGCGACATTTGAATTTTTAGGGCAATTTTCAGTCCAATGTAGTTTACTTAAAAACTAAATAAAACTCCAAAATCCACTCTGTACATTCTGACGAAATGAACCAAGAAATTTAAACCTGGTTCTGTGCATTTTTCAGATTGAAATCTCGTTGCCATTTTCACATAAAATGCCTCAAAACATGACATGATGAAAAACATTGAACACATATTTTTCTTACATTTTTGTGACTAAACAGCAGGAGAAGTTTAACATTGATATCTTTAAATTTAAGATCTTTTCCTGTTTCACTGCAGCGTCTCGACTTAAATCTTAATCTTTACGCTGACGATTCTGTGTGAAATGATTTGTTTCTCGTTTAAATCTACGTCAAACTCTGACTTGAAGAGTTAATTTGCAGGAAACAAACATTCCACACACGTATTACTTTGTAGTTGATGTTTATTTCACTAAAGTCGATGCAGTTTCTCAGGTTTTCGTGTTTTCTCGCCTTCAGTTCTCGAGTTAAAGAGACTGATTTAACCTGGAAAGTCACAAAGGACAAAAGTAAAAGCTGTTCTTGGATGATTTTATGCGTCTGAGCTTTACTTTAGTTCATTTTACTCTGGACACTTTTACTTGTTTCTTTCACTTATTTCTTTCTGCTTTATTTTTAAACACATTTGACGACATCCTGCAAAAGCCTTTGAGTTTTAGTCCCAGTTTTTCGCAAATTAAATGCAAGAAACAACAAGAAATGGATTCAGTCGCTTCGGTCGATGAAAAATGAGCCTGTTTTTTATCGAGTCGATGCCGTGACGACGACATTTGACCCGTTAACGGTTCAAAAACATGTGTGAAAACCCGACTTTGACTTTTTTCAACACTTTAACTTTTATTTTATCATTAAATCTGACCCTTTTTCTTCGACGTAAAGGTGCACTGTGGAACTTTTGACCCTCGTGTCATCTCCATGGAGATGTCAATGGTCTGCAGTCGGCGTTAAATGTGTCAGATTAAACGGGATCAAGTCACGAGTCAGATCTGTGTAATAACGACGATAATGCACAGGATTAAAGCACTTTTCACGACGTTCAAAGACAAACACATCCTGAAAATAATTAGATAAACTTTATTATTGATCTCGGTCTTTGTTTTCAAGGTATTTATATCAAATAAACCTGTAAAGTGTTTAGTCGTGGGCTCTTTTTATGACTTTATGTCAGTTTTCTTTTCTGTTTTTAATCTTCTGTAACTTTATGTCACTTTAGATCTTGTGTCTTTTTCATAGTTTGTGGTTATATATGACTTCCATTAATTTATACAAACTCTTTTTATCTGTAGCTATGAATAAAATTACCTGAATCTGAAATAGAATAAATGCAAAATGGACCTGTTTAATGTCATATTGTGGAACATTTCAAGCCAAAGAACAAACACCAGGAGCCGATCACGAGCAGAGAACGTTCAGCTGTAACTGACCTTAAAGTCAAACCACAGCCTCAAGAACGATTAACGCTCCCAAAGCTTCATCTGAAGTTAAAGCCTCAGGGTCTCACTTTATTTTGTGACTAAAATCCAACTTTTGATCAGTGTTTAAAAGTTCTGTTCAGGAAACATTCCCAGAACATTCAGAGTGTTCCTTCACTTCACGTTCACTGAAGCTTCTCTAAAGGTTTGTTCAAACTAAATGTAACGTTTAACAAACTATTTGAACTTCCTGCAGACTCTTTACAACGACCGAGGGTTTAATTTTAGAATCAGACTATTGTAAAAACACTGCTGCAGCTTCACTTTGTAAAGAGCAGGCGTCTGATCCAGAGCAGAAAAGTTCCACAGTGCACCTTTAAGTCCCTGTCCTGAATCTGAACAAACTCCATGCACTTCCTCCAGCCCCGCGCCGCCTCGGGCCTCGCTCTGCCGCCTCACAGCCTCCTCCTCCGGCCCTGCTCGCACTCCTCCCGCTCCCCAGCCCTGACTCCCGGCTCTTACTTCAGCATCGCCTCCTCCTTCGCCTCCTCCTCGCGCTGCCGCGCCAGCACCGCCAGGATGATCTTGCGCTCGTCCTCGGTCAGGTGGCTCAGGTCCGGCTCGGGCACGGCCTGAGCGAGCGGCGGCCGAGGACCACCGCCTCTGGGCCCCACGGACGCGAACATCCCCGCAACACGCGCCTCACGCTCGGGCCTTTAGTGCTCCTGCTTCGCCGCGTCCTCCTCCTCTTCCTCCTCCGCCGCCGCGCCTCCTCCTCCTCCTGTCGCTTCGCAAACCGCCACAGCCAAGCCAAGCGGCCCACGGATCACGACATGGCCCCGGGACGGCGACGGAGCGGCGTTAGCGGCAGATGCGGGGGTCCCATGGCGGCGTAAAGAGGCGGCAGAAGCGGTGGAAGAAGCGGTGAGGGAGAAAAAACGCCTTCTTCTTCACGGAACGCTCGCCTCTTCCATTTTACGCGTCTGGATCGTTGTCAGCGTTGCGAAAAAGCGCAGCATCTCCCGCTCCATCGGCGCGGCGCGGCTGGAATTAGCTCGGTTGGGCTCGGTTTGGCTCGGATGGCACCCCCCCACCCCCCGCCCCTCCACCGCGGCGCTCTTCACGGTGAGTCCATGTCGCTTTCCTCCGCGGCGGACGGTGACGCGCGGCCGGGCTCCTGCGCTCCTGCCCCGGTGCTGCCGCTCGGTGCTGAGGTGGGCGGTGTACGGTGGCGGTGGTGAGGGCGCAGCGGGGTCCGTGAGCGCAGCAGCGGTGAGTCCCGGGTGCTGGAGGCCGGGGAAGGCGCGCCTCGGGGCGGACGCGGCGCTCGGGTTTGACGCTCGGAGCTCGGGGCGGCGCTGGTGAAGACGGTGCCCGGTGCCGCTGCTGCTGCTGCTGCTGCTGCCAGGAGACGGACCGTCAATGGGACCGCAGCCCCTCCGAGCGCGCGCACCGTGCTTCCTGCGGCGGGGGCGCGCATGCAGCTCTCATTTCAGAATGAGGGGCGCGCTCACGACACGCTACGGCACGCACTGGGGACGCACCGGGGACGCACGCTGCTGCTTCTTATAAAACTCCACGGAGCTGGATTTATGAATGTGGCTCGTGTGTCACAGAGGCATGAGCTGCACGTTCCCCTCATTTACATCCGGGACTCTCTCTCTTCACTGCTCGTTCTTTGGCACAGATTTTTTTTACAGAAACATGAAATCATAAAACGAGGCCAAATAAAGTCCACCGTGGATTCGCTGCAGGAATCGAACCCATCCACATCTACTGAGAACCAAAACAAAAGGCCTCTGGAAGTTTAGACGCGTCTGTGTTTTCAGCACCATGGCCAGCTCCGGGGCAGAGACGCAAATCAAACTGTTTTTCTTCTAAATGAGATGGACATTAAAGGAACAGTGTGGGCTAAGGGTTTGACTTTAAATATCATTAAAGCGCTTTCTCTCTGTGTTCACGAGGTAAACATGTTCAAATCAAATATAGCAATTTTTTTATTGTTGGTGATTTCATCTTAAACGACACATTCTGCTCCAGTGACTTTTTTGATCTTTTAATCCTGTTCTAAAATGTTTCATCATCAAAAACACACCTGGAGTTGGTTTGAAAATCCTCTCCCTCCAAGTGTCAAACACACTTCCTGCTGAACTTCATTGGGACGTATTTTCAGACTTCATCAGAATCAGAAACGGTTTATTGCCATTGATTAAAATTCACAAACACAGGAATTTGCTTCAAAAGGTGAAACATAAAACAATGAATAAAATATAATAAAATAAAAATATAATAAAATATAAATCATGTCATGTATCAGAGAATCTTCCGCTGTTTTTAGTCCTTAAATCATCGCTAAACTCGTTAACTGCTGCAGCAAATCCACACAATGATGTCTTTTCAGCGCTAACTTCACTAGATTGTATGTAGCACTGGCGCCATCTGCTGGATCTGATGAAAGCCACATAGGACACTCGTCAAACGACATAAAAGCCGCACCAGATGCCGTGGCAAAAATAGACTTCTTGTGGATTCTTTCCACCGACCCGCGCGGCCGCCGGACCCACGGCCCAGAGCTCCGAGGTCGGTCTGACACAAGCATTGATTTGAAGCAAGTCTTAGGACCCGTCCTGAACCGGAGCTGGACCGGAGTCAGTGTGTCAGGCCTAAGTGTCATTTCATACTGACTGAAACACAGGGCGTAGAATGAAGAATAAACTTTTTTTTTTTACATGAGATGCAACTTAAAGGCACTCACTCCAGAGCAGGTTTAAAGGCTCACAATATGAAAAATGCTGAATATTTTTCCTTTAAAGGGTCACTCTGTTTGTTGGTGGAGGGTGTTCATTTTATTTTCCTGGAGATGGAAAAAAAACTGAGAACAAGCAGCAAACGAAGTACTTTTTGGGCAATAAAATCTCCTTTCACTGGAGAAATGACAGACTTGTTTACATCACACTGTGGAACCTTCAGCAAAGAGAAACCAGCAGACAGACCTCAAACCTACAGCTCACATTCCTTTAAAGGGCCTATGACAGGTTGAAATACACATTTAACTAAAATGCAGTTAAGATAAATATATTCAAATTTCTACTAAAATCTTTACAAATTTAACCCCAGTTTAGCTGTTTTTTAGGTTTTTAATTTTACTTCCTGGTTGTAAAGTATGACATCACACTAGGAAATTACCATAGCAACTACACTGTACACTGGGCCAAAACTCATCTAATGTCACAGATTTTGTTCATTTGACAAAGAAAAACACAAGTGAACCTTTATTTTGTTGAATCAAAGTTTAAAGGGTCAAAAAAGTAGTTTATTTTGTGTAAATTATGCATAACCTTTGTCTCACAGTGTGATGTCATGAGTTTGTTTACTTCCTGTAATTGTCAGCAGATTTTTCAACTTTTCTCCACAAATAGCGACTTGATTGGTGTAAAACTATAATTTGTATTTACACAAAGTATTAATACACTGAATAAAGTCAAAATTAGAAAATCATAAAAACCGGTCATAAGCACTTTAATCACAAATACCCTGCATGTGATGTTACAAGTGTGTGTTTTGGTACAAACTGAATCTCCAGAACCAGATTTAGTCTCAGTCTCAAAAGTGAATCTGGCAACACAACAAACCCTGACAAACGGTGTCCTCAGAGCTCCAGAGCCTTTGGTTTGACTTCACTGGTGACAAACCTCGTAGTAACAGCAGCAGAGGCATCAAACAGTGTGACAGATGTTTATGATTTTCTCATTTTGACTTTATTCAGTGCATTAACACCTCTAAGTTGTAGTTTTACTCTGATCAGGAGCTGTTTGTGGAGAAAAGTTGAACCGAAGTAAACACACTGATGACATCACACTGAGGAGGCAGAGGTTATGACACAGCTCTGTGATTGGACAAAAGAAACGACTTTGTGACCCTTTAAACATAAATAAAAAATAATATTGAAAATAATGTTCACACATGTATTTCTTTGTCAAATAGAAAAGCCTGTGACATTAGAGGAGTTTTGGTGCAGTGTACAGGATGTTTCTTGGTAATTTCCTACTGTGATGTCATCATTTACAACCAGGAAGTAAAAAACAAACAAAAACAATATAGCTAAACCAATTTTTTGCAAAATTTGAAATATATTTATTTTAACTGCATTTTAGTTAAATGAGTCCAACCGGTCAGAGGTGCTTTAAGTTTGGCGCAGGGGCCTCGAACTCAATTGGGGCTGGGACCAAAAGAAGTCAGAGTTGGTCAGTTGTAGCCTATAACACACAGCCTATAACACACAGCCTATAACACACAGCCTGTAACACACAGCCTATAACACACAGCCTGTAACACACAGCCTGTAACACACAGCCTATAACACACAGCCTACAACACACAGCCTATAACACACAGCCTATAACACACAGCCTATAACACACAGCCTATAACACACAGCCTATAACACACAGCCTATAACACACAGCCTATAACACACAGCCTACAACACACAGCCTATAACACACAGCCTATAACACACAGCCTACAACACACAGCCTATAACACACAGCCTATAACACACAGCCTATAACACACAGCCTATAACACACAGCCTATAACACACAGCCTATAACACACAGCCTATAACACACAGACTATAACACACAGCCTACAACACACAGTTTGTAACACACAGTTTGTAACACACAGTTTATAACACACAGCCTGTAACACACAGCCTACAACACACAGCCTTTAACACAGAGACTTTAACACACAGCCTATAACACACAGCCTATAACACACAGCCTATAACACACAGCCTATAACACACAGCCTATAACACACAGCCTATAACACACAGCCTACAACACACAGCCTATAACACACAGCCTGTAACACACAGCCTGTAACACACAGCCTATAACACACAGCCTACAACACACAGCCTATAACACACAGCCTATAACACACAGCCTATAACACACAGCCTATAACACACAGCCTACAACACACAGCCTAACATAATAACAGGTTTGTAAAGGTAAGTACAACTTCTGTTCCCCTCTGTCTGATGTAGAAGAAACAACAACAGTATCACGATCAACAAGACAAAAAGAACATTCATAGTTTGTGAAGCAGAGCTGAACGGGACTGGCTTCAGCACCGCGGACAGCTCCCGCGCACCTTCACTTTGAGCCTCGTGACGATCGTTTCGTCTTTTAAGTTTTATGGACGTCACATTGTAAGACGTGATTAATTAAACGTCGTTAGACAGAACACCGCCACGTGATGCGATGAATCACGTGATCAGCCGAAGCTACGACAAGAGTTCAGCGCGTGATAAAGTCCTCACAGATGAACCTGAGAGCGCCACGTGCCAGCGCTGCTTCCGCGTTTGGAAAAGTGTTTAAATGAAAGTGAAATGAGACGATAATGTCCCGTTTGTGCCGGAGCTCGTGCTGTTACTTTGCGGTGCTTGGTTTACATTTTTGACACAGATCGATCGTAGATTCAGCGACACGAGACTCTGAGACCAAGAGTCACAATATCCAACGTGTTTGATATGAATCGGAGCTGGTCTTTGGTCTCGTGAAGGTTCTAAGTTTAGTCTTTGTCCCCGTCTCACTCTGAGATCCACGAGCTAAGATTCTTCCCACGATCAGACGTCGTGCCGTGAACACCCGGCTTTACGTCCGATTCAGGCTTTTATTTTGGTTTTATTTTGTAGTTTCCTGTGTTTCTCGGAAGTGTTTCTTTACTTGGCGTAAACTTTCCGCGTGTTTAGTACTTTCCGTCGCGTCTCCTGCACAAATCAGATTATTTTACCACCAAACGGATTGTACCTGGACGCGCCGCTCGGTCCCGGTCCCGGCGGCGCTGCTCCGTGTCTTTCACGTTTCGTCGCGCTGATCCGGGCCGTTCTTCCTCCGGAGCGCGGGTCATTTACCGGGTTCTGCTGCAGAAGTAGGTCATTCCTGCGGAGAGCGACGTGCAGCGTGACCCGGAACCCTGAAAGAAGAGTCCGCTCACGTGAGATCGTTGGCTTCTGCTTCACGGCGTCGTGCTTTGGGATCAATCACTTGTTGTTATATCGTTTTTAAGTGCGTTTATGTCATAATTCACCTCATAATGAAACAATAACGGTACAGCTTAAAGTGCGCTGTTTACAGGTGTTAAACAGACACGTATTTAGTGTTAAACTGTAACATTTAGATCATTATTGTTCATTCTGTTCAAAAAAACTTCCTCTTAAGAATCGCAGAACTGGTTCCCCGCCTTGAGTGAGTCAATCATCAAACTTTCAACTCGCAACTGACGATTATTTCAGTGTTCGAAAGCCAAACGATTATTTCTGTCGTAGACTGAGACTTTTAAAGACATTTTGAACCAAGTAAAGGGGGAAATATGGGACTGAAGTCTTCTAGAGAGGGAACATTTATGGATAGTTTATTCTTTTTTGATTTAATAACACCACTGTCTTTGGCGTTATTAAGTCTGTTTAGTTCAGAGAAACATTACAATCCTCTAAATACTAAATATATAAACACTAAATATATAAATAATAAATATATAAATACTAAATATATAAATACTAAATATATAAATACTAAATATATAAACACTAAATATCCCTAAATACTACAATTGTTTTTGTAGTCGACTCGTCACATTTAGTCGATTAATCGTCGGTGCTTTCCACAGAAGTGTGAAAAGTCGTTGTCTGAGTTCAGGGTTCATTTGGTGAATGAAGATAAGGCTGTGATGTCAGGGCCGTCAGCAGAGTGTTTGGGGCCCAGAGCTAAAGGTGTCACGTGGTCCCCTTTAATGCACGGAACAACAATAAACAAAACATTTTGTCTAAACACAAAAGACCCCATTCTCTAAATCTAAGACTAAATCTGTTACTGAGCAGTTCATATTAATAATGATAACCCCTCCCCCCTCACAAGTGTGGCATATCAAGATGCTGATTAGACAGCTTGACCATTGCACAGACGTCTCTTTGACCACAATAAAAGACACTGAAATGTTCTGTTTGTTTAACTGGGATCAGAAAACCAGTGTCTGACAGGTGCAGGTGTAATTGACAGGTGCACATGTGATTGACAGGTGCACGTGTGTTTGACAGGTGCATGTGTGATTGACAGGTGCATGTGTGATTGACAGGTGCATGTGTAATTGACAGGTGCACATGTAATTGACAGGTGCACGTGTGATTGACAGGTGCACATGTGATTGACAGGTGCACGTGTGTTTGACAGGTGCATGTGTGATTGACAGGTGCATGTGTGATTGACAGGTGCATGTGTAATTGACAGGTGCACGTGTGATTGACAGGTGCATATGTGATTGACAGGTGCACTTATGTTTGACAGGTGCATGTGTGATTGACAGGTGCCAGTGGGATTGACAGGTGCATGTGTGATTGACAGGTGCAGGTGTAATTGACAGGTGCACGTGTGATTGACAGGTGCAGGTGTAATTGACAGGTGCATGTGTGATTGACAGGTGCACGTGTGACTGACAGGTGCATGTGTGATTAACAGATGGACATGTGATTGACAGGTGCAGGTGTGATTGACAGGTGCAGGTGTGATTGACAGGTGCACTTGTGTTTGACAGGTGCAGGTGTGATTGACAGGTGCACTTGTGATTGACAGGTGCATGTGTGATTAACAGATGGACATGTGATTGACAGGTGCATGTGTGATTGACAGGTGCACGTGTGACTGACAGGTGCATGTGTGATTAACAGATGGACATGTGATTGACAGGTGCACATGTGTTTGACAGGTGCACTTGTGTTTGACAGGTGCACTTGTGATTGACAGGTACACATGTGTTTGACAGGTGCCCGTGTGTTTGACAGGTACACTTGTGATTGACAGGTGCACGTGTGTTTGACAGGTGCACATATGATTGACAGGTGATGCGTCCGGTGGTGGTGGTGCACGGGGGGGCGGGGCACATCCCGTCTGAGCGCGCTCAGGGCTCGATGGGCGGAGTCTGCGCCGCAGCGAGAGTCGGGTACAGCGTCCTGACAGCAGGGGGCAGCAGTGTGGACGCCGTGGTGGAGGCCGTGGCCAACATGGAGGACAACCCACACTTCAACGCCGGTGAGACGGGACGGTAACGTGTTTATTTCACCGCGGTTATTCCCTCTGCGGCCTGTAGATGGAGCCACACTCCTGAACACTCCAGTCAAAGCCCTGACACGGGACAGTCAGGTGGTCAGACAAAACCATCCCTGGAGTTGTGTTTGGATTCTTTGAGTAAAAGTTAAACCGTCTCACAGCTTTATTAAAGGTGCTGTACCTGATTTTTACTGTTTTTTAAACGTGAAAAATGGAACTAGTTGATGTTAAAGTCTTTACATCAGTCACATGTATCTCTCACTTTAATTCAGTCCCAGCATCATAAATATTCACCTCCATGAGTCTAAAGCACTTTTCACCAGCGCTAAAGCTAACAAACATTAGCATGCTAACAGCGCACTTCCTGCTTTTCTAAAGATAAACCGCTCTATTCACTTTATTCCTGAAGTTGTCGTACGCGCCGCCGTCTTGTTTCCGTTGTAGTTCACACGGAGCAGACGAGCTCAACAGAAAATAAGTTCTACTCGACTAAAAAGACGTTTTCAGGAAATCGTTGTGTTGTGACTTGTTGTTGCTCGTGTTCATTAAACATTTTACACAAATCAATCTACTTTATGTAACATTTTAGCGTCAGACTTTTCCCTCGTTCGTCATTAGCTTTAACGGAGTTCTCGTCAAACAGAAGTGCGTTTACAACAAAAGTGTGTATCTGTGGCAAAAAGAGGCAAAAGTGGGCGGGGCAGAATAAGGTGAATAAACAGAGCAGAGTAAAACTTGTGGTTTCATTTTCACCTGAACAGATGCTTTTACTTTATATCTGTGCTGGAGCGACACAGAGTTTACTTTATTACATGAAAAAAATCAGGAACATAGACCATGAATTTTGTTTTTCGCGTTTCAAAACAGTAAAAATCAGGTACAGCACCTTTAATGAAGCTGTGATCTGCTCTGTCCATGTGATATCGTACTATTTGTTTTTGTAATAACTACCAGAGCAATTGCAAAAACATCTCGAAAGTAAATTATTATAGACATTAACTGCAAATTAAAGTCACTAGTTTTCGTTGGCTAATATGTGTTCAATGACTTTCCTCCTAAAGGGGGTGGGGCCTCAGATGTGATGGAGCAGGGTTAAAGGGCGTATGACAGGTTTTCATGATTTTCTAATTTTGTCTTTATTTGGTGTATTAATACCAGTTGTAAGTAAAAATTACAGTTTTACACCAAACAAGTACCGTTTTTTGGAGAAAAATAGAAAAGATGACATCACACTGGGGAGTTTATACATAATTTACACCAAAGAAACTACTTTTTTGACCCTTTAAACATTAATTTGACCAAAAAGGTGTTCATTAATTTAACAAAAAAGATGTTCAATTTAACAAAAAAGATCTGTGACAATATATCGATAGTTTTGACCCAGTGCACAGTGTGGTTGCTATGGTGAGTTCCTAGTGTGATGTCATCATTTACAACCAGGAAGTAATCGCAGAAAAGGTTTCAGGGGTTGTCACCCGGAGACGTTTTCGACTTCTATCCCGAATGACAACCCCTGAAACCTTTTCTACGATGAAACACGCCTGGACGAATGAGGGATTACGTCGACGAACCAGGAAGTAAAACAAAAAAATTGCTAAAGCGGGATAAAATGTGTAAAGTATTTTAGCTAAATTTGAAATATACTTATCTCAGGGGTGTCCAAACGTTTTCCATCGAGGGCCACATATTGAAATATAGACCAAGCGGAGCCACAAATCAATCGTGAAACGTTAAAAAAAGCTGCATTTATCTGATGTTTTAAGCTCCACCACATCTCATTGTCTTAAAGCGCCCCCTACAGGTCGGACACTCATTCGACAAAAATACAGTTAAGATCAATATATTACAAATTTGTTAAAATACGTCACACATTTTATCACGGTTTAGCTATTTTTTTGTTTTTTTGTTTTACTTCCTGGTTGTAAATGATGACATCACATTAGGAAATTACCATAGCAACCATCCTGTACATGTGGCCAAAACTCATTCAATGTCAGATTTTTTAATTTTACAAATATAAATACATGCAAACGCTTTTATTTTGTTGAATCAACGTTTAAAGGATCAAAAATAGTCCTTTCTTTTGTGTAAATTATGCTTAACCTGAGTTTTCCCAGTGTGATGTCATCAGTCTGTTCACTTCCTGTAATTTTCAACATATTTGTCCACTTTTCTCCACAAATGACTTCTTGATTGGTGTAAAGCTAAAATGTTTCTGTACAACTGGTATTAATACACCAAATGAAGTCAAAATTAGAAAATAATGAAAACCTGTCATACGCCCTTTAATATCAGGTCTGTGTCGCACCAAAATGTTAGTTATTTAGGTTAGAATTGTAGAAACACTGTAGAAATCTGTAGAAAAATCTGTAGAAAAAATGTGCTGTAAAAAGTACTTACCAGGACAATGTGGGCCAATCACCAGGAAGCCTAAGGGCCAAGAAAAATTGGTCTGAGGGCCACATTCGGCCCCCGGGCCTGAGTTTGGACATGTCTGATTTATCTGCACTGCATTTTAGTGTCGTCCGACCTGTCATGGGCCCTTTAAAGGCTAATAACGACATGAAAAACGCAGAATCCTTCCCTCTCGTACGCATGGATGTATTAAATGAACTGGATAAGCCACGCCCCCTCTGTCCGTGTCCCAGATTGATTAGTGGTCGTGTGAGGTACTGCAGCCTCTTGGGCCCAGCCTTTTTCTATCATTGCACATTATAATCACAGACAGGACTGAATTATTATCAGTATTTAAATAAAATAGAAGGAAATGTTCTTTTCTACCGTTTCTAAAATCACAGAAATTACCGTTTTTATATGAAGTGGGGGATTGTCGTCACGTGGCGCCCTAAAGCAAAGATGGCAGCCTCCGTATCAGGAAGTAAAGCAAAGATGGCCGCCTCCGTATCAGGAAGTAAATGTGGAAGTAAGACATTTTTTTGGGGTCATGCACCAATGAGCTCAGGCCATAGGGAGGAACAGGGCGCCATTTTCCAGGTTTGATTATAGTTCTATGCTCGTACGTTCAAACCTCTGACCCGCTGGTTGACGGGCGCACCGGTCGCCCCACAGCGCCCCCTGCTGACCGCCTCCGCCCTCCGTGTGCTCAGGCCGCGGCTCGGTGCTCACGGCCAGCGGTCAGGTGGAGATGGACGCGCTGGTGATGGACGGGCGCCACCTGTCGGCAGGAGCGGTGTCCGCCGTCCCAAACATCGCCAACCCCGTGAAGCTCGCCCGCCTCGTCATGGACCAGGTACGAGCGCCGCGCCGCCAGAGGGTCTGGGGTTCGAGTCCCCGACAGACGGGTGCAGTGGATGATTTTATTAAACATTTGTCCAGTTTGTCCAGTTTGACAGTTTAAAGTTTATGATGTCACTTCCTGTTGGACATGACACAAATATGACACAGTTAGAGGTAATTCTACAACTGTTACCATAGCAACCAGACTGTAAACAAGGACCAACATCCATATACATTACACAAAAGTTAAGATTTGACGAATAATACCTGATAACACCATCTTGTCGCATTTTTGTTGCTTTTAGTAGCTTTTTTGTTTCTTTTAGTTGTGTTTTTGTCGCTTTTTTGTCTCTTTTATTCACGTTTTTGTCGCTTTTAGTCACGTTTTTGTCGCTTTTAGTCGCTTTTTAAATTATTTTGGTCGCGTTTTTGTCTCATTTCTCTCACTTTTAGTCACTTTTTTGTTTCTTTTAGTCGCATTTTTGTTGCTTTTTGTTTGACAGGTTGCATAAAATTTATGATGTCACTTCCTGTTGGACATGACACAAATATGACACAGTTAGAGGTCATTCTACAACTGTTACTATAGCAACCAGACTGTAAACAAGGGCCAACCTCCATATACATTACACAAAAGTTATGATTTGACGAATAATACCTGATAACACCATCTAGTCACGTTTTTGTCTCATTTAGTCGCTTTTTGTCTCTTTTAGTCACGTCTTTGTCTGTTAGTCTCGTTTTTGTTGCTTTTAGTCGCGTTTTTCACTTTAAGTCGCGTTTTTGTCTCTTTTAGTCACATTTTTGTTGCATTTTTGTCTCTTTTAGTCACGTCTTTCTTAGTCTTGTTTTTGTCGCTTTTAGTCGCGTTTTTGTCTCTTTTAGTAACGTTTTTGTTACATTTTTTCTTTTTTAGTCACGTCTTTGTCTGTTAGTCTCGTTTTTGTTGCTTTTAGTTGCATTTTAGTCAGATTTTTGTCGCTTTTAGGCACGTTTTTGTCGTTTCTAGTTACGTTTTTGTCGCTTTTTGTTTGACAGTTTGTGTAAAGTTTATAATGTCACTTCCTGTTGGACAGGAGCACAAATATGACACAGTTAGAGGTAATTCCACAAATATACCTGATAACACCATCTAGTCACGTTTATGTCGCTTTTAGTCAAGTTTTTGTCTCTTTTTAATCACGTTTTTGTTGTGTTTTTGTCTCTTTCAGTCATGTCTTTGTCTTTTAGTCTTATTGTTGTTGCTTTTAGTCGTTTTTTAGTCACATTTTTGTCGCTTTCAGTTGTGTTTTTGTCGCTTTTTCTTTGACAGTTTGTGTAAAGTTTATAATGTACATACATTACACAAAAGTTATGATTTGACGAATGATACCTGATAACACCATCTTGTCACGTTTTTGTTGCTTTTAGTTAAGTTTTTGTCTCTTGAGTCGCTTTTTTGTTTCTTTTAGTTGCGTTTTTGTCTTTTATTCACGTTTTAGTCGCTTTTTTAATTCTTCTGGTTGCATTTTTGTCTAGTTTCTCTAGCTTTTAGTCACTTTTTTGTTCTTTTTGTTTCTAGTTAGAGGTAACTAACTAACACAACTGTAACCATAGCAACCAGACTGTAAACAAGGGACAACATCCACATACATTACACAATAGTTAAGATTTGACAAATAATACCTGATAACACCATGTAGTCGCGTTTATGTCGCTTTTAGTCAAGTTTTTGTCTCTTTGAGTTGCTTTTTTGTCTCATTTAGTCACGTTTCGTTATATGAATATTATATAAATATGAAAAGTCACACTTTTATGACCCTTTCAATATTGAATATGAGCTTTATGCCATGATAAATTACACTGTTTCAACTTGAAATCATCAAATAACCTGAAAATAAAACAGCACAGGGTCAAAACTAGGGCTGCACCGATTCATCAATTAATTATTTAGTATTTTGATAATGATAGAGATGATCTGAGCTACACAGATTCTAAATTAAAACGCATACATTTCCGATTTTCATCAATAAATCCACTTTATTCATGAATATTCTCCATATAGAAGCCTTCAGTCTCATACTTTAACCTTTATTTGCTTAAAAATTACTACTAAAACAATAGTTAGCTGCAGCTTTAGTAAAAACAAGAGTAAAAACAGTAAATATAACAGTAAACGTGCTTCTCACTCGCTCTGGTGGTTCTCAGCAGAGTCTGAGCTGCTTGTGTGACTCTGTGCTGTGTTTTCCTCCAGACGAGCCATGTGTGTCTGACAGCAGGGGGCGCCGCTGTGTTCGCGCGGCAGATGGGCGTTCAGGAAGTGCCCACGGAGTCTCTGATCACTGAGTACAGCCGAGCGCGATGGAGGAAGAACCTGGAGCCCGGAGCCGACCCGGTCCAGTGTCAGATGTAAGAGTCTCTAACCCCGACCTTCATCACAAACACCTGGAGCTTCATTCATTCATTCACAAGAAGAAGAAGAAGAAGAAGAAGAAGAAGAAGAAGAAGAAGAAGAAGAAGAAGAAGAAGAAGAAGAAGAAGAAGAAGAAGAAGAAGAAGAGGAGGAAGAAGAAGAAGAAGAAGAAGGAAGAAGAAGAAGAAGAAGAAGAAGAAGAAGAAGAAGAAGAAGAAGAAGAAGAAGAAGAAGAAGAAGAAGAAGAAGAAGAAGAAGAAGAAGAAGAAGAAGAAGAAGAAGAAGAAGAAGAAGAAGAAGAAGAAGAAGAAGAAGAAGAAGAAGAAGAAGAAGTTGAAGAAGAAGAAGAAGAAGAAGAAGAAGAAGAAGAAGAAGAAGAAGAAGAAGAAGAAGAAGAAGAAGAAGAAGAAGAAGAAGAAGAAGAAGAAGAAGAAGAAGAAGAAGAAGAAGAAGAAGAAGAAGAAGAAGAAGAAGAAGAAGAAGAAGAAGAAGAAGAAGAAGAAGAAGAAGAAGAAGAAGATGAAGAAGAAGAAGAAGAAGAAGAAGAAGAAGAAGAAGAAGAAGAAGAAGAAGAAGAAGAAGAAGAAGAAGAAGAAGAAGAAGAAGAAGAAGAAGAAGAAGAAGAAGAAGAAGAAGAAGAAGAAGAAGAAGAAGAAGAAGAAGAAGAAGAAGAAGAAGAAGAAGAAGAAGAAGAAGAAGAAGAAGAAGAAGAAGAAGAAGAAGAAGAAGAAGAAGAAGAAGAAGAAGAAGAAGAAGAAGAAGAAGAAGAAGAAGAAGAAGAAGAAGAAGAAGAAGAAGAAGAAGAAGAAGAAGAAGAAGAAGAACCTCTCCCTCTGAGCGCCAAACACAGCTTCTTTCTTTCTGAAACGTTTTTCCGATGATTGACGTAATTTATCTGTTTTACCCTCTTCTTCCCCCCTCCTTCCCCTCTCCCCCTCCTCCTCCCCTCCTCCTCTCCCCCTCTTCCTCTCCTCCTCTCCCCTCCTTCCCCTCTCCTCCTCTCCTCCTCCTCTCCTCCTCCCCCTCTCCTCCCTCTCCTCCTCCTCTCCCCCTCTCCTCCTCTCCTCCTCCTCCTCCCCCTCCTCCTCTCCTCCTCCCTCTCTCCTCCTCTCCTCTCCTCCTCCTCTCCCCCTCCTCCTCCTCCTCTCTCCCCCCCCCTCCTCTCCTCCTCTCCCTCCTCTCCTCCTCTCCTCCTCCCCCTCTCCTCCTCTCCCCCCTCTCCTCCTCTCCTCCCTCTCCTCTCCTCCCCCCCCCTCTCCTCCTCTCCTCCTCCTCTCCCCCTCCTCCTCTCCTCCTCCTTCCCCTCTCCTTCTTCTCTTCCTTCTCCCCCTCCTTCTCTCCTCTCCCCCTCCTCCTGTCCTCCTCCCCCTCTCCTCCTCCTCCTCTCCTCCTCCACTCCTTCTCCCTCTTCCTCTCCCTCTCCCCCTCTCTCCTCCCTCCTCCCCTCCTCCCCTCCTCCTCCTCCTCCCTCCCTCCTCCTCTCCCCCTCCTCCTCCTCTCCTCCCCCCTCTCTCCCTCTCTCCTCCTCCTCCTCCTCTCCTCCTCCCCTCTCCCCCCTCTCTCCCTCTCTCCTCCCCCTCCTCCTCCCCCTCTCCTCCCCCCTCTCCTCCTTCAGGGGTAAGATGGGGACTGTTGGAGCTGTGGCCGTGGACTCTCAGGGAAACGTTGCCTGTGCCACTTCCACCGGAGGAATCCTGAACAAGATGGAGGGTCGAGTGGGAGACACGCCCTGCATCGGTCTGTGACCTCTGACCTCTGACCTCTGACCTCTGTAACACTCTCACGCTCCTCCTCCGTCACCTTCTGGATAGTTTTCCTTTAAAGTCCATATGAAGGTTCTCAAAATGTTCTAATTCTGACGTAGTTTGGTGGAAAGGCATCTGTGGCAATTATTTACTATAGTTTTACATTTATGAAGTTGCAGTTTGTGAAGAAATTTAGAAAAATAAAAGTTTAAAATGACAGGAAGTAGAGCTGAATCCCTCTGTGATGTCATCAAAAAGTGACGCACCATTGAAAATTGAGACAAATTACAGACAAATTACACAATATTTTAACAGTTTAAACCATCGTTCAACAAAATAAAAGTGTTATCAGGGATTATTATTTGTCAGATCTAACTATTGTGTAATGTATGTGGATTTTGTCCCTTGTTTACAGTCTGGTTGCTATGGTAACAGTTGTGTTAGTTAGTTACCTCTAACTAGAAACAAAAAGAACAAAAAAGCAACTAAAAGCTAGAGAAACTAGACAAAAATGCAACCAAAAGAATAAAAAAAGCGACTAAAAGTTATCAGGTATTTTTCATAATCATAAGTTTTGTGTAATGTATGTGGATGTTGGCCCTTGTTTACAGTCTGGTTGCTATGGTAACAGTTGTAGAATCACCTCTAAATATGTCATATTTGTGTCATGTCCAACAGGAAGTGACATCATAATCTTTACACAAACTGTCAAACTGGACAAATGTCACAAATAATAATAATACAAATAAAATCTTAAATAGAATCATTATGTTTTAGTCAAATGTGTGTGTGACCCTCATATGGACTTTAACTTATGTAGAATTAAACATTTTTGCTGTGTTTATGTGACATCAAACTCACTTTCTCTTTGTTTTTCTTTCTAAATCATTCCTTCTCAAACCAAACTCCGTTCTGTTTCTGCAAACGCCGTCGTCTGAACCAAAGCCCGTCCAGGTTAAATCTGATGATGTTTTATTGATTTATGGATCATTGTTGAATCGTTTTGGCCTTTGATCCGACGGGTTTTGTCGAGTTAACGTTTGACTTTGACTTCTCTTTGAAAACTAAACCCATTCAGTCTAAAACCTGCTAAAACCAGCTAAAGTTTAAACATTTACAAACATTTAGTTCCTGCTCTCACTCTGAGGAAATCTACAACTGTCAAACGCTCGAAGAAATGATTTGAACATTTGTGTTTCTTCAGATATGATTATTATTTGTGTTTTTGTCGTTTTGTCTGCCATTTTATTTGTGTTTTGTTGTTTGTCTGCTGTTTTACCTTCTTTGGCCTGCTTCACTTTGTGTTTTTGTCATTTTGTCTACCGTTTTATTTGTGTTTTGTTGTTTTTTCTGGCGTTTTATCTTGGTTGGAACTATGTATATTTGTATTTTTGGTAGTTGTAGTAGTTTTTGTCGTAGTTTTTTGTGCATTTTTATGTTGTACTCTTTTAAAATACCAGAATATTTCATTTTATTTGTTTGTTTTTTGACATTTCTATCCTCTTTTTTAGCTCCTCTGTTCATCTTGGAACTATGACGTCATAAAGTCTGTCTTTCAGGTCAAAAGCGTGAGTCCGCCCTCTTGTGGAGCAAAGGTGTCATTACAGAATCTGCAGAGCTTCTGTTCAACGTGGAAATTTAAATAAAAAACTTTACACTAAATGTATTTCAACAATTCAGAATAACATTACATAAAAATAATATTACACAAATAAAAATACAAAGTAATGATTTACTTATTTGTTTTATTTATTATTGTTTTATTTATTTATGCATTTTATTTAAAGTAGTTTTTATTTATTAAATAAAAATAATGTGTTTATTTTTATATAATTTATTTTTATTTTGTTTCTTTTATTGTATTATTTGTATTTATTTATGTATTTAATGCATTTTATGATTTAATAATTATATATTACAACCTTTTATATAGACTTTAGCTGTTTTCAGTCGTGTCACGAGCTGTTTTTGATTTTCTCAAAATAGTCATTTTTTAACAGTTCATCCCAAAACTGTGACACGCCTTTGTTTAAACATGTTTGTAGAGTTTAGGACTAAAGTTGTTTAGTTTAATGAAAGTAAATTATATGTTGTTTGTTTTGTTTTTTGTAAAATTTGGTTTATACGTTTGTTTTTTCCAGGCAGTGGTGGATACTTCTTTATCTCCATGTTTGTGTCTTTATCTCCATGTTTGTTTTTTCCAGGCAGCGGTGGATACGTGTCTTTATCTCCATGTTTGTGTCTTTATCTCCATGTTTACGTCTCTTTATCTCCATGTTTGTGTCTTTATCTCCATGTTTACGTGTCTTTATCTCCATGTTTACGTGTCTTTATCTCCATGTTTGTGTCTTTATCTCCATGTTTGTTTTTTCCAGGCAGTGGTGGATACATGTCTTTATCTCCATGTTTGTGTCTTTATCTCCATGTTTACGTGTCTTTATCTCCATGTTTGTGTCTTTATCTCCATGTTTACGTGTCTTTATCTCCATGTTTGTTTTTTCCAGGCAGTGGAGGATACGCAGACGACTCGGTGGGAGCTGTTTCCACCACGGGACACGGTGAAGCCATCATGAAGGTCGTCCTCGCTCGCCTCATCCTCTTCCACATGGAACAAGGTAAAGTTTACCACGTTCACCGTCCAGAAGAACTCAGAGAGCACAAAATACAACTCTGAGTAAACTAATAATGAGGAACAAGGCTGCACAATTAATCAGAATTGAATCGACAATCGACATGAAAAAAAATAGAACGTGACACAAACACATCTAAAAATTACAAAAACATGCGACACAAACGCAACTAAACGCAAAAACGTGACCAAAAATCGACAAAGATGCTTATAAAGGTGACCAAAACGCAACTGAAGGCGACAAAAACTTAACAAAAACATCTTTAAAAGTGACATAAATGTGACAAAAACGTGTCTAAAAGTGATTTACAAAACTGCTGGTTGTGTTTAAAGCTCACACAGATTCTGCTATAGTGCATTTTTCTCTCTTTTAATCCTGTTCTAACAATGTCCTTCTTTAAAAACACACCTGGAGTTGCATTTAGCTGCATTCACACTGTTTTGAGGAATGTTTATTAGAAAATCCTCTCCCTCCGAGCGTCAAACACACTTCCTGCTGAACTCCTCGATCTATGACGTTTGTTCAGATCATCTACGTCATTTTTAGTCCTTAACCATCACAGACTCTGAGCATTTCTGCCTCTAAACACCATCACTGCTACTGTTAGCCTGATAATAGGATCTCTTAAAGTGAAAACATGACTAAATTGTTGTTTTCTGTTGGCTGCTTAGGGCGAACAGCAGAGAAACTTGTTCATTCATAAATAATAAATAATAGGCATTTTTTTTGTTTGTTTCAAAACATGAGATGCAAATTTAAGGCCCTCAAGAGCATGTTTAAAGAATAATAACAATATGAAAAATGCAGAATATTTATCCTTTAAAGGTCCCATATCATGCAAAATCGACTTTTCAGAGGTTCTAACCTTCCTCCAGTGCTATTTGGGCCTCGTATGTTGTGCCCAAAGTGGTTTTTTGATTGATTCCCTCATGTTTTCACTAGAGAACTGTCTTTTCCGTCCCCCTCGGCTGAGCACCAGACCGGGGCTCCTCACTAAGATGACGTGGTGTTTAAGCCACGCCTCCAGGAAGCGCGCAGCCGCAGAATAAAAACAGCTAATGCTAATGCTACACAGTAATTACACGATGGATACGACAGATAGAAGAGTTAGCTTGTTATTTACCAAACGGCACGTCCGTCGTCGAGGCCCTGGAGCACGTCAAACTCCAGGTCAGATCCAGGACGTAGGACTCAGCACGACGCACCGTCAGGACCAGAAAATGTTTATTCAGTGTTTGTGTATCGCTGTTTACTGGAGCACACGGCGCATGCACCATTCTCCACTACAGGGGAGGCGCGGGTTGGGCGGGGGAGGCAGCCTGCTCTCTGTTCGGGGGGGTCAGATCTCAGAGTGAGCCGTTTGCTTTTGCAGGAGGGGGGCCAGTCCAAGAAATGGGTGTTTTTTGTAAACTGTTATGTTATGGATATTACACAACGAGAAAATGTATCAACAAAGCCCTTAGAACAGACTGTGTGAAGGGGAAAAGAGCAGAATATGGGACCTTTAAACTGTGAACTTTGAACAGAATCCAATTATTAAAACGTAAATCCCTAATCTGATCTCAATCGCAAAACTGGTCAGAAAAATATACACATTTTTCCCAAATCGTGCAGCTCTGCGGAGGAAACACCGTTATGTCTAAATCCTCATAAAGTGTCTGGTTTAAAGCTTCCCGGAGGAGGGCGGGGCATCTGACTCGTCTGTCTCTGCAGGTAAATCCGTGGAGGAGGCGAGCGACCTGGGCCTGTCCCACATGAAGAGTCGAGTGGCGGGTCTGGGAGGGGTCGTCACCGTGGATACCGAGGGGGCGTGGTCGGCTCGCTTCTCGTCCAATCAGATGGCCTGGGCCGCAGCGTGTGACCAAACACTGCACTGGGGTTTATACAGAGGAGAGCACTTCACCGAGCCCATCCCGCCGACAAAATGAGGACCAATAACACGAATAACACTAACAATACTAATAATAACACTAATAATAACACTAATAATACTAATAATAATACTAATAATAATACTAATACTGGTCATTTTACAAGGGTTTTTAGTCTTAGCCTTTTGAAAATGTCATGTCAAAGCAGCTAAATGTGTCTAAAAGTGACAAAAACATGACACAAAGCAATAAAAAAGTGACAAAAAATCAACTACAAACGACAAAAACCCAATTAAAAAGAAAAACATGCAACTAGAAGCAACAAAAACATGACTTAAAGCGACATAAACGCATCTAAATGTGTTTAGAGGCCCATACTGCAGACCAAATGAGGCCAAATGATACTAATAATACTAATACTGGTCATTTTATGAGGAATTTTAATATAGTTTTAGTCTTAGCCTTTTAAAAATGTCATGTTAAAGCAGCTAAATGTGTCTAAAAGTGACAAAAACATTGAATAAAAGCGCCAAAAAAGTGACAAACACATTTAAAAGTGACAAAAAATCAACTGAAAGCAACAAAAACCCAACAAAAATCCAAATAATAAAGAAAAAAATGCTAGAAGCGACAAAATGAAGCAACAAAGTGCATCTCTATTTGACAAAAACATGACTTAAGTGACATAAACACATCTAAATGAGGACAAATGATACTAATAATACTAATACTGGTCATTTTATGAGGAATTTTAATATAGTTTTAGTCGTAGCCTTTTAAAAATGTCATGTTAAAGCAACTAAATGTGTCTAAAAGAGACAAAAACATTGACTAAAAGCGCCAAAAAAGTGACAAACACATTTAAAAGTGACAAAAAATCAACTGAAAGCAACAAAAACCCGACAAAAATCCAAATAATAAAGAAAAAAAATGCTAGAAGCGACAAAATGAAGCAACAAAATGCATCTCTAAGCCACAAAAAATTACTTAAAGTGACATAAACGCATCTAAATGTGTTTAGAGGCCCATACTGCAGACCAAATGAGGACAAATGACACTATGACACTAATAGTTTTAGTCGTAGCCTTTTAAATATGTCATGTGAAAGCAGCTAAATGTGTCTAAAAGTGACAAAAACATGACTCAAAGCAATAAAAAAGTGACAAAAAATCAACTACAAGCAACAAAAACCCAATTAAAAAAGAAAAACATGCAACTAGAAGCAACAAACTTCATCTAAAAGTGACAAAAACGCATCTAAATGTGTTTAGAGGCCCATACTGCAGACCAAATGAGGACAAATGATACTAATAATACTAATACTGGTCATTTTATGAGGAATTTTAATATAGTTTTAGTCTTAGCCTTTTTAAAATGTCATGTTAAAGCAGCTAAATGTGTCTAAAAGTGACAAAAACATTGACTAAAAGCGCTAAAAAGGTGATATAAACATGTTGAAAAGTGACAAAAAATCAACTGAAAGCAACAAAAACGCGACAAAAATCTAAATAATAAAGAAAAAAATGCTAGAAGCGACAAAATGAAGCAACAAAATGCATCTCTATTTGACAAAAACATGACTTAAAGTGACATAAACGCAAACAAACACAACTAGAACGTAAAAAATCAAAATCAAGTAAACCGTTGCAGAAATGAGGAAATTCCTTGTTTTGCGGCAGTTGAAGTGGCCTTTATCTCCCTCTGCCGTTAGCAAACAAGCTAGCAACAACGAGAAACTACTTTCACTTTACATTTTAACCTTCTTTAACGTTAATTTACGCAAAACAAAAGCAAAAAGGACAAAAATGAGGCCAAAGAAAAGCAAATAAACACCTTTAATCAGTTTGCGCCGCTCATTAATTACTGTAAATGTAATTAATTAAAACATTTGCATAAATCGGAGACATTTTCGAGCTGAAACAAAAACATTTTAATGATCATTTTAACGTTGAATAATAAAAAAAAGTGGGTGGTTTGATCAAAAAGGCACACGTTTTATCATTTTATTCATCACAGGATTTAAATAATTAGCATTTTATATGAATCTGACTTTTAGAAATGTGATTTAAAATGTGAAAATGTGACGCTTTTATGAAGAAACACGTGTGTACTTGTCGATTATTGTGCTTTTCATTTGTTTCTGTAAAACTAAGAACATAAATAATGATAATAATGCACTGAAAACGTGTTAATGACGCACCAAAGTCGTAGGAAATCCAGTTCACACGTGTTTGATTTGTACTTTGTTAATTCAAATGAGTTTTGATCGTTTGTGTCGATGAGCGTAAATACTGTGAATGAAACCTGCTGCTTTTCTACGGTTTTTCTCAATAAAACTGGACTTTGCAGAAACATTTGAGCGTCACTAGAGGGCGACGAAACAGAACTGAGGAGCTTTGTTCTGTTTAAAAGAGAAGAACATAATAAACCCTTTAAAAGTCTGAAACAAAAACAGTCAAAACACAGAACGGAGGAAAAAGTGAAGAGCAACATGATGTGATTTCACTGAGAAACTGGGATTAACCTCAGAATATCACAAAATCTGACAAATGTAGATGATTTAGTGTCAGTAAAAGCCTCAGACACATGTGAGTGACATCAGAGCTGCTTTAAACACATTTATTATTGTATTTTACATCATGTTTGAGGAAATTATGATCAACTCTTTGTGTTTTTGATGAAGAACAATCCAGATTTATGGGTTTTACTGGAAAAATACTGAAATGTTGAGCCCACAATCATTTTTCATTTTATCTAGAGATATATCAGATACTGTTCCATAAATTAGATTCTTTTGAAGCTAAAATACAATTTTAAGGCGAGAAATTTGTATTTTGTCCAAAATATCTGACCTTTCTACTCTGGAAATTCAAATGTGTTGCTTTTTTCCAACACAAACACTTCAAACCATAGAATTTAGATCTAACGTGAGAGAATCATTCAAACATTTACAGTCGATTTCTGCCATTTTCACATCAGTCTGAACTTTTTTTCCTCGTTTTCGTTTCTAAAACAGCTATTTGCATCTTTTGTATGGATCACTTACAGAATTATTGTGTGTTTGTTTGTCGTTTCAACAGTTTGTAAAGTGCTCTGAGCCTGTTTGGTGGAAAAGCGTTCTATAAATAAAAATAATCATCATTGAGATCATTTTGACTCCAGTCGCCTCCTTCTGGAATTTTGACTCATCACATTTTAAAGTGTCCATAGAGTCTGATATATCTCTAGATAAAATGAAAAATGATTGTGGGCTCAACATTTCTGTGAATTTTTTTCCAGTAAAACCCATAAATCTGGATTGTTCTTCATCAAAAATGCAAAGAGTTGATCATAATTTCCAAAAACATTTAACTAAAAGTGACAAAAATGCAACTAAAAGCCACAAAAACATGACTAAAAGTGATAAAAAGCAACAGATTTGAATTTCCAGAGTAGAAAGGTCAGTTAGTTTGCTTTTCTATAACAAACCATGGACAAAACAGCCTTAAAATTGTATTTTAGCTTCAAAAGAATCTAATTTATGGAACAGTATCTAATATATCTCTAGATAAAATGAAAAATGATTGTGGGCTCAACATTTCTGTGAGTATTTTTCCAGTAAAACCCATAAATCTGGATTGTTCCTTCATCAAAAATGCAAAGAGTTGATCATAATTTTCTCAATCATGATGTAAAATACAATAATAAATGTGTTTAAAGCAGCTCTGATGTCACTCACATGTGTCTGAGGCTTTTACTGACACTAAATCATCTACATTTGTCATATTTTGTGATAATCTGAGGTTAATCCCAGTTTCTCAGTGAAATCACATCATGTTCCACTTCACTTTTGCCTCCGTTCTGGATTTAGAATGTTTTAGTTTCAGACTTTTAAAGGGCCTATATGCAAATCCAATCATTTACTGTTGTCCTTCTGTTCCCTGTACAGTATTTAAGGCTGTACTGGATGATTCTCCTTCGTTCTTTGCGTGTGGCGTGTGTTGGTTTCGGTTTCCTGCCGTGTGGAGGTCACGGGGGTCACGGGGGTCACGGAGTTGCTCGGCTGTTGTCAGAGTAAACAGTAAACAGCTCTTTATTTGTCACTAAACAAAACCAAAATCCGGGCAGCGGCAGAAACGATGAGGGCGACATTAACTCAGACGCAGGGCCCAGAAGCGACCTGTGCGCCGGGGGTTTCTCTTCTTTTCTTTTCTGGAGGTGAAGAGAAAGAAGACGGGAGGAAAAAGAGGAGGAAACGGGAAAAATACACACAAACGACAACAACTGTTAAAGTGTTCTAACCCCGTCGTGTAAAGTTCATGATGTCACTTCCTGGTTGAAAAAGAGCACGAATATGACACGGTTAGAGGTCATTCTGCAACCGTTACCATAGCAACCAGACTGTAAACAAGGGACAACATCCATTTAAAGGGCCCATGACGGGTTGAGCTACTCATTTCATTAAAATGTAGTTTAGATAAATATATTTCACATTTTGCCAAGATACTTTACACATTTTATCACGGTTTAGCAATTTTTTTGGTTTTTAACTTCACTTCCTGCTTATAAATGATGACATCACACTAGGAAATTACCATAGCAACCACCTGTAAACTGGGCCAAAACTCATCTAATGTCGCAGATTTAAAAACATTTTACACATAAAAACACATGTGACACCTTTATTTTGTTGAATCAAAGTTTAAAGGGTCAAAAAAGTAGTTTATTTTGTGTAAATTTTGCATAACCTTTGTCTCCCCACAGTGTGACGTCATCAGTTTCTTTACTTCCTGTAACTTTCTACAGATTTTTCAACTTTTCTCCACAAACGGCCACTTGATTGGTGCAAAACTATTATTTTAATTCATAACAACTATTAATACATCACACAAAGACAAAATTAGAAAATCATGAAAACCTGTCATACGCACTTTAAACTACACAATAGTTAAGATTTGACTAATATTAATCTCTGACGACACTTTATTTTGTTGAACGACGGTTTAAAGTGTCATGTTTTCAATGGTGCGTCGCCTTTTGATGACATCACAGAGGGATTCTGAACTCAGCACCTACTTCCTGTCATTTTTCACAAACTGTAACTTCACAAATGTAAAACTATAATAAGTATTTGCCACAGGTGCCCTCCCACCAATAAGGAACCTGTCATAATGGTATATTTTAATTAAATTGAGTTAAAACAACAACAACAACAACAACAGCCTTTTCGGTACAAAATGTGTTTGGAAAGACTTTTTCAAGTTTGTGGCTGATAAGTTTAGTACGTCTGGAGTTACATTATAAGTGTGTCATTTTTAATTATAAATGAATAGATGAAGATGATCATAAACTCAATGCTAATAATAATAATAATAATAGCAAAGTTGCACATTCATTAATCAGAATCAGAATCGGTTTATTGCCATTGTCAGTGTCAAAATTCACAAACAGGAACTTGCTTCGGCGTGAGGTGCAACATAAAACAATGAATAAAATATATAAAAGAGGCGTGTATAAAATTAAGAATAAAATAGACTAAGACATGAAAGGTACAGTTGGCAGACAGTGCAAATGTGCAAATGTGGTACTGCAAATAGATAGTTATTATATAATATAATGTAATGTAAATACTTTGATTTGTTTTGCCCATCAGATAACCAGAAAGTAATCAAAACAGTAAAAATGTGTTTAATAAACTGTTTATTTGAATCATTTGCAAAATACCACATTCCCACCCCACATATTTATTATTTATTCATTATTATTTATTTTTCTGTAAAATGTTGTTGTGTTCTTTGTTATATTAGCTTTTTTTTAAATTGCCATTTCAGTATTATTATTATTATCAAGAACATTTCATTATTATTTTGCACATGTGCCATGGACCTCTTTCAAGTCTTGATTGTATCCTGTATTTTAAATAAATAGATAAATAAATGAATGAATAAATACAAAAATAAATAACTCAATCATTAAATACAAAAATAAATCAATAAATACAAAAATAAATCAATAAATTAATACTAAAATAAATCAACACTAAAATAAACAAATACTTAAATAAATAAATAAATAAAAACCGTCTTCTGCTCGTGCTCTTATTGTGAAAGCCCGCGGGGGTGTTTTACTGTGAAAGCGCCTGGTGCCGGATGTGCGCGTTGCCATGGCAGCACGTGACTCCGCCGCCGCCGCAGAAAAGCGCCGCTCTCTCCGCAGACTCCTCCAGATCTCTGCGGGATTCCACGCGCCTTGCCCGGGTTTGAGGGGCCGCGGCCCGGCTCCGAGGCTCCGGCGGACCCGGCGGACCCCGCGGGGCCCCGGGACACGGACACGCGCTTTCACTCCGCTTTACGACCAGTTCGGCCCCGGTTTGAGGCGAGAAAAGCGAGGAAACCGGAGCGGATCCGTGCGGAGTTTGAGGGAAAAGTTTGGAGTCAACGCGTTCAGCGGCGGCGACGTCACGGTGAGTCTCCGAGAAACTTCTGCGTCTGAAGTTTAAAAAGAAAATAAATAAATATGACGTAAAATCACACGCCAAACGAACACTGACCGCGCAATGAAGACTCCGCAGGTGAAAAGGAAAAAAAAAAAGAGATTTCAGTGTGAAACTGGAGCAGACTGCGCGTTTTTTGCGTTTTTTTCTGACGTTAAACTAATCAGGAAACGGCACCTGCGGCATTCTTAGTGTGACGTGACATTAAAGCACCAGTACGGAACTTTTTAGATTAAAAAAAATAAATAAAAAAAAGCCTAAAACTAAAAAGAATGTTTTGTTTTTGCTCTTTGCACCGAAAAGTGAAGGAAACCCTTTTGCATTCATTAATTACATCAAAATCAAAACAAAATCGTCATTAAAAAAGACTTTACAAGAAAAAAGTGCAGATAAAATGTAAAACGATGCGAAATCTGAATAAAAACAAGCAGTCTGTGTCTATTTTAGGATGTTTTGTTCTGGGATTTAAATTTAAAACAAAAAAACTCAACTCCACTTCCTTCCAGATCCTGGCTTTTGGATCAAAGTCAATACATTTCAAAGTGTCCAGACAAAATAAAAATAACCCGTATTATCTTTGTAAATGAACCCAAAAGTACAGTTTGAATTTTTACTTAAACCTACACACTTTAAGCATCTGATAAAAGTGTCTGAACCAAAACTCCGACTCAAGAAACGAGAGAAAAGAATTAAGACGAGACGCTGCAGTGAAACAGGAACAAATCTTACATTTAAAGACATCAATATTAAACTTCTCCTGTGGTTTAGTCACATAAATGTAAGAAACAAATGTATTACAAGGTTTTCATTTAGAAATAAGGCATTTTATGTAAAAATTGCCAAAAATCCACACATTTGGGACATTTAAATCTGAAAAATGGACAGAACCAGGTTTAAATTTCTTGTTCATTTTGTCACATATTAGTTATAAAAATGTACAGAGGGGATTTGGATTTATTATTTAATTTTTAAGTAAACTAGAACTGAAAATTGCTCTAAAAATTCAAATTTCCTCATTTTTTGACTTAAAACTTCAATAAATCAGTTTTAGAATTAGATATTAAAATCCTTGTGTTTGGTCTAAATCTTGTTGAGTCCAGATTGTACAGTTTGGTGTAGGATCTACTTTAAGGCTGATCTTTATGTCTCGAGGGACAAAAATGCATTTTAAGAAAACGGCCTTTGGAGTTTGTCATTTTTAGTTAAGTTTTTGTCGCTTTTAGTTGCACTTTTGTCGCTTATATAACGATTTTGTTGGTTTTAATCGTGGTTTTATCGCTTTTAGTTGTGTTTTTGTCACTTTTAGTCAAGTTTTTGTTGCTTTTAGTTTAGTTTGTGTCACTTTTAGTCGCATTATATCACTTTTAGTTGCAATTGTCACTTTCAGTCACATTTTTGTTGGTTTTAGTCGCGTTTTTGTCACTTTAGTTGTGTTTTTGTTGCATTTTTGCCACTTATAGTTACATTTTTGGCACTTTTAGTCATGTTTTTGTTGCTTTTTGTCAAATCCAGATTGTACAGTTTGGTGTAGGATCTAGTTTAAGGCTGATCTTTATGTCTCGAGGGACAAAAATGCATTTTAGTTGTGTTTTTGTCAATTTTAGTTGCATTTTTGTTGTTGTTTTTGTCATTTAAAGATGCATTTTAGTCACTTATTGTTGGTTTTGTCACTTTTGTTAACATTTTTGTCATGTTTTTGATACTTTTAGTTGCCTTTTTGTCGCTCATATTTGCATTTTTGGTTGTTTTCCGCTTCATTTTTGATGCTTTCGGTCACATTTTTGTCACTTTTCATCAAATCCTTCTGTTCGTTTGGTGTAAATCTGGTTGAGTCCAGATTGTACAGTTTGGTGTAGGATCTACTTTAAGGCTGATCTTTATGTCTCGAGGGACAAAAATGCATTTTAAGAAAACGTCCTTTGAAGTTACAATGTCCCAGAGAAATCTATGGATGAAGTGGATTCAATGGAAGAATCAAACATCTTTAGGAGCAGATTGGACACGTTTGTTGTTTCCACATGAAAGTCGACGTGTGAGAGAGAAAACTGAACAAAAAACGAATAGAGTTTTCTCTGTAGCGTCTGGCCATACATGTATTTTTCGTACTTTTCTCACTATTGTCTGAGAGATTTGTTTCCAAAGTGATAATTGATGTGTTTTTTTAGCCGCCTCTCGAAGCCAAACACTCGACTTCAAAGTCCAGAGACATTTTTCATTTTCAAACACAAAGATTCTATAGAAAGAGCCGCGGACACAAAGGCCTGGGCTCTGGACTGGTGTCAAGACTCTGTTTCAATGTTCTGAAGTTTAAAGTGTGTACGACAGGCTTTTATCATTTTCTAATTTTGACTTTATTCAGTGCATTAACGCTTGTTGTAAATATAAATTATAGTTTTACACCAATCAGGTCAGTGTTTGTGGAGAAAAGTTGAAAATCACAAGAAGTAAACAAACTGAGACAAAGGTTCTGCATAATTTAGACAAAATAAACTTTCTTTGACCCTTTAAACATTATTTCCACAAAATAAAAGACATTCACGTGTTATTTTTCTTTGTGAAATGAAAAATATCTGACATTAGAGGAGTTTAGGTGCAGTGTACAGGAGGTTTCTTGGTAATTTCCTAGTGTGATGTCATCATTTACAACCAGGAAGAAAATTTAAAAACCTAAAAAACATATAGCTAAACTGGGGTAAAAACTGTAAATATTTTAGCAGAATTTGAAATCGAATGAGTGTCCAACATGTCAGAGGCACTTTAAAGGAGAAGCAAAATTCCACTTGAAATGAGATAAAAATTGTTGTAAAAATTCAATGAGAATTTTAGCTGGAAAATTTGAAGACTTCCTGAAATAAAAATGTAAAAAGGCTAAAATGTCACATATTTGCAGGTGGTTCTTGTCTTTTACTTTTCATAGAAGCAAAAGCTCTCGATTTACCGTCCATCTGCGGACGAGATCGCGGATACAAGCGATAAATGAGCTTCCTCCACAAGCGGGCGCTCCCTCAGAGACAGAGGAGGAGCTCGGAGTAGAGCCGCTGCTCCTCCACAAGGGGGCGCTCCCTCAGAGACAGAGGAGGAGCTCGGAGTAGAGCCGCTGCTCCCACGTCCAGAGGAGCAGCTGAGGCTCGGGCTTCTCCTTAAATCCTCACAGACTCTGAGTCTCCATTTCTGCCTCTGAACACCATCACTGCTAATGCTAACCGCGTCAGAGCGTCTCTTTTGTTCGTCTGCGATTGTACGATTTCTGATCGTGGGAAGAATCTTGAGTCGTGCTCAAAATCGTGGTTCGTAGAAAGTAAGACTAAACTTAGAACCGTCGTACGACCAAAGACCAGCTCCGATTGACATCAAACCTGTTTGATAGTTTGACTCTTGGTGTCAGAGCCTCGTGTCGTCTACGATCGATCTGTGTCGAACATGAACACGAGCTCCACAAAGTGACAGCAGGAGCTCCGGCTCAAACAGGACCTTTATCAGATCTTATCGTCTCATTTCACTTTCATTTCGCAAACGTGTAAACACCGCTAGCTTGTGGCGCTAGCCTCCGCTCACAGGTTCAACTGTGAGGACTTTATCAGACGGAGCCTGAGCCTGATGTTTGCTCAGATAAACTTGTGTCGTAGCTTCGATTGTGACTGTATCACGTCTTACAATGTGACGTCCATAAATCTTACAAGATGACACCGGCTTTAAAGTAATAACATAATTCAATTCTTTTATTCTTTGACTTTTAGCTCTGTGTGAGCGCGTGCTCCTGTGTTTTAACTTATTTTAATACAGTTTAGTCTTTGCTTTGGGACCATCTTTTTTCCGTTGTTTTTCTTTGCTCCGAAAATAGAACAGAAGAGAAAATAAGTTCTACAGGGACTGAAAACCAGGAAATCTGTGACTTGCTGTTGTTCATCAAACATTTTAGGGCTGCAACAAGTGAATCGATTAATCACAACTAATGGATTATAGAAACGGCTGTCGACTAATTAAATGACACGACCAAAACTGATTAAAAATACGCTAAAAATCAACAAAAACGCACCAACAAACGACAACAAACACGACTCGATGCACCAGAACGGGACTAAAAGACAAAAGACGTGTTTAAATATGACAAAAATCTTCTGTAATTGTTAACTGGACAACGATATAAACATTATTTAACCAAAATGTCAAAAAATAAACGATTAAATACAGGAAATGGAAAAATACAAAGTGAACGTGACTCGTGAATCTAAATCATGATCCGGACCCAAGAAAATAATACTTGTTTGCCGTATCCCCCAGACCTAACTGAGCGTTTTGTTTACTTGTTTTTTCTTTTTTATTCTGGTTTTCGTTCTGTTTCTGGGTCGCTTTTTGGAAACACTTTGTTTGTAAAATGTGCTGTTTGTTTAAAGTGGATCGGATTGATTTAAAAAGGAAATAAAGCTCGACTCCAGCCATTAATTTGCTTTTTACAAAGTCAGGCTGATTTACAGGTAGTTTTTCACTTTTGAAAACTTCACTTAAGCATTCGGTTTAGTTCATTCTGGACAAATGATTGCACTTCCTGAAAATATTTGGAGAGAACGGCCTTTGAAGTCACAATGTCCCCGAGAAATCTATGGATGAAGTGGATTAAAGGACTGCATTCTTCATGTTATTCTCCTTTAAACCTGCTCTTGAGGGCCTTTAATTTGACATCTCAAGTTTTAAAGCAAAAAAAAACGTCTTATTCCTTCTCTCCCCTGTGTTTTCAGTCAGTATGAAATGACACTTACTGAGCGCTGTATACAATCTGTGAAGTTAGCGCTGAACAGACGTCATTGGGTGGATTTGCTGCAGCAGTTATCGAGTTTAGAGGCAGAAATGATCGAGTTTAGAGGCAGAAATGATCGAGTTTAGAGGCAGAAATGAACAGAACGAGTTTAGCGATGATTTAAGGACTAAAAACAGAGGAAGATTCTCAGATAAATGACGCATGAAGTCGGAAAATACGTCCAAAAATCCAGGAAGTTCAACAGGAAGTGTGTTTGATGCTCGGAGGGGGAGGATTTTCGAATAAACGTTCCTCAAAAGCTGAATATAACTTCAGTGTGTTTTTGATGAAGAACATTGTTAGAACAGGATTAAAGAGAGAAAAAATTCACTAACAGAACATGTGCTTTAAAGGTCCCATATCCTGCAAAATGGACTTTTCAGAGGTTTTAACCTTCCTCCAGTGCTATTTGGGCCTCGTATGTTGTGCCCAAAGTGATTTTTTGATTGATTCCCTCATGTTTTCACTAGAGAACTGTCTTTTCCGTCCCCCTCGGCTGAGCAGCAGACGGGGGCTCCTCACTAAGATGACGCGGTGTTTAAGCCACGCCTCCAGGAAGAATAAAAACAGCTAATGCTAATGCTACACAGTAATTACACGATGGATACGACAGATAGAAGAGTTAGCTTGTTATTTACCAAACGGCACGTCCGTGGTTGAGGCCCTGGAGCACGTCAAACTCCAGGTCAGATCCAGGACGTAGGACTCAGCACGACGCACCGTCAGGACCAGAAAATGTTTATTCAGTGTTTGTGTATCGCTGTTTACCGGAGCACACGGCGCATGCACCATCTCCACTACAGGGGAGGCACGGGTTGGGCGGGGGAGGCAGGCTGCTCTCTGTTCGGGGGGGTCAGATCTCAGAGTGAGGAGGGGGGCCAGTCCAAGAAATGGGTGTTTTTTGTAAACTGTTATGTTATGGATATTACACAAAGCCCTGAGGACAGACTGTGTGAAGGGGAAAGAGCAGGATATGGGACCTTTAAATGAAGTAATAAAACCTCTTCAGGAGCAGATCGGACACGTTTGTTGTTTCCACATGAAAGTCGTTATGTTTAGAGAGAAAACTGACCAAAAACTGTCCGAGCAACCATGTCAAAACTCCTCTAACGTCCCAGAAACTATTATTCGACAAACACAATATAAGAGAACATGTTTATTTTGTCTGGTTATTGCTAAACGTATCAGAAAAATGAGTTTCTTGTTTGTAGATCGTGAATTGCAGTCTCAGTCTGACGTCGTCATGTTTGCTTTACTTCTTATCATTTTTAACATTTTTTTCTTCATAAACTAGAACCTCTTTGGTGCAAAACTATCATCTATGTTGAGTATTATCCACCAAATGGAGTCAAAACTAGAAAAGTCAAGTGTATCTTAAATAAAAATGTCAAAAAAAGAGTAAACTGTTTCTGATTTTCATTCATAATTGACTTTCTTCATGAATCTTCTCGCTCTAGAAGCTTCAGGCCCATGTTTCAGTCTTAATTTGGTTAAAAATGTGTTTAAAACGTCCTTTTTAAATAATCGTTTGACGTCGAACTCTAAACAACGGTGAGCTGCAGCTTCGTCTCGAGCTCAGACCTGGGTTTCTTCTTCTTTCGTCGCGGTGCAGAGTTTCCTCGTTCAGACTGTGTTCAGGCTCGGTTTAGTCTTGACGTGGACTTGACTTGGTCCTGGTCTAGTCCTGGTTTGGTCCCGTTTGGTCCTGGTTTGGTCCTGGTTTGGTCCTGGTTTGGTCCTGGTTTAGTCCTGGTTTGGTCCTGGTCTGGTCCTGGTCTGGTCCTGGTTTGGTCCTGGTCTGGTCCTGGTTTGGTCCTGGTTTGGTCCTGGTTTGGTCCTGGTCTGGTCCTGGTCTGGTCCTGGTCTGGTCCTGGTTTGGTCCTGGTTTGGTCCTGGTCTGGTCCTGGTCTGGTCCTGGTCTGGTCCTGGTCTGGTCCCGTTTGGTCCCGTTTGGTCCTGGTTTAGTCCTGGTTTAGTCCTGGTTTGGTCCTGGTTTGGTCCTGGTCTGGTCCTGGTCTGGTCCTGGTCTGGTCCTGGTCTGGTCCTGGTCTGGTCCTGGTCTGGTCCTGGTCTGGTCCTGGTTTGGTCCTGGTCTGGTCCTGGTCTGGTCCTGGTCTGGTCCTGGTCTGGTCCTGGTTTAGTCCTGGTTTAGTCCTGGTTTGGTCCTGGTTTAGTCCTGGTTTGGTCTCGCGGAGGAGGAAGAGCGACTGTTTATTTAGAGCAAAAATCACAGAGATTTATGAGAGAAACACAGGAAGCGGCTGCTCAAACTAAAGACTCTGTGAAAACTTCCGACGCTGCAGAAGTCGTAGTGTTTCTGCGGCACATTTCACACACGTCTTTAGGGCTGGAGTCGACTGAAGACCTGCCCCATCGACCGATTAATCGACTAAAACTATGAAGTATCTCTGTGTATCTGAACCAAACTGCCCTCAGAAGACACAACTGCACAGGAGTTCATGCAAAAATAATAATTTATACAGAAAAGTACGAGTAAACAGTGTATTTATACGTTAAAGATACAGATTTACTTCCGCTAACTCACTCCAAATCTCGTTTTTGCTGTTTTTGCTACACACATTTGTTGAATGCAAATAAAATAATTAGTCGACAAATAAAAATCTTGGTCGACTAAGACACCATCGACCGACTAAAGCATCACAGCCCTGACGTCTTTAGATGTAACAGTCGTAGTATTTCTGTGGCACATTTCACACACGAGTCTCTCTGTGGCTCAGCTTTAGGCTCCAGGGCCTTTTCACCTGTCGCTGACCTTTGAGGCTTTAATCAGCGACAGGACCGCTCAGCTTCAGGGACAGGGACAGGACCGCTCAGCTTCAGGGACAGGGACAGGACCGCTCAGCTTCAGGGACAGGGACAGGACCGCTCAGCTTCAGGGACAGGGACAGGACCGCTCAGCTTCAGGGACAGGGACAGGACCGCTCAGCTTCAGGGACAGGGACAGGACCGCTCAGCTTCAGGGACAGGGACAGGACCGCTCAGCTTCAGGGACAGGGACAGGACCGCTCAGCTTCAGGGACAGGGACAGGACCGCTCAGGGACAGGGACAGGACCGCTCAGCTTCAGGGACAGGGACAGGACCGCTCAGCTTCAGGGACAGGACCGCTCAGCTTCAGGGACAGGACCGCTCAGCTTCAGGGACAGGACCGCTCAGCTTCAGGGACAGGACCGCTCAGCTTCAGGGACAGGACCGCTCAGCTTCAGGGACAGGACCGCTCAGCTTCAGGGACAGGACCGCTCAGCTTCAGGGACAGGACCGCTCAGCTTCAGGGACAGGACCGCTCAGCTTCAGGGACAGGACCGCTCAGCTTCAGCGACAGGACCGCTCAGCTACAGGGACAGGACCGCTCAGCTTCAGGGACAGGACCGCTCAGCTTCAGCGACAGGACCGCTCAGCTTCAGGGACAGCGACAGGACCGCTCAGCTTCAGGGACAGGACCGCTCAGCTTCAGGGACCGGGACAGGACCGCTCAGCTTCAGGGACAGCGACAGGACCGCTCAGCTTCAGGGACAGGACCGCTCAGCTTCAGGGACAGGACCGCTCAGCTTCAGGGACAGGACCGCTCAGCTTCAGGGACAGGACCGCTCAGCTTCAGGGACAGGACCGCTCAGCTTCAGGGACAGGACCGCTCAGCTTCAGGGACAGGACCGCTCAGCTTCAGGGACAGGACCGCTCAGCTTCAGGGACAACGACAGGACCGCTCAGCTTCAGCGACAGGACCGCTCAGCTTCAGGGACAGCGACAGGTCCGCTCAGCTTCAGGGACAGGACCGCTCAGCTTCAGGGACAGCGACAGGACCGCTCAGCTTCAGGGACAGCGACAGGACCGCTCAGCTTCAGGGACAGCGACAGGACCGCTCAGCTTCAGGGACAGCGACAGGACCGCTCAGCTTCAGGGACAGCGACAGGACCGCTCAGCTTCAGGGACAGCGACAGGACCGCTCAGCTTCAGGGACAGGACCGCTCAGCTTCAGGGACAGGACCGCTCAGCTTCAGGGACAGGACCGCTCAGCTTCAGGGACAGGACCGCTCAGCTTCAGGGACAGGACCGCTCAGCTTCAGGGACAGGACCGCTCAGCTTCAGGGACAGGACCGCTCAGCTTCAGGGACAGGACCGCTCAGCTTCAGGGACAGGACCGCTCAGCTTCAGGGACAGGACCGCTCAGCTTCAGGGACAGGACCGCTCAGCTTCAGGGACAGGACCGCTCAGCTTCAGGGACAGGACCGCTCAGCTTCAGGGACAGGACCGCTCAGCTTCAGGGACAGGACCGCTCAGCTTCAGGGACAGGACCGCTCAGCTTCAGGGACAGGACCGCTCAGCTTCAGGGACAGGACCGCTCAGCTTCAGGGACAGGACCGCTCAGCTTCAGGGACAGGGACAGGACCGCTCAGCTTCAGGGACAGGGACAGGACCGCTCAGCTTCAGGGACAGGACCGCTCAGCTTCAGGGACAGGACCGCTCAGCTTCAGGGACAGGACCGCTCAGCTTCAGGGACAGGACCGCTCAGCTTCAGGGACAGGACCGCTCAGCTTCAGGGACAGGACCGCTCAGCTTCAGGGACAGGACCGCTCAGCTTCAGGGACAGGACCGCTCAGCTTCAGGGACTGTTTTGAACCGAATGGATAATATTTATGAATGAAAAAGTGTATGAAAGTGTATTTTTGATGAAAATCATCAGTATTCTTTTCTTTTTTGACATTTTGATGTAATAATGTCACGGTCTTTGTTATAATGTGTTTTAGAGTCTGTTTAGTTCAGTTTATGATTAACGATTAGTCGTTTTTTGTTTTGTTTTTTTAGTCGATGAGTCACAATGAATCACTTAATCGTTGCAACCTTCACAGTAACGGTTAATGTTATTCTCCAAACCTTAACCATTTATGTTTTTTTGTTTTTTTTATATAACCAAAAAGTTTGTAGTTTACACTTTGTTAATTTATATTAATTTCATAAGCACAGGCTAATGTGCTGTTAACATTAGCCTATCCCACCTCTCAAGGTGCGTTGTTAGCATTAGCCTGTCCTGTCTCTCATGGTGCGTTGTTAGCATTAGCCTGTCCTGCTTCTCACGGTGCGCTGTTAGCATTAGCCTGTCCCGTCTCTCATACTGTGCTGTTAGCATTAGCCTGTCCCGTCTCTCATACTGTGCTGTTAGCATTAGCCTGTCCTGCCTCTCATGGTGCGTTGTTAGCATTAGCCTGTCCCGTCTCTTATGGTGCGTTGTTAGCATTAGCCTGCCTCGCCTCTCTTTGTTAGCATTAGCCTGTTATGCCTCTCATGCTGTGCTGTTAGCATTAGCCTGTCCCGCCTCTCTTTGTTAGCATTAGCCTGTTATGCCTCTCATGCTGTGCTGTTAGCATTAGCCTGTCCCGCCTCTCTTTGTTAGCATTAGCTTGTCCCGCTTCTCATGCTGTGCTGTTAGCATTAGCCTGCCCCGCCTCTCTTTGTTAGCATTAGCCTTTCCCGCCTCTCTTTGTTAGCATTAGCCTTTCCCGCCTCTCTTTGTTAGCATTAGCCTTTCCCGCCTCTCTTTGTTAGCGTTAGCCTGCTCTGCCCCTCATGCTGCTCTGTTAGCGTTAGCCTGCTCCGCCTCTCTTTGTTAGCATTAGCCTGTTATGCCTCTCATGCTGTGTAGTTAACATTAGCCTGCCCCGCCTCTCTTTGTTAGCATTAGCCTGCCCCGCCTCTCTTTGTTAGCGTTAGCCTCTTGCCTCTCTTTGTTAGCGTTAGCCTCTTGCCTCTGTGGATGGTACATTATTAACCCTCGGTGTCACAGTCCAGCGCTCTGCTGCTCTGGACCTGCCGCAGAATAAGAAGCAGCACATTAGCCTCGCGTCATAAACCAGGAGCAGAGCCCGAGGTTTGGAAACTCAGGCCAGAAGTCAAACATTCAACCGAGATGTCCCTTCGACCTCTGAACGAGTCTCACTTCACACCAGAGTCCAGTCAAGACTCTTTTACTCAAAAACACTGGCCACAGATTCAAATGAAGATGGAAACAAAAATAAACCAAACAAGATTCTGAAATTTCAAACTTGATTTCAACACCAAGGAAAAAACCCACAAACACGTCCCTTTTATCAATCTTTAACGTGTTTCATAGACGTCCTCCTCATCTCGTCTGTCAGGATTTATTCATCTGGACTTAGACACAACCCAGAGAGACAGGAAGTACTGGGGCTAACTCTGGGGCTAACTCTGGGGCTAACTCTGGGGCTAACTCTGGGGCTAACTCTGGGGCTAACTCTGGGGCTAACTCTGGGGCTAACTCTGGGGCTAACTCTGGGGCTAACTCTGGGGCTAACTCTGGGGCTAACTCTGGGGCTAACGCTGGGGCTAACGCTGGGGCTAACGCTGGGGCTAACGCTGGGGCTAACGCTGGGGCTAACGCTGGGGCTAACGCTGGGGCTAACGCTGGGGCTAACGTTTGTAGACCCCCTCGACAATGAAATGTTCATCTCAAGGGGCTAATCCTCCAAATAAATAAATTTGTATTTGAACGCTTGAGCTAACGCTTTAGGCTAATGTGTTGTTGTTTTTTTCCAACCCAGTTCTGCAGACATTCAGTTTTCTTTCCTGCCCCAAAGCCCCTAAACTTAACCAAATTACCAGTTCCTAAACCTAACCCTAACCTTACCCTAACTGTGAAAAATATATTTAATAATACAGACTTTTGTTAGCATAGCCACCGATGCAAAGTGACGGTCTGTGACATAAGTGGGTCGGGGGGAAAATTTAGCGAGGTCAGCACTGAGGCCAGCTAGGAAATGGTTAGCTTGGAAATGGTTAGCTTGGAAATGGTTAGCTTGGAAATGGTTAGCTTGGAAATGGTTAGCTTGGAAATGGTTAGCTAGGAAATGGTTTGCTAGGAAATGATTAGCTAGGAAAGGGGTCATCCCTCTGTTCCCCTGTACGCTCCCCTGTACGCTCCCCTGTCCCGTTCCCGCGCTGTCTCCTGGGGAACACCTCCCGCCATGAGAGGTACGATGTGTCCTGTGGTCCGGTCATGTGATCACTCGGGTGAAGCGGCTGAGGAGTGTGCTCGGCCCGTACGTGGACCGGGTCAGCGCCCTGTGCCCGTCCCATCACCTGCCCCCCTCCACCCTCAGCCAAACCCCCGCTCTGCCCCAGGACCTCGGCTCAGGTCCTGAAAACACAAAAAGACATAAACTGTGTGAGTGCGATATTGAACTTTATCTGAAGCAGAGACGCCTCTTTCCTCTCTCTCCTCACTCTCCCCTCTCTCTTTCCTCTCTCTTTCCCCTCTCCCCTCTCTCCTCACTCTCCTCTCTCTCCTCTCTCTCCTCTCTCTCTTTCCTCTCTCTTTCCTCTCTCTCTCTCTCTCCTCTCTTTCCTCTCTCTCTCTTCCCTCACTCTCTCCCCTCTCTCCCCTCTCTCTCCTCTCTCTCCTCTCTTTCCTCTCTCTCTCCTCTCTCTTCTCTTCTCTTTCCTCTCTCCTCTCTCTCGCCTCTCTTTCCTCTCTTTCCTCTCTCCTCTCTCTCCTCTCTTTCCTCTCTCTCCTCTCTTTCCTCTCTCTCTCCTCTCTCTCCTCTCTCTCTCTCTCTCCTCTCTCTCCTCTCTTTCCTCTCTCTCCTCTCTCCCCTCTCTCTCTCTCTCTCCTCTCTCTCCTCTCTCTCTCTCTCTTTCCTCTCTCTCTCTCCTCTCTCTCCTCTCTCTCCTCTCTCCTCTCTCTCTCTCTCTCCTCTCTCTCTCTCCCTCTCTCTCTCCTCTCTCCTCTCTCTCCTCTCTCTCTCCTCTCTTTCCCCCTCTCCCCTCTCTCCTCTCTCTCTCTCTCCCTCACTCTCCCTCTCTCTCCCTCTCTCTCCCTCTCTCTCTCTCTTTCCTCTCTCTCTCTCCTCTCTCCCCTCACTCTCCTCTCTTTCCTCTCTCTCTCCCACCTCTCTCTCTCTCCTCTCTCTCTCTCCCCTCACTCTCCCTCTCTCCTCTCTCTCCCCTCTCTCTCCTCTCTTTCCTCTCTCTCTCTCCTCTCTCCCCTCACTCTCCTCTCTTTCCTCTCTCTCCCACCTCTCCCCTCTCTCTCTCTCTCTCTCTCCTCTCTCCCCTCTCTCTCCTCTCTCCCCTCTCTCTCTCCTCTCTCTTCTCTCTCTCTCCTCTCTCCCCTCACTCTCCTCTCTCTTCCTCTCTCTCCCTCTCTCTCTCTCCTCTCTCTCCCTCTCTCTCTCTCTCTCTCTCTCTCTCTCTCTCTCTCTCTCCTCTCTCTCCTCTCTCTCTCCCTCTCTCTCTCTCTCTCTCTCTCTCTCTCTCTCTCTCCCTCACTCTCCTCTCTTTCCTCTCTCTCCCACCTCTCTCCTCTCTCCCCTCTCTCTCTCCTCTCTCTTCTCTCTCTCTCCTCTCTTTCCCTCTCTCTCCTCTCCCCCTCTCTCTCTCCTCTCTTTCCTCCCTCTCTCCACTCTCTCCCCTCTCTCCCCTCACGCTCCCCTCTCTCCCCCCTCTCCCCCCTCTCCTCTCTTTCCTCACTCTCTTCTCTTTTCACTGAGGCTTTGTCTGGACTCTAATCTAATCTGAAGTTCAACAGGTTTCACAAAGTCAAACAGATAAATGTTTTGTTCCTGGATCACGTTCACTCTGATACAGGAAGTGTGTGTGTGAGAGAGTGTGTACGAGTGTGTGTATATACTGTACGTGTGTGTGTGTGTGTGTGTGTGTGTGTGTGTATATACTGTATGTGTGTGAGAACTTGACCCAAAATAATCTGAAGTAAATGTCCACAGTGTGATTGTGGGCCTTGTTGATGCCAGAGTCTGTGTGTTTTATCAGATTCACACACACCACGTCTACAGCTCTTTTCACACTCTTCACGTTGTCCCTTCACACTCTGGAGGGATGAGCTGTTGTAGCCACAGCTGCCCCGGGGCGACTGACAGAAGTGTGGCTGCCAGTCTGTGCATAATTTAATTAATAAATAAATATTAATAAACGGGAAAAAAGGCAAAAAAAAACTAAATGGAAGCTTAAAGTTGCAATAAGGAAATAGATCTGGCAACTCTGCACCTGAGCCCCTCCCCCCTCTGTCTCTCCCTTCTCTCTCTCTCTGTCTTCCTCTCTCTCCTCCCTTCTCTCTCTCTGTCCCCCCCTCTCTCCTCTCTCTTCTCTTCTCTCTCCCCCCCTCTCTCACTCTCCCTTTATCCCCCCTCTCTCGCCTGTCTCTCTCTCTCCCCCTCTCTCTCTCCTCCCCCTCTCTCACTCTCTCTCTCCCCCTCTCTCTCTCTGTCCCCCTCTCCCTCTCTCTCTTCTCCCCCCCTCTCTCGCTCCCTCTTCTCCCTCCCTCTCTCTCTCTCTCTCTCTCTCCCCTCCCCCTCCCTCTCTCTCTCTCTCTCTCTATTATCTCCCCCTCTCTCTCCCTCTCTCTCTCCTCTCTCTCTCTCCCCCCTCTCTCTCTCTCTCTCTCTCTCTCTCTCCCTCTCTCTCTCTCTCTCTCCCCCTCCCCTCTCTCTTCTCTCTCTCTCTCTCTCCTCTCTCTCTCTCTCTCTCTATTATCTCCCCCCTCTCTCTCTCTCTCTCTCTCTCTCTCTCTCTCTCTCCCCACCATGTCCCTCTCTTCTCTCTCCCTCTCTCTGCTCTCTCTCTCCCTCTCTCTCCTCTCTCTCTCTCTCTCTCCCCCCTCTCTCTCTCTCCTCTCTCTCTCTGAAGTATTCGAGGAATGTGGCCTGTAATGTTCTGATAGACTTGTCTTTGTTGGAGCTCTGACCTGAGAGCGTCGGGCCAAAGGGAACAGCGGCAGGAGGCGCACACTGCCGTCTCTGTTTCCACGGCAACAGGACGCCTCGGCCCGCATTAGCCCCGCCCGGTCCTGGTCCAGACCGGTCCGTCCCGTTCCCCCCTGGGCTCCATGTGGGTCTGTGTTTCCTGCTCAGGGCCCGACTCCAGATCCAACACTAAATATATTCTACTGTTTAATCATGGGATGGAGCTCGGGTTAGGGTTGTTTTAGTCGTTTCTGACACATTTTTGTCACTTTTAGACATGTTTCTGTTACTTTTAGTTACGTTTTTGTCACTTAGTCATGTTTTTGTCGCTTTTAGTTGCATTTTGTCGCTTTTAGTCATGTTTTTGTCGCTTTTAGTTTCGTTTTTCTTGCTCTTAGTTGCATTTTTGATGCTTTTAGTTGTGTTTTTGTTGCTATTAATTGCATTTTTGTCGCTTTTGGTTACGTTTTTGTTACAATTAATTGCGTTTTTGGTTTTTTTTCTTTTGGTTGCGCTTTTGTCGCTTTAAGTCATATTTTAGTTGCTTTTAGTTGCATTTTTGGCACTTTTAGTTGCGCTTTTGTTTCTTTTAGCCATATTTTTGACACTTTTTAGTCATCTTTTGGGGTTTTTTTGTAATGTTTTTGTCGATTTAGTTGCGTTTTTAAAAAATCAGGATCAAGATCTTTAATATTATTATTAATAGTAGAAATCTGTGCAAAATAATTTTACTTTTTACCCTAAAAGTCAAATTTTAAACATGTATGTCATACTTTTACTGAAGTGGAGTTTTGTTTGATACTTTTTATTTTTTATTCCTATATCCGTCCTAACTTGTTTAGTTCTTGGTTTAGTCCTTGATTTAGTCCTTGGTTTGGTCCCCGTTTGATCCTGGTTTAGTCCTTGGTTTAGTCCTTGGTTTGGTCCTTGGTTTGGTCATTGGTTTAGTCCTTGGTTTAGTCCTTGGTTTAGTCCTTGGTTTAGTCCTTGGTTTAGTCCTTGGTTTAGTCCCCGTTTGATCCTGGTTTAGTCCTTGGTTTAGTCCTTGGTTTAGTCCTTGGTTTAGTCCTTGGTTTAGTCCTTGGTTTAGTCCCCGTTTGATCCTGGTTTAGTCCTTGGTTTGGTCCTTGGTTTGGTCCTTGGTTTAGTCCTTGGTTTGGTCCTTGGTTTGGTCCTTGGTTTGGTCCTTGGTTTAGTCCTTGGTTCGGTCCTGGTTTAGCCCCTCGTATTGTCCTGGTTTAGTCCTTGGTTTGGTCCTTGGTTTAGTCCTTGTTTGGTCCTGGTTTAGTCCTTGGTTTAGTCCTTGGTTTAGTCCTTGGTTTAGTCCTTGGTTTAGTCCTTGGTTTAGTCCTTGGTTTAGTCCTTGGTTTAGTCCTTGGTTTAGTCCCCGTTTGATCCTGGTTTAGTCCTTGGTTTGGTCCTTGGTTTAGTCCTTGGTTTAGTCCTTGGTTTAGTCCTTGGTTTAGTCCTTGGTTTAGTCCCCGTTTGATCCTGGTTTGGTCCTTGGTTTGGTCCTTGGTTTGGTCCTTGGTTTAGTCCTTGGTTTGGTCCTTGGTTTGGTCTTAGTCCTTGGTTTAGTCCTTGGTTTGGTCCTTGGTTTGGTCCTTGGTTTAGTCCTTGGTTTAGTCCCCGTTTGATCCTGGTTTAGTCCTTGGTTTGGTCCTTGTTTGGTCCTTAGTCCTGCTTTAGTCCTTGGTTTAGTCCTTGGTTTGGTCCTTGGTTTAGTCCTTGGTTTGGTCCTTGGTTTGGTCCTTGGTTTAGTCCTTGGTTTGGTCCTTGGTTTGGTCCTTGGTTCAGTCCTTGGTTCGGTCCTGGTTTAGCCCCTCGTATTGTCCTGGTTTAGTCCTTGGTTTGGTCCTTGGTTTAGTCCTTGGTTTGGTCCTTGGTTTAGTCCTTGTTTGGTCCTTGTTTTGTCCTGGTTTGGTCCTGGTTTAGTCCTTGGTTTGGTCCTGGTCTAGTCCTTGGTTTAGTCCTTGGTTTAGTCCTTGGTTTAGTCCTTGGTTTAGTCCTTGGTTTAGTCCTTGGTTTGGTCCTTGGTTTGGTCCTTGGTTTGGTCCTTGGTTTGGTCCTTGGTTTAGTCCTTGGTTTGGTCCTTGGTTTGGTCCTTGGTTTAGTCCCCGTTTGATCCTGGTTTAGTCCTTGGTTTGGTCCTTGGTTTGGTCCTTGGTTTGGTCCTTGGTTTAGTCCCCGTTTGATCCTGGTTTGGTCCCCGTTTGATCCTGGTTTGGTCCTTGGTTTAGTCCTTGGTTCAGTCCTCGTTTGGTCCTGGTCTGGTCCTGGTTTAGCCCCGTGTTGGAGTTAAGAAGTGCTGGCTGATTGTTATTTGTGGGAGTGGGGTCACACAGGGGTCACCCAGGGGTCACACAGGGGTCACCCAGGGGTCGTGAGGTCGCCGTGGGAGACGGTCCTGGTGCCTCGGACTGATGTGAGTGTAAACAGTGACGCACAGGGCTGTTTTCACTGAACACACGGGACATGAGGGTCGGAGCGTCACGGGACACAGAAACAACACAACACGGGACATAATTACACCGGGAGGGCAGCAGGGCTAGTCTGACGGGGCACTTTTAGAGACCAATCCAAACGTTTCCTTTGAACGACCGACGGAGGATCTTTGAGCGCGACGTTCTGGAAGTGCAGTCATTTTTCTCAAACTTTCCATAAAAAATGACTCATAAAAGTTTGAAAATGCGCAAATTTAATTAAAGGGCCCATGACAGGTTGGACACTCATTTGACTAAAATGTAGTTAAGATAAATATATTTCAATGTTTGCTAAAATGCTGTTAAAATTTTATCTCAATTAAGCAATTTTTCAGGTTTTAATTTCACTTCCTGGTTGTGAATGATGGCATCACACTAGGAAATTAGAAAGTACATTGAGCAAAAACTGATTTAATGTTAGAGATTTTTTTAATTTGACAAATAAAAATACACATGAACGCCTTTATTTCGTTGAATTAATGTTTAAAGGGTCAAAAAAGTCGTCTCTTTCACGTAAATTATGCATAACCTTTGACCCCCCAGTGTGATGTCATCAGTTTGTTTACTTCCTGTCATTTTCAACATATTTTTCCATTTTTCTCCACAAACAGCGACTTGATTGGTGTAAAACTACAATTTATATTTATAACAAGTATTAATGCACTGAATAAAGTCAAAATTAGAAAATGTTAAAAACCTGTCATACGCACTTTAAGGAACACAAATCTTTCTTTTAGAGCTGCACAATATACCGCAAAAGTATCGATATCGCAATATTGTCTGACGCAATAACGATATCGCAAAAAAAATTAAATATATCGCAGTAACAAGTCTTCATCTGTTAGAAATGTTCATGCATTGAAAAGCAAAAATCCTGAATAAAATCTAGCTTTTTCAAACTAAATTAGCAGAAAAATGGCAAAAAAAAGAATTATTTTTGATTTTCCTCAATTACACAGTCCTGTCATGTTTTGTGCCACATTTAACTCTTAAAAATGACATTTTCCGTCACATTTCAGACCCTCGACTGCATCACCTTCAGAATAAAAGACTCAAACACTTGGACGTTTTTATTGTTTATTGATGAAGATTTTTTCTCAAACAAAGCAGCATGTTTTTCCAGATTTTGACACAACAATTCATTCAAACAACAATAAAAAGTGAAAAGTGAAAGTTCCGGCGGCGTCTGAGGCGAGCAGCGCAAACATTCCCGCTCTCGGCCACAGGGGGCAGCACACCGATATTCATAAATATTCTCTCTAGAAGCTTCAATCACAATATTTCAACATTTATTTGGTTAAAAATGTGGTCGTCTCAATCGACAATAGAAATAATCCCCAACAAGTGACTAAAATAATCGTTAGTTTCAGCCTCAGTCCAAAAGTGTATTTAAATATCAAAATAATATCGACATCACAGATCTGAATGGACACATCGCAATAACTTCCAATATTGTGCAGCTCTAGTTTCTATTATATTTTTGTTACCAAATAACTCCAATTAGAAAAGAAAGAATAATAATAATAAAGTCTGTCACTTTGTCGTCACTTTTTTTGTCATTTTTGTGTGTTTTCTGGTTCATCTTTTGCTGATTTTGTTTCAGATTTGACTAAACGTTTGTCCTGTTTGTCCAGTTTGACAGTTTGTGTAAAGTCTATGATGTCACTTCCTGTTGAACACGACACAAATGTGACACAGTTGGAGGTCATTCCATAACTGTTACCATAGCAACCAGACTGTAAACAAGGGCCATCATCCATATATATTAAACAATAGTTAGAACTGACAATAAATAATCCCTGATAAGACTTTATTTTGTTGATGATGGTTTAAACTGTCAGGAAAATGTGTCGGTTTTGTGTAAATCATTTGTGTTTTCAATGGTGCGTCGCCTTTTGATGACATCACAGAAGGGTTCAGGTCTACTTCCTGTAACTTTTATTTTTCAAAATGTCTTACAACTTCACAAATCTAAAACTATGATAAATATTCATTACAGGTGCCCTCCCATTAAACAAAATCGTACAATTTCACGAGAACCTTCATAGACTTTAAATAAATGTGTAAATTATCTAACACTTCTTTTTTTTTCCCAGAGTGCACCTGACGCCCCCTGAAGGCCCAGGGAGGTAAATGGAGGCTGATGATCCTGACTGCTGTAAACATCTGTCACTCCTGTTCTGGTGGATTTTAAAGACACGGCTTCAGGGGGAACGTTCACAAACGAACCTCTGTTTGGGAAACAGTCCATTCATCTTAATGTTAACAGCAGCTCTTTCACCCTCTGCTACAAGAGCAAACACTGAGTTCAGACAGAAGTTTTATTGTGTCAAATACAGACCCAAACACATGGATATTTGCACACATTGGTTCCGTTGGACCACTTTATTCTCCAAGAATGCTAACGTTAGCTCTGGGCTAAATGCTACTGTGATGCTAGCGCCACCTGCTGTATTTTAACATCTACAGAACAATCTGTTTTACTTTTCTGAGGAAACTGAATCAGAAAAAGTAGAGTTTCTTATTGAATCAATGGAGAATATTCCTCACTGATCGTATCCGTGTGTAGATCTGTAGAGCACCTGGATGTGTTTGAGGACGCTGTAGATGTGTAGAAGATGTGGATCTTTGCGCAGTGACTGTCCTGTTGTGGTGAGTGTTTGTGTTGTAGATCTGTAGAGCACATGGATGTGTTTGTTTTGTAATGGATGCAGATGTACAGATCACCTGGATCTCTGCGCAGTGCAGCTGCTGTAAACCTCTGTGACTCTCCTGTATGACTCCTGTTCTGGTGAGTATATTACAGTTTGTGTGCAGTAGATCTGTAGAGCACATGGATGTGTTTGAGGATGTTTGTTGTGGATGTAGTAGACTCAAAAATGACCTGGATCTCTGGGCAGTGAGTGTCCTGTTGTGGTGAGTATATTGGTGAGTGTTTGTGTTGTAGATCTGTAGAGCACCTGGATGTGTTTGAGGATGTTTGTTGTGGATGTAGTAGACTCAAAAATGACCTGGATCTCGGGGCAGTGAGTGTCCTGTTGTGGTGAGTATTGACCCTTTGCACCTACGTCACACGATCACGTGGGTGCATCATAATGGACGGCAAGAGTACGTGAGCGCAGAATTACGGGGAGCGCAAAACTAACAAACTCACAGTGATTGCAATTATTTTTGTCACTTAAGCGATGGCTACTTCTAACTCATGTTCAGTTCAGTTGTCAGTGGAAGCAGGACATATTTTACGCGCTCACAAAGCGCGGTATTTTGAGAAAGTGAAGCTCGCTAGCTTAGAAACGGACTCTTACCTGTTTCCTCCTGCCATGTTCACCGATTTAATCAAAACTTCAATATCATCATAATCCTAATATTTTATTCACTGGAGTTAGATTTATTATTAAAAATATTCTGTGGATGTAATATGTATTATCCATTTTGCCGGCTTGAGTCTATACATGCATACATACAAGTTAATTTCTTGGCTGGATAACTAACGCCGTGCCCCGCATAACTTTGACTGTTTCACATATTCAGATATGTTTTCGTGTAAAATGTCATTCACTTGTAACATTGGCATTGACTTACCTTGTAAAAAGTGCTCACTGCAAATCCGTGAGTACTTGGAGGGCTTCCAGTTCTTTCGATTTATTGCTGCTACCCATCGCCGTCTTCTGTCTTCATAAACAGGTAAACAATAAAAGGCTACACTGGGCTTACGGCTTTGCCTGTTAGTGCAGCCGACCGCACAACAGGATATCACCATTTTACGTGTAAAATTGATCAATGTTAGCTTACTAATAGGTAGGTTTACGGCAAATTTCGATCATTTTACCTCGTACAAACAGCGCTTCCGCCGTCCGTCATGGCAAAGTGGGCGTTCCGTGACGTCACATGCAAAGGGTCAATATTACAGTGTGTTGTAGATCTGTAGTTCATGTGGATGTTTGTTGCGGATATAGTAGACTTACAGATGACCTGGATCTCGGGGCAGTGAGTGTCCTGTTGTGGTGAGTATATTACAGTGTGTTGTAGATCTGTAGTTCATGTGGATGTTTGTTGCGGATATAGTAGACTTACAGATGACCTGGATCTCGGGGCAGTGCGGCTGCTGTAAACATCTTTGACTGGAAGCTGCTGATCTGGAGAGGCTTTCAGTTGGATGTTTGCAGCAGCCCACTGCCAGGACCATCCCAGAACTCAACCAGGACCATCCCAGAACTCAACCAGGACCATCCCAGAACTCAACCAGGACCATCCCAGAACTCAACCAGGACTACACCGGACCAACCCAGAACTCAACCAGGACTACAGCAGGACCAGCCCAGAACTCAACCAGGACTACAGCAGGACCAACCCAGAACTCAACCAGGACTACAGCAGGACCAACCCAGAACTCAACCAGGACTACACCGGACCCACCCAGAACTATGAAGACCCTGGACCTGCTCGGTCCTCTCTAGAGTCCCGGTCCTGGTCTCAGTCCTGGTCTCAGTCCTGGTCTCAGTCCTGGTCTCAGTCCTGGTCTCAGTCCTGGTCTCAGTCTCAGTCCTGGTCCTAGTCTCGGTCCTGGTCCTGGTCCTCTCTAGAGCCTCGGTCTTGGTCTTTGGTCCAGTTTGGGTGGACTTTAGAGGAAGTGGGTGTGACGGAGGAAGGAAGTCCTGATAAACAAGGCCTGGATTCAAGACCTGAACCAGGACTAAAGCAAGACTAAAGCAAGACTAAAGCAAGACTAAAGCAAGACTAAAGCAAGACTAAAGCAAGACTAAAGCAAGACTAAAGCAAGACTAAAGCAGGGACTAAAGCAGGGACTAAAGCAGGGACTAAAGCAGGGACTAAAGCAGGGACTAAAGCAGGGACTAAAGCAGGGACTAAAGCAGGGACTAAAGCAGGGACTAAAGCAGGGACTAAAGCAGGGACTAAAGCAAGACTAAAGCAGGGACTGAAGCAGGGACTGAAGCAGGGACTGAAGCAGGGACTAAAGCAGGGACTAAAGCAGGGACTAAAGCAGGGACTAAAGCAGGGACTAAAGCAGGGACTGAACCAGGGACTGAACCAGGGACTGAACCAGGGACTAAACCAGGGACTAACCACTAAACTAGGACTAAACTAGGACTAAAGTTGTATGACTTCTGTAGATGACACTTTTGTGTTTCAGGACGAGACACAAAGTGAATATATTTAATGAAAATCCCACAAAAAGTTATAATTTCAAATTTAAAAGGAGTTTAAAAGTCGTGTAATCCCTCATTCGTCCAGCAGGGGTCGATGAAAGTACAACATTCAAAGGTTTGATCTGGACAGTTTTAGAAATCAGTGTCCAGATCAAACCTTCTGTAGAAACACAAAACTCTGACGTTTAAACTCTAAATTCCAACTGTGAAACTCAAAATAATGTCTTTTTAAACTCAAAATAATGACTTTGAACTCAAAATAATTACTTTAAACTCAAAATAATGACACTTTAAACTCTCAAATCTAACTCTTAAACTCTTCCTGATGGTATTCCGTGATTCTCGTGTTATTTCTGAATCGATCTCTTGAGTTTGCGCCGTGTAAACATCCTACACTCTCGGTGTGCTGCCCCCTGTGGCCGAGAGCGGGAATGTTTGCGCTGCTCGCCTCAGACGCCGCCGGAACTTTCACTTTTCTCTTTTTATTGTTGTTTGAATGAACTGTTGTGTCAAAGTCTGGAAAAACATGCTGCTTTGTTTGAGAAATAACCTTAATCAATAAACAATAAAAATGTCCAAGTGTTTGAGTCTTTTATTCTGAAGGAGATGCAGTCGAGGGTCTGAAATGTGACGGAAAATGTCATTTTTAAGAGTTATATGTGGCACAAAACATGAGATTAACAGGAAAAGAGCACAAATACAACATTGTTCTGATTGTTTTAAAGATTACACACAGGTTTGGCCAATATTCTTCCTTAAACTGCTTATTTTGCATCATTTTAAGTCGTTTTAATTATACAATATGAACATTTGCTTTAGTCCTCGTTCAGTCCTGGTTTAGTCCTCGTTCAGTCCTGGTTTAGTCCTGCTTCAGTCCTTCTTTAGTCCTGGTTTAGTCCTGTTTTAGTCCTGGTCTAGTCCTCGTTCAGTCCTGGTTTAGTCCTGGTCCAGTCCTGGTTTAGTCCTTCTTTAGTCCTGTTTTAGTCCTGGTCTAGTCCTCGTTCAGTCCTGCTTTAGTCCTTCTTTAGTCCTGGTTTAGTCCTGGTCTAGTCCTTCTTTAGTCCTGTTTTAGTCCTGTTTTAGTCCTGGTCTAGTCCTCGTTCAGTCCTGGTCTAGTCTGAGTTGAACTTCCTGTTCTGAAGCACAAATAGTTTTGTGTCAGAGAAAGTTTCGACCAAAGTGAGACTCAGGGATTTCCCCGAAACCAGCTCCAGTTTCGGCTCAAACAAAAAAAAAACAAAAAAAAACATTTCCTCAAAGTCAGAAAGTCCAGGTCAAGTCCTCAAACTGCCCTGGTCTTATTTATTTGTCTAATGTAAGTGTTTTATTTGATTTATTTGTGGATTTTAAACACAAACTCTTTCCGTTTGAGTTTGACGGTGGATTCTGGAATAAATTAAGACAAATTTAAAGGGTTTTTACATAAATGTGTTGTGTTTTCAAAATATCAACAGAAAAATTAGACAAAATCACATCACAAGAAACTCACTGTCACTTAGATTTACTCTTTTATTAAAAATGTATAAATGTTAAATAAAATCTGTTTTATTTATTAAATCAAATCAAATCAATTTATTTTTATAATGCCTAAAATCACAACAACAGTTGCCTCGATGGGCCACAGGTAAAAGCAGTTCAGATAACTGTCCCAGAATGCCCCTGTCCTTTGACCCTCCTTCGCGGCGAGGAAAAACTACAAAAAACCCCACGGGAAAAAGTAGAAACCTCGGGGAGAACCACAGTGAAGGAGAGATCCTACTCCCACGGACGGACAGGCTGCAGATGAACTAGGACTGACATCCACTTGGACTGTGGAGCCAGAACCACTCAAGAGGGAGGTGGCTTTAAAGAGTTCCTCCAGGCGGACGAGGAGCAGTCCACCAGTGTAGAGAGATCCTCCAGCAGGAGATGAGGAACAGTTCATCTAAAGTAGATGGAGTTGGTCCAGGCAGACGAGGTGTGGCTAATCCAGGGTTGAGGGAGTTCCTCCAGGCGGGTGGTGCATAGATCCTCCAGTGTAGAGATCGATCCTCCAGACAGATGGGGGGGGGGGTGTTGTCACTGGAGCAGCCGCCGCAGTGTCTGAAACAGTCTCCACTCCCCGGGGGAAGTGGAGAGAAAGAGAAACATGTGAACAGCAATGAACAGACTACAGTTGAAGTAATATTAAATATTGTTGATAGGTAAAGTAGGAAGAACCAGAGGATAGTGTTCAAGCTGCCATACTTCCCCAGCAGAATTGCTCCAAGGGCAGCATAACTAAAACTGTAGGTTTTTATTTCTGTTCCTAACTGGCCTGACCATAAGCTATTTCAAAGAGGAACGATTTGAGCCTGGTCTTAAATGTAGAGACTGTGTCGACCTCTTTTACATGAACAGGGAGCTGGTTCCATAACATAGGAGCTTGGTAGCTAAATGCTCGACCTCCTACTGTGCTTTTAGAGACTCTGGGGACTAACAATAGTCCAGCATTTTGAGAACGAAGAGCTCTGTTTGGATGGTACTCTACTATTGCATCTTTGAGGTAGGATGGGGCCATATTGTTTAAAGCTTTATAAGTCAGGAGGAGGATTTTAAATTTGATTCTAAACTCAACAGAAGCCAGTGAAGAGACTCCAACACTGGTGAAATATGATCTCTTCTTCTAGTACCTGTTAATAATCTTGCTGCTGCATTTTGAACCAGTTGAAAGCTTCTTATAGAGCTTTTAGGACACGCTGTAAGCAGAGCGTTACAATAGTCTAATCTGGATGTGACAAATGCATGGATGAGTTTTTCGGCATCATCTCTGGGCAGGATTTTTCTAATTTTGGCTGATGTTACGCAAATGAAAGTCGGCTGTTTTACAGGCTTGATTTATATGAGCTTTGAACGAGAGATCTTGGTCAAATAGGACCCCAAGGTTTCTTACAGTAGAGCTGGGGGCTACAGTGATATTGTCCAGAGAAACTATCTGGTCAGATAAAGAGTCTCGCAGGTGCTTAGGGCCCAGCAGAATGACCTCGGTTTTTTCAGGGTTAAGGAGCAGATAATTAAGAGTCATCCAAGTTTTTATGTCTTTCACGCAGGCACTAAGTCTGTCTACTTGATGCGTCTGATCAGGTTTCATTGATAAATACAGCTGAGTGTCATCTGCATAGCAGTGGAAGTTAATGCCATGCTTTCTGATGATCATACCTAAGGGCAGCATATAAAGAGTGAACAGAACTGGACCGAGTACTGAACCCTGCGACTTTTACAATCGTAGGTTACTTTAGAACATGGGGAAGATCTCTGGTTTACATTAACAAACTGGTACCTATCAGATAGATAGGATTTAAACCAGCTAAGGGCGGTTCCACTGACACCTACATCACATTCTAACCTCTGCAGTAGAATGTTGTGGTCGATGGTATCAAACGCTGCGCTGAGGTCCAACAGAACCAGGATTGAGACCTGTCCATCATCAGCAGCTAATAACAGATCATTTGTGACTTTAACTAGTGCAGTTTCAGTGCTGTGGTATGCACGGAACCCTGACTGAAAAACTTCAAATAAATTATTGTCCTGCAGGTGGCGACAAAGCTGTTTAATCACAATTCTTTCAAGGATTTTAGAGACAAAGGGCAGATTAGAAATAGGTCTATAGTTTGCCAATATGTCGGGGTCTAGATTAGGCTTTTTCAAAAGTGGTTTAATCACTGCATATTTGAAGGACTGAGGGACATAACCGCTTTCTAGTGAAGTATTTATTATATTAAGAATGGGATTTATAATTAGGGGGAGAATTTCTTTGAGGAGTCTACTTGGGATTGGGTCTAAAATACAAGTTGATGTATTATCATTCATTATATAAGATGAACCTCCACGGGACCACAAAGTGCAGTCCATCTGCACCTAAAAGCTACAAACCACTCGTTTGAGGACAGTGAGGTGAAGATATTGAGCAGAGAGAAGAACTGGTTTGAAAGAGGAGTAAAGGAGGCCATTTTTGTCAAAACAGAGAATCTGTCTCTAAACAGGAATGGGGCCTTAAGATTTAATTTGGCTAAGATGTATGACAGCCTCCTAACACCCTGGTCCAAATCAATAGACCAGTCAAATGTTAATGGGGTCATCAGCAGTGAGGAGGAGCAACAGCCAGCTATCAAAAGAACAATAGATCTAAGACAATAATAGACCTGAGCCACAGGTGAAACTGGGCAGGGCCAACAATAGAACAATAGATCTAAGACAATAATAGACCTTAGCCACAGGTGAAACTGGGCAGGGCCAAACAATAGAACAATAGATCTAAGACAATAATAGACCTGAGCCACAGGTGAAACTGGGCAGGGCCAACTATTAAACTAACAAAGGCAGACCAATTATCGAGTTTCAGGTGACAAACAAACAATTTTCCAAACAAAGGCAGGCGTTCAGTGACTCCTCCCTGTGGGCAGGACTCTCACCACTTAGAGGAGCATATAAGCCTGAGTTCCCAGACCAGCTCTGATTGACAATGACTTTTGGATAAAAGTCGAAACGTCTCGATCTTCAAACATGATCTTCAAACATGACAACCCCTGAAACCCTTTCTATGGTTTTCTTTCTAAACAAAATGATCTCGTCCTTTAATGTTCTGATGGCTCAATTTTTTTGTCAAAATGTTTTTTACATTTTATGCCTGTGAGGATTTAATTAGTGCTTTTTAATGCATTTTAAATCCTAATTTTTGCCTAAATTAATGTAATGACTTTTAATTCTTTTTTATGCTCTGTGTAAACTCTGTTTGATCTTTATGAATCAAACCTGTAGAATTTGTTGTTTATTTGAATTGTTTTCTTATTGTTGTAAGTTTATTTCCTCATTTTACACGAAATTATTGCCTGATCAGCAAGAAATACTTCAAAACCAGAGAAATATTCTGCATCAAATCAGAAATTACATCTAAAACAACTTAAATCCAGATAAAAATGATAAATTCTAGTAATTTTAAGCTCGGCTGGAGTTACTTTTTTGCTGCTATTCCTTATTTTTCAACCAAAGCTCACGTAAACAAACACAAACAGTTGCATAATTGTTGACTTTATTCACATTTTCAGGGACAGTGTCTTGAATAAATGGAAGGAAGCGCAAAGATCAAACATCACATTTGGACAAAATGCAAATGTCACCGACACAATATTCAGAGTTTATAAATCTGTACAAGAGGCACTTTTCCCACATTCACACCAGACACACTTTATTATCATGGTTTAGAGGGACACAGACCGGAGCACGAAAACCAGCTGCACCAGGCCATGTTTGGACCTGGTTTAGACCTGGTTTGGACCTGGTTTAGACCTGGTGTGGACCTGGTTTGGGCCTGCTTTAGACCTGGTTCGGGCCTGGTTTGGACCTGGTTCAGGCCTGGTTTAGACCTGGTTTGGACCTCGTTCGGACCTGGTTTGGGCCTGGTTTGAACCTGATTTGAACCTGGTTTGAACCTGGTTTGGACCTGGTTTAGACCTGGTTTGGCCCTGGTTTAGACCTGGTTTGGGCCTGGTTTAGGCCTGGTTTGGACCTGGTTTGGACCTGGTTTAGACCTGGTTTAGACCTGGTTCGGGCCTGGTTTGGACCTGGTTTAGACCTGGTTTGGCCCTGGTTTAGGCCTGGTTTAGACCTGGTTTGGCCCTGGTTTAGACCTGGTTTGGGCCTGGTTCGGACCTGGTTTGGACCTGGTTTGGACCTGGTTTAGACCTGGTTTAGACCTGGTTTGGACCTGGTTTAGACCTGGTTTGGACCTGGTTTGGGCCTGGTTTTGCTCCGGGCGGCTCCTGTTCATGGCTTTGTTCAGGACAAACACAAAGGACAGTTTAAATCAGGCTAAAAACAGTATCTGCTGGAGTCAGAGTCAGAGTCCGGTTCAGTCCTGGATCATGTCCCTGTTTCACCTGAAAGTCTGAAACGTCATGAAGAAAATGACCAGGAAGACACTTGAAAACCTGAAGTTATTAGTCCCGGTTTAGTCCAGGTTTAGTCCTGGTTTAGTCCTGTCTTTAGTCCTGGTTTAGTCCAGGTTTAGTCCCAGTTTAGTCCCAGTTTAGTCCTTGTTTAGACCTGGTTTAGTCCTTGTTTAGACCTGGTTTAGTCCCACCTTAGTCCCGGTTTAGACCCAGTTTAGACTCGGTTTAGTCCAGGTTCAGTCCCAATTTAGTCCCGGTTTAGTCCAGGTTTAGTCCTGGTTTGGCCCTGGTTTAGTCCTGGTTTGGCCCTGGTTTAGTCCCGGTTTAGTCCCAGTTTAGTCCCGGTTTAGTCCTGGTTTAGTCCTGGTTTAGTCCTGGTTTAGTCTTTGTTTAGTCCAGGTTCAGTCCCAGTTTAGTCCCGGTTTGGTCCAGGTTTAGTCCCGGTTTAGTCTTGATTCCTTTAAACACTCAATAAAATAAAAGCACACTTTCTTTAAATACTACACATTTCTCGTTATTGTTTGTACAATTCTTGGATTCTGAGGCTTCTACGACGAGATCAACATCAGAAAAGTCCAGAAGTTCCGTTTGAATAATATTGCTCTAAACTCGTCCTGATCTTGTTTGTGTCGTTTTCCTTCAGCTTCGTTTAAGGCCGTTTTCTCTGAAGCTCAAACCAGGAAGTGAAGTCCCAGCGTCGTTTGTGAATCTCGAGTTCAGTGTTTTCTGCTACGACAGAATCATCCCAACAGAAGCCCTTAGACACGAGGGGCGGGGCTTCTGGGTCTGAGGGGGCGGGGTTTGTGGGTCAGAGGGGGCGGGGCATCTGGGTCAGGCCTCAGTGAGCGCCACATAATTATTACATTATATTCTATTATTATCATCAGTATTCAGCAACGAAATTAAAACAGGAGGAAAAATGTATCTCCCCCTCTCTCTTCCCCTCTCACCTCTCCTCCTCTCTCACTCTCGCTCTCTCTTTCTCCCCCCTTGTCTCTCTCACCCCCCCTCACCTCTTCTCTCTCTCCCCCTCTCTCTCTCACCTCTTCTCCTCTCTCTCCTCCCCCCCTCTCCTGCTCTCTCTCCCTCTTTCTCACCTCTCCCCCCCACCTCTCCTCCTCTCTCTCCTCCACTCCCCCCCCTCTCTCTCTCTCTCACCTCTCCTCCTCTCCCTCCCCCCTCTCTCTCTCCTCCACTCCCCCCTCTCTCTCTCCCCCCTCTCTCTCTCCCCGCTCTCTTTCCCCCTCTCTCCCTCCTCCCACCTCTCTCTCCCTCTCCCCCTCTCTCTTCCTCCCCCTTTCTCACCTCTCCTCCCCTCTCTCCTCCTCCCTCCCTCTCTCTCTCCTCTCCTCTCCCTCCCTCTCTCTCTCTCTCCCTCTCCCCCTCTCTCTCACCTCTCCTCCTCCCTCTCTCTCTCCCCTCTCTCTCTCCCCTCTCTCTCACCTCTCCTCCTCCCTCTCCTCCTCTCGTCTGTGATGCTCCGGCGTTGGGTTCGGCGCCCTGTACCCGCTGGCCTCTCCCTCCCCCTCTCTCTCACCTCTCCTCCCCTCTCTCCCCCTCTCCCCCCCCCTCTCTCTCACCCCCCTCTCTCTCACCTCTCCTCCTCCCTCTCCTCCTCTCGTCTGTGATGCTCCGGCGTTGGGTTCGGCGCCCTGTACCCGCTGGCCTCTCCCTCCTCTCCCCCCTCCTCCCCCTCCTGGCCCTCCCCCCTGGTGGGCGGGCCCCAGATGAAGTTGTGCCGGGGCCGGTAGTGTTTCTTGGCGTAGCGCAGCAGGCGGCGGCGCGTGGCCGGCCGGCGGATGGTGTAGACGTAGTACTCCAGGGCGCTGTGCTTCATGTTGACCAGCGTGAGGCGCACAAGGGACTCCTCCAGGAACAGACGCACCAGAGGGGCCTTGAACGCCTCGTACCCGAGCTCCCCCAGAGACTTCAGGATCCGGGTGATGCGTAGGTAATTGTGCTGCGACCTGAGACACAGAAGAAGAAGAAGAAGAGTGAGACACAGAAGAAGAAGAAGAGTGAGACCTGAGACACAGAAGAAGAAGAAGAGTGAGACCTGAGACACAGAAGAAGAAGAAGAGTGAGACCTGAGACACAGAAGAAGAAGAAGAGTGAGACCTGAGACACAGAAGAAGAAGAAGAGTGAGACCTGAGGCACAGAAGAAGAAGAAGAGTGAGACCTGAGACACAGAAGAAGAAGAAGAGTGAGACCTGAGACACAGAGGAAGAAGAAGAGTGAGACCTGAGGCACAGAAGAAGAAGAGTGAGACCTGAGACACAGAAGAAGAAGAAGAAGAGTGAGACACAGAAGAAGAAGAAGAGTGAGACCTGAGACGCAGAAGAAGAAGAAGAAGAGTGAGACACAGAAGAAGAAGAAGAAGAAGAAGAAGAAGAAGAAGAAGAAGAAGAAGAGTGAGACCTGAGACACAGAAGAAGAAGAAGAGTGAGACACAGAAGAAGAAGAGTGAGACCTGAGACGAAGAAGAAGAAGAAGAGTGAGACCTAAGACACAGAAGAAGAAGAAGAAGAAGAGTGAGACACAGAAGAAGAAGAAGAAGAGTGAGACCTGAGGCACAGAAGAAGAAGAAGAGGAAGAAGAAGAAGAAGAAGAAGAAGAGTGAGACCTGAGACACAGAAGAAGAAGAAGAAGAGTGAGACACAGAAGAAGAAGAGTGAGACCTGAGACGAAGAAGAAGAGTGAGACCTGAGACACAGAAGAAGAAGAAGAAGAGTGAGACCTGAGGCACAGAAGAAGAGTGAGACCTGAGACACAGAAGAAGAAGAAGAGTGAGACACAGAAGAAGAAGAAGAGTGAGACCTGAGACGCAGAAGAAGAAGAAGAAGAAGAGTGAGACACAGAAGAAGAAGAAGAAGAAGAAGAAGAAGAAGAAGAGTGAGACCTGAGACACAGAAGAAGAAGAAGAAGAGTGAGACACAGAAGAAGAAGAGTGAGACCTGAGAAGAAGAAGAAGAAGAAGAGTGAGACCTGAGACACAGAAGAAGAAGAAGAAGAGTGAGACACAGAAGAAGAAGAGTGAGACCTGAGAAGAAGAAGAAGAGTGAGACCTGAGACACAGAAGAAGAAGAAGAAGAAGAAGAGTGAGACACAGAAAAAGAAGAAGAAGAGTGAGACCTGAGGCACAGAAGAAGAAGAAGAAGAAGAAGAAGAAGAAGAGTGAGACCTGAGACACAGAAGAAGAAGAAGAAGAGTGAGACACAGAAGAAGAAGAGTGAGACCTGAGGCGAAGAAGAAGAAGAAGAGTGAGACCTGAGACACAGAAGAAGAAGAAGAAGAGTGAGACCTGAGGCACAGAAGAAGAAGAAGAGTGAGACACAGAACAAGAAGAAGAGTGAGACCTGAGACGCAGAAGAAGAAGAAGAAGAAGAAGAAGAGTGAGACACAGAAGAAGAAGAAGAAGAGTGAGACACAGAAGAAGAAGAAGAAGAAGAAGAGTGAGACCTGAGACACAGAAGAAGAAGAAGAAGAGTGAGACACAGAAGAAGAAGAAGACCTGAGACACAGAAGAAGAAGAAGAAGAGTGAGACACAGAAGAAGAAGAAGAAGAGTGAGACCTGAGACACAGAAGAAGAGTGAGACACAGAAGAAGAGTGAGACCTGAGACACAGAAGAAGAAGAAGAAGAAGAAGAGTGAGACACAGAAGAAGAAGAAGAAGAAGAAGAGTGAGACACAGAAGAAGAAGAAGAAGAAGAAGACCTGAGATACAGAAGAAGAAGAGTGAGATCCGAGACACAGAAGAAGACTAAACCAATTCTAAACCAGGACTAAACCAGGACTAAACCAGGTCTAAACCAGGTCTAAACCAGGACTAAACCAGGACTAAACCAGGACTAAACCAGGTCTAAACCAGGACTAAACCAGGTCTAAACCAGGGCTAAACCAGGACTAACTTGAAGTCTTAGAAGAAAGACCAAGAAACATTTTAGGATTCGTTTTGGAAATTGGACAAAACCAGAACTAGACCAGGACTAAACCAGGACCAAACCAGGACTAAACCAGGGCTAAGTGAAGATTAATAAAGCACAAACCCAGGATCAAAACTGGACTAAGTAAATCCAGGACTAAAGGACATTTGGGGTAAACTGGTGTCTCTCTCATGTGGAGCGTTTCGTGTCTCGTACATTTGGTTAATTGAGTTTCGGTCTCACAAAGTCGTTAGTGCCGCGTTACTACGGAAACACAACGGGATTTCAGATTTAATGAGCAATAAACCAACTGCGTAACAAAGATTCAGTTTGGTGTTTGGAGCTTTGAGGAGCTTTTGTTCATGGACTTTAGGGTTTAAGATTTTATCTGATGCTTCAACGAGAAAATTTACAGAAAAAATTACTCATTTTCAACATTATTTTGCTGTGGAAAATGTTTATTTAAAGATAAAACAAGAACAAATGTATGTTTACAATTATTTAAAATCACACTTCATTGTCAGTACACTAGAAAAAAATGCCTTTTTGTCACTTTCAGTAGCATTTTTTGACTTTTAAATGTGTTTTAGTCTAGTTTTTACGGAAACGTAAAAACGCGTTTCTGTTTTTATGAGAAAAATAAATCCTGTTTTAACGAGAAAAGTAAGTGTTTTTTGAGCAAAATACGGTGTTTCACGGGCTGTAAGTTTAGGCGGAGCTGGCTAGATGCTACTACCCTGGTGCAAATGTACGATTATCCAGTTTGATACGCTTTTATTTTGATTTAGGCTCACGACGTTGGGAGATTTTGGTGTCACTGAGCAGTCTTGATGGTATTGTCATCAGCATGTCAACTTTGTGACGACATCTGAAGGATCTGCGCCTCATGTCTATGGTTCAGACAGTAACAAGTCAGACCTGTTGGACGTTGCGGTATTTCTCCAGGATCAATTAAACCAATATGGTCTGCTTCATGGATACAAGACTGTGCATTTAAAGTGTATTCAAGCCGGTTACTGGTGACTCAGGGGACAATCAGAACCTCCTGAAGATTTTGGACCCCAATGGAGTTCAAATGAGACGCAGAAATCGCCTTCATCGCCTTCATCGCCGTCTGTATCAGAATCCAGGGCCAAACTTCTTATGGCACATAGACTCATACGACAAGCTTAAACCATATGGAATCTGCATAAACGCTCGCAAAGTTGACAAAACCGTCCAGACTGCTCAGTGACACCAAAATCTCCCGTAATGTCGTGAGCCTAAATCAAAATAAAAGCGTATCAAACTGGATAATCGTACATTTGAGCCTCGGTAGTAGCATCTAGCCAGCTCCGCCTAAACGTACAGCCCTGAGGAAACACCGTGTTCTGATCATAAAACACTGACTTTTCTCGTTAAAACAGGATTTATTTTTCTCATAAAAACAGAAACTTTTCTCGGTAAAACAGGATTAATTTTAGTCGTTAAAACAGAAATTACTATATCATAAAAACAGGATTTATTTTTCTCATAAAAACAGAAACTTTTCTCGTTAAAACAGAAACTTTTATTATTCAAATGAATGCAATACGTTTCCGTAAGTTTTTCTTACTTTAAGTTGCGTTTTTTTCTCTTTTAGTCTCGTTTTTGTTGTTTCCTGTCATTTTGAGTAGCCTTTTTGTTGCTTTTACTTGCGTTTTTGTTGCTCTCTGTTGTGTTTTTTCACTTTTAAATGTGTTTTTGACTGGTTTTTCTTGGTATAAGTTCCGTTTTTCTCTCTTTGAGTCTCGTTTTTGTTGTGTTTTCTGTAGTTTTGAGTAGCCTTTTTGTTGCTTTTACTTGCGTTTTTGTTGCTTTCAGTTGAGTTTTTTTTACTTTGAAATGTGTTTTAGTCTTGTTTTTCTTGCTTTTAGTTGCATTTTTGATGCTTTTAGATGTGTTTTCTCACTTTTACTCTTACTCTTGCTCTGCACAAAACCAGGCACAGCACCTTTAACACTCTTATTTCCAACAGAATCAGTCGATAAAGTGTCACTCACTCGTTGAGATGTTGAAAGCGCTGCTCCCAGTTCGCAGCTCGAGCCACGTTTCCGTTTCTGTCCAAAAGTTTGACTCCGTAGAAGTCGAGCATCAGAGAATAAGCCGCCACGAACCTGCGCTTGGCTTCACGCGTGCTTTGGAATTCCTCGAAAGACACAAACAGCTCCACGTTATTAACCTGAGACCGGTTCAACTGGAAGTGTCAGTGGAACTTACTTTGATCTCTTCCTGAGTGAGTTCGTGTGCGTAGAAGTTGAGCCCTTGTTCTCTCAGAGGAAACAACCTGAGGACAAATGTTTTAACAAAGTTCACATTTGAAACAAAACCAGGACAACTGACAAAAGACTGAAACATGAACTGACAAACTATAGAAGAATCTCAGGTTTCAGCAGGTTTTTGTCGATTTTAGTCGCATTTCAGTTGCTTTTAGTCTCGTTTTTGTCGCTGTTTGTTTTGGTTGTTGCTTTTAGTAAAGTTTTTTTCATGTTTTTCTTGCTTTTAGTTGTGTTTTTGACGCTTTAAGTCAAGTTTTTTAGTTTGTGTTGCTTTGTCACTTTAAGTCGTTGTTGCTTTCAGTTGAATATGTCACTTTTAGTCATGTTTTCTCACTTTAAGGCATGTTTTTGTTGTGTTTTTGTTGCTTTTAGTTGAATATTTGTCACTTTTAGTCATGTTTTCTCACTTTAAGGCATGTTTTTGTTGCTTTTAGTTGTGTTTTTGTTTCTTTTAGTCATCATGTTGCAGTATTTTTGTTTTGTCCAGACAGTTATAGCAGCTTCACTGTAAACTGCAATATTTATCTAAACCGTCCTAATAATACAAACAGGACTTCCTGTTCGAACTGCAGAACTGAAACCACCTTTTATTACAGTGGCATTTCACCACAACGAGAAACCATAAACAAACGCTCCTTTTCCTTTCTTTATTCCTTTTTATCCACAGACCAGCTTTGTGGTTGTGATTAGATTAGCCATTTATGTTTGAATAATGAAATGACAAAACTGACGAGACTGAAATATGACAAACTGGTAAAAGAATCAGAACGTCGCTTTTTGTCACATTTTTGTAGCATTTAGTGTCGTTTTTGTCGCTTTTAATCGTGTTATTGTCGCTTTTAGTTGCGTCGTTGTCCTTTACAGTTGCATTTTTGCCACTTTAAGTCATGTTTCTATTACTTATAGCCACGTTTTTGTCACTCAGTTACATTTTTGTTGATTTTAGTTGCAGTTTTGCCTCTTTTGGTCATGTTTTTGTTGCTTTACGTTGCATTTTTGCTGCTTTTATTAGCGTTTTTATCCCTTACAGTTGTGTTGTTGCCACTTTTAGTTGCATTTTTGACCGTTTTAGTCACGTTTTTTGTCGCTATTAGTTGAGTTTTGCCCCTTATAATCGCCTTTTTTGTCCCTTTTAGTTGCCTTTTTGTCGCCTTTAGTCGCATTTTTGATGCTTTTAGTTGCAGTTTGTCACTTTTGGCCACGCTTTGGTCAGTTTGACATCATACATCATCAGCAGTTTTAAGAATAAAACAGGACGTTAGATATTACTCAAACTCAAATGTCATGAACTTATAAAAAACGTACCATTTGTCTGTCCAGGTCGGTCCTGGAAGAGTCGAGAGGAATTCTTAGTTAATTCTAGTCGTGTTATTGGACTAGTTATTAGTTCCATTTTTGCCACTTTTAGTCATGTTTTTGTTCCTTATAATTGTGGTTTTTTGTCACTTTTAGCTGCATTTTTGTCCCTTATAGCAGGGGTTCCCAAACTTTTCTGGCCGGGACCCCCAAAATGGCCATCCAACCGACTCAGGACCCCAAAGCAAAATGAAAATGACAAAATTATAATGTTAAATCAGGTTTAATATTGGTTATTTGAATAGTTAATTGTCTTATTGGACCCTGTTTCACTAAAAGATACTGTTCTTAGAGCAAATACAATGTCATGTTCATTAAAATGTGATCTTGAAATCATCTCGCGACCCCCAGCACACCCTCGCGTCCCGACCCCCACTTTGGGAACCACTGCCTTATAATTGCAGTTATGTTGCCTTTAGTTACATTTTTGTTGTTTATAATCACGTTTTTGTCACTTTTAGTCACAGTTTCGTCGCTTCTAGTTGAATTTTTGTTGCTTTAAGTTGCATTTTTCTCTCTTTTAGCTGCGTGTTTGTTGCTTTTAGTTGAATTTTTGCCACTTTTAGTCACGTTTTTGCCGCTTTTATTTGCATTTTTGCCGCTTTTAGTCGGCAAAATGCACTTTTTTAGTGTCATATCTGTCGCTCTTTTGGAAGGGTCGAGTAGAATCCTTAGTTAATTCTTTGTCGAGTTATTGGATCGTCTCTGGCAGGATTAAGGGTCTTGTATGATATAATTTCACACAAAAACGATCAGGACAAACAGAAACTACATCAAACGTGTAAAGCTCGTGTCTCACCACTGGATGTACGTGTGATTGTGCTCCAGTTTGTCGTAGTCTCCTTTCCATTTTGTCAAAATCTCCTCGATGTAAATCCCTGCAACGAAAAGGAAATTTTAGTTTAATCCAGACAAACTTTACACTTGTCAAAATACAATTATAATTATTTTTTATGGTCAAAAACGATCAGAGATTTCTTCTAAAAACAACATAAGAGGATCCTGAGCTCTGATATTGAATGACTTTATGGCAAAAACATTTTAATTTATTTATGGCACGATTCAAAGCTTGGGAATCTTCACATTCACAAAAATCACATTTTGCAAAACGTGAATCAAATATGGATGAGTTCATGAATGTTTGACTCACCGTCTGGGACCAGAGGGATTTTGTTCAGGTAAAATCTGAGGTTACGATATTCGTTCGGCTGCCGGGATTTTCTGTAATTCTGTGAAAAAACAAAAGGTAAACGTCAAAAAAGTGATAATGGTTTGTAATAAAAACAACACAGATACTTTCACAAAGAAGAGAAACAATGAATATGTTTCACACGACAAGAAAATATCAAGTTTTTTAAAGAAACAACACAATTATTTAATTTAATTTAATTTAATTTAATTTAATTTAATTTAATTTAATTTAATTTAATTTAATTTAATTTAATTTAATTTAATTTAATTTAATTTAATCAAAACCGATTATAAAAACTCACGTAGATGAGGGCAATTTATCAAAATGTGGATCATATTGTGTTTGAAAATAGGAAAAATTTGGATATTGATTTTGTCATTGATAAAATTGAAAAGATGTTGGAAAAAAAAGTTAATTATTGAATAAATGAACACGTTTCTCCAGTGACAGTGTAGTGTGTACAGCCAGCATCACTATAGATCAGACTGAGAGCAGCAGTGATGGTGTTTAGAGGCTCAGAGGAGTTTGGCAATGATTTTAGGACTTAAAACAGCAGAAGATTCTCAGATAAATGAAGCAGATGATAAGTCTATGATCTGAAAACACATCCCGGATCGAGGGAGTTCAGCAGGAAACCTTTAAACAAGAATAATGTACGACAAAACTGATCCTAAAGGGCTGTTCTTTATCCTCCGTCTTTATGTAACAAAACCTCAAACATCCTGAAACGTTCTGGACCAACAAGAGCTTGTAAATAGTCTTATTAAATCTGTTTAAAGGGCCGACCAGGACATCGGCCGAGCTGATATTTTGGAGCTGATTCTCATTTAGCGAATGTTTCCATATCAGCGGCAAAATAATTTAATAACAGCCGAGAAATGATGTTAGAAGATATTTTAAAGAGAGCATTTATGTTTTACCGGGTCACTATGTCTGTGTCTGAGTTTCACCGGGTCACTGGGTCTGTGTTTGAGTTTCACCGGGTAACTTTTTATGTATTTGAGTTTTACGGGTCACTGTGTCTGTGTTTTATCGGGTAGTTGTGTCTGTATTTGTGTTTTACCGGGTCACTGTGTCTGTATTTGCATTTTACCGGGTCACCGTGTGAGTATTCGTGTTTTACCGGGTCACTGTGTGTGTATTTGTGTTTTACCGGGTCACTGTGTGTATTTGAGTTTTACAGGGTCACCGTGTGAGTATTCGTGTTTTACCGGGTCACTGTGTGTGTATTTGTGTTTTACCGGGTCACTGTGTCTGTATTTGAGTTTTACCGGGTCACTGTGTCTGTGTTTTACCGGGTAGCTGTGTCTGTATTTGAGTTTTACCGGGTCATTGTGTCTGTATTTGTGTTTTACCGGGTCACTGTGTCTGCATTTTATCGGGTAGCTGTGTCTGTGTTTTACCAGGTAACTGTGTCTGTGTTTGAGTTTTACCGGGTCACTGTGTCTGTATTTGTGTTTTACCGGGTCACTGTGTCTGTGTTTTACCAGGTAACTGTGTCTGTATTTGTGTTTTACGGGGTCACTGTGTGTGTATTTGTGTTTTACCGGGTCACTGTGTCTGTGTTTTACCGGGTAACTGTGTCTGTATTTGTGTTTTACCGGGTCACTGTGTCTGTGTTTTACCGGGTAACTGTGTGTGTATTTGCGTTTTACCGGGTCACTGTGTGTGTATTTGAGTTTTACCGGGTAACTGTGTCTGTATTTGTGTTTTACCGGGTCACTGTGTGTGTATTCATGTTTTACCGGGTCACTGTGTCTGTATTTGTGTTTTACCGGGTCACTGTGTCTGTGTTTTACCAGGTAACTGTGTGTGTATTTGCGTTTTACCGGGTCACTGTGTGTGTGTTTTACCGGGTAACTGTGTGTGTATTTGCGTTTTACCGGGTCACTGTGTGTGTATTCATGTTTTACCGGGTCACTGTGTCTGTATTTGTGTTTTACCGGGTCACTGTGTCTGTGTTTTACCGGGTCACTGTGTCTGTGTTTGGTTTTACCAGGTCACTGTGTGTGTCTGTGTTTTACCGGGTAACTGTGTCTGTATTTGGTTTTACCAGGTCACTGTGTGTGTGTCTGTGTTTTACCGGGTCACTGTGTCTGTATTCGTGTTTTACCGGGTCACTGTGTCTGTGTTTTACCGGGTCACTGTGTCTGTATTCGTGTTTTACCGGGTCACTGTGTCTGTGTTTTACCGGGTCACTGTGTCTGTATTTGAGTTTTACCAGGTCACTGTGTCTGTATTTGTGTTTTACCGGGTAACTGTGTCTGTATTTGTACAGATCTCGAGCTGCGTAGAAACTCCTCTTCATCTTTGGGACCGACTCTGGAGAATCACACTGAAACAAAACACACACAGGTTTTCAGAACAATTTAGGAGCAAAAAAAAAAAAATTTGATTAGATTTAGTAGAGTTTAATTTTTCATATCTAGATTAAAAGGTGAAAATCAATGAACCTTTATTTTGTTGAATCAGTGTTTAAAGGGTCCATAAAGTAGTTTATTTTGTGTAAATTATGCACAACCTTTGTCTTCCCAGTGTGATGTCATCCATTTGTTTTTACTTCCTTTAACTTTCTACGGATTTTTCAACTTTTTCTCCACAATCAGCTCCTGATTATTGTAAAACTATAATTTATATTTAAAACAGGTATTAATGCACTTAATAAAGTCAAAATTTGAAAATCATACAAACCTGTCATATACACTTTAAATAGTAATTAAAATATTGTATCTCTTTGTGGTTTGTGTTTTAATAATGGGATTCTGTTCAGAGTTCACATTTTAAACACAACCAGGAGAAATGACAAAAAATGAAAGACATGAACTGACAAACAATAAAAGAACGTGTTTCAGGATGTTTTTGTGGCACGTTTTCACATTTTTGTCACATTTTTGTCACTTGTTTTGTTGCTTTTGTCATTTTAAGTCGGGTTTTTGTCACTTTCAGACGTGCTTTAGTCGCCTTAAGTTGCGTGTTTTACTGCATACTGCGTTTTTGTCGCTTTTAGACAAGTTTTTGACAATTTCAGTTACGTTTTGTTGCTTTTGTTGGGTTTTAGCCATTTTTAGACCAGGAAAAAATCTTAAATTATAAAATATTAATTTTAAACTTCTCCTGTAGTTTATTCACATAAATGTAAGACAAAAATATACCACAAGTTTTTCATCATGTCATGTTTTCATGTAGAAATAAGGGATTTTATGTTAAAATGGCAAAAAATCCACATATTTGGGACATTTAAATCTGAAAATTCTTGGTTCATTTTGCAACATATTAGTTATAAAAATGTACAGAGGGGATTTTGGATTTATTATTGACTTTTAGAGACTAGATTGAACCGAACATTGTCCTAAAAATTCAAATTTAGCCACATTTTTTGACTAAAACTTCAATAAATCAGTTTTAGAATTCGATATTAAAAATTGTGTGTTTGGTCTAAATCCTGTTGAGTCCAGATTGTACAGTTTGGTGTAGGATCTACTTTAAGGCTGATCTTTATGTCTCGAGGGACAAAAATGCATTTTAAGAAAACGTCCTTTGAAGTTACAATGTCCCAGAGAAATCTATGGATGAAGTGGATTCAATGGAAGAATAAAACATCTTTAGGAGCAGATTGGACACGTTTGTTGTTTCCACATGAAAGTCGACGTGTGAGAAATAAAACTGACCAAAAAAATTGAAATAAAATGAGTTTTGCCTTAAGACATGTTCTGTCACTTTCACGTTGTGTTTTTTGTTGCTTTTAGTCAAGTTTTAGTTTTTCAAATCTACAGGTTCAGCAGCTTTTATGCAGAATAAAACACGATATTTTGTTGTTTGTTAAAGAAAATATTAAACCTTATAAACCGCTGCCTTTGAGATTTACTGACTGCGTTCATTTAAACGTCGATTAATCGCGCAGCTCTACTTTAAACACCACAAACACGAGTCTAAACCCTCAAACCCTCAAACGTAGGCGGTGGAGCCAAACAGGATCCGTTCTGCTCCTTCACAAACGCTTTAATCCCTCAGATCCACAGGAACCAGATCAGCCGCAGAAAATATTAATTCTGAGGCTTTTGGGGCCGATTTAAAAACATAGAACGTGTCGAGATATTAAAAACACTCGGATAAAGACGGATCAATGAAAGAGAAATCTGCACATTTAATCCTGTCTCTTTATCTTCATGAGTCCTTTAGAGGCTAATCATAAAAAAGAACAATTATTTGTGTCGGTTCTGTTCTGTTAAAAGTGGAAAACACAGACTTCAAATCAAAGCAAAATCAAATCTAAATGTTGTGTCGGAAAAATGCTAAATTAAAATGTAGAGAATATCCAGAATTTTGCACATTCATAGCATTTTAAAGGTCTGTGTGGAAAGAAATAATAACAGCAACCAGTGGCCGATTTGAGGGGCATGTTGACTTTTTTTTGTTTTTTTAAAGGTCAAGTATTAGGTTGGGGTTCAAAATGAATCCTGAGCTGGTCCCTGTGACAATCTGCTGTTATTTTTGTGAAATGTTGTTCTGGTGATTGACTGTTTGTGTCTTTAATGCAGCTGTCTGTTCAAACACACTTTTTCTCCTGATGTTTAGCCTCTGATGACTTTATTTACCTCTTAAAGGCCAGAGCGGCACAATTAAACCAAATCTACACAAAATCACAATGCAATTGGATGCAAATGGATGCAATTAGCAAATCACAAAGACCAAAAGCGATAAAAACGCGCCTACAAACAACAGACACGACTCAATGCACCAGAACGCAACTAACAACGACAAAGACGTGACTAAAAAGTGACAAAAACTGGACCAAAAGTGACAAAAACACAACTAAAAGTAGGGCTAGGCAATTTGGTGATTAAAATGGAATCATGAGCTGGTCCCTGTGACAATCTGCTGTTTTTGTGAAATGTTGTTCTGGTGATTAACTGTTTTTTCTCTTTTTTCTGACACTTTTTCTCCTGATGTTTAGCCTCTGAGCAAATGACTTTATTTACCTCTTAAAGGCCAGAGCTGCACAATTAAACCAAATCCACACAAAAACACAATTTTAATGGATGTAATTAGCAAATCATGTTTAAAGTGCAATAATTTCTTCCACAAACAACAAAATGTCTTGCCTTGATCTGAATAAAAAATGTGACTAAAAGCGACAAAAATGCTACTGCAAACTACGAACACGTGACTAAAAGTGACTGAGGCGCATTTAAATTTGACAAACACGACACAAAAACGCAACTAAAAGCGACAAAATTGTGTTTAAAATGTGAATTTGAACAGAATCCTATTATTAAAACATAAATCACAATCGCACTGATCCGAAAAATCACAATTATATATTTGTCCTAAATGGTGCAGCTCCATTAAAGACAATAGAAAAATACAAAGTGAACATGAAACGAGATAAAATCGAAATCATGATCTGGACCAAGAAAATCATGACAATCACTTTTTGATGCCAGCTCTATGTTCAGAGACCGTTATATTAATACGTCAAAATGTCAAAAAAGAATAGAGTTTATTCATAAATCTTCTCAGTCTCGAAGCTTCAGTCCCACATTTCAACCTATATTTGGCTGATAATGTGTTTAAAAAAGTGTAAATATATAATAGAAATAATCATTTGACCGACGAGCAGCACAAACGTGAAGTTAACGTTTGAAAATGGATTTAAAAAGAGCTGCTGCGCGAAAATCAAACACAAAACAAAAGGTCACGATCACGAGTCCATCTGGAAACGTGTGACTTTTATTTTATTTTATTGACCTTTTAACCAGAAAAGTCCCACTGAGATGAACTATGTCTCAGGTGAGTCCTGGCCCCAGGGGGAGGAGCCTAATGTACGTGATTTTAGGAGAAACCTGCGCAGACACAGGGAGAACATGCAAACTCTACACAGAAAGACCTGGGAGTCGAACCCACAACCTTCTGATGATGTGTGACTATGAAGAGGATGAACCTGCTCTGGAACAACATCTAATGCTGTTATTTATGATTTTAAAGGATGTAGTCGTTTCTGTTTAAACACCATGTAATGTTGTACTCGTTATATTTATATTTCATGCACATTTTATAACTGTAGCCCCTGAACCCACTTTTCACTGAACATTTAGACTTTTTAACACATTTTAATTAACTAAAGGTTGAATTATGGGACTGAAGTTTCTAGATTGAGAATATTTATGAATAAAGGGAATTATTGATGAAAATACGACTTATGAAATATTAATTATTTAATAATTCCACTGTCTTCGTGATAAAAGCTCTTTCCGTGTGTGAGTCTTTTTCATTTTAGATATATTACATACTTTACTACAAATGATATATATTTGACGCTAATGTACTGTTAAAGGCTATAAATATATTATATTCCATTCTTTGTGACAAGAATCGAAAATAAGTTGCTTTTGTTAAAAGACAATATATTAGTGTTAGCGCTGATGAAAATATATTTCATTCAAACAAACACTGCATTTGACGATAATATTTTTTACATAATCACAATATTACAGTGTATTAAACGTGTTATTGTGTGACCTTAAACACGTTATTCTATGATATTAAACACGTTATTATAGTGTATTAAACATGCTATTGTATGATGTTAAACGTGTTATAGTATTATATTAATCGTGTTATTGTTTGACATTAAACACGTTATTGTACGATATTAAACGCGTTATTGTGTGATGTTATCTGCTATAATAATAATAATATTAATAAATAACACTAGTAATGGCTCGTTGTTCCGCGTCACCTGCCGCTCGTGGTCTCCGTCGCTCGCCGCGCGCTCGCGCTCCTCCGCGGGGCTCGCGCGCTCGCACACGCCGCTGTCCTCGCTCTCGTGCTCGGAGTCGGAGCCCCAGGTGGAGTCGCACTCCTCCACGGAGCTGGGCTCCTTCAGCCGCCATCCTCCCAGGTTCCCCATGAACGCGCGCTTTGTCCGCTCTGCACCGCCTCTGCCGCCGCCTCCGCCGCCTCTGCCGCTCACATCTCCTCCTCCCGCGGCCTCGCGGAGCTTTAAAGGGAAGGACGCGGGGGTTTCCACTTCAGCGCAGCGGCAGCGAGCGGCAGGAGGCGCGGCAGGATGCGGTGACGCGCGGAGGAGGAGGAGGGGCTCTTAAAGGGACAGGACACAAAACACACGGGCGAACCCATAGACCGTACAGATCAGTGGACCCATAGAACTATAATAAAACCTGGAAGATGAATCCAAGATGGCGCCCTGTTTATCCCTGTGGCCTGAGCTCATTGGTTCATGACCCCAAAAAAGTTCTTTACTTCCGCATTTACTTCCTGATACGGAGGCTGCCATCTTTGTTTTAGGGCGCCACGTGACGACAATCCCCCACTTCATATAAAAACGGTAATTTCTGTGATTTTATAAACGGTAGAAAAGAACATTTCCTTCTATTTTATTTAAATACAGATAATAATTCAGTCCTGTCTGTGATTATAATGTGACATTTTAGAAAAAGGCTGCAGTACCTCACACGACCACTAATCAATCTGGGACAGAGGGGGTGTGGCTTATCCAGTTCATTTAATACATCCATGATTGGACCATGTTAGCATGCTAGCCACCGCGTTCCAAACAGGAAGCAGCTCTGGAGGCTCCTGGCTCCATGAAGCCGAGCTCCGCCCTCTTCCTGTGACACTGGAGCCTTTACTCTGTGACTGTTTCTGTCAAACTCACATCTGGATCTAAAACGTCTGTTTTGACTCACTCCACATGATCCTGGTGTTTTTTTCTCGTTGGTTGTTCATAAATCAAGTTCTTACAATAATAACTGACCAATCAGGTGCTTCCTTTTCCAGGGGCCGTTTTCGCTCGTGTTAGCAACAGGTTTGATTGACAGCTAGCGCCGCACGTTGCCGCCGTCTCCTCTCACCGAGGGGCGGAGACCGTTAACAACCTCCTCCGGATTGGTCCATGTGGTTCTCATGATACGCACTCGGATTTAAATATGGAGTCTGGCTCCACTTTAGCCGCTATAACTGCTAGCTCCACTTTAGCCGCTATAACTGCTAGCTCCACTTTAGCCACTATAATTGCTAGCTCCAATTTAGCCGCTATAACTGCTAGCTCCGCTTTAGCCACTATAATTTCTAGCTCCAATTTAGCCGCTATAACTGCTAGCTCCGCTTTAGCCACTATAATTACTAGCTCCACTTTAGCCGCTATAACTGCTAGCTCCACTTTAGCCGCTATAACTGCTAGCCACGATGGGCTTCATTTGGCTTGAGCCAAATGCTATGACGTCACAATCCCACAGTCCATCGATATGTGCGGTCTATATTTATATAACGACCTGTAATGAAGAGCAGCAGCTCTGAGCATGTCCATCGATGACGTCAAAGTCAGAGGGAGATTTACATTTTAAATCGCCTCTGATTTTGTTTCGCACAGGTCGTTATATAAATCTTATTCCATATAAATAGAGCAGAAAAACGTGGTCCTTATCTTAATAAATGTTTCTAATATTTTTCCTTAAAGTATCTAAACAAATCTGAACAATCAAAATATTTCTTATATTCGTATATCTTTCCATTTCCTTGAATGCGTCACCACACAACTGTGTACGAACGCCTGCGGTTTAACACTTCAAAAGTGATACATAAATATAAAAACTGTATTTCCTTGTATAGAATAAATACAAAGATTGGAACTTTACATAATATAAAAAGAACACCACTGTAAAAAAATATTTTATACTTTATTTCGCACTGCGCATGCTTGCAAATGGACTTCCGGACGAAACGTATTTCCGAGACAAATAGTATAGTGACATGTATTTATATGTTTATTTAACACAGACGAACAGCAGCTGAAATAATATTGTCCAAATGTTGTGACAGTGAGTTCTTTGGTCGAGAGAATCCTCAGGTTCAACATTTGTGAATTCACTTTGAGACAAACCCAGAGTTATGGAGAAAGTCTCGGTCGTCATGACGACGTCACGTTTTTTTTTTTCACGTCGCGTGAAACATTTGTACATTTCCCCAGAAAGTGTTTGGTAAAAGCAGAACTCCACGCTGTCCTCGTCTCATTGCAACATTTATCTTTTCAAACTCGTGAATCACTGGCGTTGCATCAGAGACCACGCCCACTGACGGTCCATTCATGTTAATGTAGAACAGCAGCTCTGACACCAAATACAGACACAAAAGCACACAGAGAAGAATAAAGTGTCCAAAGTCATAACGTTATCCAAGAATGCTAACGTTAGCTGCGGGCTAAATGCTGCCGTGATGCTAGCGCCACCTTCTGTATTTTAAGAATTCACCAGGAAATAATTTAGAAGAGAAAAGTTGTGTTTCCTAAATAAATGAATAAATGTAGCCCCTGAACACCACTTTCTACTGAACATTTAGACTTTTAAACACATTTTAATCAAATAAAGGTTGAATTATGGGACTGAAGGTTTGTAGATTGAGAATGTTTATGAATAAAGAGAATTATTTATGAAAAATCTGTCGGGCTTTTCAGACGCCTCCAGGACCTGCCGAAACTACAATAAATGATGTCCATCGACTTGTGGATTCTCTGCTTCTCCCTTGAGTAAAAGAGAAAAGAGATTTAAATTGGGTAAGTATGCTAATGAGCAGCGCTAGCGACTTGTAACACTTTGAAGCGACCGAGCTCTCTGACCTTTAAGACACTGCAGGCAAAAAATTTTTGTTTTTAGCTCACTTTTCTCTCTCACACATCGATGTCTTTCATGTGGAAACAACAAACGTGTCCAATCTGCTCCTAAATATGTTTTATTCTTCCATTGAATCCACTTCATCCATAGATTTCTCTGGGACATTGTAACTTCAAAGGACGTTTTCTCCAAATGCATTTTTGTCCCTCGAGACATAAAGATCAGCCTTAAAGTAGATCCTACACCAAACTGTACAATCTGGACTCAAGACATTTAGACCAAACACAAGGATTTAAAATATCTGATTCTATTACTGATTTATTGAAGTTTTAAGTTTTAAAAAATGAAGCTAAATTTGAATTTTTTTTTGACAGTTTTCAGTCCAATCTAGTTTGCACAAAAAACTAAATAATAAATCCAAAATCCTCTCTGTATTTTTTTAAATAACTAATATGTTACAAAATGAACCAAGAAATGTAAACCTGGTTTTGTCCATTTTTTCAGTTTTGTCCATTTTTTTCAGTTTTTATATGTCCTATATATGTGGATTTTTTGTTGTTTTTTTACATAATATGCCTTATTTCTACATGGAAAATATATATATATATTTTTATATATATTTTTTTTTTTCTTACATTTATGTGAGTAAACTACAGGAGAATTTTACATTTTATATCTTTAAATTAAGATTTACCTGCAGCTTCTCACCTTAATAACCCGTTTTCAACTTCTTGAAAAGTTTGTGTTCGTGTCATTATTTTGTTTACTTCCTATAGTTTTCTACAGATTTTTTTCAATTTTTTTCCCCAAAAAGCTCCTGATTGGTGTAAAACTATCATTTATGTTCACAAGAGGAGTTAATGCTCTGAATAAAATCAACATTAGAAAATCATAAAAACCTGTCGTACACACTTTAAACTCAAAAACACTGGAGTCTCTGAAAGTGTCCGACAAATGATGAGTAAATAATAAATGGTATGAGAGGACCTGCCCGCTGACCTTTGACCTCCTGCAGTGAGAGCGAGAGAGGAAGTGAAGCAATCGAGAGAGGTTTGGTATCGGCTCGTCGTCTCATGACAACAATCTGACAAACACGGCCAGGACGCTCACGTTTCCCGACATTAAACGCAACAAAACCAACATCAAAGCTTTGTTTAAAGTTCAGGTTCTCAAAATGGTCTAATTCTGACTTCCTTTGGTGGGAGGGCACCTGTGGTAAATATTTATCATAGTTTTAAATGTGTGAAGATGCAGTTTGTGAAGAAATTTTGAAAAATAAAAGTGTAAAACGACAGGAAGTGGAGCTGGATCCCTCTGTGATGTCATCAGAAGGCGACGAAAACACGGAGACAAACTACCATAGAACTATAATAAAACCTGGAAGATGAATCCAAAATGGCGCCCTGTTCCTCCCTGTGGCCTGAGCTCATTGGTGCATGACCCCAAAAAAGTTTCTTACTTCCACATTTACTCCTGATACGGAGGCGGCCATCTTTGCTTTAGGGCGCCACGTGACCACAATCCCCCATGATGCTTTGAGCGACGTGAACGACCAGCAGCTGCAGGTCTTTGTGTTAGCGTTAGCTTGTGTGATTGTAATTGTGTTCTTCATGTTAGACACACGTGAAGCGTCTGAAATGAAATAAAATACAACTTACAGGTGTCTCTAGTCGAGCCTTTTCCACGAGCTTCTGTTTGTATCGTCCGACGCTCGTTCACGTGACTCACACATGTTTGTGTGACGTCACTTCAGATAAAAACGGTAATTTCTGTGATTTTAGAAACGGTACAAAAGAACATTTCCTTCTATTTTATTTAAATACTGATGAATAATAATTCAGTCCTGTCTGTGATTATAATGTGCAATGATAGAAAAAGGCTGGGCCCAAGAGGCTGCAGTACCTCACACGACCACTAATCAATCTGGGACCACAGACAGAGGGGCGGGGTTTATCCAGTTCATTTAATACATCCATGCAGACTACAGCGAAGTTTATGAACGTTCAAACGTCATTCAACAAAATAAAGTGTTATCAGGGATTATTATTTGTCAAATCATAACTATTGCAAAAAATTTTTTTTAATGAGCTTAAAGTCTATATTTCAGTTTCTCATGTTTTTCTAATTCTGACTTAGTTTGGTGGGAGGGCACCTGTGGTAAATGTAGTTTTACATGTGTGAAGTTGCAGTTTGTGAAGAAAGCTTGAAAAATAAAAGTGTAAAACGACAGGAAGTGGAGCTGGATCCCTCTGTGACGTCATCAAAAGGCGACGCACCATTGAAAACACAGACCGTTTACAGCGGGGAGCGCGCGGTGCAGAGCGGTGAGAGCGTCCCAATAAGACGGGCTGGAGTCGACTAAAGCCCCGCCCCATCGACCGATTAGTCGACTAAAAGGGGGCGTGGCCAAATATATCAAAACTATGACGTATCTCCGTGTATCTGACCTAAACTGCACTGAAAAGAGCACGACCGCATAAGAGCTCATACAAAAACAACCATTTATACAGAAAAGTCCTGGTAAACCATGTATTTTTGTGTGAAGTTGGATTAAACTCATGTTGTGCTCCAAAATCTTCAGCTATTCACTCCATATCTTTTCGTTTTTGCCATAAATCCTTTTAATTTACATAAAATCATCAGTCGACTTATAAAAATGTCGGTCGACTAAGACAGTGGTTTCCAAAGTGGGGGTCGCGAGATGATTTCAAGATCCCATTTGAATTAATATGACATTGTATTTTCTTAATTAAAAACAGTATATTTTAGTGAAACGGGGTCCAATAAGACAATAAACTATTCAAATAACCAATATTAAACCTGATTTAACACGCTTTGACTCTTAAAATTATTGCTACTGTCATTTTCATTTCACTTCCCGAGTCGATTGCACGGCTAATTTGGGGGCCCTGGACAGAAAAGTCTGGGAACCTCTGGACTAAGACAGTGGTTCTCAAACTTTTTCAGTCGCGAACCCCAGAATAAAAATAGTTCACATTCACGACCCCCAAACACAAAAAACAGGCGACACATGAAGTGATAAATGAGCCTTAAATCTAATGTTTGACTTTATTTAGAGAATATAGACCTAGAAAAATGACTTCGATGCCAACAAATAGGAATCTACATTGACCTCTGCATTTGAAGGTGTCCAGCCTTGTTTAACTCTATTCACCTTGTTCTGCCCCGCCCACTTTTACACTTTTGTTGTAAACGCACTTCTGTTTGACGAGAACTCCGTTAAAGCTAATGACGAACGAGGGAAAAGTCTGACACTAAAATGTTACATAAAGTAGATTGATTTGTGTAAAATGTTTAATGAACACGAGCAACAACAAGTCACAACACAACGATTTCCTGAAAACGTCTTTTTAGTCGAGTAGAACTTATTTTCTGTTGAGCTGTTAAGACTTTTAGAGCAAACACAGTGACATTATTAAAGAAAAATGGAAAAAAAGAACAGACAATTTCTTATTTCCCCTCAATTCTACACTTTATTCATAAATATTCTCTCTCTAGAAGCTTCATTCACAACATTTAACATTTATTTGGTTAAAAATGTTAGTTTATTCTAAATCTCAATCAACAAGAGAAATAATCTCTGACAGTGACGACTAAAATAATCGTTCGTTTCAGTCAAAAAGTGAATTTAAATATCACAATAATATCGATATTGTAGATCTTAATAGACAAATCACAATCATTTCCAACATCGTGCAGCTCTAGTTTTGTTATAAAAGTGTTTTAGAGTCTGTTTAGCTCAGTTAACAATTACAATTATACATTTTTATGGTAGATTATTTTTTATAATCGACTAGACAAATTTTACTCCAGTTTAGCCATTTTTTAGGTTTTTAAGTTCACTTCCTGGTTGTAAATGATGACATCACACTGGGAAATGACCAAGAAACCTCCTGTACACTGCACCAAAACTCATCTCATGTCATGGATTTTTCAATTTGACAAAGAATAACACACATGAGCATCTTTATTTTGTTTAATCCATGTTTAAAAGGTCAAAAAAGTAATTTATTTTGTGTAAATTATGCATAACCTTTGTCTCCTCAGTGTGATGTCATCAGTTTGTTTACTTCCTGTGATTTTCAACACATTTTTTTCCCATTTTTCTCCACAAACAGTGACTTGATTGGTGTAAAACTATAATTTATTTTCACAAGAGGCGTTAATGCACTGAATAAAGTCAAAATTAGAAAATCACAAAAACCTGCCACGCGCCCTTTAATCGTTGCAGTGCTATTTCCAGAGAAGAAATGTCACTGAGTTTGCTTTTATTTTACAAAGGAATAAAGAAAAAAAGGACTTTCACCTCGAAATTAAATATAATTTGTGTTAAAGTGTGTAATATATCTGTAGAAAAAGAAAAACTATTGTGGGCTCAACATTTCTGTGAGTATTTGTCCAGTAAAACCTAAAAATCTGGTGTTTTTCTTCATCAAAAATACATAAATGTGTGTCACAATGTGCTTTAAATCTACGATAATTAACACATCGACTCATCATTTAATAAATTGAAGCTAGAACTAAATATTTTCGGGCTGAATATTTTTTGTGCGCAAGTTTTTTTTGCAATTAGGGGTTGTGTTTTGTTATTTTTGGTGCGTTACGATAAGATTTAAGCTGTAGAGTGTTGAATAAGTCATTTTTGTGGCTGATTATTGGTTCATTTGGTTGTTTATTTGTGTTTGAGACTTTTATCGACACAAAAACATCTGGAATTTTCATACTTTGTGACGTTCTGAGACAAATCCCAGTTTCTCCGGTGAATTACACGCAACTTTTAACTCCATTCTGGAATTGACTACGTTTTTCTTGGTCGATAAAACAAGAAACTGAGCTCAAAAGGTAATCAAAATAAACATTCTGGTATTTACTTCTTGTTTAAAACTGATTAAACGTTCAGAAGAAGCAACATGTCAGACCAAATTATTTTATTTAAAGTGGACCCTTTAAAATATGACGCGTCAAATGTCCAGAAGGAGGCGACTGGAGACAAAATGAAGTGTAAATGTTTGAATGATGGGTGCACGGTGGCAGAGCGGTTAGAGCTTCTGCCTCTCAATAAGGAGATCGTGGGTTCGAATCCCGCACCACCCCAACATCGTGGTTTCGAATTCTGAACCACCCTAACATCACACGATCTCTCTGGGTGGAGTCTGCATGTCCTCCTCGTGTTACCGTGGGTTCTCTCCGGGTTCTCCGGCTTCCTCCCACCGTCCAAAGACATGACTGTGTTCAGGTTAATTGAGAACTCTAAATTGTCCCTAGTGAATGAATGTGAGAGTGAATGGTTGTCTGTCAATGTCCTTGTCCTCTGTGTTAGCCCTGCGACGAGTTGGCCACTGTCCAGGGTGTACCCCGCCTAAGGCCCAAAGTCACTGGGATAGGCTCCAGTCACCCGCGACCCCTAACGGGAATAAGCGGTAGAAAATGAATGAATGAATGAATGAATGAATGTTTGAATGATTGTCTCTCATTAGATCTAAATTCTATGGTTTGAAGTGTTTGTGTTGGAAAAAAGCAACACATTTGAATTTCCAAAGTAGAAAGGTCAGTTAGTTTGATTTTCTATAACTAACAATGGACAAAACAGCCTTAAAATTGTATTTTAGCTTCAAAAGAATCTAATTTATGGAACAGTATCTAATATATCTCTAGATAAAATGAAAAATGATTGTGGGCTCAACATTTCTGTGAGTATTTTTCCAGTAAAACCATAAATCTGGATTGTTCTTCATCAAAAATGCAAAGAGTTGATGATAATTTCCTCAAACATGATGTAAAATACAATAATAAATGTGTTTAAAGCAGCTCTGATGTCACTCACATGTGTCTGAGGCTTTTACTGACACTAAACCATCTACATTTGTCAGATTTTGTGATATTCTGAGGTTAATCCCAGTGAAATCACATCATGTTCCACTTCACTTTTGCCTTTACAAACTTTAAAAGGGTCAATAATAAGAGAATAGAAAGGTGTCCTGTTTAAATGGTCCGTGTTGAAATGCTGCCCTCTCCTGGTGAAAAGCATGAACTACAAACTGGAATTGACTTCTTCACAACAGAACACGCCTGATTCGCTCCTGAAATGTACAAAATCATCTTATATATTGTTTGGTAAGTAAATAAAACTGTACTCGGCTTTTAAATGTTTCCAGTCGATGTCTGTCACAATAAAACATTCTGAAGTGTGATATAACTTCAGAAAAATATCACAATAAACCAAAAACTACATATAATATCCCACTAAAGCCTTTTCTAAATGTATATAATCACACAAATAAGTAAATAAATCACAGAACGCAACACTTTAGTTTATTTAGTTTAATTAGTTAGATAGAATTTGATTAGGATTTGATTCGATTAATCAGATTATTATTATTAGATTGATCATTATTGTGTTTTTTACTATTTGTGATTGTTATCTGGATTAATGCAGGCTCTAAAACACACGTTAAGACATTTTAAGAAAGAAAGTGGTGTTTTTAAATCAAAATGTCCAAAAAGAATAAGCTGTTTCTGTTTTTCATCAATAAAACACTTTAACTTACACTTTAACTTTTACTTTTTTGTACATAATCTCTCTTTAGACGCTTCAGTCAGTGATATTTCAACTTAATTTTGTTGAAATGTGTCAAAAAAAAAACATTAAAGTAAAACAGAAATAATAGTTTGATTGTCGACTACTGAGATTATATTATTGCAGTTGTATATTTGTCCGTCTCCAGCTCAGATCTTGTGGTTTTACAAGAAAATAACAAGAAAATCTCCACTTTTGGGGAAAACGAAACAATAAACATTAAAGGGCCTCTGACAGGTCGGACACTCATTTCACTAAAATGCAGTTCAGATAAATATATTTCAAATTTGGCTAAAAATGTTATAAATTTTATTCCAGTTTAGCGATGTTTTAGGTTTTTAATTTCACTTCCTGGTTGTAAATGATGACATCACTAGGAAATTACCATAGCAACCACACTGTACACCGGGCAAAAACTCCTCTAATGTCACAGATTTTTTTTTATTTCACAAATAAAAACATGTGACACCTTTTTTTGTTCAATTAATGTTTAAAGGGTCAAAAAAGTAGTTTATTTTGTGTAAATTATGCGTAAGCTTTGTCTCCTCAGTGTGACGTCATCGATTTGTTTACTTCCTGTCATTTTCTAAAGATTTTTTCAACTTTTCTCCACAAACAGCTTCTTGATTGGTGTAAAACTATAATTTATATTTACAACAGGTATTAATACACCAAAGAAAGACAAAAACAAAAAAAAGTAAGTCCCAAAATAGAGATGCAACGATTAATCGACTAATCGTAACCAGTCGACTATTAAAATAATCAACTTTTTTTTTTAATTATGCTTCGGCTAATCGTTAATTGAACAAACAGACTCTAAAATACATGTCCAAAGACCTTTTATATCAAAGACCGCGACATTAATTCAACAAAAATCTGATTTTCCACAATAATACACTTTATTCATAAATATTTCAACCTTTATTTCGCTGATAATTCATTTAAAAAGTCTAAATACACAATAAAAATAATAGTTTGACTGATCGACTACTAAAATAATCGTTAGCGTCATTCCAACTATCGCTTCTTGTACGCTAAATCGACATCGTTATTACCGTCACGGCTGTGTAAACGTACGTATTCATAATTTTCGCCTTTGTCGCGCTAAAATGCTCTCGCGATGTTTCTACGACGTAACGATTTACGATGTTTTATTTCTGCGCATCATCAAAAGACTGCTCCAGGTGAGGCTCGAACTCACAACCTCGGCATTGCTCTGCTCTGTACTGACATATAAGTACCGCGCGCTAACCGATTGCGCCACTGGAGCTCACTGTTTCACGGCCGCAAAAGGGTTTAAGACCGAAAGACTCTGCGAGCGCAGCCGGGACGTGGTTTTTGGAAATTTGACACAGAAATGAACAGATTAAAAATGACAAAAACACTAATTATTGTCGTGTTTACTTCGCAACTTGTCGATTTAAGATGGAACTGTGAGATTACACTTTTGCTCGCGTGGCTTGTTTCGGTTTCCAACTGTTTTGTAGAAAAGAAACTGATTATTTTACCAGTTTGCGGTGTGTACTTCGTTTTTAATAACACATAAACATTTTATACTAAATATGACAATGAAATATAACATTTAGAGCGTATTTTCACGGCTAGCTTTCTTGTTTTCCGCATATTTTAAAGTCGCCAGAGATTCTTTAAATCTGAGGAGATCACAACTTTTTTTTTTTAAATATAGATAATGACCAAAAAAATAATCTTGCTGGACTGAATTTACCTATTTGAAATTCAAAACGTAAACCGCGTCATATCTTTAGAAATTCTCGCGTTTTGTCATCGACGCGGAACCTTGGCGTCGCCGCGTTTCCGCCCGGACCCAGAAAAGAAGCGCACCTCAAACGTGTGCTGCTGTATCTGCGTCTCACCGGTTCAAAAATCTCACCAAATTGGCCGAACAGCAGCAGAACAGCGGGATATTTCAATGGAGAACGATATAATTGTTTCTCTGGAAGACCTGGGGTGAGTTTGCAGTGTTTGAAATGTTGAATTTGGTTGAAAATCGCGTGAAAATTCTGGCTGAAGTCCAAATCTGGAGCGGCTATCTGGGTTTGCTAAACGCTACGTCAACGTCATTTGCTCAGCGTTTCTTTGAGCTTTCACTGACTGCACGGATTTTTTTTCAGAGTTGTGAGCTTCATCTGACCGTGCTAAATACAATGTGCATTTTAGAATGTTTTTTTCATTTTCTCTGACAAAACTGCACCACAGAGGAGCTTGTTTAAGGATTTTATAATTGAAGAAAATAATGCCAAGACCCTTTAAAAGTTTGCAAACGAAAAAATGAAATGGAACATAATGTGATTTCGCTGGAAAAACTTGGATTAACTTCAGAATATCACAAAATTTCGAAAAAACAAACAAACAAAAAACCCGAGGTAAAAGCACTCAGGCACCTGTGAATGACTCAGAGCTGCTTTAAACACATTAACAATGGATTTTACTGTATTTGCTGCACATTTAAAGCACAAAGCGTTTTTGATTAAGGCAAAATTCAGATTTTTAGGTTTTACTGAACAAATACTCACATAAATGTTGAGCTCGATATATCCAATACTTTAGTGAAAAGTTGTCCCTCATTGGTCCAGCAGTGATCATCTGGATACGGTTTGAGAGGTTTCATCTGGACACTGTTTTAAAAATCAAGACGTTTCAGCTTCCAACCCAAAGTCATTTTCAATCTGAGAAGCTGATCAAAGAAAGTCTTAACTTCTCAAGGCTGACTAAGTCCCGCCCTCTGGAAAACAATACATTTTTGTTGATCTTGATCTTTAAAACAGCGTCAAGATGACGACCTTTGAAACCTTTTCTACGATGGAGCCCTGCCAGATGAATGAGGGACTCACAGACTTGATACCGGTTTGTATTTAATGCTTTCGTTTCACCTGAAACTCTTTAGTCACTGTTAGACCTGCTCTGGGACTCTGAAGTCACACTCCCTCGCACTCTTAAGCTCCTGCTGTGGTTGACAAAGGCAGGGCTTAGTCGCCGCTCAAACCTTGTCTACCACATATTTAATACAAATTAATTATACTTTTTGTGATGCTGAAATAAAAATTTGAGGCTATAAAATGGTCTTTTTTCATCTTTTGTAAGAGAAAAGCAAATTAACTGACGTCCATTTTGGAAATTCAAAATTGTTGCTTACTTTATGTTTTTAAGTCTTAAAATCATTAGCCTTTAGATCTGATGTCAGTTAATCACTGAAAGTACAGAAAAGAGTTTCTTCTGCCGTTCTCTTGTGCGTCTGGACCTTTTCTGTCGTGTGGATGTGACTCATGACCTGGTGTCGTCCTCGTGCAGATACCAAGGCCCGCTGCTGGATGACGGAGCCCTGGACTCGGCCTCTTCGGGCGGAGCCGCCGCGCCTGAATTCACCAAACTCTGTGCGTGGCTGGTGTCTGAGCTCAGACTGTACTGCAGGCTGGAGGAGAACGTCCACGCCACCAACTGTAAGACGAGCACCAGACGTACAAAGACCAGGACACACTCATGAACACACAGTGAAAACACAGATTCATGAGGCCTGTGACAACGATTACTATCTACTTATCGTTTAATAGATGTTTGGATAAACTTTATTGTTTGGGGCTCAATATTTACTGTAGAAACATGAGGCTGTAGTCGACTTAAGACATGCTCCGTGTTAGAGCTGCTGATACGGCAATAGTATGATTTTCTTGGGGCAGGTCATGATTTTGATTTTCGTCACGATTCATGTTCACTTTGTATTTTTATATTGTCTTTAATAGAGTTGCACCATTTAGGAAAAATATCTAATTGTGATTTTTCGGACCAGTGTGACTGTGGTTTATGTTTTAATAATAGGATTCTGGTCAAATTCACATTTTAAACACAGTTTTGTCACTTTTAAATGACATTAACCACATTTGTTGTTAGTTGGTGCATTTTTGTCGCGTTTGAATCACAGATCTTAACAGACATATTGCAGTAATTTCCAGTATCGTGCAGCTCTAACTCATATTTTAACAGTTGTTCATGTAAAAGTGTTTGTGTGATCCTGCTTTGTGTTGTTTCATTCTGACGGTTGTTGGTGGTGTATTTTGTGCCTGAGGACGTGTTTGTGGTGTTTGTTGGTGTCCTGCAGGTCCCAGTGAAGCTGAGGGGTTCCAGCTGGAGATGAACGGACTTCTGTCTGAACTGAACTGTCCGTATCCCGACCTCACGACAGGAAACCTCACCCAGAGATTCCTCCAGAAGAACCACTGTCTGCTGCTGCTCTGTGAGTCTGGACCCGGAACTGAGGCGCTACAGGATACAGATTATGATAAATTGACTTTTTTGAAGCTTTTTGAACACGATTAAAAGTGCCAAAAACACAATTAAAAGCACCAAAAACACAACAAAAACGTGACTAAAAGTGACAAAAACACAACAGAAATGTGACTTAAAGCGGAAAAAACACAACTACAATCGGCAAAAACACGACTAAAAGCGGAAAAATCACGACTTAAAACGCCAAAAACACAATTAAAAGCACCAAAAACATGACTAAAAGTGAAAAAAACACTATTAAAAGCGGCAAGAACACAACTAAAAGCGGCAAAAACATGACTAAAAGTGGCAAAAACACGTCTAAAAGTGAAAAAAACACGACTACAAGCAACAAAAACACAACTTAAAACGCAAAAAATACAACTAAAAGCACCAAAAACACAACAAAAACATGACTAAAATGACAAAAACACGACTAAAAGCGGCAAAAACACGACTAAAAGCGGCAAAAACACGACTAAAAGCGTCAAAAACGTGACTAAAAACGACAAAAACACAAATCGACTAATACGTTTAAAGCCATGTTTCAATACATTTCTGTTGAATTGACATAATATCAACTGAATATCATTATTTTGAAACTGGAAATGTTGAAATGTTCATTTTTGTCACCACTATTGGCTTGTTATTGTGAGCGGCTGCACACAGATCAGTCTGTGGTGTTACAAATGACAAACCAGAGTATAAACAGTTGTGTTCTGCAGATGTTGTCCCCTCAGTGCTGCTCCCTCGCTCTGACGCCTGGCTCCGGACAAACAGACTCCTGGAGCCGTCTGTGTTCAGGAGTTTTGTTTTCTCACAAATCGCTGACTCATCCGTAAACTCCAGAAACGAAAGAAACCAGAAAGAAACCAGACGCCCAAGACAAACAAATGACAGCAGTAATTAAAAACAACAAAGTCATAAGTGATGTTTGTTGTCTTAAGGCTGCTGGGATTAATTGGAATAATCAGGATTATAATAGTGATAATGATTTACAAAACAAAATACAAACTCTATAAGATGAACAGAACTCTTTTTGATTTTCAGCATTAGTCAGTTTTATTAATAAATATATTCTCTTTCTAAAAGCTTTCAGTTATCATATTTCAACCTTTATTTTTTTATTTGGTTAATAATTTGGGCTGCACAATTTGAATGGACACAAAAGTAAATCACAAAGGCAGAAATTTATGAAGTGCAATAATCTCCATAAACAACAAAACTCTGTTTTATTCAGCATAAAAACTGATGAGCCTGTAGTTTATTTGATTTGATAAAACGTGTTCTGAAATAAGCAACAAAAACGTGACTTAATGCCTCAAAAACACATCTGTAAGAAAGAGACTAAAGGCCGACACACACCGGGACACTTTGCCACCTCCTTTATTTTCTGTGAGCGTGAACACACCAGGCGCACAGACTTTCAAAAAGTTCCACTGATACTTGGTTTATTAAACATTTAGAAACCATATAATGCCAGGTCTCCACGGCGCTAAGTCTGAATCATACATGAATGAAGATTAGTCCGTTATACCTGTACCACTCGTTACGGGGGTTGCAGAGCACAGAGGTGTGTGTGTGCAGGATACGCACAGTGAGCGAGAGAAAGAAAAAAGTGAGTGACCTCTGACCTTACAGTACAACTGTAAATGAATGAGGCGCCACCTTGTGGCGATGTTAAGTACTACAACAGTAATACAATTATAATACAGACTGCTACAGTGCTCGTGGTCGTTGGTCTTAAGCGTTTTTAAGTGTCTAAAGGCAACAGAAATACGACACAAAGTGGCAAAAATGCAACTTAAAGCAACAGAAACACATCTAAAAGTGTCAAAAACACGCATCAAAAATGACTAAACGTGTCTAAAAGTGTCAAAAACATGTCTAAAGGTTAAAAAACACGTGTGCAGAAACACCCCTAAAAGCGGCAATAATGCGACTAAAAAAAACAGAAACTAAACTAAATCGACAGAAACATGACTAAAACCATCAAAAAAACAGACTTAAAACGACAAATGAAATACACGATTCTTTTATCAGTTTTACAGAATCCCATCATTAAAACGAATCACATTTATCTTCGTTCATGCTACGCTAATGAGTCCTGGTTCTATAATCCATGTCTCGGTGTATTCGTCCTCTGCCCCGTCAGCGTTCCTGATCTCGGAGCTGGAGGCGTCGAGGATGGCCCTGGTGAACTGTCCCCAGAGCAGAGCGTCCGACGGGGGCGGAGCTCTGGACAGCAGCCCCGCCTTCCTGGAGCTGAAGGGCATCTGTGTGTCTCTGGGCATGTCCAAACCGCCGGCCAACATCACCATGTTCCAGTTCTTCACCGGCATCGAGAAGAAGGTACTGCCCCCATAACACCGCCCCGTACACCGCCCCCATAACACCGCCCCCGTACACCGTCCCCATAACACCGCCCCATAACACCGCCCCGTACACCGTCCCCATAACACCGCCCCATAACACCGCCTATAACACCGCTTATAACACCGCCTCGTGAACACCGCTTCTATAATACCGCTTCGTAATTACCGCTCCTATAACACCGCTTCGTAATACCGCTCTATAACACCGCTTCTATAATACCGCTTCGTAATACCGCCAGAATACCGCCAGTACTGCCGCTTCTCGTAATACCGCCAGAATACCGCCAGAACACCGCCAATACCGCCAGAATACCGCCTATAACACCGCTTCTGTACACTCACTCTATAACACCGCTTACACCGCTTCTATAACACCGCTTCTATAACACCGCCTATAACACCGCTTTCAGAATATCGCTTCGTCAGAATACCGCTTCAGAATAACACTGCTCTGTACACTCACCCTATAACACCGCTTCTATAACACCGCCTCAGACACCGCTTCGTAGACACCGCTTCTATAACACCGCCAGACACCGCTTCTATAACACCGCTTCAGACATACCGCTTCGTGAATACCGCCGCTTTCAGAATACCGCCGCTTTCGCAATACCGCTTGCATACCGCTTCGTAACACCGCTTCGTACACCGCTCTATAATACCGCCTTCGTACACCGCTTCATAATACTGCTCTCTATAATACCGCTTCTATAATACTCGTTTCAGACACCGCTTCAGACACCGCTTCTATAACACCGCTTCGTGACACCGCTTCTATAATACCGCTTCTATAATACTGCTCTCAGAATACCGCCCAGAATACCGCCGCTTCGTGAATACCGCTTCAGAATACCGCTTCAGACACCGCTTCGTCAGAACACCGCCGTACACCGCTTCTATAACACCGCTTCTATAACACTGCTCTATAATACCGCTTCTATAATACTGCCTCTGCACCGCGCACACCGCTTCTATAACGCCGCCGTCAGATGCACCGCTTCTATAATACTGCCCAGTACGCTGCTTCTATTACACAGACCGAGCAATACTGCTCTGCATACCCTTCCGCAGACACTGGGCCCCTATTACACGCTTCTATTATATAGTTTCCATACACGCTTCGTAATACCGCCTCGCTACACCGCTTCGTTACACTGTCTCATATACTGTCTCATACCTGCCCCGTTACACCGCTTCTATTACACCGCCTCTATAACACCGCCTGCATATCGCCCTATTACACCGCTTCTATTACACAGACCGGAGCAACACTGCCCTGCATACCCTCCGTACACCATCCCATTACACCTCCCCATTATATAGCTCCATACACCGCCCCATAACACCGCCCCTTACACCGCCCCTTACACCGCCCCCATAACACCGCCTATAATACCGCCGTAATACCGCTTCTCAGAATATCGCTTCGTAATACCGCCGCAACACCGCCTCTGTACACTCACCCTATAATACCGCTTCTATAACACCGCCTATACACCGCCTATAACACCGCTTGTAACATACCGCTTCGTAACACCGCCAACACCGCTTCGCACACCGCTTCTATAACACCGCTTCGTGCATACCGCTTCTATAATACTGCTCTATAACACCGCTTCTATAACACTGCTCTATAATACCGCCCCATAACACTGCCTCGTAATACCGCCTCGTAACACCGCCCCGTGCACCGCCCCATACACCGCCCCCATAACTCCGCCCCGTACACCGCCCCCATAACGCCGCCCCGTACACCGCCCCCATAACACTGCCCAGTACGCCGCCCCATTACACAGACCGATAACACCGTCCCGTACACCCCTCCGTACACCGTCCCATTACACCGCCCCATTATATAGCTCCATACACCGCCCCGTAACACCGCCCCGCTACACCGCCCCGTTACACTGTCCCGTTACACTGTCCCGTTACACCGCCCCGTTACACCGCCCCATTACACCGCCCCATAACACCGCCCCGTACACGTCCCATTACACCGCCCCATTACACAGACCGATAACACCGTCCCGTACACCCCTCCGTACACCATCCCATTACACCTCCCCATTATATAGCTCCATACACCGCCCCATAACACCGCCCCTTACACCGCTTCTATAACACCGCCTTCTATAACACCGCCGTGAATATCGCCAGAATACCGCCGCAACACCGCCTCTGTACACTCACCTCTATAACACCGCTTCTATAACACCGCTTCGTAATACCGCCATAACACCGCCAGAGCACACCGCTTCTATAACACTGCTCCCTATAATACCGCTTCATAATACTGCCTCTCGTAATACCGCCTTTCAGACATACCGCTTCTGCACCGCCTTCTATACACCGCTTCTATAACGCCGCCAGACACCGCTTCTATAACGCCGCCGCTTCGACACCGCTCTATAACACTGCCCAGTACGCCGCCCCATTACACAGACCGGAGCAACACCGCCTCTGCATACCCTCCGTGACACCGCCCCATTACACGCCTATTATATAGCTCCATACACCGCCCCGTAACACCGCCCCGCTACACCGCCCCGTTACACTGTCCCGTTACACTGTCCCGTTACACCGCCCCGTTACACCGCCCCATTACACCGCCCCATAACACCGCCTGCACATCGCCCCATTACACGCTTCTATTACACAGACCGAGCAACACTGCCTCTGCATACCCTCCGCAGACACTCATCCCATTATATAGCTCCATACACCGCCCCATAACACCGCCTTTACACCGCTTCTATAACACCGCTTCTATAATACCGCTTCTATAATACCGCCGCAGAATATCGCTTTCAGAATACCGCTTCGCAACACCGCTCCTGTGGCCACTCACCTCTATAACACCGCTTCTATAACACCGCCCCTTACACCACCCCGTACACCGCTTCTATAACACCGCCTTCACACCGCTTCTATAATACCGCTTCAGTAACACCGCTTCGCACACCGCCATAACACCGCCTTCTATAATACTGCTCTATAACACCGCCTTCTATAACACTGCCTCTGCACCGCTTCGCACCCGCTTCTATAACGCCGCTTCAGACACCGCTTCTATAACACTGCCCAGTACGCGCTTCTATTACACAGACCGAGCAACACCGCCCTGCACACTCCTCTCCAGACACCGCCCTATTACACGCCTCTATTACATAGCTCCATACACCGCCCCATTATATAGTCCCATTACACCTCCCCATTACACCGCCCCATACACCGCCCCATTACACTACCCCGTACACCGCCCCATACTATAGTCCCATACACCGCCCCATTACACTACCCCGCACACGCCTATACTATAGTCCCATACACCGCCCCATTACACTACCCCGTACACCGCCCCATACTATAGTCCCATACACCGCCCCATTACACTACCCCGTACACCGCCCCATACTATAGTCCCATACACCGCCGCATTACACCGCCCCATACACCGCCCCATTATATAGCTCCGTACACCGCCCCGTACACCGCCCCGTACACCGCCCCATTCACCGCAACAAACACCGCCCCGTACACCGCCCTGCACACGCTTCCCTCATACACCTCCCATACACCGCCCATTATAGCTCTCGCACACCGCCCCGCACACCGCTTCCGCACACCGCTTCTGCACCGCCCGTAAACCGCCCCGTAAACCGCCCCGTAAACCGCCCCGTAAACCGCCCCGTACACCGCCCCATACGGATTCAACAGGATTTACTCCAAACGATGACTACGATGATCAAAATACACTTATTATTTAAAGTCAACTATAATGTTTAAACGACGTGTTCTTCTGTTTCAGTTGAAGGAGGCGCTGGGTCGAGTCCCTCCGAGCCACGTGGGTGACCCGCTCCTGAAGAGACCCCTGGGGCCCCTGCATTTAGTGAGTCCCCCTCGTTATGATCATGGGCTTACGGTTGGTGTTTATGTGTGAATTTAAACCTCAGCAGGAGTTTGATCCAAATAATGTGTTCAGTGTTTCCCACAGGATTAAGGAAAGGGACGTTATCGACCATAGACTGTAGCATTTTAGATCAAAATGTCAAAAAAGAATGAACAGTTTCAGAGTTTCATCCATAATACACTTTATTTGTAAATATTCTCTCTAAGACCTGAGTTGTCGTATTTCAACCTTTTATTTGGTTAAAGATACTTTTTAAAAGGCTTAACATTCAGTAGAAATAATCTTTGACTCGTCGACTACTAAAAGTAAGTGTTAGCCTCAGTGTTTGCTTAGTACTAGCCCAGTGTTAGCACTGTACTAGCTCTGTGTTTGCTCAGCACTAGCTCAGTGTTAGCCTCAGTGTTAGCTCAGTACTAGCTCTGTGTTTGCTCAGCACTAGCTCTGTATTAGCCTCAGTGTTAGCTCAGTACTAGCTCAGTGTTTACTCAGTACTAGCTCTGTATTAGCCCAGTGTTAATTTAGTACTAGCTCAGTGTTAGTCTCAGTGTTAGCCTAGTGTTAGCATTGTACTAGCCCTTTGTTTGCTCAGTGTTTGCTCAGTCTTAGCTCAGTGTTAGCATCAGTACTTCCTGCCTAATTCTCTCTCTTTGCGGTTGCGTCTAAGTTTAAAATGAATAAATCCTGACAGATCCTGCAGTGACTTTACAACACTTGTCTCTTCTTCGTCTCAATGCTAACGCTAATGCTACTGTAGAGCCGCATAAAACGTTTAAAAATAAAACTAATTCAAATAACGACTGAAATAATCTTCTTTACTTGTATTTTTGTTTATATATTTTACATTTCAATAAAAGTCAGCATTAGGTTTGAGACGCACTGAGCTAGTGCCATTTTAACATTGTCACTTTTATAGTTTTACCAATTCATGTGCAGCTTGTCTTTATTAAATTCTAGGGGGCGCCATATGATTTATTGCTTGTCTTTATGTCTTTGTCAAACCAGGAGAAGATCGAGGCCATAAACCAGGCTCTGGTGAACGAGTACGAGGTCCGGAGGAAGATGTTGCTGAAGAGGCTGGACGTCACGGTGCAGTCGTTCGGATGGTCCGACCGAGCCAAGGTACGGAAGAACACACGGCTACAAACAGGTTTACACGCACGATGTACAGAGCGTGTGGGTTCATTACTGTCTTTTAAGGTGAGACGAACAGGAAAGATTTAAAGGTATTAATGTTAAACGTCTCCTGTAGTTTACTCACATAAATGTAAGACAAAAATATACTACACGTTTTTCATGATGTCATGTTTTCATGTAGAAATAACACATTTTATGTTAAAAAAAACAGCCAAAAATACAGATATTTGGGACATTTAAATCTGAAAAATGGACAGAACCAGGTTTAAATTTGTTGGTTCATTTTGTAACATATTAGTTATAAAAATGTGGATTTCTTATTTAGTTTTATTTAGTTTATTTCTTGAATTGTTATTGTTAAATAAAAATGTATTTTAAGAAAACGGCCTTTGAAGTTACAATGTCCCGGAGAAATCTATGGATGAAGTGTGTATTTCATCACAGGCTCCTCCGGTGGATCTAGGGCCGTTATCACAATTTGTGAAGCCAATTATTTCTAATTTGGGCGTGAAAATGGACTCTGACCTAAAACTTGACACCAAATAAGTGGTGTGGTCAAATCCAGTCTTTTCCATCTTCGACAACTGTCCAGAGTGAAGCCCATGCTGCCGAGGGACCTCTTTGAAAGGGTCATTCATGCCTTCAGGACCACTCGCTTGGACTATTGTAACGCGCTCTATTCAAAATGCTGCTGCACGGCTTTTAACTGGAACTCGGAAATATGATCATAATTCACCTGTTTTATCCTCACTTCATTGGCTCCCAGTGCAGTTTAGAGTAGATTTTAAGATTCTTTTGTTTACTTATAAGTGTTTGAATGGCCTTACCCCCTCGTACCTCTCTGACCTGATCCACCTGATGCCCCGCCCTCTCGAGCCCTCAGGTCAGATCAGCTGCAGCTTGTTGTCCCAAAAACAAAACACAAGCTTCGTGGGGACCGTGCTTTTTCAGTTGCTGCTCCGCGACTGTGGAATCAGCGCCTTTAGAGATTAGGCTCAGTCTCTGTCTGTTTTAAATCACTTCTAAAAACGTACCTTTTTTCCCTGGATTTTAATACTAAGTTATTGTGTTTGTTTTGTGTACGGCACTTTGGCGGACTGTAAAAAGTTTTTTAAGTGCCTTATAAATAAAGTTGGTATAGTAAGGTATGGTATTTTAATGTTTTGTGTTGCCCAAAATCACAAAAGTCGCCTTAGACGGGGCTTTACCACAAGATCTTGGTGTTTTCTAACAAAAATATGCATAAATGTGTAGTTTGTCCTTTTCCCTCTTTAGACACATTCTGACAAACTGGCCAAAGTGTACCAGCCTCTGCGCTCCGTCCTCGTGACCAAAAGCAGAGTTTCTGTGGCTCACCTTTTGGCGGCGAGACAAGACTTCTCCAAAATCCTCAGAACGAGCAGCGGCAAGGAGAAGACGGCCTGTGCCATCAAAAAGGTACAGAACTGAAACTGTCAGCTGAGCCTTTGTGATTGAATTAGGGCGGCACAATATATCGCCAAACCGCAATACTGGGTCACGCAATAACAATATCGCAACAAACAAAAAATATCACAGTAAAACCAAAGTCTTCATCTGTTAGAAATGTTCTGTTTTAAAATGATTGAAAAGGGAAAATCATGAATAAAATCTAGCTTTTTCAAACTAAATTAGCCTTGGTTTTATATTAAAATACGAAGAAACCAAGGCAAAAAGCCTTATGGCCTTCATCTGTTATTGTCCTCGCGTCTAAAGAAGGTGCACAACATCACAGCAGCAGAGGGCAACTCTGAGAGGCCCCTGGGTACAAACACAACTGGACAGAGGGCGCTGTGGTGCCTCAAAACAACCAGAAGGTGGCACTTTGCTGCTTGGATGTGACTAAATATGGAGCATCTCCGAGCCCAAGTACAACTATAGATAGATTGTGCAATTATGTAACGGATGAGGCACTGAGAAGCCTCGTCTGTAGGCACCTTCTTCTTTCTGTGTTTTCATAGAAGAAGCAAATGTCTTCACCATCTCCAAAATGAAAAGAAGGTCGAGAGGACCTGCCAAGACTTGCTGAAAGCTGCTCTTGTCGAGCCCAACCTGAAATGTGTTGAGATGGAAGCTGTGCCTGACCAGAGCTGATACCAAAATGAGCTGAATGCTCTAAAACAGTGGTTCTTAAACTAGGGGTCGGGCCCCAATGGGGGTCGCAAAATGATTTCTTGGGATCCCCAGATGATGGAGAAAATGGATACAATAGAGTTAAACAAGGCTGGACACCTTCAAATGCAGTGAATGTAGAGTCCTATTTGTCGGCCGATTACAGTCATTTTTTCTAGGTCTTTATTCTCAAAATAAAATCAAACATTAGATATAAGGCTCATTTATCACTTTGCGTGTCGCCTGTTTTTTGTGTTTGGGGGTCGTGAATGTGAACTATTGTTATTTTGGGGGTCAGGACTGAAAAAGTTTGAGAACCACTGCTCTAAAAGGCCGAATGGAGCTGATAGACAGTGAGCCAGAAATAACAGAACAGCCAAGAGCCGATCCACGATGAGCCGAAGGGACCGGGAGACGGCCTCTCGACGTCTGAGTACAATTAAAGGTCAAAAGGCACAAGAACACTCACATGAAAGAGTCGAGAGCACGGCACAAGGAGGTTAGACAGGGACAGGAGGAGATGAGTGTGAGGTCCTGCTCCAGAACTCCACAGAACAAAACTCCTCTTCACACTGACGGCAGGTGAATATGGACCAGTGGATTCACTCTGTCACTGCATCCAACAGATCAGCGGTGGATGCAAAACAATTTTCTTCAGCTAAACTCAGACAAGACTCAAATCATCGTCTTTGGGCCGCAGAAACAGAGAGAAAGTGTCAGCAGTCACCTCCAGTCTCTCGCTCTAAAACCAACAAATCAAGTTAGAAATCTGGGGGTAATAATGGACTCAGACCTGAACTTTAACAGCCACATCAAATCAATAACATCAACAGCCTTTACCGCCTAAAAAACATTGCTAAAATTAAAGGTATAGTGTCTAAACCAGACTTGGAGAGACTTATCCATGCATTTGTCTCCAGTAGGTTAGACTACTGCAACGGCCTGTTCACTGGCCTCTCCAAACGAGCTGTGAAACAGCTGCAGTACATCCAGAATGCTGCTGCTCGAGTCCTGACAAGAACCAGGAAGTACGATCACATTAGTCCTGTGCTCAGGTCTCTGCACTGGCTTCCTGTGGCTCAGAGAATCGACTATAAAGCAGCTCTGACTGTGTTCAAGTCTCTCCACGGCCAAGCACCAAAGTACATCTCTGACATGTTAGTGCCATATGAACCATCTCGCTCTCTGAGGACCTCAGGGACCGGCCTCCTGCAGGTGCCTAGAGTCAGGACTAAACATGAGGAATCAGCATTTCAGTTTTTTGCAGCTAAAATCTGGAACAGTCTCCCTGAAGATGTGAGACAGGCCTCCACTCTGGCAATGTTTAAATCCAGGCTTAAAACAGTTCTGTTCAGACGTGCATACGACTGAAAGATCTATCTGCACTCTGACCTTTTAAAGCGCTTTATTTTAAAATGATTCTGTGTCTTTTTGTGTTTTGTGATTTTAATGCAACTTTTCCTGTTATGTAAAGCACTTTGAATTGTCTTGTGTATGAGTTGTGCTCTACAAATAAACTTGCCTTGCCAAGTCTGGAGAGTTTTACAGTTTAGACACAAGTTTAGTAAACGGACGCTCGAGATCTCCCTCTGACACACATTTCTGAACCCCGTGTTCTGTTGCAGGTGCTGATGGGCAGAGTCCCGGACCGAGGAGGACGCCCCTGTGAAATCGAAGCCCCGCCCCCAGAGATGCCCTCGTGGCAAAAGCGACAAGACGCACCCCAGGGAGGGCACCACGGAGGGGGCAGAGGAGGGTACCAGGGCGGAGGGGGCGGGTACCAAGGGGGCGGGTACCAGGGCGGAGGAGGAGGAGGCGGGTACCAAGGGGGCGGAGGTTATGGGGGAGACAGGGGCCATTACGGGGGAGACAGAGGAGGACGGGGGGAGCATCACGGAGGAAGAGGAGGAGAGCGAGGAGGAAGAGGAGGTCGAGGCAGAGGAGGCTACAACCAGGTGAGACCCTTCTCTTCTCTTCTTCTTCTGTTAGAGCTGGGACGGTACACTTTTGTCCCAATACAAAGAGTCCAAACAATAAATACTGCAATTTAAATATATTAACACTATATAATATTATTGACCTTATTCTGCCCCGCCCACTTTTGCCGTTTTTTGCACTTTTGTTGTAAACGCACTTCCGTTTGAAGAGAACTCCGTTAAAGCTAATGACGAACGAGGGAAAAGTCTGACACTAAAATGTTACATAAAGTAGATTGATTTGTGTAAAATGTTTAATGAACACGAGCAACAACAAGTCACAACACAACGATTTCCTGAAAACGTCTTTTTAGTCGAGTAGAACTTATTTTCTGTTGAGCTCGTCTGCTCCGTGTGAACTACAACGGAAACAAGACGGCGGCGCGTACGGCAACTTCAGGAATAAAGTGAATAATACTTTACCTTTAATAAATGGGTTGAAAAAAACAAAAAAAATCAAATTCAGTGGTAAAAGTAGATTCCTATTTTGGCAGAGCAAGGTCTATATTCTCTATATTCTAGGTCTATATTCTCTATATTCTAGGTCTATATTCTCTATATTCTAGGTCTATATTCTCTATATTCTAGGTCTATATTCTCTATATTCTAGGTCTATATTCTCTATATTCTCAAAATAAAATCAAACATTAGACAAAAGGCTACTATTACATCACAGGTTGCCTATTTCTTTGTGTTTGGGGGTCGTGAATGTCAAATGTTTTTATTTTGAGAACCACTGCTGTATAGTATGGTTCAGGAAGATCAGGAAGAACAAAAAATCTGCCCTGAATTAATTATATAGAATGCACAAGTCAAGTGTCCAAATGTTAGAAACCGTAAATGAGTCTGACATTTGTAAAAGTTCAAATCAGCAGCACCAAATCTACTACTGACGCCAACACAAACAGAACATGAAACGACAAGACAGTCACTTTCACAGTTCAGGTTCATGTCAGTGTTTGGCAGATCAATAGTTCGTTGTTCTCTCTTCTGTAGAATCATGTCAGTTTAACCGTGAAATCAGAAGCACTGCCACTTTATTCATGCACAAGATGTCATTAAAGTCTTCTGGTAAATCAGGGGTGTCTATACTTTTTGCACCAAGGGCTGAATTTTGTACAAAGCAGAGGGCCAAAAACAACATGAGAAAAAGTTTGATGTTTTGATGAGCCACCGCCTTTAATTCAGGCTTAATACATTCAATTTAGGTCTGAATAACTTCAAAATGTTTGCTTCTTTTGGTCATGATTGACGAATTTTACGGCAAAAAGTACTATTTTGGTAATTTGGGCCAATTTAGCAGGAAGCCTGAGGGCCAAAAATAATTGGTCTGAGGGCCGCATTTGTCCCCCGGGTCATAGTTTGGACACCCCTGCAATACACGTTTCCAATACAGTACAACAAAACAAAACTCTGACAATATAATAAATAATCTGGATAATAAACGGTATCAATTATCCATCCTTAGGTACATAATCCCTCTTAATTTTTCATATTTTTCATATTCTAAGATTAATCCCAGTTCCTCACATCATGTTCTAATTTACTTTTCCCTCCAGTTGCCTTCGTCCCGCACACAGATCTCGTTTTAACAGACATTTCGCTCGTTTTCCAGCAGTACAGCCAGTCCCACCAGGACTCGGGGGGCAGAGGAGGCTACAGCGCCCCCCAGCCGCAGTACCACGACCAGGGCTTCAACAACAACGGCTACCAGGGCGACCGGTCCGGAGGTCATCAGAACGAGCGAGGAGGAGGCGGCGGGAGAGGCAGGGGAGGCAGAGGGAGGGGCCCCAGAGGAGGAGGAGGGGGCGGAGCCGGGGGAGGCGGCTGGGGAGGGCGAGGCGGGGGACAGCAGGGGGGAGGAGGAGGAGGACAGTTTGAGCAGTTCTTCCAACACGGAGGACAACAGTACAACCAGGCCGGGTTCAACCAGGGACGGCAGTACACGAGCTGAGGAGCGAGGACGGCTAACGCTAACGGTTATGACGCCAACGGCAACGGTTATGACGCCAACGGTTATGACGCCAACTACAACGGTTATAATGTCAGCTACAATGGTTATGACGCCAACTACAACGGTTATTACATCAACTACAACGGTTATAATGTCGGCTACAACAGTTAATGACGGCAACGGTTATGACGCCAACTACAATGGTTATAACATCAACTACAATGGTTATAACGTCAACTACAACGGTTATAACGTCAGCTACAACGGTTATAATGTCAGCTACAATGGTTATGACGCCAACTACAACGGTTATAACGTCAGCTACAACAGTTAATGACGGCAACGGTTATGACGCCAACTACAACGGTTATAACATCAACTACAACGGTTATAATGTCAGCTACAACGGTTATAAAGTAATCCACAAGGGTTAGAATGGCATAACGTCAACAAAAACGCTTATGACGCCAACTACAACGGTTATAACAGTATAATGTCAACTGCAACGGTTATTACATCAGCTACAACACATATAACGGTATAACGTCACCTACAATGGTTATAATGTCAGCTACAACGGTTATGACGCCAACTACAACGGCTAGTACATCAACTACAACGGTTATAACTATTTAACGTCAACTACAACGGTTATACAATGGTTATAATGTCAGCTTCAGTGGTTAATGGTTTGTTGTACCAAGGTATAACATCAACTACAACCGTTAGAACATCAACTGCAACCGTTAGAACATCAACTGCAACCGTTAGAACATCAACTGCAACCGTTAGAACATCAACTGCAACCGTTAGAACATCAACTGCAACCGTTAGAACATCAACTGCAACCGTTAGAACATCAACTGCAACCGTTAGAACATCAACTGCAACCGTTAGAACATCAACTGCAACCGTTAGAACATCAACTGCAACCGTTAGAACATCAACTGCAACCGTTAGAACATCAACTGCAACCGTTAGAACATCAACTGCAACCGTTAGAACATCAACTGCAACCGTTAGAACATCAACTGCAACCGTTGTAACATCAGCTACAACAGTTATAACGATATAACGTCAATACAATGTTTAATGTCAGCTACAACGGTTATGACGCCAACTACAACAGTTATAAAGTCATCTACAACGGTTATAATGGTATGACGTCAACAAAAACACTTATGACGCCAACTACAACGGCTATTACATCAACTACAATGGTTATAACGGTTATGACGCCAACTACAACGGTTATAACAGTATAACGTCAACTGCAACGGTTATACAATGGTTATTATGTCAGCTTCAGTGGTTGTTGGTTAATGGTTTGTTGTACCAAGGTATAACATCAATTACAACCGTTGTAACATCAGCTACAATCATTATAGCGCCAACTGTAACTGTTCTATCGTCATCTACAGCCGTTATAGCAGGATGTGGTGGTGCTAGAGTGGATTAGAGACTAAATTGTGGTGGTTTTTACTCTCAATTAACGTTCAATAATTTTCATTTTCTCATTAGAGACAGTATTTTATCTTCTATTTAAAGTAAAATCTGTTTTCCCCGAGCACACGTCGATTGTAAAAGCATCTAATCGGGTGAAAATGAGTCCGCTGTGCGTTTTATTCTCTCTGAAGCAGGAAGTGCGCTGTTAGCATGCTAGTCTTTGTTAGATTTGCTCACTCTGACCTCAAGCACTTATAACTCATTACAGTGAATAATTAGAAAGCTGGGACTGAACTTTTTGAGACGGTAAAAATCATGCAGAACACTTTAAACATTGTAGTACAAAAACTAAAACTGTGGTCGACTAAAGTTTGTACCAGGGCTGGGAATAACGGGGTCCACGATACACTCCTCACGATACGATATTATCACGATAAATTAGATAATTGATATATTACTCATGGTATTCTACAATATCACAATTTTTGAGAGCCAGATACATTTTAAAATAGGTCTCGGTGATAAAAATGGAATCATGAGACAATCGTTATTTTTGTGAAATGTTGTTCTGGTGATTGACTGTTTGTGTCTTTAATGCAGCTGTCTGTTCAAACACACTTTTTCTCCTGATGTTTAGCCTCTGAGCAGATGACTTTATTTACCTCTTAAAGGCCAGAGCTGCACAATTAAACCAAATCCACACAAAAACACAATTTAAATGGATTCAATTAGCAAATAGCAAAGACCAAAAGTGATAAAAATGTTTTCAAAAGAGACAAAAACACGCCTACAAACAACAGACGTGACTCAATGCACCAGAACGCAACTAAAAATGACAAAAACGCGACTAAAAGTGACTAAAACGTATCTAAAAGCGACAAAAACACAACTAAAAGTAGGGCTAGGCAATTTGGTGATTAAAATGAATCATGAGCTGGTCCCTGAGACAATCTGCTGTTTTTGTGAAATGTTGTTCTGGTGATTGACTCTTTTTTCTGACACTTTTTCTCCTGTTGTTTAGCCTCTGAAGCCTCTGATCAGATGACTTTATTTACCTCTTAAAGGCCAGAGCGGCACAATTAAACCAAATCCACACAAAAACAACATTTTAATGGATGTAATTAGCAAATCACAAAGACTGCAATGTTTGAAGTGCAATAATTTCTTCCACAAACAACAAACTGTTTTTGATTTGAATAAAAATGTCTCACACTGTAGTCTGGATAAAGCAACAAAAGCGCGACAAAAATGCATTCAAAAGCGCACCTACAAACAAGAAATGTGACTCAATGCACCAAAACGTGACCGAAAGCGACAAAAACGCGACTAAAACTGACAAAGACGTGTTCAAATATGACAAACGCAACTGAGCGTGACAAAAACGCAACGAAAAACGACACAAATGTGTTCAAAAGTGAAAAAAACGCACCTACAAACACGACTCAGTGCACTAAAACGCAACAAAAACGTGACAAAGTGACAAAGATGAGTTTAAAATGTGAATTTGAACTGAATCCCGTTATTAAAACAAATCTAAATCTAATCACAGTCGCTCTTATCAGAAAAATCAGATATTTTTCCTAAATGGTGCAGCTTGATTAAAGACAATAGAAAAATACAAAGTGAACATGAATCGAGATAAAATCCAAAACATGATCTGGACCCAAGAAAATCGTGATAATGATTTGTTGTCACATCACCCAGACCTATTTTAAAAACATTTTTCTTTGTTAAACCATGACCTGCACAAGAAAATACGCCTTTTTTATCACCAAAACACTGAATATGTCAAATGTTTCCATAAAATAAAGCGGTAAATTATACAAACAAATGACTCATGACGATATATCGATACAGCAGGCCACGATATCGATATTGTGTCACCAGATTTAGTTTCATGATATATCGATATTTGGATATTTTGTCACAGCCGTATAGTTTGTACAAAGAAGAACTAGAAAAAAGATAGGGCTGTCGTCTTTTAGTCGTTTTGTTGATTAATCGGTCGATGATGTTTTAGTCGACCAATTATTTTATTTCGATTAAAAGGATTTATAAAAAGTGAAGATATGGAGTGAGTTATAGCTAAAGATTTTGGAGCGAATCATGAGTTTAATCTAATTTATATATTTCTAACACATAAATACACTGTTTCCTGGTACTTTTTTATATGAATTGTTATCTTTTTTGCATGAACTCCAGAGCAAATGTGTGTTTTTGGGTCAAATACAGACAGATACCTCATAGTTTTGCCTTGCCACGCCCCCTTTTTATTTGATTAATCGGTCGATGGGGCAGGTCTTTAGTCGATCAAGAATTTCTTTAGTCGACTGCCCTAGAAAAGACACAATGTTCCTTGTGTGAACAGCAAACAAAAGAAATCAGATTACGCTCATCAGATCCAACTGTTTACATGACATTTCGCTAATCTGATTACTCCAGAAGTCAGATTTGGTGTTTTGAGAAGGACAATTATGCATAAAAAGACAAAAATGAACGTGAAATGTTAAGTTATTTTAAAATTCCTTGTACTTTTGTCTTCCAAATACAACAGTTACTCTAAAAAAACAAGAAATTTGATTGCGAGAGACAATTAACCAATAAACAAAGAAGCAAATCTGAGTTTTCTAATCCACTTTAGCACCAAACCACAAACAATGAAACTTTGCTAAGCCCCGCCCCATTTCTGTTTCTGTTGTTTGGGTTTAATTAAATCTTTTACATTTCTTATTATGGGTTGTGTACGGAGTTTCCACGAATAATGGTCAATCAAATTTGCACAAAAAGGATCAAATGTCCTGCAATTTCAAAAGTTCTCGTTTACCTCTTCTCGCTTCTCGTTAGTGCAATAATTATTTAGTTTGAGATTTGGGCTCAGCAAAGGGTTCACAGCGATGATCGGTACCTGTTAAATATACAGTATTTGGTAAAAAGAAATGAAGAGTTAGTGTTGTTACTCTTTAAAAGTAAAAATCTACTTCATAAAATAAGATCATGTTCAAAAAAGTGCTTGAATTAAGTCATATTTGTCTGAAAATAGGGCGGCAACTAACGATTATTTTGGTAATTGATTAGTCTAGCGATTATTTTTTGTTTAATCTAGAACAGAAAAGGCCTGAAAATATGAGATTTTACTTAATTTGACTCAGATAAAGATGAAACGAATTAGTTTGAAGACGTCCTGGTGGAGAATATTTAGAGTTTTAATCACAAACTATAAAAAACACATTTCCCGTGTCATTTTGGTTTTCTCTGAGACATAAAACCTCTTCTCTGCAGCTCATGGCATCGTTTGGAGTCTGTGTTTAGACCATTTAACGACTATTTTATTGCTTAATTAGTTTAAATTATTTGTGTAATCGATTAGTTGCGATTAATCGATTAACAGCCCTACTTTAAAATAAGGTTTGCCATCGGAAGAGGCTGTTTCTTTCCTATTTTAAACACAGTAGCTTTTTTTTGTTCATTTAAAGTGAGAAAATGCTTGTGTTTTTCTTATTTTAAGTAAAGCGAGACATTCTGTGCTTGTTTCTTTGGCAAATCGTGTTTTAAAACAGTCAAAATATCCTCAAATCAAGGTAAATACAGCTCAATTCAAGCACTTATTCACGTACGATCTCATTTACAATTGTATTTTTTCCCGTAAACTCAGAAACTAAACCTGGACGACACCAAAATGTGGACTATTTCTGACCCAGACATTAACCAGAACAAGGAACAAAACGAGAGTAAAACACGACTAAGCGATAGAAGTAATCCAGGTCAAAACTAGGTCTAAATCTGGACTAAACCAAAATTTAAACCAGGCTTAATATTCATAATCTGGTCCTAAATTTACCTTGTTTTGGTCCTGATGTGAAACCTGTTCTAGTCTTTGTTTAGTCTTGATCTAGTCCAGGTTTAGTTTCAAGTTTAGTCCCACTTTTTGTGTTTCATGTGCAAACTAAGCCTTTTTTTTTTTTGGACAAAACAAGACTAAACAAGGTCCAAACTTAACTTCAGTCGATACTAAATAGAACTAAACTATTTTTTACCACAAAAAACTGGGTCTAAACCAGGACTGACTGCTCTTTTTCTCCAAATGTTTGCCATTTTGTTAACGGTTTAATAAATAACCTTCCACACACGATAACACAACACTGCACTTCAGTCTTTTTACTTTTTAAATTACTGTTTGCCAAATATTGCTTCGTATTAAATTGGACTGTTTTTCATACCTCAAACTACGCCTTAACCTGAGATTTTGTTTCTAAATGTTTTTGGTGTTGGACGCACAGAGTTCATGCTTGAGCGCTTTAACGTGTTGACGTTGGGGTTTACTTGAAGGTCCCAGTCTCTTTTAGTTCAGAATCCTCCACAGACTGGATTATTCTTTTGTTTGTTATTTAAAGATGTTTGTTGTGAAGCTCGAGCTGAAGCTGAAGAGTCGAATGCTCAGTTTTGGATGTAAATGCATGGAGCGTGTGAATGAGCAATAAAGTCTGCAATGAAGTTTACTCTGGTTTGTCATCATTTTTAGATTTAATTCAGAGCTAAGAAAACACTTTGACTTTCGCTGTAAGATTTGTTGAAATGTACATAAATGTGTGAAGTACCTTTGTTCCTGGTGCCACATGAATCCTGCACATGTTTTACTAATAACTGTATGTAGCAGTACATTTGAAATGTGAAGATACACGGCTAGTTTAAAAAGAGACTTAAATCCAGTGCAGTGGGTAAAACTTATTTTACATTATTACAGAACAATTTACATTATGGCAGTGGTGTGTCACTTGATATTTTAACCCCGTTATGTTTAATTCCCACAGAAGTGCAAAAGTAATTAAAGAAATAGTGACTGCAACTAACGAGTATTTAAGTTTTTGACCAGTCGTTCAAATATTTCTATTGAATTTAAATAAAATATGGTGACTGAAGGCTTCTAGATAGAGAATATTTACATTTACTGTATTATTGAAAAAAGTTTCTATCAATGTTTGTTTGTTAACCTAGTTAAATAAAGGATAATTAATAAATTGATAAAACATATTTTCTGACATTGGTTCAATAATATCACACTTTTAGAAACCGCTCGGTGTGATCCCTCATCAGGAGTGCACCGTCGTAGACCAGATCTGAGGTTTCATCTGGACACTTTAAAAATACAAGACGCTTCTATAAGAGGGTCATTTTCAATCTGCAGAACTGTTCAGAGAAGTCGAAACATCTGGTTATTGACATCAGTGAAAATCTATTACTGTCTTTGTTATAAAAGGTCTTTTCAAATGTGATTTAGAGTTTGTTTAGTCCAGATAACAATCCTCTAAACTCTAAACTCCAGCTGTTGGTGGCGGCCTTTGCTCTTGCAGTTCTCCCTCCGTCCTGCAGGGGCCGGTAGCGCCACAGACGCTGCTCCAGACCCCGGAAGTGCACGTGTGTCTGCGGACCCCTCACGCACGGACCCCGCTGCAGCCGTAAACTCCCCCTCGGTCGGACCCTTCTCTCCGGTAGATGCCGGTGCCGCCGGCATGTTTCCCCCCGGTAAAGGCGTCCCCCCCGGGCCGCCGCCGTACGCCCAGCACGCCCTGGCGCACATGTACTTCAGGCCGCCTCCCGGTGTCCCTCCGCCGGGGATGATGTCCGCCGGAGCCGCGGGCGCCAGGCCTTTTCCGCCGCCGCCGCTGCCGTTCAACCGGCCGCCGCCACCGACGACGCCGCTGGTCCGAGTACGTACCGAGCACGAGCCGAGGTTCTGTAAAACAACAGTACGGGTTATTCTGTCCGGGGTTTGAGGCGCTAGCACCGTTAGCATTAGCATTTAGCTTGTAGCGGCTAACGCTGTTCCAGATGTTTTTTCCTCAAAACATTTATTTAAAAACGTCAAAACATCTCTCTTTATTGATAAAAAATAAATGACAGTCAGACAAAGGACATTAAATCAGATAAATGACTATGTTTTTCTATAAAAGCATTACATTTGGCCAAATAATTTGATAGATTTATGATTATTAGATTTTTATTTGTTGGATAAATCAGTTCAAACTCGATGGAATTAAAACGAGGTTTTACTTTTAGAATCTACATCTGTGCCAATAAGTGCCTAATTATTGCACGTTTTCAATAGTTTTATCTGTGAAGGTTTAGTTCTATTACATTTAACATTAGGTATATTATGTACTGTAAAATATATATAGCCTAAATCTTTTCTTTTTTTTAAAGTTTGACGGTTACAATCATAAAATGTTCTTGTGTTTGGATTTATTGTTAAATGATAATTGTTTTAAATTGACAATTTTTTCAGAGTTGCGGGTTACTTTTCCAGACAGACACAAAATACGTGTTTTTACCATGAAGTGATCACAACCATCTTTGTTTCCCAGCGTTTCCATTTTAGAGGAATTTGCAAAAATGTGAAGCTTTTTTATTCGACACTGGGAGTTACGACGCGTTTCTGGGTCGTATTAAAAGTTTCATTTACCGATGCAAGAAAAAGTATTCGCAGCCGTCTTTATTTCTGAATTCTTCACACAAACAACGCAAATAAACCCAAAAAAAATGCTGTTTTAAATGATTATATTTTAAAGTGCCTCTGACAGGTTGAACACTCATTTGACTTGTTAAGATAAATATATTTCAAGGTCTACTAAAATAATTTACACATTTATCCCAGTTTAGCTTATTTTTGGGTTTTTAATTTCACTTCCTGGTTGTAAATGATGACATCACACTAGGAAATTACCATAGCAACCATCCAGTGCACCAAAACTCCTCACAGATTTTTTTATTTGACAAAGAATAATACATGTGAACGCCTTTTATTTTGGTGAATTTGTGTATAAAAGGTCAAAATATTAGTTTATTTTGTGTAAATTATGCACGACCTTTGTCTCCCCAGTGTGATGTCATCAGTTTGTTTACTTCCTGTCATTTTCAAACAGATTTTTCGTTTGTTTTTTTCTCCACAAACAGTGACCTGATTGGTGTAAAACTATTATTTATATTTACAACAGGTATCAATACACTGAGTAAAGTCAAAATTAGAAAATGATAAAAACCTGTCACACGCACTTTAAGTTTTTAAATAAATCCAAACTTCTCTGACTTTGACTAAACGTCTGTCGATGTCGAGGTGTGTTTTTGTTTGAAGCCCGACTCTGACTCTGTTCTGAGATTGTCTGGAGCTGGTGCAGTAAAAAAACTCTCAAGATTCAATTTATCGTCATTATCAAAGAGAAAACGACAAGTCTATGGTGGTTTTTTCACATAAAACTCTAACTACATCGACATAACTTTACGTTGTGTCGATAAAGTCGTGTTTGTTTTCAATTTGAACTGAAAATGGAATCAAAATATTGCATTTGTGCCATATTATAATAATTTTTTTGTTCAAATTGAAGTATCTCTGCACATATTTCTGTGTAGTTTAGTTTTTAACAATGACTGACATAATGAACTCAGACCCATAACCTGAAGTATTTAAGTTAAAAGTCGACTTATCGGTCAATGTATGATAGATGTAAGAATATTTTTGGGGCTCAATATTTCTCGCTATGTTACGCACTAGTGAGGAAATTTTGCTTTATTTTTTCTTGTCTGAACATTCGAGCTTTTGCTGGTTGAGTCGACCCTTTAAATGTTTGTAAACTAAAGCCGTCTAAATTAAGAACGGAGGCGAAAGTGAAGTGCAACATGCAACATGATGTGATTTCACTGAGAAACTGGGATTAACCTCAGATTATCACAAAATCTGACAAATGTAGATGATTTAGTGTCAGTAAAAGCCTCAGACACATGTGAGTGACATCAGAGCTGCTTTAAACACATTTATTATTGTATTTTACATCATGTTTGAGGAAATTATGATCAACTCTTTGCATTTTTGATGAAGAACAATCCAGATTGATGGGTTTTACTGGAAAAATACTCACAGAAATGTTGAGCCCACAATCATTTTTCATTTTATCTAGAGATATATTAGATACTGTTCCATAAATGAGATTCTTTTGAAGCTAAAATACAATTTTAAGGCTGTTTTGTCCATGGTTTGTTGTAGAAAAACTAACTGACCTTTCTACCCTTGAAATTCAATGCTTTTTGTCACTTTTGGACACGTTTTTGTCACTTTTAGTTACATTTTTGTCACTTTTAGTTAAATGTTTTAGGAAATTATCATCAACTCTTTGCATTTTTGATGAAGAACAATCCAGATTGATGGGTTTTACTGGAAAAATACTCAGAAATGTTGAGCCCACAATCATTTTTCATTTAATCTAGAGATATATTAGATACTGTTCCATAAATTAGATTCTTTTGAAGCTAAAATACAATTTTAAGGCGAGAAATTTGCATTTTGTCCATGGTTTGTTATAGAAAAGCAAACTAACTGACCTTTCTACTCTGGAAATTCAAATGTGTTGTTTTCAAACATTTACAGTCGAGTGCACTTTCGCCTGTTTACAACAATAATGTTCAATTTTCTCACCACTAATTGGTGAGCACAGGATGTGCATTGGGAGTGTGTTACTGAGTGTTTGGAAGCTTCGCGCTCGATTTCGTGAACACTTTGTGCACACTTTCTGAGAGGCCTCTCTCCGGCCTGTGGCGCTCGGGTCTAATCCAGTGCGTGTCCATGACATTCACTTTTATTTTGAATCCTAGATGTTCAGGATGTATAGATTCTTGTCGGGCTGTGGTCGTTTAGTTGATTAATAATTCGATGGAGTCTTAGTCGACCAACATTTTTATTAATGTTATTTAGATTTAAAGGATTTCTATGTTAAAAACAGTAATATATGGAGTGAGTTTGCTGAGGATTTAGGAGTCCGCTGCTGATTCCCCATGTTTAGTCCTGACTCTGGTGATAATGAGGTTTGGTTCAGACCGGTGTAAAGAGCATCGCAGCGATCGAGTCGTGTGGAAATAAAAGCAGGGATTAAAATTCAAAATTGTGGCGAGATAAAAATGTACTTACCGCACTTATCTCTAAAAAGAGTTGTTTTTGCATGAATTCCTCTGCACTTGTGTTCTTTTAAGTGCAGTTTGGGTCCGATTCATGCAGATACTTCATAGTTTGATTTATATTTTGTTGTAAATAAGTCGATAGAGCAGGTCTTTAGTCCACTACAGCCTAATACATGTTAAAAGCTTTGAACAAATCATCTGTAAAGTCAAAGATGGGGTTCAAAACATACATTTCCATGGTTTAACTTTCATGTGAATGATTATAAGTAGTTTATTATATTCTTGTCATTCTGCTTCAGAGGGAATGTTTACATGCCAGTAGTTTTGACCTGATAAAAGCGTAAAACTTTACACATGTTAAAAAAAATATATAAATGTCTTGGCATTTAAAATCTTGAATTGTGGCATAACAAAGCATTTAATTTGATGAACTGAAACCTGCTTAAACCCTGTTAGAGCATTTGTAAAAATGACATGACCCCAACATCTAAAATAAGTTTAAGTAATGACCTTGTTTTTCATCTTTATTTTTTTCAGAAATATAGATTGCATTTCAATGTTTTAGGTTTAATTGTGACTGGCCTCATGATCAATTCAATCGAATACATTTACAAACTACAACTCCAGCAGTTTTGTTTTTGATTTCTGCGGATCTGATGCGTTTTTCCTTCCCTGCGTGTCCTCGACTCGGTAAGTTTTTCAAAAATAATACATTTTTTATTGCACTTTTTTTATTGTATTGTATTTGTATTGGTCTCTGCTAAAAATTACTTTTGTTAAATGCTAAAGACGTGAAGTTAAACGGCAGTGTTTTCGTCTCCATGGAGATGTAATTGAATGTCTCTCAGCGTGGCATTAAACATATCTGTCTATGGAGAAAGTTACAGGTCAGGTCTGTGGAGAGGCGAGCCCAGTCACAGTGAGAATGTTTTTCGATGTCTTTTTCAGCCGACAGACTTTGGATCGCACACAGTTGAACTCATGACCTTTCTCTTCTTAAAAAAACATGTTTGAGTCCAAGTGTTGAGGGAATCCATTGTTGTGCTGAGTTGAAGTGTCCTAAATCTCCAACTACCATTAGAAAGCAAGGTAACTAAGCTCTACACAGTCGCAGCAACAATGAGAAACTACTTTCACTTTCAATTAAACTTTTCAATTAAAAGAAAGTCTGCACAACGTCTATAAAGGGATATTTCTGCACGTTTGTGGTTAATTTGATGGTAAATTCATGTTTTGTACGATATTTAAACCTCAACCTCAAGAGTTTTATAGATACTTTTCAGCAAATTTTGACGCTTTGTTAAAATATTTAAATATTGTCATCAAAAACATCAGGATTCATTTTGTGTAATAAATAATCTGTAATTTACGCTCTCAAGTTGACAGGTTTAATGCCAAACTGTGGAAAACGTCAGTCATCTCCATGGAGACAAAATGTACTCAAATGTGGAACAATAAACTCACTTTCTCAAAAATAAAATGTTTCTCTTTCAGATTGTTTGGACGTTGCACAAAGGTACGTTTCTTAAAGCAACGACATTGACATTTAAAAAGTAAAATGTAAAGATTTGTAAAACCGTCAAAAGTGCTAAATGGATACCAGACATTTTTATTTTTTAATCTATTTTCGGTTCAGTCTTTAATGAGGTTTGTTTCCCTGATGTTAAAGGTAATTAACACATGGTTATGTTTTAGAAGCTGCTGCAGCCTCTGGACGGATCAGACGACGCTGAACATCTGGAGGGACTTCATAAATCTGAGAAGATGTATTTTGTCAATAAAACAATGTTGTCGTTTTTTGTTTTTTTTATCTAAAATGCCGTCAAACTGCATTATGTCTGTACACGTTTTGTTACTTAATTCTCTGCACAAAGGGTTGCCAGATTTTCAGAGCGAAACAAGCGACCAAAGCAACTCGAGAGCCACAAAAACAAGGACAAAAATAAGCTCCTGTGAAGAAGCGCTAATGAGAAGCACAAATGTTTAAGTGAAATGATAAGTTTAAAGGAAAAATATTCTGCATTTTTCATATTGTTAGTATCCTTTAAACCTGCTCTTGAGTGCCTTAAATTTGCATCTCAAGTTTTAGAACAAAAAGTTTCTTCTTCATTCTCTGCCTTGTGTGATCAGTCACTATGAAATGAATGCATCCAACAGATGGCGCCAGTGCTATACAATGTAGTGAAGTTAGCGCTGAAAAGATGTCATTGTGTGGATTTGCAGCAGCAGTTATCGAGTTTAAAGGCGGAAATGCTCAGAACGAGTTTAGCGATAAGGACTTCAACCGCGCAACATTCTCGGATAAATGACGTAGACCAGGGGTGTCCAAACTTTTTCCATCGAGGGCCACATACTGAAATATAGACCAAGCGGAGGGCCACAAATCAATCGTGAAACATTAAAAAAGCTGCATTTATCTGATGTTTTAAGCTCCACCACATCTACAGATGTGGTGGAGCAGAGGGAAAGAAACTGTTCTTGTGGCGGGAGGTTCTGGTCCGGATGGACCGTAGCCTCCTGCCCGAGGGGAGTGGCTCAAATAGTCCATGTCCAGGGTGAGAAGGGTCAGCTGTGATCCGACCTGCTCGTCCCCGAGTCCTGGAGACGTACAGGTCCTGGACAGATGGAAGGCTGCAGCCGATCACCTTCTCAGCAGAGCGCACTGGACGATCTATGCGCCACCCGCCAGGAGGAACTCCCTCAACCCTGGATTAGCCACACCTCGTCTGCCTGGACGAACTCCATCTACTTAGATTAACTGTTCCTCATCTCCTGCTGGAGGATCTCTCTACACTGGTGGACTGCTCCTCGTCCGCCTGGAGGAACTCTTTAAAGCCTCCTCCCTCTTGAGTGGTTCTGGTTCAGTCCAAGTGGATGCGTCAGTCCTAGTTCATCTGCAGCCTGTCCGTCCGTGGGAGTAGGATCTCTCCTTCACTGTGGTTCTCCCCGAGGTTTCTACTTTTTCCCGTGGGGTTTTTTGTAGTTTTTCCTCGCCGCGAAGGAGGGTCAAAGGACAGGGGCATTCTGGGACAGTTATCTGAACTGCTTTTACCTGTGGCCCATCGAGGCAACTGCTGTTGTGATTTTGGGCATTATAAAAATAAATTGATTTGATTTGATTTGAAATTGATACATTCAGTCTCAGTGCCTTAATATCAGGTCTGTGTCGCACCAAAATGTTAGTTATTTAGGTTGGAATTGTAGAAAATCTGAAATGTGCTGTAAATAGTACTTATCAGGACAATGTGGGCCAGTTCACCCAGGAAGCCTAAGGGCCAAGAAAAATTGGTCGGAGGGTCGCATTTGGCCCCCGGGCCTGAGTTTGGACATGCCTGACGTAGATGATCCGAAAATACGTCCGAAAATCCAGGAAGTTCAGCAGGAAGTGTGTTTGACGCTCAGAGGGAGAGGATTTTCTGATAAACATTCCTCAAAACAGCGTGAATGCAGCTGAATATAACTCCAGGTGTGTTTTTGATGAAGAACATTGTTAGAACAGGATTAAAAGAGAAAAAAAGTCACTGGAGCAGAATATGTGCTTTAAAATGCTAACAGCCTGTATGTCAGTCGTCATTGAGTCTGTTAATGCAAAACAGAACTGAAAAAAGGCTAAAAGTTAGATCTTTTGCGAAGTGAAAGTGCCAAACACAACCCATGACTCGAAGTTTGCGAGTGACTATCCAAAAACTGAAGCCCAAAGTCGCTGTAAAGAAGCAGACCTGGCAACTCCGTTCACTCACTGTTCACTTCTGCTGCTGTTTGATCTCTTCGGGGCTTTCACAAAGTCTCGTTAAAATTCATTCTTAAAGATCATAGTGAGCTGCAGGTGAACGTCACTGATGTTGAAGACTTTCCACATGAGCTGAACACTTCACAGGAGACACTTCTGCTTTAATAAAGGAAGGTTTTAGCGTTTCAAAGCTAATGCTAATTTCAGAAGTTAATAGATATGAAAGCTTTGCCACAAACTGAAATAATCTTCACCTAAAAACAGTCTGTCAGTCTTTACGTTTTTGTTGGTTTTATTTTATATTTGTGTAAATGTTAAGTGTGATAATCTCCATCATGGTTTGGATCGGTTTGGATTCCTGTGAGAAGAAAGAAGACCCCGGTTTCCTGTTCATTGATCTGAGATGTTATTGTGTTGGACGTTCATTGTTTTGATAAAATACATTGCTTGTAATACAATGTGCTGTTATAAACATCTGCATTTATTTAGTTGGTAACGGTCTCAGTTTCAGCTCCACAGTAAAATGTCTCATTATAAACACTGTTTAATGTCTTTATTTAGGTGTTTGTGGTAAATAATATTCAATGTTTTTTATGTAATTGAAAAAGTGTCAAATGAAACCAAATTAGTGTGATTAAATGTGGAATTTCATGGGGCGCGCCCTCATTTTCCCTGAACAAACCTCACAATTATGATTTGGAAACAATCAATATTTTTAATCATCCTTTTATCCATACCAAAACCATCTGCATTAAAATAAAATATTGACAGTGATGGATCTTGTTACCGACAAACAGCTGCTGAACGATGGATCAAATGTGCCAAATCTTTTTGGCAGATTGTTGGAAAGTGGTGGTGACCCCAGTTTAAAGATGGTTATTCTATTTTCACTGCATGTTTACTTTTATATATTTGAAACATTTGTTTTGTTCTGGTGAAATGTTCTGACCCTCAGACCTCAGTCAGGTATTTGCTCCGCCCTTTTGTTTGATCGAAATCATACTTACATTTGGGGAAATGTGAGTTCTGTTTTGTTTACTTGAGAAAACTTTCCCGTTCACCTTTTGATGAATTTGAGCCTGAATGATCTTACTGTGCTGTATCTTAGTGTTTAGTCCTGCTGTTCCTGATGTTTAAACCTGTGTTAACCCTTTGACGCCCTCAGCCTGGGGCCGGTCCTGCTCCGATGGGCAGAACTCGCCCCGTTCGCCCTGAAGCTCCGCCCGCCGCACGCTGGAAGCCCCTCCCCCAAGCCCCTGACAGGTACGGCCCTGTCGCACACACAGCTGCTTTGACTGTGATTCTGCTGATTGTAGAGGACGCACGAAGAAGGGATGGGAAAAAGTTTAAATGTTTAAAAAGACAAGCTACGTTTTTATAAATTCCCTCACGCCACAAATGAAAGAAGGGAAGATGACTCGACCACATCTCACCTTTTTGAGTCATGGCTCACTCTGTTTTTGGTTGAAAAGATACTATGACACACCAGTAAGACTCGCCAAATCAGGCCTTTTGGTTGAAGAACCATTATCTGGTTCCTCTAGTTTCAAAGTAGTGATTGTTTTGCTTTCTTTGTTGGGACAGAAGTGTGTTCAGGACAATCAAAAATGACTTATTCCAATAACCCTTGGATGTTTTTTCAAGTCCCTCCTGGAAATGCCTCTAGTGCTGGAGAATCAAGGCTCTAGACAAAATTTTATATAGGCTTGGTTTTGGAAACTGTTTCTCTAAATCCATTTTTCGTTTTCCAGTGATAAAGCCGGCGAGGAGTTTCTACGATGCCTCGCGGCCAACGAGCCTCTGCCCGATTACCTCAAAGGAAACATGGAGTACAACTTGGCCGAGGCTCTGAAGGACGCCATAAAGTCCGACCCAGACGTCCAAAAACTGACCAATCCAAAGAGAAGCCGAAGCCGCAGCCGAGGCAGGAGCCGAGGGCGGAGCCGCGGCCGGAGCAGAGCCAAAAGTCGCGGGAAAAGTCGAGGGCGGAGCAAAAGCCGGAGCCACAGTCGCAGCCGCAGTCGCAGTCGTAGTCGAGACAGACGCAGTCGAAGCCGAGGCCGAGCGAAGAGTCGAGGCAGAAGCAAGAGCCGCGTACGAAGTCGCAGCCGCAGCCTCAGCTCCAGTCGAAGCAAAAAGAAAAGCCGGACGAAAAGCCGGTCCAGAAGGTCCCGGAGCCGCAGCAGCGAAAGGAGTCATCACAAAGACAAAAAGAAGAGGAACAAAAGCCCAACTCCGAAGCACAAATCCAGCAGCAGCAGCAACGGAGCTGGAGGAATGGTCAAAGTGAAGGAGGAGATGGGACTGAACGGAGCAGGGCCCACAGCCGCCGTGTCGGCCGAGAACAGTCTGTTAGAAGGACTGAAGATGGTGATCCACAGTAAAGAGCTGGAGAACAAGATGCCCACGCTCAAAAACTCCATTCTCACCGCACAGGTAAGACTTCAGAACCATCAGTTATTTATCAGAGCACGGAGTCAGGACGTAGTAAAGATGTTGACGTCGCGGTAGAATATTGTGAAGGGACTGGAAGAAACGCTACTTTTTTAGCTATCTTTACGATTTTACATATTTTAAAGACTCAACCAGAACACTATTTAATCTACGTCAAGTCATCATCAACTTTAAGCGTCTAATTTATTCCATATTGTGCTTTTTTCCCCACTCAAAGTCATTGGGTCTTTTTGAGCATGGCAGAAGTCCATTGAACCAGGTCTGTGCATTCTAGTACTCATGTTAGCGTAGCATCATTTCCTGATATAATCTGAAGTACGGGGTTCCCACACGTCCTGGAAAACCTGGAAAATTATCTGTTCCGCAAAAAAGAACGTAGAGATATCTGTAAAATTCAAACCACCCCATAATGTCTGTTTTTGTGAGCATTCTCACGAGATCAGCAATGTTTTACAATTTGTTTTTCAGATTTTTTTCCCATAAATGGCAGATTGATAAACACTTTGCACCAAAAGCATCTAAACTTTCCCAAAAGAGCCTCCTGCTGCTCGATCCTCTGCTGCTAAAAAACAAACGGAATGTATTGGCAAAGGTTCTGTGGCAAATCAATAGGAATCTAGTTTAGTAGATGTAAAATGGACATTGAGACATTTTGAATTGCCGAATTACAGGTTCAATTGGGAGAAATGTTTACATACGGACGATTCACACGAGACGAGAAATACAGACGACATTCGTAATTATTACTAATCTCCCGAGGTCCAGAAGTAAAACTAATCCCATTCGAATAGGGCAGTATTATTGTTTATTCAGTCAAAGCCTGGATTTAACACGACTTGTGCATATATTATATACAAACCAGATAGTCTGAATGTAGCTAAAACCTCATCTGAAATCCACCGAAATGTAGGATTGAAAACAGAACATTTCTTGGGGGAGGAAACCCAAGCCCCCCTTTATGATGAAGTTGTTTCTCATTATTGATTCAAAAGTACCACAAAAGGCCGTCCTATAGACTTCAGTGTTAAAAGTGTAACCTGCAGAACTATTACAGGGAAAAATAGGTTGTAAAACAAACAAATACTCTGCTCTTCAGTAATTATTTCGTTTATAATCATAGATCTTAAGACTCATAACGATCACAGAAAGTGGACTGTAATTGTAGATGCTGTGATTACATAATATGGATGTCACAATATTGGCAAACGCAACATTTGATTCCCCAAAAACTGAATATATTGCAGTAACACCAAGCTCCTTGAACAAAACGAAATGTACTTTTTAAAAAGTCTAATATTACTCATGATTTTCCTTATTCAGTCTAAATTGGCCTCAATTTACTCTTTGACATTAACGCTTTAAAATAATTATATCACAGTATTTGACAGCCATATCTTGGGTTTCTGTGGAGCATTAAAAGTCATTAAATGAATTTTGGCTAAAAAAAAAAGGTCTTAAAATGCATTAGAAATCATTCAATTCAATCCCCACAGGCTTTAAATCTAACAAGACATTTTGAAAAAAGATTTGTCCATCAGAATGATAACTATAAATGTAATAAAAGTCTAAGGTGTACTGGACTGATTTAAATCAGATGTTAATAGCTTTGATCAAATCATATAAAAATTCAGGGTTCAAAACAAACATTTCCATGGTTTAACTTTCATGTAAATTAGCTCTTTGAACATTTTAAAGTAGTTTGTTATATTCTGGTCGTTCTGCTGCTCAATGGAACGCTTATGATCCAGTGGTTTTGAAATGATTAAAGTGTAAATGTCTTGTTTTAACGTTGATGATGGCATTAAAAATTTTGAAATACGGCATAAAAAAGCATTACATTTGAATTGCTGAAACCTGTATAAACCCTGATATCGTAGTCATTTGGAATATTGGGCAGCTCTAATCTAAAATATCCTGGAAAATTCATGGAAAAACCTTTAAGGCAAATCGTGGGAACCCTTGAACCCCAAACTGTCAGTAACTCTCCATCTCATCTATTTTCATCGTCCATCGTCACTAAAACACAAACCATTTAAAATTTTACATTAAACTGGGAGAATATCGTACAATATTTAATGCTTCTCCTTGGATTTAGAATGTGTTTGAGTTCATGCGTAGATGTCGTGATATAGTTCTGTTTTTGGACGTTTTTGTTGAATTCTTCTGACTTGTGTTTCCTCTTGCAGCCAGTGTCGGGCCCCCAAGTCGCCCCTCTTAAATCTGCGCTAAAATCTGCCCTTAAACCGTCTACGTTTGCCCCGATCCTGGCTCCTGTCCCGGCCCCGATCGCTGCCCCGGTCCCCGCTCCAGCCCCGGTCCCTTACCCGGTCCCTGGGCGTCCCTTCGCCCCTGGACCTGCCTCGGACCTGTCCATCTTCTCCATGTTTTCCGATAACGACTCGCTGCTGCCTCACGAACGCGGCGGCTCGGACTTCTCCTGGATTCAGACGCAGTCGCAGGTAAACGCTGAGTTCACGACGCTTAGGGCTGCGACGAAGACGTGATCGACGAATCCTGGGGTTTTATTAAAATGCGTATGAAAAGGTTATGTACGCAGCGTGCTAAGTTAAGTTTGTAATCTATAAAAAGACAACTTTGACGTGAAAATGAGCTGTTAATCCAAAACCGCCAAACTTTGTGAGTCTGAGATGAAGCCATGAGTAGCTCAGAGGAGGCTTTTCGAAGTTTGTGTTTTGTCGCGCGGAATATTAAAGTAAGAATTCAATGTAAAGTTTTATAAATAAGACGCTAGGATTATACAGAGTCCAAAACACAGACAAAAACCTTTTTACAATTTACCGCTGCACTGTTCTATCAAAACGTCAAAAAATAATAAATTATCTCCTTTTTTATCTTATTTTTTAACAATAATGGTGTTTTTGCAAATGTTCTCTTTCTAGAAACCCAATAGGGACTTTTAATTTTTTTATCTTAATCTTACATAGATTTTTCTTATTTATTACATTTCTTTTATATTTATTTTACCAATTTTTTGTTTAGTTTTTGTTCTTCCGATATTTAGATTAATTTTTTGAAATTCATAGCAAGGCCCACTATTTTTTTTCCAAGTAAAGTTCACAAAATCACTTCTCACTCATAAATAAATGTATAAATATTGTCAAAAATAAAACCGGTGTATTTATCTGGGATGTAAAATAATCAGTTGCATGATTCTGTAAACATTCAACCATATTTTAGCCTATTTGCTCTTATATTTACATTTTTACTCATCAGTATCAGTGTGTTAAAAAAATATTCGCTCCAAATCGGGCTTTATTCGATATCTGCCGATACTGATATTGGAACAAATCGGCCGATACTTAAACCGATATATCCCCCATCCTTCAATCTTCAATCACTATTTTTTTGCCTTTTATTTAGTTAATAATCTTTAAAAAATCTTAATACACAATAGAAATAATCGTTTTACTGTCGAATACTAAAATAATCGTTGGTCGCAGCCCTAAAGACACCATCAATCATGTTTTAACGTCTATTTCTGCGGTTAATCGCTAAATCTTTGCCGTCTTCAGGAGGATCTGGCGAAACTTGAAGTTGAAGACGAGGAATCCTTTTTGTATGGAACGGACGAGCCGCCGAGCACGGCCGCTAACACCACTAACGTCAGCGCGCCGTCCTACCCCAATCTGAACAGCGCCGAGTTCGATAAGCTCAAGAACATTCTGAAAAGCGTGGGTTCGAACAGCCAGGAGGCCAAGGCGGAGCCGCAGCCTACGGCGCCCCCTGCTGTCGCCGAACCTGCGGCGTACGCCCCGCCCACTCTGAACAATCCCAGCGTGCGACAGGCTCTGGAGTCACTGCAGTCGCTCATCAAAGGTGACTTTATTTACACTTTAACCTCTTCAGAATCACGCCCTCACACTCGATCGATTATGAACAAAGTTGTTGTTGTAAATGAGAATTAGTCCTGAATCGTTAACTGGATAAATAAAGGTTAAATAAGTCACTCACCATTTACTGATTTGTCCTTCTTGTAGATCAGGGCTTGTCAGTTTAATTAATTTTCTCAAGGGCCAGATTTTTGGTGGATGGTTTTGGGCGGAAAACGAGCCCAACGCTTTAGAAATGTAAAAATAAATCAAATATGAAAGGCTTTAACAACATCTGCAGAACTGAACCAGGTCTAAACCAGGACTGAACCAGGTCTAAACCAGGACTGAACCAGGTCTAAACCAGGTCTAAACCAGGACTGAACCAGGTCTAAACCAGAACTGAACCAGGTCTAAACCAGGTCTAAACCAGGACTGAACCAGGTCTAAACCAGAACTGAACCAGGTCTAAACCAGGACTGAACCAGGTCTAAACCAGGACTGAACCAGGACTAAACTAGGAGTAAACCATGGCCTAAATCTTGGTCTAAATCTAGGTCGAAACCAGGGTCTAATCCAGGGTCTAAGGCAAAGTCTTAACCCATGTCTAAGACCAGGTTGAAACCAAGGTAAAAACCAGGACTGAACCAAGATAAAACCATGGTCTAAATCTCGGTCTAATTCGAGGTCTCATCCAGGGTCTCATTCAGAGTCTAAGGCAAGGTCTAAACCCAGGTCTAAAACCAGGTCGAAACCAAGGTAAAAACCAGGACGGAGCCAGGTCTAAGCCAGGGTTTAAATCTAGGTCAAAACCAGGAAAAAGCCAGGTCTAAACCAAGGTCTAAAGCAGGATTAAACCAGGACTAAACTAAGGGCTAAACTAGGGCTAAAACAATAACAAGAAGCTAAATATTATCTATATTTCTGGCACATGCGTTCAGGGCCAGACCATGTCCTGATCATGTCCTGATTCGGCCCCGAGGCCTTAAGTTGAATATCCCTGTTATTCACTTTATTCCTGAAGTTGTCGTACGCGCCGCCGTCTTGTTTCCGTTGTAGTTCACACGGAGCAGACGAGCTCAACAGAAAATAAGTTCTACTCGACTAAAAAGACGTTTTCAGGAAATCGTTGCGTTGTGACTTGTTGTTGCTCGTGTTCATTAAACATGTTACACAAATCAATCTACTTTATGTAACATTTTAGCGAGAGACTTTTCCCTCGATCGTCATTAGCACGAACACCGTTAGCACGAACACCGTTAGCGTCAAACGGGAAGTCCCTTTACCACAAGAGTGCAGGAAAAAAACAAGTGTGTGATGGCGTGATCGACTAAATATTCACTACTCATTATAGTTTTTACCCTGGTCTGGATTTATTTTTAGGGTTTCACTTTGTTCCAAACATTAAATTCTTTCGTCTTTCTGCAGCGACGAAGGAGAAGCGCTCTCAGGAGAAAGGAGACCGAGAAGACAGCGTGTCCTCCCAGTCCTCGGGCAAAAAGGTCACAGCTTCACGAGAAAACACCAGGTACAATCGTTTAATCATCATCATCTTTCTGACGATTTAATTTGGATCTTCAGATGAACGCGGGAGACAAACAGGCTCGCAAAACCAAAATGGAGTTTCTAATGAAGGAGCTGGAAGGTTTACTGAAACAAGACGGTAAGGTTTTAATGTTTAGTGTTACGAAAGTGCTGGAATAACTCATAATCGTTGCAGGTCTGGGGTTTCTGACTCCAGTGATCGGCTTTTATTGCCACAAATGTGAGGAGTTCATCGGAGATTTGAGCACGGCCGAGAAACACGCGGCGCTCCATCGATCCAGCGGGGTGAGTGTTTAAGTACGATTTAACTTCTTTTACTCGCGGAGGGTGTGCACTCGGCGTTTTCGGTTTAAAATGTAGTCCCCGGCCCTCGCGGTTAGATTTAAACATAAAATCCTTGCGTGTGAGCGGATAAATTTGAATAAAACGGGTCAAATATTCCACCAAACTGTTTCAATTTAAATCTGTCGCTGAAAGGGCAAGTTACACCCGAAAGCAGCGATGAAGGGCCTGGAACCTGTTGCTTGGTCCTGCACTTTTACTTGAAGAACATTTATGATTAATTATGAAATGGATTTAAATTTTGCTGTAGAAAATATGGCTTGCGAATAGGAAAATGTATTTAGATTTGAGAAATAATTATTAGAAAAGATGTGGAAATGCTTTAAAATTGAAAGTTGACGTTATAAAGAGTGACATTAACGTAAGATCTCTGCGATTAATCGTGATTTATCATATTTCAAACGTTAATCTGATTATTTTTTTAGACGAATGACTAGCACAAATTAAAAAAAAAAAAAAGGAGGAAGTAAAGGTTTCAAAGGTCTGGACTCTGTGAAGAAAAATCAAGACGTTTTGACTTCCATCCTTAAGTCCTTCTTGACTTTGTTCTGTTTTTTCTGACCCGGCGTTAGGACATCAGGCTGTGTAATTAAGTGTTTATATAATCGTGATTTCATTTATTACTCTATTCAGTTACAAACATGTTGTAATCATAAATACTATAAATGTCGTTCTGTTCAGAAAACCTCAAAACCTGCAGCAAAGGCACTTTTCTAAAACATTTATAATAAAATAGAATTGGTCCATACTTTCTCTACAGAATCATTTTGACAGTATAGAAGTAATTGTTTGAAATAATTGTGATTTTAATTATGAGTCAAATAATTGTGATTATCATTTTTGCCAAAACTGAGCAGCTCCTGTAGAACAGTGGTTCTCAATCTAGGGGTCGGGACCCAGTGGGGGTCGCGAAATGATTTCCAGGGGCCCCAGATGATGGAAAAATGGATACAATAGAGTTAAACAAGGCTCAAATGCAGTGGTGAATGTAGATTCCCATTTGTCGACCAATTAAAGTCATTTTTCTAGGTCTACATTCTCCAAAAAACGTCAAATATTAGATATGAGGCTCATTTATCTCTGTGTGTCGCCTATTTTTTGTGTTTGGTGGTCGCGAATGTGAACTATTTTTGTTTTTGGGGTCGCGACTGAAAAAGTTTGAGGACCACTGCTGTAGAACTCTGTCTCAGGTGTGAAGGAGCAACAGGTAACAACAGCTGACAATAATAAAAGGTTAGTTTAAGGCGATTCTAAGGCTGCACAATCTATCACAATAGTATATCACAATAAACAAAATATATATCGCAGTTACACCACAGTCTACCATCTGAAAAATAATGATAAAGATATAGATTTAATTAAATAGCCTCAGTTTTGTTGGTTTTTATTTTAACATAACATGGGCTGCAACAATTAGAATAATCATGACCAGTCGATATTAAACAATAATTGCAGTCGTTCGTTTATTCTAAGACTCACAATCAAAATAATCGCTGAATAAAATAATCGTTAGTTTCAGCCTTAGTCAAAAAGTATATTTAAATATCGCAATAATATCGATATCAAATCAAATCAATTTATTTTTATAATGCCCAAAATCACAACAACAGTTGCCTCGATGGGCCACAGGTAAAAGCAGTTCAGATAACTGTCCCAGAATGCCCCTGTCCTTTGACCCTCCTTCGCGGCGGCGAGGAAAAACTACAAAAAACCCCACGGGAAAAAGTAGAAACCTCGGGGAGAACCACAGTGAAGGAGAGATCCTACTCCCACGGACGGACAGGCTGCAGATGAACTAGGACTGACATCCACTTGGACTGAACCAGAACCACTCAAGAGGGAGGTGGCTTTAAAGAGTTCCTCCAGGAGGACGAGGAGCAGTCCACCAGTGTAGAGAGATCCTCCAGCAGGAGATGAGGAACAGTTCATCTAAAGTAGATGGAGTTCGTCCAGGCAGACGAGGTGTGGCTAATCCAGCTGTCCAGGCGGGTGGAGCATAGATCGTCCAGTGTAGAGATCGATCCTCCAGACAGATGGGAGGGGGGGAGTGTCTGAAACAGTGTCCACTCCCCGGGGGAAGTGGAGAGAAAGAGAAACATGTGAACAGCAATGAACAGGTATCGCAATCATTTCCAGTATCGTGCAGCCCTAGTGTAAACACATTAACAAAGACTCCTCCCTGTGGGCGGGGCTTACACAGATCAGAGCCGTGGAACAGAGATGGAAGTCCAAACGTCTTGAATTTCAAAACTGTGTCCAAATGACAACCTTTGAAACCTTTTCTACGATGAACACTCCTGAGGGACTAAACCGCCTTGAGCAGAAATAAAGTCGCTCCAAATCCTAATCCCCAAAGTACAAATCCTGCCGCCTCTCAGTGTCGTCCTGTGCGCTCCCTCTGCTGTTTGTCGTGTGCTTCATGGGTTTGATTAGATCCAATTAGGCCAGGTCTGAAAAAGTGGTTTTAGAAATCCTGCAGATCACATTTTTTTTTATATTTGCAATTGTGTGTGAACGTTTGTAGGTGAAGGGAAAGTTAAAGGTCAGGAACGAAGTCACAAAGAAGTCTAAAAGTGAGGTATGAACCACAGAAGGAAAGGAAACCAGCGAGGAACTCCAGCTGTTCCTGAATCTTATCTTAACCTTTCGTCTAAAATGTAGTGTTTTCCTAAATCAATCTACTTTATGTAACATTAACATAACATTTTAGCGGCGAGACTTTTCCCTCGTTCATCATTAGCATTAACGGAGTTCTCGTGCGTTTACAACAAAAGTGTGAATCTGTGGCAAAAAAGGGCAAAAGTGGGCGGGGCAGAATAAGGTGAATAACTGCTAGCTCCACTTTAGCCACTATAACTTCTAGCTCCTCTTTAGCCGCTATAACTGTTAGCTCCACTTTAGCCACTATAACTTCTAGTTCCTCTTTAGCCTCTATAACTGTTAGCTCCTCTTTAGCCACTATGACTGCTAGCTCCTCTTTAGCTGCTATAACTGTTAGCTCCTCTTTAGCCACTATAACTGCTAGTTCCTCTTTAGCCTCTATAACTGTTAGCTCCTCTTTAGCCGCTATAACTGCTAGCTCCTCTTTAGCCACTATAACTGTTAGCTCCTCTTTAGCCGCTATAACTGTTAGCTCCTCTTTAGCCGCTATAACTGCTAGCTCCTCTTTAGCCTCTATAACTGTTAGCTCCTCTTTAGCCACTATGACTGCTAGCTCCTCTTTAGCCGCTATAACTGTTAGCTCCTCTTTAGCCACTATAACTGCTAGTTCCTCTTTAGCCTCTATAACTGTTAGCTCCTCTTTAGCCGCTATTACTGCTAGCTCCTCTTTAGCCTCTATAACTGTTAGCTCCTCTTTAGCCGCTATAACTGTTAGCTCCTCTTTAGCCACTATAACTGCTAGCTCCTCTTTAGCCTCTGTAACTGTTAGCTCCTCTTTAGCCGCTATAACTGCTAGCTCCTCTTTAGTCGCTATAACTGTTAGCTCCTCTTTAGCCGCTATAACTGCTAGCTCCTCTTTAGCCGCTATAACTGCTAGCTCCTCTTTAGTCGCTATAACTGTTAGCTCCTCTTTAGCCTCTATAACTGCTAGCTCCTCTTTAGCCTCTATAACTGTTAGCTCCTCTTTAGCCTCTATAACTGTTAGCTCCTCTTTAGCCTCTATAACTGCTAGCTCCTCTTTAGCCTCTATAACTGCTAGCTCCTCTTTAGCCTCTATAACTGTTAGCTCCTCTTTAGCCTCTATAACTGTTAGCTCCTCTTTAGCCTCTATAACTGCTAGCTCCTCTTTAGCCTCTATAACTGTTAGCTCCTCTTTAGCCACTATGACTGCTAGCTCCTCTTTAGCCGCTATAACCGCTAGCTCCTCTTTAGCCGCTATAACTGCTAGCTCCTCTTTAGCCTCCATAACTGCTAGCTCCTCTTTAGCCGCTATAACTGCTAGCTCTTCTTTAGCCGCTATAACTGCTAGCTCCTCTTTAGCCTCTATAACTGTTAGCTCCTCTTTAGCCGCTATAACTGCTAGCTCCTCTTTAGCCTCTATAACTGTTAGCTCCTCTTTAGCCTCTATAACTGCTAGCTCCTCTTTAGCCTCTATAACTGCTAGCTCCTCTTTAGCCTCTATAACTGCTAGCTCCTCTTTAGCCTCTATAACTGTTAGCTCCTCTTTAGCCACTATAACTGTTAGCTCCTCTTTAGCCGCTATAACTGTTAGCTCCTCTTTAGCCACTATGACTGCTAGCTCCTCTTTAGCCGCTATAACCGCTAGCTCTTCTTTAGCCGCTATAACTGCTAGCTCCTCTTTAGCCTCTATAACTGCTAGCTCCTCTTTAGCCTCTATAACTGTTAGCTCCTCTTTAGCCACTATAACTGTTAGCTCCTCTTTAGCCGCTATAACTGTTAGCTCCTCTTTAGCCACTATGACTGCTAGCTCCTCTTTAGCCGCTATAACCGCTAGCTCCTCTTTAGCCGCTATAACTGCTAGCTCCTCTTTAGCCGCTATAACTGCTAGCTCCTCTTTAGCTGCTATAACTTCTAGCTCCACTTTAGTCACTATTCACTTTATTCCTGAAGTTGTCGTACGCGCCGCCGTCTTGTTTCCGTTGTAGTTCACACGGAGCAGACGAGCTCAACAGAAAATAAGTTCTAATCGACTAAAAAGACGTTTTCAGGAAATCGTTGCGTTGTGACTTGTTGTTGCTCATGTTCATTAAACATTTTACACAAATCAATCTACTTTATGTAACATTTTAGACTTTTCCCTCGTTCGTCATTAGCTTTAACGGAGTTCTCGTCAAACGGAAGTGCGTTTACAACAAAAGTGTAAAAAAATGGTTTTAGAAATCCTGCAGATCACATTTTTTTAATATTTGCTGTTGTGTGTGAACGTTTGTAGGTGAAGGGAAAGTTAAAGATCAGGAACGAAGTCACAAAGAAGTCTAAAAGTGAGGTATGAACCACAGAAGGAAAGGAAACCAGCGAGGAACTCCAGCTGTTCCTGAACCTTTCGTCTAAAATGCAGTGTTTTCCTACAGAAGCCTCCGGGGGACAAACACCAGGGAAACAAACATCCCTCAGACGGTAAAACGGACTCGAAGAAGGACTCGAAAAAACACAACCAGCGCGAGTGGAAGGAGAAGGAGAAGAAGTCGTCGTCCAACGCCACGAACGCGTACCTGAAGGAGAAGCTGCAGGCCGAGCGCATGCTGATCACCGTGTCATGTGGGGCGGAGCCGGCCAATCAGAGCGCACGGGCCAAACGCGAACAGAGCTGCAGGAGGGAGCGCGAGGAGAGCAGCAGGAGCTCCCCGAGTCGATCGAGGAGCCGCTCCTGGAGCAGCCGGAGCAGCAGCAGCGACGGCGAGAGGGAGAAGAAACCGTACAAGAAGAAGAAAAAGAAAAGCGGGAAGAAGAAGAAAAAGAATAAGAAATGATTTGGGGTTTTTGGCTGAAACGGTTTGGTTCAGTTTAGTGTCGGTTTGTGCAAATATCGAATTTAAAACTGTGATTTCAACTATTAACGCTTTTTTCCACAAAATAGGGCTGTTGTCGACTAAACTAACATTCTTGGTCAACTAAAAACCAGCCTGATCGACCAATTAATCGACTGAAAAGGGGGCGTGGCAAGGCAAAACTATAGGTATCTCTGTGTCTGATCCAAAGTGCGTCCAAAAACACACATCTGCACTGGAGTTCATGCAAAAAAATCACAATTCATGCAGAAAAGTAACAGGAAACAGTATTTATATGTTAGAGATTTATAAATTAGATTAAACTCATGATTCACTCCAATATCTTTATCTAACTCGCTCCGTATCGTCACTTTTTTTTGCTGTTTTTGTCGTATAAATACTTTTAATCGAATAAAGTAATTAGGCGACCAATGTAAATGTTGACTAAACTAACATTCTTGGTCGACTAAAAACCAGCCTGATTGACCGATTAATCGACTGAAAAGGGGGTGTGGCAAGGCAAAACTATCTATAAGTATCTGTCTGACTCAAAGTACATAAAAAAACACACAACTACACAGAAGTTTATGCAAAAAAATAACAATTTATGCAGAAAAGTAACAGGAAACCGTGTATATATGTTAGAGATGTATCTAGCTCACTCCATAGCTTCACTTTGTCATAGTTTTTGTCGTATAAATGCCTTTAATTGAAATAAAGTAATTAGGCGACTAATGTAAATGTTGGTCGACCGATTAGTCGACTAATCGACTAAAAAGCGACAGCCCGACATCGAAGTGCGATCTATTTTAGTCGACTTTCCGAGTGAAACCAGATCCAAACCCGGACTTTATCAGGTCTAAAGCTAAACACCTCAAATCTGAAACGTTTCATAGCCGTCGAACAAAATTCTCAAACGAGGCGCTTGCTTCGGCAAAAGAATGCGACATAAACCAGTGAAAAATAATGGTATAAAAAAATAAACTGTGTCAAAAAAGACATCAATGAAAAAAGGTGCAATAATAAATGGTCTTGAATACAAAATAATCAACTAAACAAACTAAAACACATGTCAAAAGACCTTTTAAATGTCAAAAATGAATAAATGACGGCTTATTTTTATCAATAATATGCTTTATTCATAAATATTCTCTACCTAGAAGCCTTCAGTCTCATATTTAAAACTTTTATTTGGGCTGTTATGTGTTTAAAAAGTCTAAATACTCAATAGAAATAATCGTGTGACCAGTCGACAATTGAAATAATAGTAAAACGTGACAAAACCAGGGCAGAAATTAGACTAAATTATGTTTAAATACCTCTGATGTTGAACACTCATTCGACTAAAATGCAGTTAAGATAAATATTTTTCAAATTCTACTAAAACCTTCACAAATTTTACTGCAGATTAGCCATTTTTTAGGCTTTTAATTTGACTTCCTGGTTGCAAATGATGACATCACACTGGGAAATTACCATAGCAACCACACCGTGCACTGGGCCAAACACATCTAAAGTCACAGATCTTTTTCATTTGACAAAGAAAAATACCTTTATTTTGTTGAATCTGTCTTCAAAGGGTCAAAAAAGTTGTTTATTTTGTGCAAATGAATTGTCTCCCAGTGTGATGTCATCATTTTGTTCACTTCCTGTCATTTTGAACAGATTTTTTAACTCTCAAACAGCTCCTGATTGGTGTAAAACTATAATTTATATTCACAACAGGTATAAATACACTGAATAAAGTCAAAATTAGAAAATCATAAAAACCCGTCGTGTGCACTTTAAGTTGTTTAGCCACAGGAGGCTAAAAACTGTAGATTTTTCTTGAATCAAATCAGTCAAAGATCAATAAAAGATGGATAGATTTAAAGGACAAATAATGAGCAAATTTGACTTTTTCTCTCTTTTTAATCCTGTTCTAACCATGTTCCGTCATCTAAAACAAACCTGGAGTTGCGTTTAGCTTCATTCACGCTCGTTCGATGAATCCTGGTTCGAAAATCCTCTCCCTCTGAGCGTCAAACACACTTCCTGCTGAACTCCCTCGACGCGTGACGTTTTTCGACAACTGACGAGACTTATCTGAGAATCTACTTTTAAATCCATAAATCCAGGCCTGTCAACAGAAATTTGGGGGCCCGGGGCAAGAAGCCTCACATGGGCCCCCCTTTAATATAAATCAATAGGAAGAGGATCCAATTCTGGGCCCCTGAAACTCCCCTTTGTCCCCCCTTGTCTACTCCCCTGCATAAATCACCACAGCCTCGTTCTGAATGTTTCTGCGTCGAAACACGATCGCTGTAGCTGCTCGTTTTGCTCGCATTTTTTCACAAACGCTGTGTAATAACAAGTTTAAATTGTGTAAGCGATGTGCAGCCAGCAGATGGCGCCTGAACTCAGTAAGTGCCGCGGGAAACGGCAGAGATACAGATGTTCATTTAGTTTTTTTATACAGTTTTTGTTTTTTTATATAGCGAAAAAAAAATAAGATGCCAAATTTAAGGTACTCAAGAACGTGTTTAAAGGCTAATAATAAAAAAAAGTTTTAAAAAGCATAATATTTTCTTTTAAAGTGCCTCTGACACGTTGGACTACTGTTTTGTGTAAAACTGATTGAGACAAATATTTTCAAGTTTTTGATTAAAATCTGACGAAGTTTATCCCAGTTTAGCAATTTTTTTGGTTTATAATTCTACTTCCTGATTGTAAATGATGACATCACAGTGGGAAATTCAGTAACCGTTACCTAGCAACCACCAAACTCCTCTAATGTCACAGAAATTATCGTTTTCTGACAAATAAAAATACACCAGAACAGCTTTATTTTGTCGAATTCTTGTTTAAATCGTCGGGAAAATGTGTTGTTTTTTGTAATTTGTGCTAAACTTTTGGGGCTCAGAGTCTCACACTGTGATGTCATCATGTTCAACTGTTACTTCCTGTCATTTTCGACATTTTTCAGCTTTTTTTCTTCACAATCTGCTGCTCGATTGGTGTAAAACTATAATTTATATTTACAACACGTATTATCTCATGGAATAAAATCAAAATTAGAAAATCACAAAATCCTGTCATACGCCCTTTAATGTCCGAAATAACAACAGAAATAATATAGTGCACCTTTAATATCACAAATCCACCACAAAATTTAAAAAATAAAATAAAATAAATACTGCACCTTTCAATCGTCCCAACAAAAACTGCACTAAACTGAACCATTCAATCTTTGTTTTTACTTTTTATTTGACTGTAATTAATTAAAATGTCCTTATTTTTGTACAAATGTTTCGTATCTCTGTAAAAATGGTTTGAATTATGGACGTTACTCTTGAAAATGTCTATCTACGCCACTAGAACGACAGGAATTCACAATCTTAAAGTGTTTTTATTCACTTTTATCTAAAAAATCCAGCTCGTTTTGTGAATTCCGGTCGTTTTAAAGTTCGTAGATTCATGTTTTTAATGCGTTCACCTGTAAATAATACTTTTCTGTTGTTTTTCTTTGTATATTTTGACGTCGTTTGGTTTAATTTGCCGTTTTCACACAAACTGAAATGATTTGTCACACATTGATTGACGGCTCTCTCGTCCAATCAGAGCTCTTCGTTCTGTTGCAGCTTCTCCGTCGTCTTCGTCCAAAAGTGTCTCTATTATGTCCTTTTTTTCTTTTCTTCAAATACAAAAATTAAAGAAGTTGTACATATTTTTGTTTGTGAAAATGCTTTACCTGGTGGACACTTGTCAAACGGTCGTGAAGCCAAAAGAACGCCGTGTTATGTTTGTTTTTTCCAAATTCAAGTTTTATTTTGTAACAGATTTTTTTCACTTTTGCAGTTTCAGGCCATATTTTTCCAACCAAAACTTAAGACTTTTGCAAGGGAGGAACTGGACTTGGTCTGGACCTGGTTTGGACTTAGTCTAGACCTGGTTTGGACTTGGTCTGGACCTGGTTTAGACTTTGGTTGGACTTGTTTTGGACTTAATTTGGTCTTGGTCTCGACCTGGTTTGGGTTTAGTGTGGACCTGGTCTGGACTTAGTCTGGTCTTGGTCCAGACTTGGTTTAGGCTTAGTCTGGACTTGGTTTGGGCTTAGTCTGGACCTGGTTTGGACTTGGTCTGAACTTGGTTTCAATTTTGTCTGGGCTTGGTTTGGACCTGGTCTAGTCTTGATTTGGACCTGGTCTGGACTTGGTTTTGACTTGTCTGGACTTGGGTTGGGTTTAGTCTGGACCTGGTCTGGACTTGGTTTTGACTTAGTCTGGACCTGGTTTGGACTAAACTTGGTTTCAATATTGTCTGGACTTGGTTTGGACCTGGTCTGGTCTTCATTTGGGCTTTGTTTGGGCTTGGTCTGGACCTGGTTTGGACTTAGTCTGGTTTTGGTCCGGACTTGGTTTCAATTTTGTCTGGAGTTGGTTTGGTGTTGATTTGGACTTAGTCTGGACTTGGTCTGGACTTGGTCTGGTCTTGATTTGGACTTAGTCTGGACCTGGCTTGGACTTGGTTTGGACCTGGTCTGGTCTTCAGTCCTGGGTCTTGTAAAAATCTATTGTTTTTCATATTTCAAGATTAAAGCTGGATTTCTCAGTTTAACTTTTTGTTTTTCAGTTAAGATCCTGGAGCTCTTTTGGATCCATAAACCGTTTTTCATTTTGATTTTTGAAGTTACCGTTTGTGTCTTTGTTTTTGTTTCTCTAGGTTTTCCGTCGACTTCCTGTTTCTGCATCAAGGAATAAATCGTCTTCAACAGAATTAAACACTTTTGAATCCCTGGTTTTACACATTAAAGGTGCGGCGTGTCACTTTCAGCAGGAGCACCTTTAATATCAATGAAACACTGAGGTTCTCGCTGAGTTTTCACCTCCTTTTTCTCAATGGAACCGTCGATGTGTCCATGAGCAAGACACACCCCCCTCAGTCATGTGGGCGGAGCCAGTGATTTTACGCGTCTTTTTTGCAGCAGCATAAAAGGTCTCGATGTTTAGGATGTTGTGAAAAAAACTGCAGTTTTCAGAGAAATTCTAGTCAAGTGAAAAGCCAGCACTAATGCGTCTCTGAACAAATGTTTTTTTTTTTTTTTTCTTTTTTTATTAAATAGTTTGCTCGTGTGACGTGTGAGCGCAGATTTGGTCAGATATTTGGTCAGATCGTAGATACTTAAAACTTTTGTAGTTTTATGAAGAGCGTGTTTTCTTTTGTCGACGACTTTTTTTGTTTTGTGATCATGTCTGCTGTACGACTGTTCTATGTGTTAATTATACACTTTTTATCATAAAGATGTTTATTTTCATTTTATTTACCTTTTATTTAAGAAGGACAGTCTCTCTAAGAGTCAGTCTTTTACAGGAGAGTCCTTGGTTGGAGTTAAAGGTCACAATGATTCAAATTACAATAAAAATGAATAGATTTATAGATATTTGAGCTCAGATTAGATGAAAAACTCACGTGAACCAAAACACATCGACTTCTACGTCTCATTAATGATCTGTTTGTCTGATGTTGTGTTTCTAACATAGATCGTACATATCGATGGACTGCAGGAGTGTGACGTCATAGCTTTTGGCTACAGCCAAATGAAGCCCATCGCGGCTAGCAGTTATAGCGGCTAAAGTGGAGCTAGCAGTTATAGGGGCTAAAGTGGAGCTAGCAGTTATAGGGGCTAAAGTGGAGCTAGCAGTTATAGCGGCTAAAGTGGAGCTAGCAGTTATAGCGGCTAAAGTGGAGCTAGCAGTTATAGGGGCTAAAGTGGAGCTAGTAGTTATAGGGCTAAAGTGGAGCTAGCGGTTATAGCGGCTAAAGTGGAGCTAGCAGTTATAGCGGCTAAAGTGGAGCTAGCACTTATAGCGGCTAAAGAGGAGCTAGCAGTTATAGCGGCTAAAGTGGAGCTAGCAGTTATAGGGGCTAAAGTGGAGCTAGCAGTTATAGGGGCTAAAGTGGAGCTAGTAGTTATAGGGGCTAAAGTGGAGCTAGTAGTTATAGGGGCTAAAGTGGAGCTAGCAGTTATAGCGGCTAAAGTGGAGCTAGCAGTTATAGCGGCTAAAGTGGAGCTAGCAGTTATAGGGGCTAAAGTGGAGCTAGTAGTTATAGGGCTAAAGTGGAGCTAGCAGTTATAGCGGCTAAAGTGGAGCTAGCAGTTATAGCGGCTAAAGTGGAGCTAGCAGTTATAGGGGCTAAAGTGGAGCTAGCAGTTATAGCGGCTAAAGTGGAGCTCTGGGGCTAAAGTGGAGCTAGAAGTTGTAGCGGTTAAAGTGGAGCTAGCAGTTGTAGCGGCTAAAGCGGAGCCAGACTCCATATTTAAATCCGAGTGCGTATCATGGCAACCACACGGACCAATCAGGAGGAGGTTGTTAACGGTCTCCGCCCCTCGGTGAGAGAACACGGCGGCAACGTGCGGCACTAGCTGTCAATCAAACCTGTTGCTAACACGTGCGAAAACGGCCCCTGGAAAAGGAAGCACCTGATTGGTCAGTTATTATTGTAATAACTTGATTTATGAACAACCAACGAGAAAAAAACACAGGATCATGTGGAGTGAGTCAGACGGACATTTTAGATCCAGATGTGAGTTTGACAGAAACAGTTACAGAGTAAAGGCTCCAGTGTCACAGGAAGAGGGCGGAGCTCGGCTGAAGGAGCCAGGAGCCTCCAGAGCTGCTTCCTATTTGGAACGCGGCGGCTAGCATGCTAACACGGTCCACTGATATGTACGGTCTATGGTTTCTAAGTGCCATTTTCTGTATTTTTATGAGTTTTAGAGTTGGTTGTAAATGTGCGTTTGGACCAGACCTCGGGCGGTTTCTCTCGGGCCGTGAGCCGCCGACTTCACAAACACCAGGAGCGTTTTCTTCACAAATAAATCGTACGAGTTACACTTTTTCTTTCTGCGGACGATCTCCCGATTCATAAAAACACATTTATCGATCTCACGTTTGTGGCTCTGGTCCTCGTGTTTCATCTGGACGTCGTTTTGAAAATCCCATCCAGAAGTCATTTTCAATCTGAGCGACTGGTCTGAGGACTCTGATACGCTTAAGCCCCGCCCACAGAGAGGAGTCTGCGATAACGGCCTGTCTTTGTAACTTCTCGACCTTTAAACCTTTTCTTTGATGTTACGATGGAACGTGATCGTGAGGAGGCGGGGCTTATCAGACCAGTTTTACACAGGAAGTCCATGTCAGTTTATATTACGGCGTTTTAATCAATATTGAAGTTCATAATAAACAAGTAAAAGTAAAATGATGATTTACTCTTAAATATGAAGTTTATGAAAAAAGGTGCGGTGTATTTCCCCTTTAATTTCACGGTTAACCAACAAATAAATTGACCAAGAAACCACCGACCGATTGATCGATTAAAGTGACGGGTTTTTACAATTTTCTAATTTTGACTTTATTCAGTGTATTAATACCTAAATATAAATTGTAGTTTTACACCAATCCGGTCGCTGTTTGTGGAGAAAAGTTGAAAAATCCATTGACAATTACAGGAAGTAAACAAACTGATGACATCACACTGTGAGACAAAGGTTATGCATAATTTACACAAATTAAACTACTTTTTGACCCTTTAAACATTGATTCAACAAAATAAATGTGTTCAAATGTGTTTCTCTTTGTCAAATAAACAAAATCTGTGACATTAGATGAGTTTTGACCAATGTACAGTGCGGTTGCTATGGTAATTTCCTAGTGTGATGTCATACTTTACAACCAGGAAGTGAAATTTAAAACCTAAAAAAATGGCTAAACTGGGGTAAAATTTGTAAAGATTTTTGTAGAAATTTGAATATATTTATCTTAACTGCATTTTAGTTAAATGTGTAATTCAACCTGTCACTGGCCCTTTAACGAACCACTGATTAACGAGGAGGAGGGGCTTAAATTATAAATGTTTTGCTGGAAACAAAAAGTCAAGTTTCACTGGCGCTTTGTTCTTTTGGCCGTCGTCTTTTTTTGACAGAACGGCGTGAAATGGGGCGGAGAGCGGGGCGTGACATTCAGCAAAGGGGCGGAGCCAGGTTAGACCCTGCTCTACACGGCGGGCATGTGTGCTACCCACTCAACCGTGAGCGACGCAACCAGTGTTTACACCTTTCTGAGTCACAATGCACTTGTTTTGTTGAAAATATTCTTACAAATCACAAAAAAAAAAGGTCTATAATAAAATAAATGTTGGAATTGGAGTTTATTTTTTATTTTTGGGGGATTATAAATTTACTCTGGACACTCGAATGATAAAATAATGAAATCTATCCACGTGTGAATCCTTTAAAGGGCATATGACGGGTTTTTATGATTTTCTAGTTTGGACTTTATTTAGTGGAATAAAACCTGTTGTGAATATAAATGATAGTTTTACACCAATCGTCAGTTTGTGAAGGAAAGCTGAAAAATATGTTGAACTTTACAGGAAGTAGAGCAGAATTCCAAAACATGATGACATCACACTAGGGAGACTCACCAGGGACAATTTACAACCAACAAACACATACATCTGATCCTCTAAACATTAATTCATCAAAATAAAGGTGTTTCAATATGTTTTTATTTGTCAAATAATAATTTCTGTGACATTTGAGGAGTTTTCGCCCGGTGTACGACATGGTTTCTAGGCAACGGTTACAGAATTCCCCAGTGTGATGTCATGATTACAACCAGGAAGTCAAAATTTAAACCTAAACAACTGCCAAACTGGGATAAAAATAGCTTTGTTTTTAGCAGAATCTTGAATATAATTATCTTAACTGTGTTTTAGTCAAATGAGCACTTCAGCCTGTCATGGGCCCTTTAACTTTTTTTTTTCAAGGCACATTGAATACCTCAGCATTTCTTTTTGTATCAGAATTAGAAATCTGTTTAAACAAATCATTTTCCGTATTTTAATCTTTATTTCCTCATTTTCAAGAGGATTTCTGTGAAAGGACGAGGAGTTCAGGTAAGTCCAGACAGAAAAGTGGATCATTGAAGACACTTTTCACACTTTATTAAAAACCTTTCACTGTTTTGTCTTTATCCAACGTCATGTGATTCAAATAAACTCAAAACCTGTGTTTTTTTATTTTTATGTCTCGTGTTTCTAATGAAAACATTTAATAAAGTGATTTAAACTTTTGTCACGTGTGGATTATTGTGATTCAGATGAAGCTCAAACACAATTATGATTTTATATAAACTTCACACTTTTTGTTTTTTTTTACAAAGAAAAACATGAACTGTCAGCCACAACCACAGGGGGCGGTAATGAGCTGCATTTACTTCACTGTGTTTTATCACGTTTACCCGTTTTATCTCACCGTTTATACGACTTCTATTTAAATTATGTTTAGCTCAGCCTCTTTTCACTGAGACTTAATCTTAGTTGATATTTTTTGTGTTTTTGTTATTTTGGACAGTTTTCTTTTGAACATAGACCGAATAAAAATATAAAAGGGACAAAAAACATAACTATAAGCGACAAAAATACAATTAAAAGCAACAAACGAGACTAAAACCAACAAAACACAGATACAGACGACACAAACAAGACTAAGCGTCATTTTCTCCAAATAAATTTTTGTCCCTCGAGACAAAGATTCTGACACAACGTTCATCTGATTCTAACACACATTTATTACAGTTTTAAGTCTAAAACTGAGGCCATTTTTCATTAAGAAGCAAAAGTTTTAATGAAAAATGATATAATAATAATAATTATTAAGAACATTTTTATTCAAATATAATTTATTTGTATTAACTCTGAAATGAGACTCTGCAGGTGAAACAGGAAAAAATCTTAAATTTAAAGATATCAATGTTAAACTTCTGTGGTTTAGTCACATAAATGTTAGAAAAAAGTTTTTCATCACGTCATGTTTTCATGTAGAAATAAGGCATTTTATGTGAAAAACAGCCAAAAAATCCACATATTTGGGACATTTAAATCTGAAAAATGGACAGAACCAGGTTTAAATTTCTTGGTTCATTTTGTAACATATTAGTTATAAAAATGTACAGAGAGGATTTGGATTTATTATTTAGTTTTTAAGTAAATTAGATCTGACTGAAAATTGTCCTAAAAATTTAAAAATCCTTGTGTTTGGTCTAAATCTTGTTGAGTCCAGATTGTACAATGTCAGAGAAATCTATGGATGAAGTGGATTCAATGGAAGAATCAAACATCAGGAGCAGATTGGACACAGAGTTTTTCCAGTAGAGTCTCTCCTTAAACGGTGCTCTGAGCTTTAATCCGCTCCAGGTTGTTATTCCTCCAGTGTCCACACGAGGGCGGACTGGTCCCACAAACGGCGGACTGTGGTTCCACTCGAGCTCAGCGGAGGATCTGAGTTCAACACAAACAGCAACAAGAACTTATCCCCGACTGAAAGAGTCTGTCCCTGAGCTGGAGATAAAAGAGTCCCTCAAGTCAAGTCCAAGTCAAGTCCAAATAAGGTCTCAGTTTCCAGTCCTCTCAAGTCGTATCAAATCATATTTAAAGGGTCATGTTTTTGGGATGTATTTGTGACCATGTGACACTGAGACCAGGTCCTGGTCCTGGTTCTAGTTCTGGTCGTGTTCCTCAGAGTCTGTGTTTTATTTAAATGAGATTAGAACAGGACCATCTTAATGTCCAGGATTAAACTGGACCTGGTCCAGTCTAAAAGCTCTGTGTCTGTTTAAATAAAACACTAAGACTTCAGTTTAGCCCTGGTTTAGACCTGTTTTAGTCTGGTTTAGTCCTGGTTTAGACCCGGTATTTCTGAATTTTACTGGGTCTAATCAAACAGGTCTAAACCAGGACTAAACCAGGTCTCAGTCCCAGACTCTGGATAATCCAGTTTTGATGTCAGACTTTATTAAAGTCTGTGAAGTTCAAAGTCTTTGGGGCGAGTCCAGACCTGATCCAGACCTGATCCAGTCCAGACCTGATCCAGACCTGATCCAGACCAGACCTGATCCAGACCAGACCTGATCCAGACCTGATCCAGACCTGATCCAGTCCAGACCTGATCCAGACCTGATCCCAGTCCAGACCTGATCCGGACTTAACCACAGTCTGAGCCCGAGCCACGGGCTCACCTGGTTTAGACCTGGTTTAGTCTTGGTCTAGCCCAGGTTGAGTCTAGGATTCATAAATGTTTTAGTTTTGGTTTAGCTTTGAGTCCATGCTTTAATCTAAACTAGGACTAAACCAGAACTAAACCAGGTCTAAACCAGGACTAAACCAGAACTAAACCAGGACTAAACCAGGACTAAACCAGTCCTGGTTTAGACCAGGTTTAGTCCTGGTTTAGTCCTGGTTTAGACCTGGTTTAGTCCTTAGACACATCAGCAGCACATGTATTTTTATTATTTTTTCTTTTTATTTTTTCTTGTTTTTTTCTAGTTTTTTGCCTCTCGGGGCTTCCGTAGCTCCAGGTCCCACGGTCACATGATCAAACTCTCTGAGAATGTTTGTCCAGAATCATAAACAAAAATAAACAAGTGAAAGTGTCTCAGAGCCAGCGTTTGGGTCAATTCTAGTTGTGTTTTTGTCACGAGTCGTGTTTTATCGTGTTTTTATCACTTTTAGTCTTGTTTTTGATAATTTTTGACCATTTACAGTAGCGTTTTTGTCACTTTTAGTCTTGTTATTGTCACACTTTCAGTCATTTTTCTCATATTGGTCACATTTTTATTGCTTTTTTATCACGTTTTTATGCTTTTTCTCATTTTTGGTCAAGTTTTTGCCACTTTTTTTTTGCTTTTTGACTCTTTTTTTATTCCGATTAATTGTGCAGCTCCAATAAAAAGCAGCCGCAGAGACATTTTTTCTCTGATTTTTGCACAATTTTATTTTAATCGAGATTAAAAACATTCTTTCAGTTGAATGAATGAACGCGTTTGATGCTTTCAGTTTGATTTTTGACATTTTTTGGACAAGAATTCCGTCCATTCCTCGTTGTTTTGTAAAATGTTCCAAATAAAACGAGGATCAAACAAAGATGTGATTCATGAGCCGCTGGATTTAACTCAGACTTTCTGCTCAAAAAGTCCATGAATCACAAAAGAACAAAATAAAGTCCTGATTTGTGTCGATTAAAACCCAAAGAAAAACTAATAATAAAAACTAAAACGAGGCTGAAATCACATGTGTTTTTGACAAAGTAGATTCTTTTTTTATTATTCTTTCTTTTGTCTCTCGCTCTGTCTCTCCCCCCTCCCTTCCTTTCTCTCTCCCTCCCACCCGCTCTGTCTCTCTCTTCTCTCCCCCCCCTCTCTCTCCTCCTCCCTCCCCTTCCTCACTCTCTCTCTCCCTCTTTTTCCTCTCTCTCTCTCATTCTCTCCTCCCTCCCTCTCTACCCCCCTTCCTTCCTCTCTCTCTCTCCCTCCCACCCTCTCTGCCTCTCCTTCTTCTCTTTCTACCTCTCCCTCTCTCTCCCCCTCTCTCCCCCTCTCCCCTCCCTCTCTCCCCCTCCTCTCCTCCTCCCCTCTCTCCTCCCTCTCTCTCCTCTCTCTCTCCCCCTCTCTCCCCCTCTCTCCTCTCTCTCTCCCTCTCTCTCTCTCTCTCTCTCTCTCTCCCTCTCTCTCTCCCCTCTCTCTCTCCTCTCCTCTCTCTCCCCTCTCTCTCCCTCTCTCTCCCTCTCTCTCTCTCTCTCTCTCCTCTCTCCCTCTCTCTCCTCCCTCTCTCTCCTCTCTCTCTCTCTCTCTCTCTCTCCCTCTCTCCTCTCTCCTCTCTCTCTCTCGCTCTCTCCCTCTCTCTCCCTCTCTCCTCTCTCCTCCCTCTCTCTCTCCTCTCTCCCTCTCTCTCCTCCCTCTCCCTCTCTCTCTCCCTCTCTCTCCTCTCTCTCCCCCCCTCTCTCCCTCTCTCTCCCTCTCTCCTCTCTCTCTCCTCTCTCTCTCTCTCCCCCTCTCTCTCCCTCCCTCTCCTCCCCTCTCTCTCTCCTCTCGCTCTCTCCTCTCTCCCCCTCCTCTCGCTCTCTCTCTCTCTCTCTCTCTCCCCCTCTCTCTCCTCCCTCTCTCTCTCTCCCCCTCTCTCCCTCTCTCTCCCTCTCTCTCCCTCTCTCTCCTCTCTCTCCTCCCTCTCTCTCTCCCTCTCTCTCTCTCCCTCTCTCTCCCTCCCTCTCCTCTCCCTCCCTCTCCTCTCTCTCACCCTTTCCCCCCTCTCCTTCTCTCTCCGTCTCCTTCTCTCTCTTTACTCTTTCTCTCCCTCCCTCCCCCCTCTCTCTCTCCCTCCCTCTCCTCCCCCTCCCTCCCCTCTCGCTCTCTCCTCTCTCTCTCTCTCTCTCTCTCCCTCCCTCTCTCTCTCTCCCCCTCCCCCCCTCCCCTCTCTCTCTCTGGACAGTACAGAGTTCATGTTTAACTCTTTCCTGGTTGGATCAATGACACAAACTCACGTCAGACTCAGATTGTTTTCGTTCTGATTCAAATGATTCAAATATAAAAAGTACAAGTGTCTTTGGCCTTGAGTCTCAGTTTGTGTCTGAGAGTCTTATCTCCCCCTCTCCCTCTCCCCCCTCTCCCTCTCTCTCCCTCACCCCCCACCCTCACCTTCTCTTTCTTTCTCACCCTCGCACCCTCTCTCTTCTCTCCCCTCTCTCTCTCTCTCTCTCTTTCTTTCTCTCTCTCACCCTATGCCCCCCCCCCCCCCCCCTTCTCTCCCCCCCTCCCCCCTCTCTCTCTCGTTTGTGGTCGACTAATGCATCTTCTTCCTGGAACTTTCAGGCCTGAACTCGTCTTTTCCCACAAAGTAAAGAAACGACTGAAGATCAACTGAAAAGATCTAAACCAGGTCTGAACCAGGTCTAGACCAGGTCTAAACCATGGTCTAAACCAGGACTGGACCAGGTCTAGACCAGGTCTAAACCATGGTCTAAACCAGGACTGGACCAGGTCTAAACCAGGACTGGACCAGGTCTGAACCAGGACTGGACCAGGTCTAAACCAGGTCTGAACCAGGTCTAGACCAGGTCTAAACCAGGTCTGAACCAGGTCTAGACCAGGTCTAAACCAGGCCTGGACCAGGTCTAAACCAGGTCTAAACCAGGTCTGAACCAGGTCTAGACCAGGTCTAAACCAGGACTGGACCAGGTCTAAACCAGGTCTGAACCAGGTCTAGACCAGGTCTAAACCAGGCCTGGACCAGGTCTAAACCAGGTCTAAACCAGGCCTGGACCAGGTCTAAACCAGGTCTAAACCAGGACTGGACCAGGTCTAAACCGGGTCTAAACCAGGTCTAAACCAGGTCTAAACCAGGTCTAAACCAGGCCTGGACCAGGTCTAAACCAGGTCTAAACCAGGCCTGGACCAGGTCTACACCAGGTCTAGACCAGGTCTAAACCGGGTCTAAACCAGGTCTTAACCAGGTCTAAACCAGGACTGGACCAGGCCTAGACCGGGACTAAACCAGGCCTGGACCAGGTCTAAACCAGGTCTGGACCAGGACTGAACCAGGCCTGGACCAGGTCTAAACCAGGTCTGGATGAAAAATGCAGAATATTTTCCCTTTAACTCAAAACTTTTAGGTTAAATGTCTCCAAAAACCACTCATCAGTGAATTCAGACAAACTCAAACCAGAAAAAACACTGAATACTTTTAAATCCAGCTCAAAAATGTCGTAAAGTAAAAGTAAAACGTTTCCCCTGTGAAAATGTTCAAACTCAAACGACTCAAACCCTCAGGTCTGGACTCTTCTTCTCTGGAGCGTCTTATCGTCTCAGTCCAAATATGGTCGTCTGCTTCCTGAACTGTAAGAATGTGTTGTTTCTGTTTAATCTGATCGCTCACAGTTCGACAGAATGTGGCGTCAGCTCCGTGTCGTCCAGGCGTTTGAGAGAAAGAAATAAAAAATCATGGATAAAATGTAAATCGTATCTGAGTCACATTTGTCTTTGTCGTCTCCTGTTCATAAAAGACGTTCAGACAGACACGGATGGATCAAGCTTCAGCTCGGCTCCTGGTTTTACCGTCAACCTCATTTTCTCATTTACTTTTCTCTCTTTTCTCTCTCTTTTCTCTCTCTTTTCTCTCTCTTTTCTCTCTTTGTCACGGTTTTGGTCGATGTCATGTTTTTGTCGATTAAAACCAAAGAAAAACTAATAATAAAAACTAAAACGAGGCTGAAATCACATGTATTTTTGATTATTTTTGTTGATATATTTTTTTCTCTCTGTCTCTCTCATTCTCTCCTCCCCTCTTCTCTCTCTCCCTCTCTCTTTCTCCCTCCCTCTCTCCCCATCCCTCTTTTCTCTCTCCTTTCTCTCTGTCTTTCTTTCTCCCCCTCTTCCCTCCCTCCCTCTCTCTCTCCCTCTTTTCTCTCTCCGTCTTTCTTTCTCTTTCTTTGTACTTCCCCCTCCCCTCTTCTCTCGCTCCCTCTCTCTTTCTCTCTCCCCCCTTCCCAACCCTCTCTGTCTCCCCCTCTCTCTCTCCCTCTTTCTCCTTCTCTCTCCGTCTCCTTCTCTCTCCCTCTTCTCTCTCTCCCTCTCTCTTTCTCTCCCCAAATCCCCTCTGTACATTTTTATAACTAATATGTTACAAAATGAACCAAGAATTTAAAACCTGGTTCTGTCCATTTTTCAGATTTAAATGTCACAAATAGATTTTTGGTCGTTTGTGGATTTTGTCACATTTTTTTTCACATTTTGTCATGTTTTTATTGCATTTTGTCACATTTTTAATGCTTTCAGTCACATTTTGTCACATGTTTGTTGCTTTTGGTCACATGTTGTCATGTTTTTGTTGCTTTTAGTGACATTTTGTCACGTTTTGTCTTGTTTCGTCACATATTTGTTGCTTTTTGTCACAATTGGTCACGTTTTTCTTGTTTTTTGTCACATTTGGTCACTTTTTTGTCAAATTTTGTCATGTTTTTGTTGCTTTCAGTTGCATTTGGTCACATTTTTGTCACATTTTGTCAGGTTTTGTCACATTTTTGTTGCTTTTTGTCAAATTTGGTCACGTTTTTCTTGTTTTTTGTCACATTTGGTCACTTTTTTGTCAAATTTTGTCACGTTTTTGTTGCTTTCTGTCGCATTTGGTCATGTTTTTGTCAAATTTTGTCTCATTTTTGTTGCTTTCAGTTGCTGTTTTTTACTTTCATTGTTGTTTGGTGAGAAATGATTCTTGTTTCTTTGCGTCTTGCTTTGGCCTGAGACACGGCCCACACAGAGACACTTTAGAACCGACGGGACAAACGGAGCCAGTGGAAACGTGGCTCGTGGCGTAAAGAAGCTTCTCTGAGTTTAAAATAGTCCTAAGAATCCTCCAGCGCCTGAAACCCGAGCCCTGCACTTCCTGTGTGTTTTAATGCCTCGCTCTGATGGAGATGGACAGCCTCGCTCTGAGAAACTCTGACAGGCTCTTAACCGCTCCGTCTGGTCACAAAGAGTCCATAAGAGACCACCACGAGTCCATAAGAGTCCACAGAGAGTGCACAGAGAGTCCACAGAGAGTCCACAGAGAGTCCACAGAGAGTCCACAGAGAGTCCACAGAGAGTCCACAGAGAGTCCACAGAGAGTCCACAGAGAGCCCAGAGAGAGTCCACAGAGAGCCCAGAGAGAGTCCACAGAGAGTCCAGAGAGAGTCCACAGAGAGCCCAGAGAGAGTCCACAGAGAGCCCAGAGAGAGTCCACAGAGAGCCCAGAGAGAGTCCACAGAGAGACCACAGAGAGTCCACAGAGAGTCCACAGAGAGACAACAGAGAGACAACAGAGAGAAAACAGAGAGAGTCCACAGAGAGTCCACAGAGAGTCCAGAGAGAGTCCACAGAGAGCCCAGAGAGAGTCCACAGAGAGTCCAGAGAGAGTCCACAGAGAGCCCAGAGAGAGTCCACAGAGAGCCCAGAGAGAGTCCACAGAGAGCCCAGAGAGAGTCCACAGAGAGCCCAGAGAGAGTCCACAGAGAGCCCAGAGAGAGTCCACAGAGAGTCCACAGAGAGTCCACAGAGAGTCCACAGAGAGTCCACAGAGAGTCCACAGAGAGTCCACAGAGAGCCCAGAGAGAGTCCACAGAGAGCCCAGAGAGAGTCCACAGAGAGCCCAGAGAGAGTCCACAGAGAGTCCACAGAGAGTCCACAGAGAGCCCAGAGAGAGTCCACAGAGAGTCCACAGAGAGAGTCCACAGAGAGTCCACAGAGAGCCCACAGAGAGTCCACAGAGAGCCCAGAGAGAGTCCACAGAGAGTCCACAGAGAGAGTCCACAGAGAGCCCACAGAGAGTCCACAGAGAGTCCACAGAGAGCCCAGAGAGAGTCCACAGAGAGTCCACAGAGAGTCCACAGAGAGAGTCCACAGAGAGTCCACAGAGAGTCCACAGAGAGTCCATAAGAGACCACCACGAGTCCATAAGAGTCCACAGAGAGTCCACAGAGAGAGTCCACAGAGAGTCCACAGAGAGTCCACAGAGAGAGTCCACAGAGAGTGCACAGAGAGAGTCCACAGAGAGAGCACAGAGAGTCCACAGAGAGTCCACAGAGAACCCAGAGAGAGTCCACAGAGAGTCCACAGAGAGTCCACAGAGAGAGTCCACAGAGAGTGCACAGAGAGAGTCCACAGAGAGTGCACAGAGAGTCCACAGAGAGTCCACAGAGAACCCAGAGAGAGTCCACAGAGAACCCAGAGAGAGTCCACAGAGAGAGTACACAGAGAGTGCACAGAGAGTCCACAGAGAGCCCACAGAGAGTCCACAGAGAGAGCCCACAGAGAGTGCACAGAGAGTCCACAGAGAGTGCACAGAGAGTCCACACAGAGAGAGTCCACAGAGAGAGTCCACAGAGAGAGTCCACAGAGAGTCCACAGAGAGTCCACAGAGAGTCCACAGAGAGTCCACAGAGAGAGTCCACAGAGAGTCCACAGAGAGTGCACAGAGAGTCCACAGAGAGTCCACAGAGAGAGTCCACAGAGAGTCCATAAGAGACCACCACGAGTCCATAAGAGTCCACAGAGAGTCCACAGAGAATCCACAGAGAGAGTCCACAGAGAGTCCACAGAGAGTCCACAGAGAGTCCACAGAGAGTCCACAGAGAGTCCACAGAGAGTCCACAGAGAGAGTCCACAGAGAGTGCACAGAGAGTCCACAGAGAGTCCACAGAGAGTCCACAGAGAGAGTCCACAGAGAGTGCACAGAGAGTCCACAGAGAGTCCACAGAGAACCCAGAGAGAGTCCACAGAGAGTCCACAGAGAGAGTACACAGAGAGAGTCCACAGAGAGTCCACAGAGAATCCACAGAGAGAGTCCACAGAGAGTCCACAGAGAGTCCACAGAGAGTCCACAGAGAACCCAGAGAGAGAGTCTACAGAGAGTCCACAGAGAGTCCACAGAGAGTCCACAGAGAACCCAGAGAGAGAGTCTACAGAGAGTCCACAGAGAGTCCACAGAGAGCCCAGAGAGAGTCCACAGAGAGCCCAGAGAGAGTCCACAGAGAGAGTCCACAGAGAGCCCAGAGAGAGTCCACAGAGAGTCCACAGAGAGCCCAGAGAGAGTCCACAGAGAGTCCACAGAGAGTCCACAGAGAGTCCACAGAGAGAGTCCACAGAGAGTCCATAAGAGACCACCACGAGTCCATAAGAGTCCACAGAGAGTGCACAGAGAGCCCAGAGAGAGTCCACAGAGAGTCCACAGAGAGCCCAGAGAGAATCCACAGAGAGAGTCCACAGAGAGTCCACAGAGAGTCCACAGAGAGTCCACAGAGAGTCCACAGAGAACCCAGAGAGAGAGTCTACAGAGAGTCCACAGAGAGTCCACAGAGAGTCCACAGAGAGAGTCCACAGAGAGAGTCCACAGAGAGCCCAGAGAGAGTCCACAGAGAGTCCACAGAGAGCCCAGAGAGAGTCCACAGAGAGTCCACAGAGAGTCCACAGAGAGTCCACAGAGAGAGTCCACAGAGAGTCCATAAGAGACCACCATGAGTCCATAAGAGTCCACAGAGAGTGCACAGAGAGCCCAGAGAGAGTCCACAGAGAGTCCACAGAGAGCCCAGAGAGAGTCCACAGAGAGTCCACAGAGAGTCCACAGAGAGTCCACAGAGAGAGTCCACAGAGAGTCCATAAGAGACCACCACGAGTCCATAAGAGTCCACAGAGAGTGCACAGAGAGCCCAGAGAGAGTCCACAGAGAGTCCACAGAGAGCCCAGAGAGAATCCACAGAGAGAGTCCACAGAGAGTCCACAGATAGTCCACAGAGAGTCCACAGAGAGTCCACAGAGAGTCCACAGAGAACCCAGAGAGAGAGTCTACAGAGAGTCCACAGAGAGTCCACAGAGAGTCCACAGAGAGTCCACAGAAAGTCCAGAGAGTCCACGGAGAGAGTCCACAGAAAGTCCAGAGAGTCCACAGAGAGAGTCCACAGAGAGTCCACAGAGAGTCCACAGAGAGTCCACAGAGAGTCCACAGAGAGTCCACAGAGAGTCCACAGAGAGCCCAGAGAGAGTCCACAGAGAGTCCAGAGAGTCCACAGAGAGAGTCCACAGAGAGTCCACAGAGAGCCCAGAGAGAGTCCACACAGAGAGTCCACAGAGAGTCCACAGAGAGAGTCCACAGAGAGAGTCCACAGAGAGTCCACAGAGAGTCCACAGAGAACCCAGAGAGAGTCCACAGAGAGTCCACAGAGAGTCCACAGAGAGTCCACAGAGAGTCCACAGAGAGTCCACAGAGAATCCACAGAAAGTCCAGAGAGTCCACAGAGAGTCCACAGAGAGTGCACAGAGAGCCCAGAGAGAGTCCACAGAGAGTCCACAGAGAGCCCAGAGAGAGTCCACAGAGAGTCCACAGAGAGTCCACAGAGAGTCCACAGAGAGTCCACAGAGAGAGTCCACAGAGAGTCCATAAGAGACCACCACGAGTCCATAAGAGTCCACAGAGAGTGCACAGAGAGCCCAGAGAGAGTCCACAGAGAGTCCACAGAGAGCCCAGAGAGAATCCACAGAGAGAGTCTACAGAGAGTCCACAGAGAGTCCACAGAGAGTCCACAGAGAACCCAGAGAGAGAGTCTACAGAGAGTCCACAGAGAGTCCACAGAGAGTCCACAGAGAGTCCACAGAGAGTCCACAGAGAGTCCACAGAGAGCCCACAGAGAGTCCACAGAAAGTCCAGAGAGTCCACGGAGAGAGTCCACAGTAAGTCCAGAGAGTCCACAGAGAGAGTCCACAGAGAGTCCACAGAGAGTCCACAGAGAGTCCACAGAGAGCCCAGAGAGAGTCCACAGAGAGTGCACAGAGAGTCCACAGAGAGAGTCCACAGAGAGTCCACAGAGAGAGTCCACAGAGAGTCCACAGAGAGTCCACAGAGAGTCCACAGAGAGAGTCCACAGAGAGAGTCCACAGAGAGTCCACAGAGAGCCCAGAGAGAGTCCACACAGAGAGTCCACAGAGAGTCCACAGAGAGAGTCCACAGAGAGAGTCCACAAAGAGTCCACAGAGAGTCCACAGAGAGTCCACAGAGAGCCCAGAGAGAGTCCACAGAGAGTCCACAGAGAGTCCACAGAAAGTCCAGAGAGTCCACGGAGAGAGTCCACAGAAAGTCCAGAGAGTCCACAGAGAGAGTCCACAGAGAGTCCACAGAGAGTCCACAGAGAGTCCACAGAGAGCCCAGAGAGAGTCCACAGAGAGTCCACAGAGAGAGTCCACAGAGAGTCCACAGAGAGTCCACAGAGAGAGTCCACAGAGAGTCCACAGAGAGTCCACAGAGAGTCCACAGAGAGAGTCCACAGAGAGTCCACAGAGAGCCCAGAGAGAGTCCACACAGAGAGTCCACAGACAGTCCACAGAGAGAGTCCACAGAGAGAGTCCACAGAGAGTCCACAGAGAGTCCACAGAGAGCCCAGAGAGAGTCCACAGAGAGTCCACAGAGAGTCCACAGAAAGTCCAGAGAGTCCACAGAGAGTCCACAGAGAGTGCACAGAGAGCCCAGAGAGAGTCCACAGAGAGAGTCCACAGAGAGTCCACAGAAAGTCCAGAGAGTCCACGGAGAGAGTCCACAGAAAGTCCAGAGAGTCCACAGAGAGAGTCCACAGAGAGTCCACAGAGAGTCCACAGAGAGTCCACAGAGAGTCCACAGAGAGTCCACAGAGAGCCCAGAGAGAGTCCACAGAGAGTCCAGAGAGTCCACAGAGAGAGTCCACAGAGAGTCCACAGAGAGTCCACAGAGAGAGTCCACAGAGAGTCCACAGAGAGAGTCCACAGAGAGTCCACAGAGAGTCCACAGAGAGTCCACAGAGAGAGTCCACAGAGAGAGTCCACAGAGAGTCCACAGAGAGCCCAGAGAGAGTCCACACAGAGAGTCCACAGAGAGTCCACAGAGAGAGTCCACAGAGAGAGTCCACAGAGAGTCCACAGAGAGTCCACAGAGAGTCCACACAGAACCCAGAGAGAGTCCACAGAGAGTCCACAGAGAGTCCACAGAGAGCCCAGAGAGAGTCCACAGAGAGTCCACAGAGAATCCACAGAAAGTCCAGAGAGTCCACAGAGAGTCCACAGAGAGTGCACAGAGAGCCCAGAGAGAGTCCACAGAGAGTCCACAGAGAGCCCAGAGAGAGTCCACAGAGAGTCCACAGAGAGTCCACAGAGAGTCCACAGAAAGAGTCCACAGAGAGTCCACAGAGAGTCCACAGAGAGTCCACACAGAGAGAGTCCACAGAGAGTCCACAGAGAGTCCACAGAGAGCCCAGAGAGAGTCCACAGAGAGTCCACAGAGAGTCCACAGAGAGCCCAGAGAGAGTCCACAGAGAGTCCACACAGAGAGAGTCCACAGAGAGCCCACAGAGAGTCCACAGAGAGTCCACAGAGAGTCCACAGAGAGTCCACAGAGAGTCCACACAGAGAGAGTCCACAGAGAGTCCACAGAGAGTCCACAGAGAGTCCACAGAGAGCCCAGAGAGAGTCCACAGAGAGACCACAGAGAGTCCACAGAGAGTCCACAGAGAGCCCAGAGAGAGTCCACAGAGAGTCCACAGAGAGTCCACTGCACAGAAGAAAAGTGGAACATGATGTGATTTCACTGAGAAACTGGGATTAACCTCAGAATGTCACAAAATATGACAAATGTAGATGGTTTAGTGTCAGTAAAAGCCTCAGACACATGTGAGTGACATCAGAGCTGCTTTAAACACATTTATTATTGTATTTTACATCACTCTCTCCCCTTGAACCTCCTCCTTCCTGTGGTGGGAGGTGCCTGAATGATCCTGGGGCTCTGTTTCCTGGGGCTTTATGCCCTGTAGGTCTCTCATGGCAAACAGGTCCTGGGTGACGGGTCAAGTGCAGTTCATCAAACCCCTGTGGACAGTTTAATACCAAGGACCGTGACGCCGCCCGGTACGGCGCAGCCGGGGCCCCACCCTGGAGCCAGGCCTAGGGTTGGGGCTCGTAGGCGAGCACTTGGTGGCCGGGCCTTTGCCCACGGGGCCCGGCCGGGCTCAGCCCGAAAGGACGACGTGGATCCGACCTCCTGTGGGCTCACCACCCGCAGAGGAGACCGTAGGGGCCGGGTGCAGAGAGGACTGGGCCGAGGCCGAGGCCGGGTTCCTCGACGACCCGGTCCACGGACACAGCCCCCCCACCATCTGAACCCGAGCGGTGTTCAGTTATTGGACTTCTGTGTCAGTCACAGTTTGTCCATAACAAACACCATGTTCAAGCACAAGGTCCATCAGTGCACGTGGCACCAGGACAGGTCGGAGGTCGATGAGGTCTTCAACTCACACCTCCGGGAGAACTTCTCCCAGATCCCGGGGGAGGCTGGGGACATGGAGTCTGAGTGGACCATGTTCTCCACCTCCAGTGTCGATGCTCGACACTCGTGGCTCGAAGCTGTGGTCACAAGGTCTCTGGTGCCTGTCGCGGCGGCAATCCCCGAACCCGGTGGTGGACACCGGAGGTAAGGGATGCTGTCAGGCTGAAGAAGGAGTCCTACCAGGCCTTGTTGGCCTGTGGGACTCCTGAAGCAGCTGACAGGTATCGGCAGCTCCAGATCCGAGGCTGTGTTCTCGCCTGGAAAACCGTTGTTGTGAAGAAAGAGCTGAGTCCAAAGACAAAGCTCTTGATTTACCTCAACCTCCGTTCCTCTGTCACCTGGTCATGAGCTCTGGGTAATGACCCAAAGGACGAGATCGTGGATACAAGCGAGAAATGAGCTCCTCCTCCGGTGGCTCCAGAGAGGAGCAGGAGGTGGCTCGGGCGTCTGCTCCAGAGCCTCCTGGAGCCTCCCTCTGAGGTGTTCAGAGGGAGGCTCCAGGAGGCTCCGGGGCAGACCCAGGAGACAAAGGGACTATGTCTCTGTGTCCTGGGAACGCCTGAGGTGGAGGAAGTGTGAGTGGACAGGGAAGTCTGGCCCACAATCATTTTTCATTTTATCTACAGATATATTAGATACTGTTCCGTAAATTAGATTCTTTTGAAGATAAAATACAATTTTAAGGCGAGAAAATAGTATTTTGTCCATGGTTTGTTACAGAAAAGCAAACTAACTGACCTTTCTACTCTGAAAATTCAAATGTGTTGTTTTTTTCCAACAAACACTTCAAACCATAGAATTTAGATCTAATGTGAGACAATCATTCAAACATTGACACTTCATTTTGCCTCCAGGCGCCTCCTGCTGGACATTTGTACACGTCACATTTTAATTTTTAAAGGGTCTGTGTTACACTTTGTTTTGGTGGTTCTTGTTCTGGTCTGATCCTGGTTTATTTCTGATGTAGGATGGATTTTGAGGCTGAACTAACAATTATTTTGGTCATTTATGTCGTTTACCGTCGTAAAACGCCCTGAATATGATATTTTGACTCCGTTTGACTCAGATGGAGCTGAAGCTGTTTGAGGTCGTCCTGGTGGAGAATGTTTACAGATGAAAGTGTGTTTCAATGAAAAACACAAAATATACATTTTCTGTGTCGTTTTTGTTTGATTTCAGTTTTCTTTGAGTCATAAACCTCTTCTCTGCAGCTCATGAATCTCCTGGAGTCTGTGTTTAGACCAGTCAATGATTATTTAATTATTTAATTAGTTGACAACTGTTTCTATAATCAGTTAGTCGCGATTAATCGTTAAACTTGGTGCAGCCCGACTTGATTTAGTCTTGTTCTGGTCCAGGTTTACTTTCAGTTTCAACTTAATAAGTGTTGAAATTAATGTTTAAAGTGAGAAACAACAGTAGAATGCTCTTTTGTAAAGCGTTTAAAGTGACAAACAATAGAATAATTCTCTTTTTAAAGCGTTTAAAGTGAAAAAAAAAACTGTAAAATTATCTTTTTAAAGCATTTAAAGTGATAAACAACAGTATAATTCTCTTCTTAAAGCGTTTAAAGTGACAAACCAATGTATAATTATCTTTTTTAAAGTGTTTAAAGTGAACAATAGAAGGATTAAAGAATAGAAGTGTTTAAAGCGACAAAAAACTGTAGAATTCTCTTTTTAAAGCGTTTAAAGCAACAAACTGCTTTAGTAAAGTACTTTAACCTCATCTTTCAACCTGATTTAATTGGGCGTTTGTGAAGCTTCAGATTGTTCTCCGATTATGTAAATGTAAATTGTAGAATGTGACGTGAGGTCTGATTTCTTTCTGGTTCACACTCTGCAAGTTTTGACCCGAAAAATGATGCATAAAAAGACAAACTCCACTTTATTTCTGACGCACATTTTACAAACAGCAGTTTCCAAAATGCTGCACAAAACAGATAAATACAAGAATAAATAAAAGCAATAGAATGTGTTAAAATAAATGAAAACCCAGAGGAGCGCAAACTCACACCAGAGAATAAAAGTGTGTTTAAGACGTGACTTAAAACAGAGTTCAGAGTTCTGGACTGAAATGCCTCGATAAAGTGCGTTTCAGTCGTCCAGGCCCCGAGAAATAAAACCGAGCACGACTTGTTCAAAAAGTTTAAAAGATAAAAAAGGTTTCAGATGATAAAAACACGGTTGATCTGCTGGTGGAGTTTAAAACCTCTGTCTGTGGCGACAAAGACACAAACCAAAGAGAAACTGTTAACGATTGAAGTTGTTCTTTAAACCCACAGAGTCGTCCTGGTCGAGGAAACGAGCCCCGAGCGGCTCCTTCTCTGCTCCGTCGAGTCGAGATGATGAATAATGAGGAGGAAGAACACCGACCACACAGCCTCCCCCCTCCTCCCCCTCTCCTCCACACAGCTCACCCTCTCCTCCCCCTCTCCTCCCCCTCTCCTCACCCTCTTCTGCCGCTCTCCCCCCCTCTCCTCCCCCTCTCCTCACCCTCTCCTCCTCCTCTCCTCACCCTCTCCCCCCCTCTCCTCACCCTCTCCCCCCCCTCTCCTCCCCCTCTCTTCACCCTCTCCTCACCCTCTCCCCCCCTCTCCTCACCCTCTCCCCCCCTCTCCTCCCCCTCTCTTCACCCTCTCCTCACCCTCTCCCCCTCTCCTCCTCCTCTCTTCACCCTCTCCTCACCTCTCTCCTCACCCCTCTCCTTCCCCCTCCTCCTTCCCCCCTCCTCACCCCTCTCTCCTCCTCCCCTCCTCCCCTCTCCTCCTCTCTCCCCCCTCCTCTCTCCTCCTCTCCTCACCCTCTCCTCCTCCTCTCCTCACCCTCTCCTCCCCTCTCCTCCCCCTCCTCCCCTCTCCTCCTCCTCTCCCTCTCCTCCTCCTCTCCTCACCCTCTCTCCCCCTCTCCTCCTCCTCTCTCTCTTCACCCCCTCTCTCCTCACCCTCTCCCCCCTCCTCCCCCCCCTCTCTCCCTCTCCTCCCTCCTCCTCCTCCTCCTCCCCTCTCTCCTCCCCCCTCCCTCCCCTCTCCTCCTCCCCTCTCTCCTCCTCCTCTCCTCCTCCTCCTCTCCTCCCCCTCTCCTCCCCCCTCTCTCTCTCCCTCTCCTCCTCCTCTCCTCACCCTCTCCTCCTCCTCTCCTCACCCTCTCCTCCCCCTCTCTTCACCCTCTCCTCACCCTCTCTCTCCTCACCCTCTCTCCCTCTCCTCCTCCTCTCTCTTCACCCTCTCCTCACCCTCTCTCCCTCCTCCTCTCCTCCTCCTCTCTTCACCCTCTCCTCACCCTCTCCTTCCCCCTCCTACCCCTCTCTTCACCCTCTCCTCACCCTCCCCCCCCCTCCTCCTCCCCTCTCCTCCCCCTCTCTCCCTCTCCTCCTCCTCTCCTCACCCTCTCCTCCTCCTCTCCTCACCCTCTCCTCCCCCTCTCCTCCCCCCTCCTCCCTCTCCTCTCCTCCTCTCTCCTCTCCTCCTCCTCTCCTCACCCTCTCTCCTTCCTCCTCCCCTCCTCACCCCCTCTCTCTCCTCTCCTCTCCTCCTCCCCTCTCTCCTCCCTCTCTCTCTCCCTCTCCCTCCTCTCCTCCCTCCTCCCCCTCTCCTCCCCCCTCTCTCCCTCTCCCTCCTCCCCTCTCCTCCCCTCCTCTCCCTCTCCCTCCCCCTCTCTCCTCCTCCCTCCTCCCCTCTCCCTCCTCCTCCTCTCTCTTCCTCCCTCTCCTCACCCTCTCCTCTCCTCCCCCCTCCTCCCCCTCTCCTCCCCCTCTCTCCTCTCTCCCTCTCCCTCTCCTCCCCCTCTCTTCACCCTCTCCTCACCCTCTCCTCCCCCCTCTCCTCCTCCTCTCCTCCTCCTCTCTTCACCCTCTCTCTCACTCACCTCCTTCCCCTCCCCTCCTCTCTCTTCCCTCTCCCTCACCCTCTCCTCCCTCCCTCTCTCCCCTCTCCTCCTCCCTCTCCTCTCACCCTCTCCTCCTCCCTCTCCTCACCCCCTCTCCTCCCCTCTCCTCCTCCCCCCCTCTCCTCCTCCTCTCTCCCTCTCCTCCTCTCTCTCCTCTCCTCCTCCTCTCCTCTACCCTCTCCTCCTTCCCCTCTCCTCCCCTCTCTTCACCCTCTCTCTCCTCCCCCTCTCTCCCCCTCCTCCCCCCTCTCTCCCTCTCTCCTCTCTCCCCTCTCCTCCCCCCCCTCCCTCCCCCCCTCCTCCCCTCTCCTCCCCTCTCCCTCTCTCCTCTCCTCCTCCTCTCCTCACCCTCTCCTCCCCCCTCTCCTCTCCTCCCTCTCTCCCTCCCCTCTCCTCCTCTCTCTCACCTCCTCCTCCTCTCTCCCTCACCCTCTCCTCTCCCTCCTCTCCTCTCCTCTCCTCACCCTCTCCTCACCCTCTCCCCCCCCCCTCCTCCCCCTCTCTCCCTCTCCTCCTCTCCTCCCCCTCTCCTCCCCCCCTCCTCCCCCTCTCTCCCTCTCCTCCTCCTCTCCTCACCCTCTCCTCCTCCTCTCCTCACCCACCCTCTCCTCCCCCTCTCCCTCCCCTCTCCTCCCCTCTCTCTCTCCCTCTCCTCCCTCTCCTCTGAACCCCTCCTCCTCCCCTCTCTCCTCCCTCTCTCTCACCCTCTCCTCCTCCTCTCCTTCCTCCTCTCCCTCCTCCTCTCTTCACCCTCTCCTCACCCTCTCCTCCCCCCTCCTCCCCCTCTCCCTCCTCCTCTCACCCTCTCCTCCCCCCTCCCTCTCCCCTCTCTCCTCCCTCTCCCTCTCCTCCTCCTCTCCTCACCCTCTCCTCCTCCTCTCCTCACCCTCTCCTCCCCCTCTCCTCCCCCCTCCTCCCCCTCTCCTCCTCCTCTCTCCCTCTCCTCCTCCTCTCCTCACCCTCTCCTTCCCCCTCCTCCCCCTCTCTTCACCCTCTCTCCTCCCTCCCCCCCTCTCTCCTCCTCCTCCCCCTCTCCCTCCCTCCCTCTCTTCTCTCCTCCCTCTCTCTCACCCTCTCTCCTCCTCTCCCCTCTCTCCTCCTCTCTCCCACCCTCTCCTCCTCCTCTCCTCTCCTCCCTCCTCTCTCTCCTCTCTCTCCTCCTCCCTCTCTCCTCCCCTCCCTCCTCCTCTCTCTCCCTCTCCCTCTCTCCCTCCCCTCTCTCCTCTCCTCCTCCTCCTCCCCTCTCCTCCTCCCCTCTCCCTCCCTCCTCCTCACCCTCTCCTCTCCTCCTCTCTCCTCTCCTCCTCTCCCTCTCTTCACCTCCTCCTCTCTCTCCCCCCTCTCCTCCCCCCTCTCCCCCCTCTCCTCCCTCTCTCTCCTCTCTCCTCCTCTCCTCCTCCTCCCTCTCTCCTCCTCCCTCTCCTCCCCTCTCCTCCTCCTCTCTCTCCTCTCCTCCTCTCCTCACCCTCTCCTCCTCCTCCCTCTCTTCACCCCCTCTCCTCACTCCTCTCCTCACCCTCTCTCCTCCCCCTCTCCTCCCTCTCTTCACCCTCTCCTCACCCTCTCCTCCCCCTCTCCTCCCTCTCCTCTCCTCCTCCCCCTCTCCTCTCTCCCCTCTCCTCACCTCCCTCTCCTCACCCTCTCCCTCCCCCCTCTCCTCCCCTCTCTCTCCTCCCCTCTCCTCCCTCTCTCTCCTCCTCCCTCTCCTCCCCCCTCTCCTCCTCCCTCTCCTCCCCCTCTCCTCCCCCCTCTCCCTCTCCCTCCCTCTCTCCCTCTCCTCCTCCTCTCCTCTCCTCTCCTCTCTCCCCCTCTCCCTCCCCCCTCCTCTCCTCCCCCCTCTCCTCCCTCTCCCTCCTCCCCTCTCTCCTCACCCTCTCCTCCCCTCTCCTCCCTCTCCTCCTCTCCCTCTCCTCCCCTCTCCTCTCCTCCTCTCCTCTCCTCTCTCCCCTCCCCTCCTCCTCCCCTCTCCCTCTCCTCCTCCTCTCCTCTCCCTCTGCTCCTCCTCTCCTCACCCACTCCCCCCCTCCCCTCTCCTCCCCCCCTCCTCCCCCTCTCCTCCCTCTCCTCCCCCTCTCCTCCCCCTCTCCCCCCTCCCCTCCTCCTCCTCTCCTCCCCCCTCCTCCCCTCTCCTCTCCTCCTCTCCCCCTCTCCTCCCTCCTCCTCCCTCTCCTCCCCTCTCCTCACCCTCCTCCCTCACCCTCCTCCTCCCCTCTCCTCCCCCCTCCTCCTCTCTCCTCTCCCCCTCCTCTCTCTCCTCTCCTCCTCCTCTCCCTCCCTCCTCCCTCTCCTCACCCTCTCCTCACCCTCTCCTCACCCTCTCCCCCCCCTCCCTCCCCCTCTCTTCACCCTCTCCTCACCCTCTCCTCCCCCCTCTCCTCCTCCTCTCCTCCTCCTCTCTTCACCCTCTCCTCACCCTCTCCTTCCCCCTCCTACCCCTCTCTTCACCCTCTCCTCACCCCCCCTCCTCCCCCTCTCTCCTCCCCTCTCTCCTCTCTCCTCCTCCTCTCCTCACCCTCCTCCCCTCTCCTCTCTCCTCACCTCTCTCCTCCTCCTCTCCTCCCCCTCCTCCCTCCTCTCTCTCCTCCTCCTCCTCCCTCCTCACCCCCTCTCCTCCTCCTCCTCTCCTCTCCCTCTCCTCCTCCCCTCTCCTCACCCTCCTCCCCTCCCCTCTCCTCCCTCTCTCACCCTCTCCCTCTCCCCTCTCCCCCCCCCTCCTCCCCCCTCTCTCTCCCCTCTCCTCCTCTCCTCCCCCCTCCTCCTCTCCTCCTCTCTCCCTCCTCCCCCTCCTCTCCCTCACCCTCTCCTCCCCTCTCCTCACCCTCTCCTCCCTCCTCTCTCTCCCCCTCCTCCCCTCTCTCTCCTCCCTCTCTCTCTCCCCCTCCTCCCTCTCTCCCCCTCCTCCCTCTCCTCTCTCTCCTCTCTCTCCTCCCCTCTCTCTCCTCTCCTCTCCTCCTCCTCCTCCTCCTCACCCTCTCCTCCTCCTCTCCTCACCCCCTCCCTCTCTCCTCCTCCCCCTCTCCTCCTCTCTCCTCTCCTCCTCTCTCCTCCTCTCTCTCCCCTCTCCTCCTCCTCTCTCCTCACTCTTCTTCCTTCCTCCTCTCTCCTCCCCCTCTCCTCAGCCTCTGGCCCGGGACAAAGCCTGGAGTCTGTGCTCGTCTGAAGAACACGAGATAAGGACGATGATGAGGAGGAGGAGGAGGAGGAGGAGATAAAAGAACGTCCGGGAAATTCCAAAACTATGAAAGAAAAATGCTGAGGAGTCGACGGGAGGCACAGAGTGGTTTACATGTGCAGTTTGTCACTTAAAGGTCCCATATCCTGCTCTTTTCCCCTTCACACAGTCTGTCCTCAGGGCTTTGTTGATACATTTTCTCGTTGTGTAATATCCATAACATAACAGTTTACAAAAAACACCCATTTCTTGGACTGGCCCTCCTCACTCTGGAGATCTGACCTCCGAACAGAGAGCAGGCTGCCTCCCCCGCCCAACCCGTGCCTCCCCTGTAGTGGAGATGGTGCATGTGCCGTGTGCTCCGGTAAACAGCGATACACAAACACTGAATAAACATTTTCTGGTCCTGACGGTGCGTCGTGCTGAGTCCTACGTCCTGGATCTGACCTGGAGTTTGACGTGCTCCAGGGCCTCAACCACGGACGTGCCGTTTGGTAAATAACAAGCTAACTCTTCTATCTGTCGTATCCATCGTGTAATTACTGTGTAGCATCAGCATTAGCTGTTTTTTATTCTCTTGACTGGCGCTTCCTGGGCGTGGCTTAAGCACTGCGTCATCTTAGTGAGGAGCCCCGCCTGCTGCTCAGCCGAGGGGACGGAAAAGACAGTTCTCTAGTGAAAACATGAGGGAATCAATCAAAAAACCACTTTGGGCACAACATACGAGGCCCAAATAGCACTGGAGGAAGGTTAGAACCTCTGAAAAGTCCATTTTGCATGTTATGGGACCTTTAAACACTTTAAAAAAGAGAATTCTACTGATGTTTGTCACTTTAAACCACAGACCGCACATATCAGTGGACCGCGTTAGCATGCTAGCCGCCGTGTTCTAAATAGGAAGCAGTTCTGGAGGCTCCTGGCTCCATGAAGCCGAGCTCCGCCCTCTTCCTGTGACACTGGTGCTGTTTACTCTGTAACTGTTTCTGTCAAACTCACATCTGGATCTAAAATGTCCGTCTGACTCACTCCACATGATCCTGTGTTTTTTTCTCGTTGGTTGTTCATAAATCAAGTTATTACAATAATAACTGACCAATCAGGTGCTTCCTTTTCCAGGGGCCGTTTTCGCTCGTGTTAGCAACAGGTTTGATTGACAGCTAGCGCCGCACGTTGCCGCCGTCTCCTCTCACCGAGGGGCGGAGACCGTTAACAACCTCCTCCTGATTGGTCCGTGTGGTTGCCACGATACGCACTCGGATTTAAATATGGAGTCTGGCTCCACTTTAGCCGCTATAACTGCTAGCTCCACTTTAGCCGCTATAACTGCTAGCTCCACTTTAGCCACTATAACTGCTAGCTCCACTTTAGCCGCTACAACTGCTAGCTCCACTTTAGCCGCTATAACTGCTAGCCACGATGGGCTTCATTTGGCTGGAGTCAAACGCTATGACGTCACAATCCCACAGTCCATCGATATGTACGATCTATGGTTTAAACACTTTATTGAAGAGAATTACAGAAAAAATCAACGTTTTGTCATATTTTCATTGAGTTTTTGTCAGAAAAATATGACATTGACAAAAATGCGACAAAATATTGTAGTCAGGAGCCACCGTGAGTTTTTTGTTTTCTTTTGACTAAATGACTTTTGAAAACACAAACACGTTTCATTATTTGGAAAACCCTTTTGTTTGAACCAGGAGTTGAAATGTCACAGAATGTCTCAATCGGCCTAAATATATCTGTTTTTATTGCACTTTTGTTTCCTTTTTTTGAACTTCTCTTTTTCCGTCTGACTTTTTAAAGACCAGGAGTCACAGGACGAGTGTTTCTCAACTTTTACTGTAATTTAATGAGGTCACAATCTGTGATAAATGTGTCTGATGCCCTCCCATCCTCCTCTGGATTCAGAAAAGATAACGGACAGAACTTTTGTGTCATAATTATCAGCCGAAATGATTAATACCATCAGGATAATTGCTGACAGTTTAAAACGTTATTATTAATCACATTTAAAGTGCACGTTACAGGTTTTAACAGTTTTCTAATTTTGATTTTATTTTGTGTGTTAATACCTGTTGTACATGAAAAAAATAGTTTTACACCAGTGCAGTTGTAGTTTGTGGAGAAAAGTTGAAAAATCAGTTTGAAAAGTAAAATAAAACCCGATGACGTCACACTGTGAGACTCCTCCCATCCACGGGTTATGCATAATTTACACAAAATAAACAACTTAATTAAACAAATAAAGGTGTTCACGTGTGTTTTGAGTTTTCGGACTAAAAACATCCGTGACATTAGCTGAGTTTTAGCCCAGAGTGATGTCATCATTTACAACCAGGAAGTGATAATACAGAACTGAAACGTTCGTAAATCGTCCTAAAATATATAATTTATTCATATATTTTAGTGATTTGACTAAACATTTGTCCAGTTTGACAGTTTGTGTAAAGTTTATGATGTCACTTCCTTTTGAACACGAGACAAATATGACACAGTTAGAGGTGATTCTACAACTGTTACCATAGCAACCAGACTGTAAACAAGGGCCACGTCCACACACACGACACAATAGTTAGACTGACAATAAATAATGCGTGATAAGACTTTATTTTGTTGAACAATGGTTTAAACTGTCAGAAAAACGCGTGTCTGTGAATGGTCTGTGTGTTTTCAATGGTGCGTCGCCTTTTGATGACATCACAGAGGGATCCAGCTCCACTTCCTGTCGTTTTAAACTTTTATTTTTCAAACAAACTGCAACTTCACACATTTAAAGCTATAATAAATATTTATCACAGATGTGGTAAAAATGAACAGGAGGATCGAGCTCTTCATATTTGAGCTGGTACTGTTTAACAAGAACTGCCTTTTGTCCAGTTCAATTTAACTGTTTACTCTTCACCTCAACCAGGACTAAACCAGGTCTAAACCAGGACTAAACCAGGACTAAACCAGGACTAAACCAGATCTAAACCAGGACTAAACCAGGTCTAAACCAGATCTAAACCAGGACTAAACCAGGTCTAAACCAGATCTAAACCAGGACTAAACCAGATCTAAACCAGGACTAAACCAGGTCTAAACCAGATCTAAACCAGGACTAAACCAGGTCTAAACCAGGACTAAACCAGGACTAAACCAGGACTAAACCAGGACTAAACCAGGACTAAACCAGATCTAAACCAGGACTAAACCAGGTCTAAACCAGGACTAAACCAGAGGACTAAACCAAGACTAAACCAGGACTAAACCAGGACTAAACCAGGACTAAACCAGAGGACTAAACCAAGACTAAACCAGGACTAAACCAGGACTAAACCAGGACTGAACCAGGACTGAACCAGGACCGAACCAGGACCAAACCAGGACTAAAACAGGACTGAACCAGGACTGAACCAGGACTAAACCAGGACTAAACCAGGACTAAACCAGGACTAAACCAGGACTAAACCAGGGCTAAACCAGGACTAAACCAGGACTAAACCAGGACTAAACCAGGACTAAACCAGGGCTAAACCAGGACTAAACCAGGACTAAACCAGGGCTAAACCAGGACTAAACCAGGACTAAACCAGGTCTAAACCAGGACTAAACCAGGACTAAACCAGGACTAAACCAGGACTAAACCAGGTCTAAACCAGGTCTAAACCAGAGCTAAACCAGGACTAAGGAGGAGGAGACACTGAGGTCATGAGCTGCCTCTTTAAGTGTCTGAGCTCCACAAAGTCACTCAATATTTAATGTGAAAGAGCTTCCTGTACATTATACATTTATATTAATGCTTTATTATTACATAATGTTACTTCAGTCGATTGTCCTTCTATAATTATAGATTGAGACATTAATGTTAATGTTAAAGGTAAATGAAACAGACCACACTTTTACAATAATTAACCAACGTCAGATCTAGATAGATTTAATAGATTTCAGGCTTAAAATTGTATTTGAGCTTCACAAAAGTATAATTAGTGGTAAAGTGTTTAATACGTCTGTAGATAAAAGTATAAAACTATTGTGGGCTTATCCAGTAAAACCTAAAAATCAGGATTTTCCCTTCATCACAAACACTCATAATATGTTTTAAATGTTTGGTGAATGCAGCAGAATCCAGAGTAAATGTGTCTAATGTGAGGCTTTTACACAAAACCCCTGCATTTGTCCAACAGTATTTTGTGAGATTCTGAGGTTAATTCCACTTTACACTTGATCACATTGTGGTGGAATTCACAGTGTTTTGTTCTCAAACGTTCACAGGTTCGATGTCTGTTCAACGTGAAATGAAACAGAGCAGCGTTTGTTCACTTCAGTCACTGATGCTGTTGTTGGTTCAGTTCAACCTGTCATTACCTCCTTTGTCCTGGACCTGCCCCGAGCCACGGCCCCTCCCCCGAGCCACGGCCCCTCCCCCCAGCCACGGCCCCTCCCCCGAGCCACGGCCCCTCCCCCTGCACCGGGTCCAGACCAGGACCATTACATCTGGCTCTTTAAAGGGGCTGTACCTGATTTTTATTGTTTGGAAACATGAAAAACAGAATTCGTTTTAGTTAAACTCTCACATCAGTCACATGAACCTCTCACTTTAATTCAGTCCCAGCGTCATAAATATTCACCTCCATGAGTTTAAAGCACTTTACACCAGACTCTGTGTCCAGAGACTGAGCTCTGAGACCGTTAGCTAACAAACATTAGCATGCTAACAGTGCACTTCCTGCTTCTCGTAGAATAAAACGCTCCATAAACAGATGCAGAGAAAGTGCTGTGTGTCATTTTCACCTGAACAGAGGCTTTTATAATGATCTGTGCTGGAGCGACACAGATTTGACTTTATTACAGGCAAAAAAAAGAAAAAATCCCCGCCTCTTCATAGGGACAAGCCCCGCCTCTTCAGTCATAAGCCCCGCCTCTTCATCGTGATAAGCCCCGCCTCTTCATAGGGACAAGCCCCGCCTCTTCAATCATAAGCCCCGCCTCTTCATCGTGATAAGCCCCGCCTCTTCATAGGGACAAGCCCCGTCTCTTCACAGGGACAAGCCCCGCCTCTTCATAGGGACAAGCTCCGCCTCTTCATAGGGACAAGCCCCGCCTCTTCAGTCATTAGCCCCGCCTCTTCATCGTGATAAACCCCGCCTTCACAGTAACATTTCGCCGTCACAAGCAGCAGACTCTCATTTGTGTGTTTTTATTTTTGAAAAGTGCGACGTGACATTTTGGAACTCGACGTGTCACTCAGAGCCTTCATTATTCATCACAGCAAGTACAGGATGGGGGCGGGGCTAGGGGGTAGGTGAAAACAGCCATTTTCAAAGCTAATTGAGCCTCAGTTGTAGAACAAAACAAGATTAACTCAAAAATGCAGGAATCCATCAGAAATACAACTTTGAGTGAAGTAAAAGACGAGGAAACACTGATGAAAGCTCATTAAGCGTCCTCTTTTTCAAAATATGTTGTTACAGCCCTAGGCCATTAAACTATAATAAAACCTGGAAGATTAACCCAAAATGGCCGCCCTGTTCCTCCCTGTGGCCTGAGCTCATTGGTTCATGACCCCAAAAAAGTTTCTTACTTCAGCATTTACTTCCTGATACGGAGGCGGCCATCTTTGTTTTAGGGCGCCACGTGACCACAATCCCCCATGATGCTTTGAGCGACGTGAACGACGAGCAGCTGCAGGTCTTTGTGTTAGCGTTAGCTTGTGTTAGCGTTAGCTTGTGTGATTGTAATTGTGTTCTTCATGTTAGACACACGTGAAGCGTCTGAAATGAAATAAAATACAACTTACAGGTGTCTCTAGTCGAGCCTTTTCCACGAGCTTCTGTTTGTATCGTCCGACGCTCGTTCACGTGACTCACACATGTTTGTGTGACATCACTTCAGATAAAAACGGTAATTTCTGTGATTTTAGAAACAGTAGAAAAGAACATTTCCTTCTATTTGATTTAAATACTGATAATAATTCAGTCCTGTCTGTGATTATAATGTGCAATGATAGAAAAAGGCTGGGCCCAAGAGGCTGCAGTACCTCACACGACCACTAATCAATCTGGGACATGGACAGAGGGGGCGTGGCTTATCCAGTTCATTAACACATCCATGGTTTTGAGGCGCTTGTGTTTTGTTTCGTTTAGTCTGTCATGTCTCTTTTTATTTTGTACCTGATTCTGTTTATGGGCCTTTGTTTTGTTAGGCCTGTGTGACCCGTGCATTTTGGGCCTGACATACCGTCTGTGTTTTGTTTTAGTTCTGTTACTTTACCCTTACACCCTGTTCATTAAATTGCATCTTTATTTAAACCTGTTCCCATCTTTGTTTTTTTTGTTACTTCCCCTAACCCTAGCAGAGCTGGGCTGAAACAGTGAAACAGTATATTTTTATTCGTGTTTTGACTTGTTCTCACTTGTTCAAGAAACTGAAAGTGCAGAGGACAAACACACCTTTGTTTTTCCCACAGACACACATTGCACCACATGAAGGAGACTCGATTACTAAAGTCTAAAGTTACATGATTCACTGTTTCAGGTTTTGTGGAAATGATTCACATCTTTATCATTAATTATCTTTGGCAAAGCAGGAGTGAGTTCCACAGAAGCAGTTCATTTTGACTTATGTTATTCCCGTTATTGAATTATGAAACACGTGTAAATGTGCACTTTATTTAACTCTGAAGGAAAATATTTGTAACAGACGCAGTAAATCTACACAAACAAAACACAAATGGACAATTTATTTCACACATTTGTCATTCTCAATACAAGTGTCATTAAAAAAGAAAGAAAAAGTCAACGCTTAAATAACTTATGTTTATTTAAAGGGCCTATGACAGGTTTTTATGATTTTCTAATTTTGACTTTATTCAGTGGATTAATGCCTGTTGTAAATATAAATTATAGTTTTACACCAATCAGGAGCTGTTTGTGGAGAAAAGCTGAAAAATCAGTTGAAAATGAAAATGGAAATAAACAGACTGATGACATCACACTGTGGAGACAAAAGTTATACATAATTTACACAAAATAAACAACTTTTTTGACCCTTTAAACATCGATTCAACAAAATAACAGTTTTCTTTGTCAAATTAAAAAATCTGTGACATTAGATGAGTTTTGGTGCAGTGTACAGGATGTTACTTGGTGATTTCCCAGTGTGATGTCATTGTTTACAACCAGGAAGTGAAATAAAAAACAAAAAACGGCTAAACTGGGATAAAATTTGTAAAGTATTTTAGCGAACTTTGAAATATATTTATCTTAACTGCATTTTAGTTCAGTGAATTAAATTCTCATGATCATCTACAGAGCACAAACACAAAGAAAAACTATTTTGAAAAGGCATCAAGCTTATTTTTGAATTCTGTTTAGTTGAACAAATGTATTCACTTTATTCCTGAAGTTGTCGTACGCGCCGTCGTCTTGTTTCCGTTGTAGTTCACACGGAGCAGACGAGCTCAACAGAAAATAAGTTCTACTCGACTAAAAAGACGTTTTCAGGAGTCGGTGCACGTGTTGCGTTGTGACTTGTTGTTGCTCGTGTTCATTAAACATTTTACACAAATCAATCGACTTTATGTGATGTTTTAGTGCGAGACTTTTCCCTCGTTTGCGTGAACACCGTTAGCGTCAAACCTGAAGTCCCTTTAATACAAGAGCGGATCATAGACATAAAAAGAGGCTAAAGTGGGCGGGGCATAACAAGGTGTATACACGGTTATCTCACTCATAATTGTGAATTGTTGTAAAGTTCGACTTCCTTTGCAACAGTTCCATGTTTAAACAGCTTTAAACAGGGGGTTTGGGGGTCGTTCCCCAGAAAAAATATTGAATAAATCAGGTCATATTTCCTGTTTGTTGGTGCATTTTTTACGCGTCCACCTGATTTAAATACATGTTCATTTGTAATTTTGTAATGTTGTGTTTTATTTACTATTTAGCTTTATTAGGGGGTGTGGCTTGGGCAGAAGTCATTTGAAAATCCCAGACATTCATTCATCACGAGAGAAATGTCTATTTTTCTCGTCCATAATGCACAATTTGAATTATATATTTTTTTCTCTGTGTCCCTTTATTTCATTTTTTATTTTAGAGATTTAGTGAATACTCAAAACAAAGACAATTAAAGATTAAATAAAACTGTACTTTTTTCTTTTCTTTTTGCATTCTTTTCTTTTTTTCCAGATTAAGAAAAGACATTTACAGAGCTCACAGAACAAAGACCAAAAAAGCAAAGACAAAACAAGAATTTAAAAAAGCATAAATGAATAAAAAACAAACCACAACATTCTTTTTTTTTTTGCATAATTTTTTTATCTTTCATTTTTGTTTTCTTTCCTTTTATTATTTTCACATTAAGAAAATAAACAAAACCCTTTTTCACAAAATATATATATATATATTTACTTTTTATTATCTTTTCTTTTTACTTTCTTTCTTTTCCTCAAAGAAAAAGACAAAAAAACTAAATAAATGGAGTAAATGTAAAACAAAAAACAAAAACAGGAACTTGACTGTATTCTGAAAACCAACAACCGGAATATTGATAATTAATATTCTGAATATGTATTTTTAGTGACTTCCCATCACTTTGTCTGTCCTTAAACACCACAATAAAACCAGCCACAGAATAATAATTAACATAATAACTGCACAAACGTCTGTGTTTTTGCCGTTCCTCGTTTTTATTGATGTTTCTGCAGCGCTGGAGCTGGTGGGCGGAGCTTCAGATCTGTGTTTGTGTGAGAGGAACAGAAAGTCCACAACAATCGGAGAAAAAGAAGAACAGACAAGTGCTTCATTCACAACCAGAGGAAAGAACGCCACAGTCTTTAACTTCAAAACAGCAGAAAGAAAGAAAGAAAGAAAGAAAGAAAGAAGGGATTCAAAGTCTGAATTTACTCCACAACATCAGACGGAAGAAGAAGAAGAAAACAAAACGACAGAAAGAAGGAAAGAAAGAAAGAAGGAAAGAAGGACGTCAAACTCTTTACTCCAAAACAGAAGAGCATCAGGAGCACTTTTCTTTTCACTTCCTCTGGAACTAAACCAGGTCTAAACCAGGTCTAAACCAGGACTAAACCAGGTCTAAATCAGATCTAAACCAGGACTAAACCAGAGCTAAACCAGGACTAAACCAGGACTAAATCAAGACAAAACCAGGGCTAAACCAGGACTAAGCCAGGACTAAACCAAGACTAAACCAGGACTAAGCCAGGACTAAACCAAGACTAAACCAGGACTAAACCAGGTCTAAATCAGATCTAAACCAGGGCTAAACCAGGTCTAAACCAGGGCTAAACCAGGACTAAACCAAGACTAAACCAGGGCTAAACCAGGACTAAACCAGGACTAAACCAAGACTAAACCAAGACTAAACCAGGACTAAGCCAGGACTAAACCAAGACTAAACCAGGGCTAAACCAGGACTAAACCAGAGCTAAACCAGGACTAAACCAGGTCTAAACCAGGACTAAGCCAGGACTAAACCAAGACTAAATCAGGACTAAACCAGGACTAAACCAAGACTAAACCAGGACTAAACCAAGACTAAACCAGAACTAAACCAAGACTAAACCAGGACTAAACCAGGTCTAAACCAGGACTAAGCCAGGACTAAACCAACACTAAACCAGGACTAAACCAGGTCTAAACCAGGACTAAGCCAGGACTAAACCAACACTAAACCAGGACTAAACCAGGTCTAAACCAGGACTAAACCAGGTCTAAACCAGGACTAAACCAGGATTAAACTAGGACTAAACCAAGACTAAACCAGGTCTGAACCAGGACTAAACAGAGTTGCATCACTGATCTAAACTTCACCTGAAACTGCACTTCCTCCCGCTGTCCTCACCTGCCCATATTTGGACCGAGGCGCGCACACCTGTCCTGCGTGCCTGTGCGTGCTGACGTCACACGCAGAGAGAGAGAGAGAGAGAGAGAGAGAGAGCGCGCAAGAGAGAGAGAGAGAGGGACGTGCCGCGGCTCGTTCAGGTGCGGCTCCACTTTACCCTGAGCTCCTGCGGCGAAAGGACCTAAAAAACAGCACAGACGACTCCGAACCCGCGGGATTTACGTTTTTATTCAACTTTAAAGGATCACTCGACAGTTTTCGCGGAGGATTACGTGGACGGGGAGCTTTAATCCGATGGGGACCGCCACTTTCGCGGTGTTGGGCGCCTTGTGCGTCGTGCTGCAGGTGAGATTTGTTTCGTGCCATAACTCGACTCGTCTCTGGGTGTGAAACCGTCCCGTCGCATTCTTCAGTCCATAAACACGCACAAGTTGGTTTACGACGAAGTATAATTGATTTCTCATGGATTCAGCGCACTTTTTCATTCAAACAAACACTGAAAATCCGTGTTAATCAAGTTAAAGCAGCTGAAAGTTTCTAATTACACGTTAATTCGTTCCAGCCTTGTATTTTGGCCAATTATTCAAGTTTTCCACGGTTTTGCGACATTATCTACACTTTACGTCGTTTAGTTTGGTCACTAATGGCACACAACTCGGAAAAAAAGTCTTTATTTCATTCAAATCATAAATTAAAACTCGTAATAATTCGATTTTGCTTAGTATCCTTATCTAATTTGATGGTACGTTTGCCCAATTTAGCTAAACAATCTATATTTTCCCCCTTAAATATAAATTTGTTTGCATTTCTACACGTTTTAATTATCATTATCTTGCCAAAAAAGCTCATAGAAAGTACTTTAATGCTGTACAATAGGCTTTTTTAGGCTAGTTTGTGCCATTTTTACACAAATCTGAAGCTAAGTGGCTAATTAAACGCTGTATCTGCATCAAAATGTGATTCAAACTCGAGATAGCGGAAGTAGTCGCCTAATTTAGTGACTTTTGCGCATATTTTCACGTCTTTGGAGCGTTTAAATGTAAAGTTTGGGGGCTTAGTTTGTCGTAATTGTTCGTCAACAGGTGCCAAAGTCTATTAATCATGGCTCAATGTAAAATGCTTTACGACGTCGCCATTTTCGTCACTTTGCGTGTATTTAACCAGGTTTTAGTAGTAATTTTACGCGTTTAGAACAATTTAACGTAATATTTAAGGGTTTATCTTGTCGTAAATGTTAGAAAATGCGTTTCAAACTCGATACAGTTCATAGTTTGATATGAAATGCACCGAGAAACCGACGTTTTCTGCCGTTGACACGTATTTAACTGCTTTTATTAATATTTTCACGTATTTAAACCGACTTAAAGTGAAGTTTAGGAGCTTAAATTATTAAACGTGTTTGTAAATCGATACAAAAGTCGATTCAATGCGTAATTTGGTGTAAAAATGCTTGTGAAATCGCTTCGGAGACTTTCGGTCGGACTCGGGCGTCGCCTTCCTGCTTTACGTCGCGCCGGCGGTGACGTCATGACGCAGCGGCGGCGGCAGGTGTTGCATTCCGGAGTGACGCAGGCGCAGGTGGGTTTCGGTGCGTTTGACCCCGAAATGGCGCCGATCCAGAGGCGGTTTCTGCGCCGTTTGAGTTTCGTCGAAGAGGTCAAAGGTCGGCGATGATAATTCAACGTTTAAACCGGGATTTTACACGTTTTCTGTTAAATTTACCTCGTGGGAAATTAACTTTTATTGTATGAATGTAACGATTTTAAGTTTTAATGTCATGATTAATTACGAAACATGACAATATAGCTCTTTTTCTTGAACACTGACACTTTTAACAAATCAAAAACTTACTATTCCCCAAGTATTTGACCAACTTCATGACCTGAAACAATCTGAGAACAAAAGTAATGTTGTTGTGATTATAAATGGCCACTACATACGTTTTTGGAGTATTTTTTAAACTATTGATTGAATAGAAGTGTCTTAAATTTGCTTTTAAATGGTAAGTTGTCAGTTTTTGCGATCGTCCCCTAGTCATGACAATAAAAAATAATTATAGTTAACTATTTATAGTAGTGTTTTGGTAATGGTTCCCTGGACTAAAGAGACGCTAAAAAAACACATTTTAAAACAAGGACGGCGACATTATTAAAGAAAATATCAGGTTTTCATCAATTATAATATTTATTCTATTCTAGAAGCCTTCAATCACAACAATTCAACCTTTATTTTGGTTAACAATGTATTTTAAAAGTCTCATTTGATTGTCAACTTCTAAAATACTCAGTTGGAGCTCTATTATTCATCAGGGCAATGTTTTAATATACTTAACATTATAAATCAGGCACTAATGACTATTTCTATTGTATATTTAGACTTAAAAAAACATTATCAGCCAAATAAAAGCTTAAATCTGGGACTGAAGGCTTCTAGACGGAGAATATTTATGAATAAGCTGTATTATTGAGGAAAATCAGTCCACAGTGTTTGTTATAAAAGGTGATTTGACTTTTTAGTATTTTTTTAAAAGTTTTTAAGTATTTCTCTGACAATATATCGCACTTCAGAATTAGTTATCGTGACATTGTAAGTTAAACTATCATTTAAAACGTAAAAAATATAAATATTTCACTTTGGCCAATTATAGTAAACTTCAGTATAAAAAACATTAGTCTGTGTTGTGAAAATGTGTGTTGTTTGGTCCTAAAAACATTTGCTTTAGTTGAATTCCCTTAAAAATATGGAACTTAAAGGCGTTTTATTGTGTACTTAAAGCACACGCGTCATAATTTACTGTAAAGATGGTCCCCGTCCTGTGTCGACCCGGTTTAGACCTCAGATAACCCTCGTCCTACTTTAGTTTGACCCAGTTTTGACGTGTTTTTGGCCCAGGATTAGACTTTAGTCGACTAGAGACCTGCCCCTTCGACCGATTAATCGACTAAAAGGGATGTGGCAAAAATATATCACAACTATGGCTGCGATTATTTTGGTAATTGATTAGATTATTCATTTGATTAAAAAAAAAAACTTTGAATATGAGAATTTTACTAAATTTTACCCAGGCAAAGCTGAAGTGAAGGTGTTTGACGACGTCCTGGAGGAGAATATTTATAGATGAACAAAGATTTCAATCAAAAACACACTTTTTACATGTTTCCTGTGTCTTTTTTGTGTCATTCCGAGTCATTCTGTGTCATGAAACCTCTTCTTTCAGCTCAGAGAATGTTTTGGAGTCCGCGTAAAGACCAGTTAATGATTACTCGATTATTTAATTAGTTGACAACCATTTCTATAATCGATTATTTGCGATTAATCAATTAACTTGTTGCAGCCCTGAACTAAACTGATTTATTTCCATGTTTCTGACCCAAACTGCACAAAAAAACCCACAACTGCACAGGAATTCATGCTAAATCAACTATTTTTACTAATAATTTCGATGAAAACTGTGTATTTATATGTTGGACTCCAAAATCTAAGACGCCACCGACCGATTAATCGACTAAAGTTACAGTTCTGCCCAGGATTCAGCTTTTCTTTCACAATTTCTTCACCATTTAAATGTGAAAATCTGTGTAAAGGCTTTGTGTTTCTTTGTCTGAAGCCGTGTTTGCAGCGTCGGTCAGAGGTTATAGATGTGTCACTGCCAGGAATTCACTCGCAGTGATTAAACCGATGACGGGTTCAGTCGACTCTCCCTAATCCACAGACAAACGTTACTCGTGTGAGCTGCCGGGAAGTTTTACACCACTTTTTAAATCATTTTTCACGCTTAAATTGGTCATAATCTCTTCTGTTCTGGAGACAGTTGGTTGCTTTTCTGTTACAAACCTTAGTTTCACACATTTATTCTAAAAATCTGTTTTGAATCGTCCATTAAAGGGCCTCTGACATGTTGGACACGCGTTTGACTAAAATGCAGTTAAGATAAATATATTTCAAATTCTGCCAAAATCTTGACACATTTTACCCCAGTTTAGTTGTTTTTTAGGTTTTTATTTCACTTCCTGGTTGTAAATGATGACGTCACACTGGGAAATCACCAAGAATCATGCTGTACACTGCACCAAAAGTCATCTAATGTCACAGAATTTTCATTTGACAAAGAAAAAACACATGTAACGCCTTTATTTAGTTGAATCAATGTTATAAAAGGTGAAAAAAGTAGTTTATTTTGTGTAAATTATGCGTAACCTTTGTCTTCCCAGTGTGATGTCATTTGTGTACAACTTTTCTCCACAATCGGCTCCTGATTGGTGTAAAACTATAATTTATATTTACAACGGGTATAAATCCACTGAATAAAGTCAAGATTAGAGAATCATAAAAACCGGTCACATGCCCTTTAACCGTTTGACCTGCGAGTTTTACTTTGCTTTTTGTCATTTTTCACTCTTAAATTGGTAATAATTTCTTCTGTTCTGGAGATATTTGGTTGGTTTTCTGTTACAAAACCAAGTCTAACACATTTATTCTAATAAACTATTTGAATTGGCCATTAATTCAGGAGTTAGACATTTGCTCAACACTTTTACCGTTGGTGCCCGTTTAAAAATGTTGTAAATCATTTATTTTTCAAACTTTTTTGTCAATCCCTTTCAGTCTTATAAGCAGATTTAAGTTTTAAGTCCCGTTTTAATCCTTGTTCAGTGCTGTTTACATCCAGTTTTAGTCCGCGTTTAGGCCAGTTTTAGTCCGCGTTTAGACCAGTTTTAGTCCGCGTTTAGACCAGTTTTAGTCCGTTTTTAGTCCAGTCTTTAAAGCAGATTTAAGTTGATTTAAAAATGCATTGTCTACTATATATTTCCAGCTGTCAAAGTAAAAAAAAAAAAGGCGCAAAACCGTAAAAGAGGAAGTTTAACTCTGAACGGGTCACAAGAGTTAAACTGATGACTTTTCACACCAGGAACTGTCGCCACAAAAGCCCTGCTCTGGGAACACGTGTTTGTTGTTGTATTTTTTTTAATTTGCAAAGAAAAATCATGTGAATACTGAATATCTGACGCACTTCCTCCCTGAGCCGCGCCGTGTGTCGAGAGTTTGTGTGAAAAGTCAACAGTTCTTTAAAGGAAATTGCTGTTCATGTTGAATTTTGGATAATATTATAAATGTTATCTTTAGAGCTGCAACTAAAGATTATTTTGATAATCGTTTGTCCTGTTTTAGTCCTTGGTTTGGTCCAGTTTTAGTCCTTGGTTTGGTCCAGTTTTAGCATTTGGTTCAGTCCAGTTTAATCCTTTGTTCGGTCCAGTTTTAGTCCTTGGTTTGGTCCAGTTTAATCCTTGGTTCGGTCCAGTTTAATCCTTTGTTTGGTCCAGTTTAATCCTTGGTTCGGTCCAGTTTAATCCTTGGTTTGGTCCAGTTTCAGTCCTCGGTCTGTAAACAGTTAAAGTGTAAAGTGTGTTTCAGAGCTCTGAGTCAGGGTCGAGCTGATGATTAAACCTGCAGGAAGTCGTTCGTGGACGGTCGAACAGTCGAAGAGTCACGATGGCACAGGAAGTGTTTATTATCTCCACATCAAGAGAAACCAAACCCAGCACATATTTCACAACTAAATGTTAGAGCTGTGCGTTTTTGGCGAAATGTCAACTTTTCAGACAAGATAAGATTTGTGGTTAATGTTTTTATTGCGTAATGTCTGACCAACTTTCACATTTTAAACATAAACGTGTGAGACTGAAATATGAACTTTAAACTCATCTTACTGTCAAACTTGACTAAACATTTGTCCTGTTTGACAGTTTAAGTTAAAATGTCACTTCCTGTTTGAACATGACACAAATATGACATGGTTAGAGGCAATTCCACACTGACTGTAAACAAGGCCAACATCCACATACATTATACTTTTCTGTAACAAATGACGGACAAAATACAATTTCCTAGGCTTAAAATTGTATTTTAGCTTCAAAAAAGTCAAATTTATGGAATAGTCTCTAATATATCTCTAGATAAAATGAAAAATGATTGTGGGCTCAACATTTCTGTGAGTATTTTTCAGTAAAACCCATAAATCTGGATTGTTCCTTCATCAAAAATGCAAAGAGTTTAACTAAAAGTGACAAATGTGACTAAAAGCAACAAAATATGTCCTTAAGTGACAAAAAGCAACACATTTGAATTTGAAGGGTAGAAAGGTCAGTTAGTTTGCTTTTCTGTAACAAACGATGGACAAAACAGCCTTAAAATTGTATTTTAGCTTCAAAAGAATCTAATTTATGAACCTATGAATCTAATATATGGGGCGGCAGTAGCGCAGTAGGTAGAGTGGGCGCCTTCTGATCCGAAGGTCGGCAGTTCGAATCCCACTCCAGACATGGAGTAGTTGAGTGGTCAGATCCCCTGACCCGCAGGTTGGTGGTGCGATTTCAGCTCCTTCAGATGAATAATGCCGTTGTGTCCTTGGGCAGGACACTTAACCCACCTCGCCCCCAGTGTCTGCATACACTGGTGTATGAATGTGTGAGTGGATGGGTGACTGGTTCCTTGATGTAAAGTGCTTTGAGTGCCTTAAAAAAGGTAGAAAAGTGCTGTATAAATGTGACCATTTACCATTTATATATCTCTGGATAAATGAAAAATGATTGTGGGCTCAACATTTCAGAGTATTTTTCCAGTAAAACCCATAAATCTGGATTGTTCTTCATCAAAAATACAAAGAGTTGATGATAATTTCCTCAAACATGATGTAAAATACAATAATAAATGTGTTTAAAGCAGCTCTGATGTCACTCACATGTGTCTGAGGCTTTTACTGACACTAAATCATCTACATTTGTCATATTTTGTGATAATCTGAGGTTAATCCCAGTTTCTCAGTGAAATCACATTATGTTGCGCTTCACTTTTGCCTCCGTTCTGGATTTTGTTTCAGACTTTAAAGGGTCTATAGTTATGATTTGACAAGCAATAATACTTGAAACTATGTGATTTTTCATCAATAATACACTTTATTCTCTATTCTTATTCTATCTAGAAGCCTCCAGTTGCATTTTTCGTCATTTATTTGGTGAAAAATTAATTTAAAACGTCTCAATGTCTGATAGAAATAATAGTTTGACTGTCAAATACTAAAATGATCACCAGTTGCAGCTCTAGAACTGTTCTGATTTATTCAACTGTCTTTTTATTGTGGTGAATCTTTAGTCTGTTGAAGGTTTATTCTGACTCTCTGGTTGGTGCGATAAACAGTAGTCGCCTCAGATAAACTCGGAGCACAGTGTCCCAGGACTCAGATATTTCAGAAACGCCAAGGTCAAACGGCAGATACAGCATCATGGGAAAAGTCCAGTCAAACTAACCGCACTCTGCATCGATTTAAATAAAAAAACAACAAAAAAAGTCATGATTTAGGAATGTCACGATAACAAATGTTCTTGCTTCGATTGTTTAACTATTTCAAACTTGAATCGATACTAAAAAACATACTCCTGACGACAAAGAAATGCTCAAGGTTTAGACAATGGACTGATCAACTATCTACGAGAATTTCATTTTTGTTTTGTTTTTAGATTCGTTGTATTGAATGATCTTGATTATTGTGACTTTATTTAGTTTTCTTTCATTCAAAACTGTTTCTTTAACTGAAACAATAAAGACTTTTAATCTTTTCCATTTAAAACAAAAAAAACATTGTCCAGTTCCAGTTTTAGTCCTTGATTTGGTCCAGTTTTGGTCTGTGGCTTGGTCCTGATTTGGTCCTGTTGTAGTCCAGTTTTGGTCCCGGTTTGGTACTTTGTTTTTAGTCCAGTTTTAGTCTAGTTTTCGTCCTAGTTTTCGTCCTAGTTTTCGTCCTAGTTTTCGTCCTAGTTTTCGTCCTAGGTTTCGTCCTAGGTTTCGTCCTAGGTTTCGTCCTAGTTTTCGTCCTAGTTTTCGTCCTAGTTTTCGTCCTAGGTTTCGTCCAGGTTTTCGTCCAGGTTTTCGTCCAGGTTTTCGTCCTGGTTTTCGTCCTGGTTTTCGTCCAGGTTTTCGTCCTGGTTTTCGTCCAGGTTTTCGTCCAGGTTTTCGTCCTAAAGAGTACAACTTTATTGTTAAAAAAAAGGCAACAATATTTTCTTGAAACAATAAACTCCTTCGTTCAAAACAAATAAAAATACCTTCAGATTTATATTTTCTTGAACTGAAACAATACAAAACAATCTATTCCAATTAAAACAAAAAACATAATATTTATTTATGTCATATTTCTTTTCAAGTCTAAATTCTGCTTCAAACTTAATACTTTTACTGACTCAGGATTCAAAATATAAGCTAATCATTATTATTATCAACAACAATTTGGAAATGAAACTATTATAAAACCATTTCAACCTTTTATTTGTTTAAAATAAATTCAAAAGGGCTCAATGTTCAATACAAATAATCATTTAACTCGTCGACTGCTAAAATAATCATTCATTTTTGCTATAGTTTTGTCTTTTACCGTCATTTTAAACAGTAAAAATGGTTAAATTCGATTGTTTCTTTGCTGAACGTCTCACTTTTGTGTCTTTTAATGGTTTGCCGTCTTTATCGCGTCTCCTCGTCTCCATAAACCTCGTGACGTTCGTTCGGTGCTTTTAAAACCATACATTAAGTTTCCGTCTCGAATTACTTAGAGCCGTTCTAATGGGCTTTTATTGATGGAGAGATGGACCGCTGCTGGAGTCGATGGGAGGACGGGCGTTTTTCCAACACAAAACAAAGTACGAGATACAAACGCACAAATACAAACCGCATCGACTGTTTTTAAGGGACGCCGCTGACGAGAAAAACACGATTGAGAGTGAGTTTTATAACTGAGGAAAAGACAAAATTAAACAAATACTATCTAAAAGTACAAGAAATATATCAATTTTTGTACATATCTTAAATCGTAAAGCATGAAAAGACAGTTACATTTACCACAACCTTTGCATATTTTATTTTTGTTTGCTTTCTATTTGTTTCTCTGTTCCTTTAATATATTTTTGTTCAGACAAATTTACTCGATTTAAGGTTTCAATCCAACAGAAATGTGTTAAACGTGTCTTTAAACGCATTTGTTGAGGTTTAATTCTCAGACAAATGTGAAATGTCTGTAAATTAAACACAAAAGTGCAGAAATATCACCTTGAACTCTACATTTTTTTATTGTTCAACTTTTTGTAGAATTTTTCACTATAAACGATGAACTCAATTTTGTCCTTGGTTTAGTCCTTGTTTGGTCCAGATTTAGTCCTCGTTTGGTCCAGGTTTAGTCCTTGTTTGGTCCAGGTTTAGTCCTTGTTTGGTCCAGGTTTAGTCCTTTGTTTGGTCCTGGTTTAGTCGCGTTTTAGTCCTTGGTTTGGTCCAGTTTTTAGTCCTCTGTTCGGTCCTTTGTTTGGTCCAGTTTTATTCATTCATTCATTCATTTTCTCCCGCTTATTCCCGTTAGGGGTCGCGGGTGACTGGAGCCTATCCCAGTGACTTTGGGCCTTAGGCGGGGTACACCCTGGACAGTGGCCAACTCGTCGCAGGGCTAACACAGAGAGACAGACAAGGACAGACAACCATTCACTCTCACATTCATTCACTTGGGACAATTTAGAGTTGTCAATTAACCTGAACACAGTCATGTCTTTGGACGGTGGGAGGAGCCAGAGAACCCGGAGAGAACCCACGGTAACACGGGGAGGACATGCAGACTCCACCCAGAGAGATCGTGTGATGTTAGGGTGGTCCGGGATTCGAACCCACGATCTCCTTATTGAGAGGCAGAAGCTCTAGCCGCTCTGCCACCGTGCCCCTGGGTGCACGGTGGCAGAGCGGCCAGTTTTAGTTCAGGTTTATGTCAGTTTTAAGCCTTCGTTTTGTCCAGGTTTAGTTCTGGTTTAGATTAGTTTAAGCCCTTGCATTAGTCCAGTTTTAGTCCTTGGTTAAGTCCAGTTTTAGCCTTTATTTTAGTCCTTGGTTTAGTCCTGGTTTTGGCTAATTTTAGTCCTTGGTTTAGTCCTGGTTTAGTCCTTGGTTAGGTCCAGTTTTAGTCCTGGTTTAGGCCAGTTTTAAGCCTTCTTTTTGTCTAGGTTTAGTTTTGGTTTAGTCCAGTTTAAGTCCTTGCATTAGTTCAGTTTTAGTCCTCGGTTTAGTCCTTAGATTAGTTCTCGGTTTTGTCCAGTTTTAGTCCAGTGGTTTGTGTCTAAATGGCCTTTTTAACGACCCACTGAAGAGCAGAAATGTCACTTTTAGTTCACGTTTTAAAGCTTACAACGTCATAAACAGTATTTTCTTGAAACGATAAACTCTATCACCAAATGTTACAGATTTTTAAAACTCCGTTGTTGAAGTCGATGGATATCCGGCTCTTATCGTGGTTTGACATTGGTCGTGTGTTTCTTTCAGACGTCGTGCTTCTTCGTCTCGTCTGAAGTTCCCTCGTGTTCTCCTGGATTCTCCTCTCATTCTTTTCTCTTCAAAGTCGGCAGAAGGCGGCTCCACTCCGGCACGAGGATCGGCAAAGGTACGGCACGTTTGTTCTACCACGGTTTAACCATTTACACAAACGTTTGACCTTTTTAATCCACGTTTTTCCCAAGTCTCCACCCAAATAAACTTGAAGGACACTTAACACTTTGAGCTCAAATGAATCAAAAGACTGAAACATGAACGACAAATTGATAAAATAACCCTGTGTTTCAGAACGGTTTTGTCACTTTTAACTGTTCTTGTGTCTTTAGCCGCGTTTGTTGGTTTTTAGATGCATTTTTTAAAAATGCTTTTTTCTTTCATTTTGACTAAAGTAAGCAATAGTTGCGTTCATGAGTCAACTTTAACTTAGCTTAAGGTAAAGTTGACTCTTGAGCTATTGACTTATTTCACTTTTCTGCCTCTACGCCATAATAAACCAGTCTGCACTAAAGTGAAACTGACACCGTCTGGAAGCTGTACCTCTAGTGCCCCCTTCAGACCCTCAAACGGGGCGGTACGGTGCATTTTTGTTCAGTGGAAACACCTCGGACCGTCTCGCTCCGCGCCGTACCGCGCTCATGGAAACATGACTTTAGTCCGTCTCGTTCACTTTGACAAACGGCCACACGGCGGACACCTCGCTCCTGCCGCGGAGCAGGCCTCCGACTGCAGCTGAGACGACGGCATGAGGCGCGCCGTCAGCCTCTACTGACGCAAAATACAGGTACAAGGTATCGAGCGCCGGTATCGGGTCGTCTTCAGTGAGTACAAGTACTAGCACCTGGTATTGAGCCGATATCCAATACTGGTATCGGTACATCCCTAGTTTTTGTCACTTTTAGACACAGGTTTGTCACTTTTAACTGTGCATGTTGCTTTTTTGTCGAGTTGTTGACGCATCTTTGTCGCTTTTAGTCATATTTTTGATGCTGTTAGTAGTGTTTTTGTCACACTTAGTCACATCTTGTCACTTTTAGTTACATTTTGATGCATTTGGTCACGTTGTTGTTGCTTTTAGTCAAATTTTGACACTGTTTTTGTTGCTTTTGGACAGCGTTTTGTTGTTTCTAGGTTTTAAGACAAGTTTTAGACTCATTTTGTTGCTTTTTGTCACATTTTTCTCACTTCTAGCCATGTTTTTGTCACGTTCTGTCACTTTTAGTTGCAGGTTCAGTGTCTTCTGTCAGAATAACTAAACTCAATCAGAATATTCTTTTCTTTCCCGTCTTAAATGAAGTGTAGAGGTTGTGATTTGAAGGAGCGTTTGTTGTGCGGCTGAAGGCTCCTGTTTGCAGAAGGTGTGGCTGGACCTGTTCAAACGCGCTCTTTCTCTTTGCTCCGACTCTGTTCTTATCTGAGGATTAACCGGAGCAGACGGACGAGTTCAGACCTGGTGAAGCACAGACGAGCTGAAACCCGAGTTTGAGCTCCGCGAGGACAATAAAAGCCTCCGACAAAAGAAACGAGAGCAGGAAACGCACCGCGACGTTCAGGGATTCTACGGAGCAAACGTTCAATCGTGACGTCGTTCAGAGCTGCACTAAAAATGTCTAATTAAGTTCACGTTTCAAACACAAACAGGAGGATTTACAAAAAGACTGAAATCTAGACGGACAAACTAATAAAAGAATCATGTTTCGGAAAGTTTTTGTCGCTATTAGTCACTAAATTGTCACTTTTTGTTGCATATAGATGTTTTTTACACTTTTAGATGCTTTTTTTTAATCACATTGTACGTTTTATAGTTGCTTTTTTGGCGCTTTTAATCTTTTTTTGTAGTTTTTTTTAATCACTTGTAAGTTTTTGCCTTAGTTTTTGCCTTTATTTGCACTTTTTGTCACTTATAAGTCACTTTGTTTCCCTTGTAGTTGCACTTTTATCGCTTTGTTGTTGTTTTTTTACACTTAAAGTCGCTTTTTTAATCACATTGTATGTTTTATAGTTGCTTTTTTGACTCTTTCAATCTTTTTTTGTCACTTTTTTTTATCACTTGTAGTTTTTTGTCTTAGTTTTTGCCTTTTAGTTGCACTTTTTGTCGCCTGTAGTCCCTTTTTTTGTCTTAGTCACGTTTTTTACGCTTTTAGTTGCTTTTAGGTCTCTTTTGTTGCCTTGTAGTTGCACTTTTGTTGCTTTTTTGTTACGTTTTTTTACACTTTTAGTCGCTTTATCACATTGTACCCTTTTATTGTTGCTTTTTTTCCGCTTTTGATCTTTTTTTGTTGCTTTTTTATCACTTGTAGTTTTTTGCGTCTTAGTTTTTGCCTTTTAGTTGCACTTTTTGTCACCTGTAGTCCCTTTTTTTGTCTTAGTCACGTTTTTTACACTTTTTGTCGCTTTTTTGTCACCTTTCTAGTCGTTTTTATGTCTTTTAATTGTGTTTTCGATGCTTTGGCGCTTGTCACTCTTTTGGTTTAGTTGCGCTTTTGTTTTTTAGTTGCGTTTTTGTCACTTCTAGTTGCGTTTTTGCCTTTTCAATTACGCTTTTTGTCACCTGTAGTCCCTTTTTTTTTGTCTTTTAGTTGCATTTTTATGCTTTTTGGTCGCTTTTAGGTTGCACTTTTGTTTTTTCGTCACCTGTAGTCACTTTTTTGTGTTTTAATTGCGTTTTTGGCGCTTTTTAGTAGCTTTGACAGTTGCTCTTGTCTTTTTTAGTTGCACTTTTGTCACTTTTTATCGCTTATAGTTATGTTTGTGTCCTTTAGTTACTTTCATCTTTTAATTGTGTTTCAGTCGCTTTTTTGGCTCTTCGTGTTGTGTTTTTGTGGCTTGTTTCGGAATATGTTTCAACAAATCTAAACCACACGGTTAGATTTTATGCAGAACAAAACAGGATATTTTGTTTGTGGATGTTGCACTTCTTTTTGTTTGTGTTTTAGAGTCTTTTTAGTCGTTGCAGTCCTGGGGCAGAGGCTGTACAAACGTTAGGCACATGATTGCTGCCTTTAAGCTCTAAAAAGGACGTTAATTGGAGCGATTTGAGGATTAGAAACCTGAGCGTCAAACTCCAGATTCTCATCAAAACCAAGAACAAGTTAATGATTTCTGTGTTTTTAAACCAAAAGGTGGTTAATGTGTTTATTTCCTGTCGCTGTTGTCGAGCCTGATCTGCAGCGCCGCATCTGCCTCACTCCGAGCACTTCCTGGTGTGGAGCGGGTCAAAGGTCACAGCCTCATGAATGAATAAACCAGACCGACCTGTTCCTCTGTTAATGTTTAGGCCTGGTCTAGGCTTTTGTTTAGACCTGGTTTGGATCTGGTTTAGACCTGGTTTAGACCATGATTTAGTCCTGGTTTAGACCATGATTTAGTCCTGGTTTAGACCATGATTTAGTCCTGGTTTAGACCATGATTTAGTCCTGGTTTAGACCTGGTTTAGTCCTGGTTTAGACCATGATTTAGTCCTGGTTTAGACCTGGTTTAGTGCATGATTTAGTCCTGGTTTAGACCTGGTTTAGTCCATGATTTAGACCTGGTGTAGTCTATGATTTAGTCCTGGTGTAGTCCATGATTTAGACTTGGTTTAGTCCATGATTTAGTCCTGGTGTAGTCCATGATATAGTCCTGGTTTAGACCTGGTTTAGTGCATGATTTAGTCCTGGTTTAGACCTGGTTTAGTCCATGATTTAGACCTGGTGTAGTCTATGATTTAGTCCTGGTGTAGTCCATGATTTAGACTTGGTTTAGTCCATGATTTAGTCCTGGTTTAGTCCATGATTTAGTCCTGGTTTAGTCCATGATTTAGTCCTGGTTTAGTCCATGATTTAGTCCTGGTTTAGTCCATGATTTAGTCCTGGTTTAGTCCATGATTTAGTCCTGGTTTAGTCCATGATTTAGTCCTGGTTTAGTCCATGATTTAGACCTGGTTTTAGTCCATGATTTAGACCTGGTTTAGTCCTTGATTTAGACCTGGTTTTAGTCCATGATTTAGACCTGGTTTAGTCCATGATTTCGTCCTGATTTAGTCCATGACTTAGACCTGGTTTAGTCCATGACTTAGACCTGGTTTAGTCCATGACTTAGACCTGGTTTAGTCCATGACTTAGACCTGGTTTAGTCCATGATTTAGACCTGGTTTAGTCCATGGTTTAGACCTGGTTTAGTCCATGGTTTAGACCTGGTGTAGTCCATGATTTAGTCCTGGTTTCCTGTTTTTGAGTTGATTTAGTCTTTTGTTTAGTCATGGTTTATTCGTTGTTTAGACCATGATGTCGACATGATTTAGTTTTGTTTAGTCCATGGTTTAGTCCTGGTTTAGTCCCTGGTTTAGAGACTAAACAAAACATATTTTAAAATCCCGCTATAATTGAGCATTGTTTAAAAGTACAAACAGATACGACTAGAAAAAAAAATCACTATTGACTGAGCATTTATAGAAATATTAACTTTTATTTAACTATCTTTAGTTTCAAACCTTTCAGACAGGATTGTGATGCAGCAAAAACACGGTTTAATTGTCATCTTTTGTTTAAAGGTCCCATAACATGCAAAATTTACTTTTCAGAGGTTCTAACCTTCCTCCAGGGCTCTCTGGGCCTCGTATGTTGTGCCCAAAGTGGTTTTTTGATTGATTCCCTTATGTTTTCACTAGAGAACTGTCTTTTCCGTCCCCCTCGGCTGAGCAGCAGACGGGGGCTCCTCACTAAGATGACGCGGTGTTTAAGCCACGCCTCCAGGAAGAATAAAAACAGCTAATGCTGATGCTACACAGTAATTACACGATGGATACGACAGATCGAAGAGTTAGCTTGTTATTTACCAAACGGCACGTCCGTCGTTGAGGCCCTGGAGCACGTCAAACTCCAGGTCAGATCCAGGACGTAGGACTCAGCACGACGCACCGTCAGGACGGATAAAATGTTTATTCCTGTCGCGGGCGGGGGAGGCAGCCTGCTCTCTGTTCGGGTGGGGTCAGATCTCAGAGTGAGCCGTTTGCTTTTGCAGGAGGGGGGCCAGTCCAAGAAATGGGTGTTTTTTGTAAACTGTTATGTTATGGATATTACACAACGAGAAAATGTATCAACAAAGCCCTGAGGACAGACTGTGTGAAGGGGAAAAGAGCAGGATATGGGACCTTTAAACATTGTCCAGGTCGAGTCGTCATTGTTATGTTGAATTTGTACAAAAGCAGAGCCACAGCTTTTAAACGTTAAAGACCCTTCTGTTTCTGTTTGTGTTTCTGTTTCAGTGGAGTTCAGCGACTGCTCGGATCGAAAGAGGTTTCTGTTCAACAGTGAATACTCTCGATTCTCCGTTCAGAGCGACGGGACGCTCTCGGTGAGACCAAACACAAACCTACAGAGATTCAATAAAAACCTCCTCTTATGCCCCATTTTAAACATCAGCACCATTTAATGTTCATTATTTGTGATGTTAAAGTCTTAAATTTGACTTGGAAACAGTTTATTCCTTTTCTTTTTTACATTTTGATTTGATAAAGCGACAGTCTTTGTTATAAAAGTTTAACATTAACTTCATTTTTGCCCCCGTTATTTAACTTTAACTTTATTTTAACTTCATTTTTGCCTTCGTTTTTTTAAATTTTAACTTCATTTTTGCCTCATTATTTAAATTTTAACTTCATTTTTGCCTCATTATTTAAATTTTAACTTCATTTTTGCCTCAAAATTTAAATAATGAGGCAAATAGTTAAAATTTAAATAATAACTTCATTTTTGCCTCATTATTTAAATTTTAACTTCATTTTTGCCTCATTATTTAAATTTTAACTTCATTTTTGCCTCATTATTTAAATTTTAACTTTATTTTTACCTCCTTTCTTTAACTTTAACTTAATTTTTGCGTCCTTTCTATAACTAACTTAATTTTTGCCTCCTTTCTTTAACTTTAACTTAATTTTTGCCTCCGTTCTTTAACTTTAACTTAATTTTAACTTAATTTTTGCCTCTGCTGTTGTTATAAAAGTTGAAAATTTGTCTAAATTCAATGACGACTACACTTTTTTCTTTTTTAGAATATGTATAGCCCCCCTTTTTTTTCCATCAAAATGTCCAGAACGGAGGCAAAATGAAGTTAAATGTTTGAATGATTAGATCTAAATTCTCCTGGTTTTAAGTGTTTTTGTTGGAAAAAAGCGACACATTTGAGTTTCTAGAGTAGAAAGGTCAGTTAGTTTGATTTTCTATAACAATTTTCTGGCCTTAAAACTGTATTTTAGCTTAAAAAAACTTCATTTTTGCCACTTTTATTTAAATTTAACTTAATTTTTGCCTCCGTTCTTTAACTGTAACTTCATTTTAACTTAATATTTGCCTCCGTTCTTAAAATTTTAATTCATTTTTCCTCCGTTCTTTAAATTTAACTTCGTTTTTGCTTCCGTTATTTAAATTTAACTTCATTTTTGCCTCTTTTATTTAACTTTAACTTCATTTTTGCCTCTTTTATTTAACTTTAACTTCATTTTTGCCCCCGTTATTTAACTTTAATTCCTCCTTTCTTTAACTTTAACTTAATTTTGCCTGTTTAACTTCATTTTAACTTAATTTTTGCCTGTTATTTAAATTTTAATTCATTTTTGCCTCAATTATTTAAATTTAACTTAGTTTTTGCTTCCGTTATTTAAATTTAACTTCATTTTTGCCTCATTATTTAAATTTTAACTTCATTTTTGCCTCCTCCGTTCAGGAAAAACTACAAAAAACCCCACGGGACAAAGTAGAAACCTCGGGGAGAACCACAGTGAAGGAGAGATCCTACTCCCACGGACGGACAGGCTGCAGATGAACTAGGACTGACATCCACTTGGACTGTGGATGCTTTAACTTTATTTTAACTTCATTTTTGCCTCATTATTTAACTTTAACTTCATTTTTGTTCTTTAAATGTTCAGGTGAAGCGACACACGATTCTTCACAACGGACACAAAAACTTCTGGATTCACGCCTGGGACTCCAACGGAGACAAGTTCAGCGTCCGGGTCCGAGTGGAGTACCATCACCATCACCACGACCAGCACCACGGGCATCACCACGACGACCAGCACCACGGACAGCACCACGGACACGGCCAAACGGAGGTGCAGGTCCTCGTTTTGACGTTTTTAAATCCAGATTCGGTCACGTTTTAAGGCTTGACGCTGCAGGAAATCAGTTTGAATCTTCTGGAGTTGATGGTGTTTTGTTGGACTTGTTGTTTTTTGTGTTTTTAATTTGACCTGAACAGACGGGAAGACTTTGTTTGTGGATTTTAAAGAAGAACGATTCACAAAAATCATTAAAATGCAAGCCGTGTTCTGTGTTTAGGTAAAATGACTTGAAAGGACTTTAAAATCGAAGCAGAGGACTTGGTTTGGACTGATCTGGGACTCATGAAAGGACCGGGTCTCGGTCGGGTCTGGATCTTGGTCTGGTCTTGGTCGGGATCTTGGTATGGGTCTGAGTCTTGGTCTGAGTCTTGGTCTGAGTCTTGGTCTGAGTCTTGGTCTGAGTCTTGGTCTGAGTCTTGGTCTGAGTCTCGGTCTGAGTCTCGGTCTGAGTCTCGGTCTGAGTCTCGGTCTGAGTCTCGGTCTGAGTCTCGGTCTGAGTCTCGGTCTGAGTCTCGGTCTGAGTCTTGGTCTGAGTCTTGGTCTGAGTCTTGGTCTGAGTCTTGGTCTGAGTCTTGGTCTGAGTCTTGGTCTGAGTCTTGGTCTGAGTCTTGGTCTGAGTCTTGGTCTGAGTCTTGGTCTGAGTCTTGGTCTGAGTCTTGGTCTGAGTCTTGGTCTGAGTCTTGGTCTGAGTCTTGGTCTGAGTCTTGGTCTGAGTCTTGGTCTGAGTCTTGGTCTGAGTCTTGGTCTGAGTCTTGGTCTGAGTCTTGGTCTGAGTCTTGGTCTGAGTCTTGGTCTGAGTCTTGGTCTGAGTCTTGGTCTGAGTCTTGGTCTGAGTCTTGGTCTGAGTCTTGGTCTGAGTCTTGGTCTGAGTCTTGGTCTGAGTCTTGGTCTGAGTCTTGGTCTGAGTCTTGGTCTGAGTCTTGGTCTGAGTCTTGGTCTGAGTCTTGGTCTGAGTCTTGGTCTGAGTCTTGGTCTGAGTCTTGGTCTGAGTCTCGGTCTGAGTCTCGGTCTGAGTCTCGGTCTGAGTCTCGGTCTGAGTCTCGGTCTGAGTCTCGGTCTGAGTCTCGGTCTGAGTCTCGGTCTGAGTCTCGGTCTGAGTCTCGGTCTGAGTCTCGGTCTGAGTCTCGGTCTGAGTCTCGGTCTGAGTCTCGGTCTGAGTCTCGGTCTGAGTCTCGGTCTGAGTCTCGGCCTGAGTCTCGGTCTGAGTCTCGGTCTGAGTCTCGGTCTGAGTCTCGGTCTGAGTCTCGGTCTGAGTCTCGGTCTGAGTCTCGGTCTGAGTCTCGGTCTGAGTCTCGGTCTGAGTCTCGGTCTGAGTCTCGGTCTGAGTCTCGGTCTGAGTCTCGGTCTGAGTCTCGGTCTGAGTCTCGGTCTGAGTCTCGGTCTGAGTCTCGGTCTGAGTCTCGGTCTGAGTCTCGGTCTGAGTCTCGGTCTGAGTCTCGGTCTGAGTCTCGGTCTGAGTCTCGGTCTGAGTCTCGGTCTGAGTCTCGGTCTGAGTCTCGGTCTGAGTCTCGGTCTGAGTCTCGGTCTGAGTCTCGGTCTGAGTCTCGGTCTGAGTCTCGGTCTGAGTCTCGGTCTGAGTCTCGGTCTGAGTCTCGGTCTGAGTCTCGGTCTGAGTCTCGGTCTGAGTCTCGGTCTGAGTCTCGGTCTGAGTCTCGGTCTGAGTCTCGGTCTGGGACTCTGTCTGGGACTCTGTCTGGGACTCTGTCTGGGACTCTGTCTGGGACTCTGTCTGGGACTCTGTCTGGGACTCTGTCTGGGACTCTGTCTGGGACTCTGTCTGGGACTCTGTCTGGGACTCTGTCTGGGACTCTGTCTGGGACTCTGTCTGGGACTCTGTCTTGGTCTGAGTCTTGGTCTGAGTCTGGGACTCTGTCTTGGTCTGAGTCTTGGTCTGAGTCTGGGACTCTGTCTTGGTCTGAGTCTGGGACTCTGTCTTGGTCTGAGTCTTGGTCTGAGTCTGGGACTCTGTCTTGGTCTGAGTCTGGGACTCTGTCTTGGTCTGAGTCTGGGACTCTGTCTTGGTCTGAGTCTGGGACTCGGTCTTGGTCTGAGTCTGGGACTCTGTCTTGGTCTGAGTCTGGGACTCGGTCTTGGTCTGAGTCTGGGACTCGGTCTCGGTCTGAGTCTCGGTCTGGGACTCGGTCTGAGTCTCGGTCTGGGACTCGGTCTGGGACTCGGTCTGAGTCTCGGTCTGAGTCTCGGTCTGGGACTCGGTCTGAGTCTCGGTCTGAGTCTCGGTCTGGGACTCGGTCTGGGACTCGGTCTGAGTCTCGGTCTGAGTCTCGGTCTGAGTCTCGGTCTGAGTCTCGGTCTGAGTCTCGGTCTGAGTCTCGGTCTGAGTCTCGGTCTGGGACTCGGTCTGGGACTCGGTCTAAGTCTCGGTCTGGGACTCGGTCTGGGACTCGGTCTAAGTCTTGGTCTGGGACTCGGTCTTGGTCTGGGACTCGGTCTGGGACTCGGTCTGGTTCGGGACTTGGTCTGGGACTTGGTCTTGGTCTGGGACTCGGTCTGGGACTCAGTCTGGTTCGGGACTTGGTCTGGGACTTGGTCTTGGTCTGGGACTCGGTCTGGGACTCAGTCTGGGTCTTGGTCTGGGACTCGGTCTGGGTCTCGGTCTGGGACTCGGTCTGGTTCGGGACTTGGTCTGGGACTTGGTCTTGGTCTGGGACTCGGTCTGGTTCTGGACTTGGTCTGGGACTCAGTCTGGGTCTCGGTCTGGGTCTTGGTCTGGGACTCGGTCTTGGTCTGGGACTTGGTCTTGGTCTGGGACTCTGTCTGGGACTCGGTCTGGTTCTGGACTTGGTCTTGGTCTGGGACTCAGTCTGGTTCGGGACTCGGTCTGGGACTCAGTCTGGTTCGGGACTTGGTCTGGGACTTGGTCTTGGTCTGGGACTCGGTCTGGGACTCAGTCTGGGTCTTGGTCTGGGACTCGGTCTGGGTCTCGGTCTGGGACTCGGTCTGGTTCGGGACTTGGTCTGGGACTTGGTCTTGGTCTGGGACTCGGTCTGGTTCTGGACTTGGTCTGGGACTCAGTCTCGGTCTGGGACTCGGTCTGGTTCGGGACTTGGTCTGGGACTTGGTCTTGGTCTGGGACTCGGTCTGGTTCTGGACTTGGTCTGGGACTCAGTCTGGGTCTCGGTCTGGGTCTTGGTCTGGGACTCGGTCTGGGACTCGGTCTGGGACTCGGTCTGGGACTCGGTCTGGGACTCGGTCTGGGACTCGGTCTGGGACTCGGTCTGGGACTCGGTCTGGGACTCAGTCTGGGTCTTGGTCTGGGACTCGGTCTGGGTCTTGGTCTGGGACTCGGTCTTGGTCTGGTTCTGGTCTTGGTCTTGGTCTGGGACTCGGTCTTGGTCTGGTTCTGGTTCTGGTCTTGGTCTGGGACTCATTTTTTACGTTTTTTGTCACATTTCTGTTGCTTTTCGTATAAAGGTTTTGTGGATTGGAGGTGGATTCAAAGGAAGAATCAAACCTCTTTAGAGCAGATTGTTTCTTTTGATTTATTTGACAGGGACAAGGCACATGAATGAACATCAGTATAAACAGATGTAAATATGCCGGACAAAGCTAGTTTTCATCCGTCGTCCCCAGACAGACATAAAAAATACAACATGCAACACACAATAACACAAGAGTCTAATGGTCACATGACTGGTTTGTTTTCAGCCATGGTTTGTGTTGAGTTTTAGAGCTGATCCGTGTGTGCAGAGGAAGACTGTTCAGATGTTAGGGGCCCTCAGAGTGTTGTTCTTCTGTGGGGCCCTCAGTCTGCTCTGGAGGAGGCTCTGGTTCTCCTCCTGAAGTCTTAGACACGTTTGTAGAGAAAAGTGACCGACAGAAGGGCGTTTTGCTTTAACAGAGCAAGAATTCAGATCACAATTGTGTCCTGGATTCAAAGCCCTGGAGAGCTCAGATTATACCACATGCAGCACTGCCCCCTACTGGCCTTTATGTGGACTCTACTTTATTTGTTTACTCTCCATCTGTTTCTCTGTTTTACAACAAAAGAGAAAATATCAGTTTAAATGTTTAAGAGAAAGAGAAATTTATTGTTCATTTTGTCACATATTAGTTATAAAAATGTACAGAGGGGATTTGGATTTATTATTTAATTTTAGAGACTAGATTTTTTTACTTACAACTTTTTTGTGATCTTAAAGTCTTAAATTTGACTTGAAAACAGTTTATTCCTTTTCTTTTTTACATTTTGATTTGATAAAGCGACAGTCTCTGGTATAAAAGTTGAAAATTAAACTTAACTTTTATAGCCACACTTATATAACTGTATAGCCATCTTTTTTTTTCATCAAAATGTCCAGAACAGAGGCAAAATGAAGTTAAATGTTTGAATTATTCGATCTAGCCTTAAAACTGTATTTTATCTTTAAAAAACTTCATTTTTGCCTCATTTATTTAACTTTAACTTAATATTTGCCTCCGTTATTTAAATTTTAATTCATTTTTCCTCCGTTCCACTGCCCCCTACTGGCCTTTATGTGGACTTACTTTACTTGTTTCTCTGTTTTACAACAAAAGAGAAAATATCAGTTTAAATGTTTAAGACGAGACGCTAAAAATCCATATATTTGTGACATTTAAATCTGAAAAATGGACAGAACCAGGTTTAAATTTAACATTAGTTATAAAAATGTACAGAAGGGATTTGGGATTTATTATTTAGTTTTTAAGTAAACTAGATTGGACTGAATTTTTACTTAAAACTTGAATAAATCAGTTTTAGAATCAGATATTTAAAATCCTTGTGTTTGGTCTAAATCTGAGTCCAGATTGTACCTTTGAAGTTTGTTGATCTTAGTTGTGTTTTTGTCATTTTTGTTGCTTTTAGTTGCGCTTTTGTCGCTTAGTCGCGTTTTTGTTGGTTTTAATCGTGTTTTTTAATCGCTGTTGTGTTTTTGTTGCTTTTAGTCAAGTTTTTGCTGCTTAAAGTTTAGTTTTTGTCAATTATAGTTGCATTTTATCAATTTAATTATGTTTTTGTTGCTTTTAGTTGTGCTTTTGTCGCTTATGGTCAAATTTTTGTCACTTTTAGTCATGTTTAGTCGCTTTTTGTCAAATCCTTGTGTGTTTGGTCTAAATCTTGTTGAGTCCAGATTGTACAGTTTGTGTGGATCTACTTTAGGCTGATCTTTATGTCTCAAGGGACAAAAATGTATTTGAAGAAAATGCCTCTGGAGTCGGTCGTTTTTAGTCGCGTTATTGTTGCTTATAGTCACTTTTTTATGCTTTTAGTAGTTTTTTTTTTGTCCTGTTCAGTCACATTTTTGTCACTTACAGTTGCATTCTTGTCGCCTTTAGTCACTTTTTTGACGCCGTTAGTCGATTTTGGCCATTTTAGTTGTGTTTTTGTCATTTAAAGATGCATTTTTGTCACTTATTGATGGTTTTTGTCACTTTTGTTAACATTTTTATCGCTTTTAGTCACGTTTTTTATACTTTTAGTCGCCTTTTTGTCGCTTATATTTGAGTTTTTGATTGTTTTCAGCTGCATTTTTTACGCTTTTAGTCAAATCCTTCTGTCCCTTTGGTCTAAATCTGGTTGAGTTTACATTTTTAAACACTTTTTCCTGTAGTCTCACCTTTACAAATCTTTTCGTTTTTCTTTTCAGAGTCCGACGGCTGCTCCGGTTCAAGAGGCTCTCGACCGCCCGAAACGAGAGACCGTAAGAAACGCAGACGCACCGTTAATCGATTCTCCTGACCTCGTTTTAATTTAAATTCTCACGTGTTTCAGGCCGAGGAGGAGGACGCCGTCATCTATTTCCCCAAAGACCTGAAGAGGAGGAAGAGGGAGCTTGTGATGCCAGACATCACTTTGCCCGAAAACGACCGAGGACCTTTCCCCAAGAAGATTGCGCAGGTGAGAAACAAAGAGCTCGGAAATGAACGGATCAGGGCTGCAGCTGATGATTATTGTAGTAATCGATCAGTTCTTTTGATTGATCGGTTTGTTTTTGGGACGTAAAAGGCTCGTAAATGAGGTTTTTACTCAGATAAAGCTGAAGTGAAGCCGTGTTTAGGTCGTCCCGGTGGAGAAAAAGCATTAAAAGTCATTCATTTTGGCAAAAAACGAGGCCCGTAAATGAGGTTTTTGAGGTTTTTACTCGGATGAAGCTGAAGTGAAGCTGTTTTTCGCTCGTCCCGGTGGAGAATATTTCACGTGGCATCATTAAAAAGCATTAAAAGTCATTCATTTTGGCAAAAAACGAGGCCCGTAAATGCAACATAAAGCGTTAAACTCAGTCTCCACAGGCATTAAATAAAATAAAAAAAACATAATAAGTCCATGATGTGCTGCGTTTATTGGATCTAGACGTTAAAAGCTGAGATCAAATCATCTAAAAAGTCAAAGTCTGCGTTCAGAACAACAAAAAAGGCATTTAAATTTGCTTTTTGAATACTTTTTGAACGGTTTGGAAACAACATTTTTTTTAACTTCTTTTCTAGCTTTAAATAACGAGCCGTGATTGTGTTTTCAGATCCGCTCCCTGGACAACGACAAAGACCGTGTGATTCACTACAGCATCACGGGCCCCGGGGCCGACGAGGCTCCAGAGGGACTCTTCCAGATGGACAAGTCCAGCGGGGTCCTCTACGTGACCCAACCCCTGGACAGAGAGGCCCAGGCCAGCTTCAGCGTGAGTCCCAGAGAGCCACGCACTTAACCCTTTCTCGTCGTAGTTCAGTCTTAACCCTTTCTCGTCATAGTTCCTGACGCTCTTAACCCTTTCTCTTCGTAGTTCCTGACGCTCTTAACCCTTTCTCTTCGTAGTTCCTGACGCTCTTAACCCTTTCTCGTCGTAGTTCCTGACCCTCTTAACCCTTTCTCATCGTAGTTCCTGACTGTCATAACTCATTCTCGTCGTAGTTCCTGACGGTCTTAACCCTTTCTCGTTGTAGTTCCTGAATGTTTTAACCCTTTCTCGTCATAATTCCTGACGCTCTTAACCCTTTCTCGTTGTAGTTCCTGACGCTCTTAACCCTTTCTCGTTGTAGTTCCTGACGCTCTTAACCCTTTCTCGTCGTAGTTCCTGACAGTCTTAACCCTTTCTCGTCGTAGTTCCTGACCCTCTTAACCCTTTCTCATCGTAGTTCCTGACTGTCATAACTCATTCTCGTCGTAGTTCCTGACGGTCTTAACCCTTTCTCGTCGTAGTTCAGTCTTAACCCTTTCTCGTCATAGTTCCTGACGCTCTTAACCCTTTCTCTTCGTAGTTCCTGACGCTCTTAACCCTTTCTCTTCGTAGTTCCTGACGCTCTTAACCCTTTCTCATCGTAGTTCCTGACCCTCTTAACCCTTTCTCATCGTAGTTCCTGACTGTCATAACTCATTCTCGTCGTAGTTCCTGACGGTCTTAACCCTTTCTCGTTGTAGTTCCTGAATGTTTTAACCCTTTCTCGTCATAATTCCTGACGCTCTTAACCCTTTCTCGTTGTAGTTCCTGACGCTCTTAACCCTTTCTCGTTGTAGTTCCTGACGCTCTTAACCCTTTCTCGTCGTAGTTCCTGACGCTCTTAACCCTTTCTCGTCGTAGTTCCTGACCCTCTTAACCCTTTCTCATCGTAGTTCCTGACTGTCATAACTCATTCTCGTCGTAGTTCCTGACGGTCTTAACCCTTTCTCGTTGTAGTTCCTGAATGTTTTAACCCTTTCTCGTCATAATTCCTGACGCTCTTAACCCTTTCTCATCGTAGTTCCTGACGATCTTAACCCTTTCTCGTCGTAGTTCCCGACGCTCTTAACCCTTTCTCGTCGTAGTTCCTGACGCTCTTAACCCTTTCTCGTCGTAGTTCCTGACGCTATTAACCCTTTCTCGTCGTAGTTCCTGACGCTCTTAACCCTTTCTCGTCGTAGTTCCTGACGCTATTAACCCTTTCTCGTCGTAGTTCCTGACGCTCTTAACCCTTTCTCGTCGTAGTTCCTGACGCTCTTAACCCTTTCTCGTCGTAGTTCCTGAATGTTTTAACCCTTTCTCGTCGTAGTTCCCTTTCTCGTTGTAGTTCCTGACGCTCTTAACCCTTTCTCGTCGTAGTTCCTGGCTCATGCTGTGGCTGAAGACTCCAGTGTGCTGGAGAACTCCGTGAGGATCAACGTCATCGTGATCGACATGAACGACAACCGGCCCGTTTTCACCGAAGAAACTTACGTGGCCGACGTGCCAGAGGCGTCTCCCGTCGGTAACAAGCTTCAATATGTCTGTCCTCAATTTCCCACAATGCACCTTGAAAAGTGTTGTCAGTCACTGAGGGTCTTGAGTCACAAACCACAGCGACAGGTTTGACTGAACACAACACGAGGCAGAAGAGCAGTTTGAACAAAGCACCGTCTGAGAGATGAATGAAGCGCTCTCAAACCGTTAGCTGTGAAGGGGAGCGACAGGGACCTAGAGGAGACCTAGAGGGACTGACAGGGACCTAGAGGGAACTGACGGGGAGCGACGGGGACCTGGAGGGACTGACAGGGACCTAGAGGGAACTGACGGGGAGCGACGGGGACCTAGAGGGACTGACAGGGAGTGATGGGGACCTAGAGGGACCGACGGGGAGCGACGGGGACCTAGAGGGACCGACGGGGAGCGACGGGGACCTAGGGGGACTGACAGGGAGTGATGGGGACCTAGAGGGACCGACGGAGCAACGGGGACCTAGAGGGAGCGACAGGGACCTAGAGGGAACTGACGGGGTGCGACGGGGACCTAGAGGGACTGACGGGGAGCGACGGGGACCTAAAGGGACTGACCGGGAGCGACGGGGACCTAGAGGGACTGACAGGGAGCGACTGGGACCTAGAGGGGACCTAGAGGGACTGACGGGGAGCGACGGGGACCTAGAGGGACTGTCGGGGAGCGCCGGGGACCTAGAGGGACTGACGGGGAGCGACGGGGACCTAGAGGGACTGACGGGGAGCGACGGGGACCTAGAGGGACTGACGGGGAGCGACGGGGACCTAGAGGGACTGACGAGGGAGCGAGGGACCTAGAGGGACTGACGGGGAGCGACGGGGACCTAGAGGGACTGACGGGGAGCGACTGGGACCTAGAGGGACTGACGGGAGCGACGGGGACCTAGAGGGACTGACGGGGAGCGACTGGGACCTAGAGGGACTGACAGGGAGCGACTGGGACCTAGAGGGACTGACAGGGAGCGACGGGGACCTAGAGGGACCTAGAGGGACTGACGGGGAGCGACTGGGACCTAGAGGGACTGACAGGGAGCGACGGGGACCTAGAGGGACTGACGGGGAGCGACGGGGACCTAGAGGGACTGACGGGGAGCGACGGGGACCTAGAGGGACTGACGGGGAGCGACGGGGACCTAGAGGGACTGACGGGGAGCGACGGGGACCTAGAGGGACTGACGGGGAGCGACTGGGACCTAGAGGGACTGACAGGGAGCGACTGGGACCTAGAGGGACTGACAGGGAGCGACTGGGACCTAGAGGGGACCTAGAGGGACTGACGGGGAGCGACTGGGACCTAGAGGGACTGACAGGGAGCGACGGGGACCTAGAGGGACTGACAGGGAGCGACGGGGACATACAGGGACCTACAGCTTTCACAAAGGTCGGATTTTGTGGCGATTTTTCTTTTTTTTTTTTTTTTTTTTAAAGGATTTTCAGATCATAAACTTTTCTCCGGTTCAGAATCCTTTTTCTTAAACCTTTTAATCTTTACATTCGGCTCGCTCCGTTCCGTTCAGACGTTTTCACATGAAGAACACAATTACAATCACACAAGCTAACGTTAACACACAAGCTTGCGAGCTGTGTGGTCGCTCCCTCAAAGCATCATGGGGGATTGTCGTCACACGGCGGGCTAAAGCAAAGATGGCCGCCTCTATAAAGCAAAGATGGCCGCCTCTATAAAGCAAAGATGGCCGCTTCCGTATCAGGAAGTAACGCGGAAGTACTTTTTTTGCCGTCATGCGCCAATGAGCTCAGGCCACAGGGATCAACAGGGCGCCATTTTGAGTTCATCTTCCAGTTTTAATGATAGTTCTGTGGATAAAATAGACCCTTGAGTCTGAGTCTCTCTGTGAATGCGACTGTAGAGTCTGAGTGTGAGGGTCAGGGGCCGGGGACAGTCGGACACGTGTGGATTATTGTAAAAATGACAGATTCTGAAGGTTCCGGGCTTTAAAATCAGGTTTTGTCGTGTCCTGTTGACGGAGCTGAAGTTTGCTGTAGAATCTGTTGATCTGCCGACTTTTGCATGACGATCAAACTCAAGTTAACGTAAAAAAAGAAGAAATATCAAAGGTCAAAACAGAGGACGCTAAAAGGACCTTCATGGAACCTTTCCCCTTCACTTGTTACATAAACATCTTCTGATCTTCTTCTTCAGATTTTGAGATCCTGCAGGTGAAGGCCAACGACACCGACGAAGAGGGCAATCTGAATTCAGACGTTCGCTACAGAATCGTGGACCAGGACCCCAAGACTCCCACGGAAGAAATGTTCAGCATCAACGCCGTGACCGGCTTCATCCGAGTGAACGCCCCGGGCCTGGACAAAGAGGTGCGTTCAAGAGTCAGAGCCGCGGCAGAGACTGTGGATCTGGGCTGTTCAGGGATGTATTAAATAAACTGTCCGTGTCCCAGATTGATTAGTGGCCGTGTGAGGTACTGCAGCCTCTTGGGCCCAGCCTTTTTCTATCATTGCACATTATAATCACAGACAGGACTGAATTATTATCTGTATTTAAATAAAACAGAAGGAAATGTTCTTTTCTACAGTTTCTAAAATCACCGAAATGACCGTTTTTATATGAAGTGACGTCACACAAACATGTGTGAGTCACGTGAACGAGCGTCGGACGATACAAACAGAAGCTCGTGACATGGTCAGACAGAGACACCTGTGAGTGTGTTTTATTTCATTTAGACGCTTCAGATTTGATCAAACATGAAGAACACGGTTACAATCACACCATAGACCGTACACATCAATGGACTGTGGGAATGTGACGTCACTCATAGCGTTTGGCTCCAGCCAAATGAAGCCAATCGCGGCTAAAGTGGAGCCAGACTCCATATTTGGAGATCTGAGTGCGTATCGGGGCAACCACATGGACCAATCAGGAGCGAGGTTGCTAACTGTTTCTGAGGAGATGGCGGTAACGTGCGGCGTTAGCTGTCAATCAAACCTGTTGCTAACACGAGCGAAAACCATCCTCTGGGAAAGGAAGCACCTGATTGGTCAGTTATTATTGCTAATAACTTGATTTATGAAGAAAGAATGAGAAAAAAACACCAGGATCATGTGGAGTGAGTCAGACGGACATTTTAGTTCCAAGATGGTGAGTTTGACCAAAACAGTTACAGAGTGAAGGCTCCAGTGTCACAATAGAAAGTGAGTGGCAGCTCAGCCTGAAGGAGCCAGGAGCCTCCATGGACACTTCCTGTTTGGAACGTGGTGGCAGCGGGTGAGGGCCGTCCAGGGATATGTACGGTCTATGAATCGCACAAGCTCACGTTAACACAAAAACTTGTTAGCTGCGTGGTTGCTCCCTCAAAGCATCATGGGGGATTATCGTCACGTGGTTCCCCTAAAGCAAAGATGGCCGCCTCCGTATCAAGAAGTAACGCGGAAGTAAAGAACTTTTTTGAGGTCATGCGCCAATGAGCTCAGGGCGCCATTTTGGGTTCATCTTCCAGGTTTAATGATTGTTCTATGGGTCTGTTACAGAAAAACCCGACGTACACTCTGGAGATCGAGGCGGCGGACATGGAGGGAAGTGATTTTGGACTCAGCACCAGAGCTAAAGTCGTGCTGACCGTGACCGGAGGAGAGGTAAAGGAACATTTTACAGCAACAAACTGAAAATGTCCCGCCCACTTGTGACTTTTGAAGAAGAACCATCCACAAAAATCTTATAAATTGCTAAAATTCAAGCTGTTTTCTAGGGCTTTAGTTGTTTAACCGGTCGATGGTATCTTTGTCGATTTTTATCAGGCTGCTGCTGCTGTTCCTGCTCCAGAAGCTCCGAGCCGCCGAAAACGAGAAACCGTAAGAAACCTGTCCATTACAAACCTTCTAACTCTTTTTGTTCTGGCCTTGTTTTAATCTTAAACTCTGGTATTTCAGGCGGAGGACGACGGGGTGATCTATTTTCCCAAAGCGACTAAAGGCCTGAAGAGGAGGAAGAGGGAGTGGGTGATTCCCGACATCAACTTCCCCGAAAACGACCGAGGACCTTTCCCCAAGAAAGTGTCTCAGGTGAGAAACTGTGCACAACGAGGGCGGCCATTTTGGATCCAATCTGCAGGGTCCAAGGACAGACGTGAACTAAACCGTTTTATAACGACGATGTGTTTAATATCATACTGAGCAACATATTAAGTAAATTAATTGGAGCCGCAACGATTACCATAGAATGCGGACTATTGAGCGCTCCTGAGTATAAGCCGCACCAGCCAGATTTTCAAGGAAAAAAACTATGTACATACATAAGCCGCACCTGACTATAAGCCGCGGGTGTCCGGGTTGTTGCGCCGGTCCGGGAAGAGGCGCGCACATGTTTTTTCCTCCCATCCTTGAATAAGTGATCAAAAATATGCAACGTGGGAACGCGTTAATGAAAGCGAAAGAGAGAGAACGAGAGAGAGAGAGAGAGAGAAACGGAAGAGAGAGAGAGAGAAGAAAAAGGAGCGAGGGAGAGATCATGTGGACCAGCGTCAGCGGAGGAACAGGCACATGCCGTTGGTGCAGGTAGAACACTTAACATGTAGTTAGTTACTTATTCTGTCTATAAACCTCTGCTCGGAACTTAGTTTACGTAACTCCGGTTCCACACGTGCGCGGGCTTGGGTTGTTGGGACATACCTGCGCGGTTGGGTCAAATCATGCAGTAAATGACTTGGAGTCCCGCGCGCGGGAGTCAGCCGCGCTTTATCATTTTGATCTGGATTTGAGACGTTTTGACTCGATGAGATTTCATTGTTGATGTGATGCAGAATATTTCACTGGTTTCAAGGTATTTCTGACTGATCCTGCGATAATTTTGCTTAAAATAAGAAAATTAATTTGTCAGTGGTAAGTAAAATAATCTTAACCCAGTGACCGATAATTTGGATTGAAGTAAGAAATAATGCGCGGGTGCGGGTACACGGGAGTCAGCCACGCGGCGCGGGTACTGTTCCATTCCGGTCAAATCATGCCGGGTTGGGTTCGGACAGTACGTGCTCGGGCAGATCGGGCTTGAATTTTTGAGCTCTACCCTCGAGGCTGTTACATAATATACATAAATTAGCCGCACCGCTGTATAAGCCGCAGGGTTGAAATCATGAGAAAAAAGTAGCGGTTTATAACTTGCATTTTTACGGTAATCGGAATTATACTTTCTAGTCGGTTATTAAAATGACTAATTGATCTTTGGGATTGTACAAACTCTAAAGAACATACGAAAACGTCCTTTAAATTCCACATATGTTTTAAGAAGTCTCAATTAGAGCTGCACGATATGTATGTCATGTGTTCAATAACGTTATTATTATTCTTTTCCAGGTATAAAGGATAACTGAACTCTTACTTTAAATAATTGTAACTTAGGTACAAATACACACACTGGAGACCTTTGGAGAGTTAAAACCTGGAGTTGTTTTGTCAATTTCTGTGCAAATCGTAAAAATACACATTTTATTCACCTTCATTTATGTTTGTATGAAATAGTTATGATGATTTTTGAAGCAAGTGGTTTAACTAAAAACACGTAAACATTCACTTTGGGTTTACATGGCAAAACGGCGCTTTTGGGTTTGAACGTTTGAGTTTGATTAAAAACGCCAAAGAAAAAACATAAGATTAACACATTTAACCGTTAGAAATTATCACTCATCTTTGCCAAATGCATATCGCGATAATAAGTGCGATAACAGTATTTTTCGATATATTGTGCAGCCCTATTCTCAGTGTTTAATAAAGGGCTGAAACGAGTTAATTGATTAATCGTTATCTGGATTAAACACAAACTTCAAAACATGCCACGTGCTCAGAAAAGAGGTTTATCACTCAGACAGATCAGGAACTACATCAAAATGACAAAAAAAACAAGATTTTAAAAACCGCCTAAAACAACTGACCCAAGATCCATAAAAGATGAGTTCAAAGTCTGTTTTTCGTCATCAGTGCTTCTATTAACATGGAACAAAACTGAAAAAAGTGCACTTTTTACGACGTGAAAGTGCAACCCGTGACTCAAAATTAGCAGCGACTTCCTGAAAAAGAAGTCACTAAAGCAGCAGACTTGGCAACGACGTCAAGAACCTGTTTTGTAAGTTTTCTACACCGGGACGTCCCAAAGCGCCGCCATCTTAGTTTCATCTGGGTCAGATTTGGGAAAAATATTATACATGGACACTTTACGTTCTAAACAACTTATCGATTGAACAACTAAATGATTACCACATAAAATACTTGTTAGTTGCAGCCCTAGTTTAACAGAAATAATTGAACCGTTGACTGATAAAATTGTTCATTGCAGTCCTAAGAGCAATAACACAAACAGGTCAGTTTTATGAACACATTCACAACAACCAGAGCCGCCCAGAGTGATTCACACAGGAGCGACATAATAATAATAATTAAATACAGTATGAAAGACGAGAACGAGCTAAAAATGTACTTGTGTTTTCAGATCCGTTCCAGCGACGGCAGAGATCGTGTGATTCACTACAGCATCACGGGCCCCGGGGCCGACGAGGCTCCTGAGGGACTCTTCAAGATGGACAAGTCCACAGGGGTTCTCTATGTGACCCAACCCCTGGACCGAGAGGCCAAGGCCAGCTACACCGTGAGTCCCAGAGAGCCGCACGAGCCGCTTCAATTCAGTTTATTTTTAGTGCCCAAAATCACAACAGTAGTTTCCTCGATGGGCCTCAGGTAGAAAGCAGTTCAATTAAACAATGTTCAATAGAATTTAGCAGTGGATAAATGTCCCAGAGCGCCCCCTGTCTGCAGAGCCTCCTTCTCTCAAAGAAAAACTACAAAAAACCCTGTGGGAAAAAGTGTAAACCTGGAGGAGAAGCACATGAAGGAGAGATGCTCCTCCCACAGGACGGACTGGACTAGGACTGACACCTCCACCTGGACTGAACCATCAAGAGGAAGGAAGGTGGTTCATCTAATGAGAGTTCCTCTGGACAGATGGCTCCTCTAGACAGTCCATTCAGCACAGAGAGTCCCCCCAGGCAGACGACCAACAGTTCATCTAGAGCAGAGTAGAAGTAGTTCCTCCAGGCAGAAGAGGATCAGTTCATCCAGATCAAGGAGAGTTCCTCCAGGCGGAGTGCTGGTGTCACTGCAGTTTTACTAAAACAAAACTTAGCCTGAGCTACTCGTGTTCTGAACATGCATCTCAACGTATAACACAAACCAATCTACGGGACGTGATGTTGATGTTTAGGTTATTTGCCTTCAGGCACAAACAGGTGGAGTCTGGGGGTCGTCCCCCCGGCAACTCCTGTATTCTGGGGAATTTTAGATTATTTTAGGTCACTACCCATTCTCTTTGTTGCATTTTTTATTTTATTTTTAGAAAATGAACAAAACATGTACTGAGCAAAATTCACTGCTCTAAAGGCCAAGTCTGAAGTTGATTTTTAAGCGTTCTTATTTTCTTTCTTGGAGGTCTTTATCCACTCTCTCTCTGCTGTGTTTTTGTTGGTGTTAACCCTTTGTCGTTTCTTAGTTTATGGCTCACGCTGTCGCCGAAGGCTCGGGTCAGGCTGAAAACCCCATGGAGATCAAAGTCATCGTGATCGACATGAACGACAACCGGCCCATTTTCACCAATGACACCTACATGGGCGAAGTGGCCGAGTCATCGCCCCTGAGTAAATATTCACTTTGAAATACTGATCTTTGTTCACCCGTTTAATTAAAAACAAATGTCTCAAAGGGCAGTATTTTTATGTGGAGGGTCAGTCGGGGAAAATACGTAACGTCATGACGACCATTTGAAGCTGATCGGTCGCAGCGTCACGACAGGAGCGAGCAGACAAATCGTTTAATCCAGAGAAAAGCGCAGACTTCTTCCCCTCAAATGCACAAATCAGCTAAAACTATGGATGTATTAAATGAACAATTAAACCAAATTGCAATTTTAATGGCTACAATTGGCAAATTGCAAAGACTGCAATTTTGAAGTGCAAACATTTCTTCCACAAACTACAAAATGTCTTTATTTGAATAAAAAACATGAACACTGTGGTTTGGATTCGTACAAACATGCTCTGAAACAAGTGATAAAAACGTGACCAAAAGAGATAAAAATGTGTTCAAAAATGATAAAAACAAACCCGTCTCAATGCAACAAAACATGACTAAAAGCATCAAAAACGTGACTAAGATCTGTTTAAATACAACAAACACAACTGAACGAGACAAAATTGTGTTTTAAAATGTGAATTGGAACAGCATCCTATTATTAAAACAAATCTAATCTCAATGGCACTGGTCAGAAAAATCACAATCCTAAACCCTCTATTAAAGGCAATCGAACTATAAAAGTGAAATCGAAATGCGAGAAAATAATGACATTTTTTGCCGTATCGCTCAGCCGTACCTATAAATCTGGGCTGCTGAGGTTATTTATTATCCAACTTATTCTGCCCCGCCCACTTTTGCAGTTTTTTGCCACAGATTCACACTTTTGTTGTAAACGCACTTCCATTTGACAAGAACTCTGTTAAAGCTAATGACAAACGAGGGAAAAGTCTGACGCTAAATGTTACATAAAGTAGATTGATTTGTGTAAAATGTTTAATGAACACGAGCAACAACAAGTCGCAACGCAACGATTTCCTGGAGTCTGAAAACGTCTTTTTAGTCGAGTAGAACTTATTTGCTGTTGAGCTTGTCTGCTCCGTGTGAACTACAACGGAAACAAGATGGCGGCGCGTACGGCAACTTCAGGAATAAAGAGAATACCGTTTCAATAGCCGTGTTTTTAATCGTATGCGTTCGTTCTTTCAGATTTCGAGGTCCTGCAGGTGACTGCCAACGACGCTGATGAGGAGGGGACAGACAACGCCCTCCTGAGGTACACCATCCTCAGCCAGGACCCGCTGACGCCCTCGGCCGACATGTTCACCATCAACCCGGTCAACGGCTTCATCCGCGTGAACGCACAGGGCCTGGACAGAGAGGTGCGTTTGTCGCGCAGCCGCAGCCGCCCTGTGGCCATGGCTGTGGCTCAAAGTCTGTGGATCTGGTCTGTTACAGAAAAACCCGAGGTACACGCTGGAGGTGCAGGCGGCGGACATGGACGGAGAAGGGCTCACCGGGAAAGCTAAGGTCATCCTGACGGTGACGGACAGCAACGACAACGCCCCGATGTACGAGAAGAGCCAGGTGAGAGCGCTAGAGTGCTTTAGACCTGGTTTAGTCTCTGGTTTAATCTCTGGTTTAATCTCTGCTTTAGTCTCTGGTTTAGTCTTCGCTTCGGTCCCCGGTTTAGTCCCTGGTTCAGTCCCCCCGGCTTGGTCCCTGGTTTAATCCCTAACTCTGTCCCTGGTTTTTATGAGTTGACAAATCATTATTACAAAATAGTTTAGTTTATGAGACGCTGCAGGTGAACAGGAAAAAATCTTAAATTTAAAGATATCAATGTTAAACTTCTCCTGTAGTTTAGTCACATAAATGTTAGAAAAAAATATATTACAAGTAGAAATAAGGCATTTATGTGGAAAAAATGGCCAAAAACACACATTTGGGACACTTGAATCTGAAAAATGGACAGAACAAGGTTTACATTTCTTGGTTCATTTTGTAACATATTAGTTATAAAAAATGTACAGAGGGGATTTTGGATTTATTATTTAGTTTTTAAGTAAACCAGATTGTACTGAAAATTGTCCTAAAAATTCAAATTTCCCCTCTTTTTTTTATCTAAAACTTCAATAAATCCATTTTATAATTTTATAATCAAAAAATCCTTCTGTATGTTTTGTCAGAATCTTGTTGAGTCCAAGAATTTAAAGTTTGATGTGTAGGAGCTACTTTTAGTGGTGATCTTTATGTCTCGAGGGATAAAAATACATTTTAAGAAAACAGCCTTTGAAGTGTCTCATAGATTTCTATGGATGAAGTGGATTGAATGAAACGATAAAATATTTTTGGGACACTGTTGTTTCCACATTAAATCCTTTGTGTTGAGAGAGAAAACTGACCGAGCTCACCTTTGGCGCTCCTTCAGCTGGACCCAGGGGAGCTCTCAATAAAAGATTTGAGATGTTTTATCTGTTTCTCCCAATAAAACCTTGTCTTTGGAGCTTGTTGACCACTTTGCACTTGTTTTTCTCACTAGCGTTCTGAGGTCAATAAAAATGATCTTACTCTGGTGATCAAAGCATTTCTGTCTGCACAGCAAAAAACGTAAATCTATCCAAGCTCAAAATGGCTTGGATTTATCATTTTGATCTGGATTTGAGAAGTTTTGACTCGATGAGATTTCATTGTTGATGTGATGCAGAATATTTCACTGGTTTCAAGGTATTTCTGACTGATCCCGCGATAATTTTGCTTAAAATAAGAAAATTAATTTGTCAGTGGTAAGTAAAATAATCTTAACCCAGTGACAGATCATTTGGATTGAAATAAGAAATAATGTGTTGAAACAAGTCACAAACGGTTTGAAACAAGTCAAATAATCTAGTTCCATCAAATAAATCGTCTGCACTGATCTTAACGAGTCAAAACGCCTGAAATTCAGATTAATATCCTCAAATCAAGACATTTTAACTCATCTAGAACTTCATTATTTTCAGTGTAATAGAATGTGTTTGTGTGAGACATTTTAAACAAATCTCTTTGGGTTTTTCTTTTCAGGCTCCTGCTGCTGTTGTTCCTGCTCCAGAAGCTCCGAGCCGGAAACGAAACCGTGAAGAAACCTGTCCATTACAAACCTTTTAACTCTTTTTGTTCTGGCCTTGTTTTAATCTTAAACTCTGGTATTTCAGGCGGAGGACGACGGGGTCATCTATTTTCCCAAAGCGACTAAAGGCCTGAAGAGGAGGAAGAGGGAGTGGGTGATTCCCGACATCAACTTCCCCGAAAACGACCGAGGACCTTTCCCCAAGAAAGTGTCTCAGGTGAGAAACTGTGCACAACGAGGGCGGCCATTTTGGATCCAGTCTGCAGGGTCCAAGGACAGACGTGAACTAAACCATTTTATAATGATCGATGTGTTTTAATATCGTACTGAGCAACATATTATTATTATTATTATTATACTTTCTAGTCGGTTATTAAAATGACTAATTGATCTTTGTCACTGCACAGACTCTAAAGAACATACGAAAACGTCCTTTAAATTCCACATATGTTTTAAGAAGTCTCAATTAGAGCTACACGATATGTGTGTCATGTGTTTGATAACGATATTATTTTTTATTATTATTATTCTTTTCCAGGTATAAAGGATAACTTGAATCTTACTTTAAATAATTGTAACTTAGGTACAAATACACACACTGGAGACCTTTGGAGAGTTAAAACCTGGAGTTGTTTTGTCAATTTCTGTGCAAACCATAAAAATACACATTTTATTCACCTTCATTTATGTTTGTATGAAATAGTTATGATTTTTGAAGCAAGTGGTTTAACTAAAAACACGTAAACATTCACTTTGGGTTTACATGGCAAAACGGCGCTTTTGGGTTTGAACGTTTGAGTTTGATTAAAAAAACCTAAGATTAACACATTTAACTGTTAGAAATTATCACTCATCTTTGCCAAATGCATATCGCGATAATAAGTGCGATAACAGTATTTTTCGATATATTGTGCAGCCCTATTCTCAGTGTTTAATAAAGGGCTGAAACGAGTTAATTGATTAATCGTTATCTGGATGAAACACAAACTTCAAAACATGCCACGTGCTCAGAAAAGAGGTTTATCACTCAGACAGATCAGGAACTACATCAAAATGACAAAAAAAACAAGATTTTAAAAACCGCCTAAAACAACTGACCCAAGATCCATAAAAGATGAGTTCAAAGTCTGTTTTTCGTCATCAGTGCTTCTATTAACATGGAACAAAACTGAAAAAAGTGCTCTTTTTACGACGTGAAAGTGCAACCCGTGACTCAAAATTAGCAGCGACTTCCTGAAAAAGAAGTCACTAAAGCAGCAGACTTGGCAACGACGTCAAGAACCTGTTTTGTAAGTTTTCTACACCGGGACGTCCCAAAGCGCCGCCATCTTAGTTTCATCTGGGTCAGATTTGGGAAAAATATTATACATGGACACTTTACGTTCTAAACAACTTATCGATTGAACGACTAAATGATTACCACATAAAATACTTGTTAGTTGCAGCCCTAGTTTAACAGAAATAATTGAACCGTTGACTGATAAAATTGTTCATTGCAGTCCTAAGAGAAATAAAACAAACAGGTCAGTTTTATGAACACATTTACAACAACCAGAGCCGCCCAGAGTGATTCACACAGGAGCGACATAATAATAATAATTAAATACAGTATGAAAGACGAGAACGAGCTAAAAATTTAATTGTGTTTTCAGATCCGTTCCAGCGACGGCAGAGATCGTGTGATTCACTACAGCATCACGGGCCCCGGGGCCGACGAGGCTCCTGAGGGACTCTTCAAGATGGACAAGTCCACAGGGGTCCTCTATGTGACCCAACCCCTGGACCGAGAGGCCAAGGCCAGCTACACCGTGAGTCCCAGAGAGCCGCACGAGCCGCTTCAATTCAGTTTATTTTTAGTGCCCAAAATCACAACAGTAGTTTCCTCGATGGGCCTCAGGTAGAAAGCAGTTCAATTAAACAATGTTCAATAGAATTTAGCAGTGGATAAATGTCCCAGAGCGCCCCCTGTCTGCAGAGCCTCCTTCTCTCAAAGAAAAACTACAAAAAACCCTGTGGGAAAAAGTGTAAACCTGGAGGAGAAGCACATGAAGGAGAGATGCTCCTCCCACAGGACGGACTGGACTAGGACTGACACCTCCACCTGGACTGAACCATCAAGAGGAAGGAAGGTGGTTCATCTAATAAGAGTTCCTCTGGACAGATGGCTCCTCTAGACAGTCCATTCAGCACAGAGAGTCCCCCCAGGCAGACAACCAACAGTTCATCTAGAGCAGAGAAGAAGTAGTTCCTCCAGGCAGAAGAGGATCAGTTCATCCAGATCAAGGAGAGTTCCTCCAGGCGGAGTGCTGGTGTCACTGCAGTTTTACTAAAACAAAACTTAGCCTGAGCTACTCGTGTTCTGAACATGCATCTCAACGTATAACACAAACCAATCTACGGGACGTGATGTTGATGTTTAGGTTATTTGCCTTCAGGCACAAACAGGTGGAGTCTGGGGGTCGTCCCCCCGGCAACTCCTGTATTCTGGGGAATTTTAGATTATTTTAGGTCACTACCCATTCTCTTTGTTGCATTTTTTATTTTATTTTTAGAAAATGAACAAAACATGTACTGAGCAAAATTCACTGCTCTAAAGGCCAAGTCTGAAGTTGATTTTTGCCGTTCTTATTTTCTTTCTTGGAGGTCTTTATCCACTCTCTCTCTGCTGTGTTTTTGTTGGTGTTAACCCTTTGTCGTTTCTTAGTTTATGGCTCACGCTGTCGCCGAAGGCTCGGGTCAGGCTGAAAACCCCATGGAGATCAAAGTCATCGTGATCGACATGAACGACAACCGGCCCATTTTCACCAATGACACCTACATGGGCGAAGTGGCCGAGTCATCGCCCCTGAGTAAATATTCACTTTGAAATACTGATCTTTGTTCACCCGTTTAATTAAAAACAAATGTCTCAAAGGGCAGTATTTTTATGTGGAGGGTCAGTCGGGGAAAATATGTAACGTCATGACGACCATTTGAAGCTGATCGGTCGCAGCGTCACGACAGGAGCGAGCAGACAAATCGTTTAATCCAGAGAAAAGCGCAGACTTCTTCCCCTCAAATGCACAAATCAGCTAAAACTATGGATGTATTAAATGAACAATTAAACCAAATTGCAATTTTAATGGCTACAATTGGCAAATTGCAAAGACTGCAATTTTGAAGTGCAAACATTTCTTCCACAAACTACAAAATGTCTTTATTTGAATAAAAAACATGAACACTGTGGTTTGGATTCGTACAAACATGCTCTGAAACAAGTGATAAAAACGTGACCAAAAGAGATAAAAATGTGTTCAAAAATGATAAAAACAAACCCGTCTCAATGCAACAAAACATGACTAAAAGCATCAAAAACGTGACTAAGATCTGTTTAAATACAACAAACACAACTGAACGCGACAAAATTGTGTTTTAAAATGTGAATTGGAACAGCATCCTATTATTAAAACAAATCTAATCTCAATGGCACTGGTCAGAAAAATCACAATCCTAAACCCTCTATTAAAGGCAATCGAACTATAAAAGTGAAATCGAAATGCGAGAAAATAATGACATTTTTTGCCGTATCGCTTCAGCCGCATCTATAAATCTGGGCTGCTGAGGTTATTTATTATCCAACTTATTCTGCCCCGCCCACTTTTGCAGTTTTTTGCCACAGATTCACACTTTTGTTGTAAACGCACTTCCATTTGACAAGAACTCTGTTAAAGCTAATGACAAACGAGGGAAAAGTCTGACGCTAAAATGTTACATAAAGTAGATTGATTTGTGTAAAATGTTTAATGAACACGAGCAACAACAAGTCGCAACGCAACGATTTCCTGGAGTCTGAAAACGTCTTTTTAGTCGAGTAGAACTTATTTGCTGTTGAGCTTGTCTGCTCCGTGTGAACTACAACGGAAACAAGATGGCGGCGCGTACGGCAACTTCAGGAATAAAGAGAATACCGTTTCAATAGCCGTGTTTTTAATCGTATGCGTTCGTTCTTTCAGATTTCGAGGTCCTGCAGGTGACTGCCAACGACGCTGATGAGGAGGGGACAGACAACGCCCTCCTGAGGTACACCATCCTCAGCCAGGACCCGCTGACGCCCTCGGCCGACATGTTCACCATCAACCCGGTCAACGGCTTCATCCGCGTGAACGCACAGGGCCTGGACAGAGAGGTGCGTTTGTCGCGCTGCCGCAGCCGCCCTGTGGCCATGGCTGTGGCTCAAAGTCTGTGGATCTGGTCTGTTACAGAAAAACCCGAGGTACACGCTGGAGGTGCAGGCGGCGGACATGGACGGAGAAGGGCTCACCGGGAAAGCTAAGGTCATCCTGACGGTGACGGACAGCAACGACAACGCCCCGATGTACGAGAAGAGCCAGGTGAGAGCGCTAGAGTGCTTTAGACCTGGTTTAGTCTCTGGTTTAATCTCTGGTTTAATCTCTGCTTTAGTCTCTGGTTTAGTCTTCGCTTCGGTCCCCGGTTTAGTCCCTGGTTCAGTCCCCCCGGCTTGGTCCCTGGTTTAATCCCTAACTCTGTCCCTGGTTTTTATGAGTTGACAAATCATTATTACAAAATAGTTTAGTTTATGAGACGCTGCAGGTGAACAGGAAAAAATCTTAAATTTAAAGATATCAATGTTAAACTTCTCCTGTAGTTTAGTCACATAAATGTTAGAAAAAAATATATTACAAGTAGAAATAAGGCATTTATGTGGAAAAAATGGCCAAAAACACACATTTGGGACACTTGAATCTGAAAATGGACAGAACAAGGTTTACATTTCTTGGTTCATTTTGTAACATATTAGTTATAAAAATGTACAGAGGGGATTTTGGATTTATTATTTAGTTTTTAAGTAAACCAGATTGTACTGAAAATTGTCCTAAAAATTCAAATTTCCCCTCTTTTTTTTATCTAAAACTTCAATAAATCCATTTTATAATTTTATAATCAAAAAATCCTTCTGTATGTTTTGTCAGAATCTTGTTGAGTCCAAGAATTTAAAGTTTGATGTGTAGGAGCTACTTTTAGTGGTGATCTTTATGTCTCGAGGATAAAAATACATTTTAAGAAAAACAGCCTTTGAAGTGTCTCATAGATTTCTATGGATGAAGTGGATTGAATGAAACGATAAAATATTTTTGGGACACTGTTGTTTCCACATTAAATCCTTTGTGTTGAGAGAGAAAACTGACCGAGCTCACCTTTGGCGCTCCTTCAGCTGGACCCAGGGGAGCTCTCAATAAAAGATTTGAGATGTTTTATCTGTTTCTCCCAATAAAACCTTGTCTTTGGAGCTTGTTGACCACTTTGCACTTGTTTTTCTCACTAGCGTTCTGAGGTCAATAAAAATGATCTTACTCTGGTGATCAAAGCATTTCTGTCTGCACAGCAAAAAACGTAAATCTATCCAAGCTCAAAATGGCTTGGATTTATCATTTTGATCTGGATTTGAGAAGTTTTGACTCGATGAGATTTCATTGTTGATGTGATGCAGAATATTTCACTGGTTTCAAGGTATTTCTGACTGATCCCGCGATAATTTTGCTTAAAATAAGAAAATTAATTTGTCAGTGGTAAGTAAAATAATCTTAACCCAGTGACAGATCATTTGGATTGAAATAAGAAATAATGTGTTGAAACAAGTCACAAACGGTTTGAAACAAGTCAAATAATCTAGTTCCATCAAATAAATCGTCTGCACTGATCTTAACGAGTCAAAACGCCTGAAATTCAGATTAATATCCTCAAATCAAGACATTTTAACTCATCTAGAACTTCATTATTTTCAGTGTAATAGAATGTGTTTGTGTGAGACATTTTAAACAAATCTCTTTGGGTTTTTCTTTTCAGGCTCCTGCTGCTGTTGTTCCTGCTCCAGAAGCTCCGAGCCGCCGGAAACGAGAAACCGTAAGAAACCTGTCCATTACAAACCTTTTAACTCTTTTTGTTCTGGCCTTGTTTTAATCTTAAACTCTGGTATTTCAGGCGGAGGACGACGGGGTGATCTATTTTCCCAAAGCGACTAAAGGCCTGAAGAGGAGGAAGAGGGAGTGGGTGATTCCCGACATCAACTTCCCCGAAAACGACCGAGGACCTTTCCCCAAGAAAGTGTCTCAGGTGAGAAACTGTGCACAACGAGGGCGGCCATTTTGGATCCAGTCTGCAGGGTCCAAGGACAGACGTGAACTAAACCATTTTATAATGATCGATGTGTTTTAATATCGTACTGAGCAACATATTATTATTATTATTATTATTATACTTTCTAGTCGGTTATTAAAATGACTAATTGATCTTTGTCACTGCACAGACTCTAAAGAACATACGAAAACGTCCTTTAAATTCCACATATGTTTTAAGAAGTCTCAATTAGAGCTACACGATATGTGTGTCATGTGTTTGATAACGATATTATTTTTTATTATTATTATTCTTTTCCAGGTATAAAGGATAACTTGACTCTTACTTTAAATAATTGTAACTTAGGTACAAATACACACACTGGAGACCTTTGGAGAGTTAAAACCTGGAGTTGTTTTGTCAATTTCTGTGCAAACCATAAAAATACGCATTTTATTCACCTTCATTTATGTTTGTATGAAATAGTTATGATTTTTGAAGCAAGTGGTTTAACTAAAAACACGTAAACATTCACTTTGGGTTTACATGGCAAAACGGCACTTTTGGGTTTGAACGTTTGAGTTTGATTAAAAAAACCTAAGATTAACACATTTAACTGTTAGAAATTATCACTCATCTTTGCCAAATGCATATCGCGATAGTAACAAGTGTGATAACAGTATTTTTCGATATATTGTGCAGCCCTATTCTCAGTGTTTAATAAAGGGCTGAAACTAGTTAATTGATTAATCGTTATCTGGATGAAACACAAACTTCAAAACATGCCACGTGCTCAGAAAAGAGGTTTATCACTCAGACAGATCAGGAACTACATCAAAATGACAAAAAAAACAAGATTTTAAAAACCGCCTAAAACAACTGACCCAAGATCCATAAAAGATGAGTTCAAAGTCTGTTTTTCGTCATCAGTGCTTCTATTAACATGGAACAAAACTGAAAAAAGTGCTCTTTTTACGACGTGAAAGTGCAACCCGTGACTCAAAATTAGCAGCGACTTCCTGAAAAAGAAGTCACTAAAGCAGCAGACTTGGCAACGACGTCAAGAACCTGTTTTGTAAGTTTTCTACACCGGGACGTCCCAAAGCGCCGCCATCTTAGTTTCATCTGGGTCAGATTTGGGAAAAATATTATACATGGACACTTTACGTTCTAAACAACTTATCGATTGAACGACTAAATGATTACCACATAAAATACTTGTTAGTTGCAGCCCTAGTTTAACAGAAATAATTGAACCGTTGACTGATAAAATTGTTCATTGCAGTCCTAAGAGAAATAAAACAAACAGGTCAGTTTTATGAACACATTCACAACAACCAGAGCCGCCCAGAGTGATTCACACAGGAGCGACATAATAATAATAATTAAATACAGTATGAAAGATGAGAACGAGCTACAAATGTACTTGTGTTTTCAGATCCGTTCCAGCGACGACAAAAATCGTGTGATTCACTACAGCATCACGGGCCCCGGGGCCGACCAGCCTCCTGAGGGACTCTTCAAGATGGACAAGTCCACAGGGGTTCTCCTCGTGACCCAACCCCTGGACCGAGAGGCCAAGGCCAGCTACACCGTGAGTCCCAGAGAGCCGCACGAGCCGCTTCAATTCAGTTTATTTTTAGTGCCCAAAATCACAACAGTAGTTTCCTCGATGGGCCTCAGTTAGAAAGCAGTTCAATTAAACAATGTTCAATAGAATTTAGCAGTGGATAAATGTCCCAGAGCGCCCCCTGTCTGCAGAGCCTCCTTCTCTCAAAGAAAAACTACAAAAAACCCTGTGGGAAAAAGTGTAAACCTGGAGGAGAAGCACATGAAGGAGAGATGCTCCTCCCACAGGACGGACTGGACTAGGACTGACACCTCCACCTGGACTGAACCATCAAGAGGAAGGAAGGTGGTTCATCTAATGAGAGTTCCTCTGGACAGATGGCTCCTCTAGACAGTCCATTCAGCACAGAGAGTCCCCCCAGGCAGACGACCAACAGTTCATCTAGAGCAGAGAAGAAGTAGTTCCTCCAGGCAGAAGAGGATCAGTTCATCCAGATCAAGGAGAGTTCCTCCAGGCGGAGTGCTGGTGTCACTGCAGTTTTACTAAAACAAAACTTAGCCTGAGCTACTCGTGTTCTGAACATGCATCTCAACGTATAACACAAACCAATCTACGGGACGTGATGTTGATGTTTAGGTTATTTGCCTTCAGGCACAAACAGGTGGAGTCTGGGGGTCGTCCCCCCGGCAACTCCTGTATTCTGGGGAATTTTAGATTATTTTAGGTCACTACCCATTCTCTTTGTTGCATTTTTTATTTTATTTTTAGAAAATGAACAAAACATGTACTGAGCAAAATTCACTGCTCTAAAGGCCAAGTCTGAAGTTGATTTTTAAGCGTTCTTATTTTCTTTCTTGGAGGTCTTTATCCACTCTCTCTCTGCTGTGTTTTTGTTTGTGTTAACCCTTTCTCGTCTCTTAGTTCTTGGCTCACGCTGTCGCCGAAGGCTCGGGTCAGGCTGAAAACCCCATGGAGATCAAAGTCATCGTGATCGACATGAACGACAACCGGCCCGTTTTCACCAAAGACACCTACATGGGCGAAGTGGCCGAGTCATCGCCCCTGAGTAAATATTTTTTGCCATATCGTTCAGCCGTACCTTTAGATCTGAGCTGCTGAGGTTATTTTTCATCCACCTTATTCTGCCCCGACCACTTTTGCCTCTTTTTGCCACAGATTCACACTTTTGTTGTAAACGCACTCCCGTTTGACGAGAACTCCGTTAAAGCTAATGACAAACGAGGGAAAAGTCTGACGCTAAAATGTTACATAAAGTAGATTGATTTGTGTAAAATGTTTAATGAACACGAGCAACAACAAGTCGTCAACGCAACGATTTCCTGAAAACGTCTTTTTAGTCGAGTAGAACTTATTTTCTGTTGAGCTCGTCTGCTCCGTGTGAACTACAGCGGAAACAAGACGGCGGCGTACGACAACTTCAGGAATAAAGAGAATACCGTTTCAATAGCCGTGTTTTTAATCGTATGCGTTCTTTCTTTCAGATTTCGAGGTCCTGCAGGTGACGGCCAACGACGCTGATGAGGAGGGGACCAACAACGCCCTCCTGAGGTACACCATCCTCAGCCAGGACCCGCAGACCCCCTCGGCCGACATGTTCACCATCAACCCGGTCAACGGCTTCATCCGCGTGAACGCACAGGGCCTGGACAGAGAGGTGCGTTTGTCGCGCTGCCGCAGCCGCCCTGTGGCTGTGGCTCAAAGTCTGTGGATCTGGTCTGTTACAGAAAAACCCGAGGTACACGCTGGAGGTGCAGGCGGCGGACATGGACGGAGAAGGGCTCACCGGGAAAGCTAAGGTCATCCTGACGGTGACGGACAGCAACGACAACGCCCCGATGTACGAGAAGAGCCAGGTGAGAGCGCTAGAGTGGCTTAGACCTGGTTTAGTCTCTGGTTTAGTCCTCGCTTCGGTCCCTGGTTCAATCCATGGCTCGGCCCCTGCTTTAGTCCCTGCTTTAGTCCCTGCTTTAGTCCCTGCTTTAGTCTCTGCTTTAGTCTCTGCTTTAGTCTCTGCTTTAGTCTCTGGTTTAATCTCTGCTTTAGTCTCTGCTTTAGTCTCTGCTTTAGTCCCTGGTTGAGTCTCTGCTTTAGTCTCTGGTTTAATCTCTGCTTTAGTTCCGCTCGGTCCCTGGTTTAATCCCGGTCTCGGCCCCTGGTCTAATCTCCATTTAGACCCCTGGTTTAATCCCCGGTCTCGGCCCCTGGTTTAGTCCCGGTCTCGGCCCCTGGTTTAGTCCCGGTCTCGGTCCCTGGTTTAGTCCCGGTCTCGGCCCCTGGTTTAATCCCGGTCTCGGCCCCTGGTTTAATCCCGGTCTCGGCCCCTGGTTTAATCCCGGTCTCGGCCCCTGGTTTAGTCCCGGTCTCGGCCCCTGGTTTAGTCCCGGTCTCGGCCCCTGGTTTAGTCCCGGTCTCGGTCCCTGGTTTAGTCCCGGTCTCGGCCCCTGGTTTAGTCCCGGGCTCGGCCCCTGGTTTAATCCCGGGCTCGGCCCCTGGTTTAATCCCGGGCTCGGCCCCTGGTTTAATCCCGGGCTCGGCCCCTGGTTTAAACCCGGGCTCGGCCCCTGGTTTAGTCCCGGGCTCGGCCCCTGGTTTAGTCCCGGGCTCGGACCCTGGTTTAGTCCCGGGCTCGGTCCCTGGTTTAGTCCCGGGCTCGGTCCCTGGTTTGATCCCGGGCTCGGCCCCTGGTTTGATCCCGGGCTCGGCCCCTGGTTTGATCCCGGGCTCGGCCCCTGGTTTAGTCCCGGGCTCGGCCCCTGGTTTAGTCCCGGGCTCGGCCCCTGGTTTAGTCCCGGGCTCGGCCCCTGGTTTAGTCCCGGGCTCGGCCCCTGGTTTAGTCCCGGGCTCGGCCCCTGGTCTAGTCCCGGGCTCGGCCCCTGGTTTAATCCCCGACACGGTCCCTCGTTTAATCCCCGGTTTAGTCCCCGACTCGGCTCCTGGTCTAATCCCGGTCTAATCCCGGTCTAATCCCACGTTTCTTCAGTACACAGCCACAGTCCCTGAGAATAAAAAAGACGCTCAGGTGGTGAAGATGCTGGTGACGGACAAAGACGACGCTCAGACTCCGGCCTGGAACGCCAAATTCACCATCGTCGACGGCGACCCAAACGGGCTGTTCACCGTGGTAACCGGCATCAACAAACAGGAGGGCATCATCAGCACGGCAAAGGTACGACCTCCTGGGAAACCAGTACTTTACATTTTGATTACAAGTATTTATAACCAAATGGTGTTTTTAGTCCATGGTTATGTCTCTTTGGACTAAACAGACTCTAAACTACATTTGCAAAGGCCGTTTTATAAAGTCAGTGGCTTTATTAAATCTTAATGTCAAAAAAATTTCACCACCTCCAGGAATTTGGAGAAACTTTGGGTATTTGTTTATTTATTTATTTATTTATTATTATTATTTTTTTAATAGTCTTTGGTTTGTTTGTTTTTTGGAAGAGTCTGTTTTTTGGAGTCTCTGTTGTTTTTTTTTCAAGAGTATGTTTTTTGTTTGTTTTTTAGTCTTGGGGGGGGGGGGTAGTTTTTTTGTTTGAAGAGTTTGTTTTTTAGGAATAGAGTCTTTGAGGTTTTTTTTTTAGGAAAAGGGTCTTTGGGGTTGTTTAGGAAGATAGTCTGTTTTTTTGGGGGGTTTTTTCGTGTTTTTTTTTTTTTTTTTAGGAAGAGCGTCTTTGGAGTTTTTTGGAAGCAAATCTGTTTTGGGGGTGTGTTTTTTTTAGGACAGTCTTTGCAGTGTTGTTGTTTTTTTTTTACTTTTGAAAGACGCTCTTCCCAAAAGAAGAAAAGTCACTCACGAGCATCTTTAAAGAGTTCAAACAATGCTCATTGTTCTTCTAATGACGTCCTTAACCTCCGTCCCAGGGCCTGGACTTCGAGAAGACCCAGACTCACACTCTGCTGGTCGCCGTGGAAAACGAGGTGCCCTTCGCCGTCCCTCTGCCCACCTCTACGGCAACAGTGATCGTCACGGTTACAGACGTAAACGAGGCGCCCATCTTCGAGCCCGAAGTGAAGCAGGTCTCCAAACCCGAGGACCTGGCCTTGGACTCTGAGGTCGTCCTGTACACGGCCTACGACCCCGACACGGCGCGCAAGCAGAAAGTCATGTGAGTGTGCTGGTTAGGAGGGTTTTTTTAGAGAGTCTTGGGTTTTTTTTTTTGGGAGAGAGTCTTGGGGTTTTTAGAGAGTCATTCTTGTTTTGTTTTTGTTTTTAAGGAGAGTCTAGAGGTTTTTGGGTGAGAGTCTTGGGGTTTTTGGGTGAGAGTCTTGGGGTTTTTAGAGAGTCATTCTTGTTTTTTTTTGTTTTTTTTTTTAAGGAGAGTCTAGAGGTTTTTGGGTGAGTCTTGGGGTTTTTGGGTGAGAGTCTTGGGGTTTTTGGGTGAGAGTCTTGGGGTTTTTGGGTGAGAGTCTTGGGGTTTTTGGGTGAGAGTCTTGGGGTTTTTGTGGAGAGAGTCTTGAGTTTTTTTTAGAGAGAGAGTCTTGTTTTTTTTTTTAGAGGGAGAGTCTTGGGGTTTTCGGGGAGCGTGTCTTGGCGTTTTCGGGGAGCGTGTCTTGGCGTTTTTGGGGAGCGTGTCTTGTTTGTTTTTTTCCCTTTGCAGTAGTTTTATCTCCACCTCCCGTCCGTCCTCACCTTCCCGTTGTGTTTCAGGTACCGCGTGGTGAGCGACCCGGCCGGCTGGCTGAACGTGGCCAAAGACACCGGGCTGGTCACCGTCAAGTCCAAGATGGACCGAGAGTCTCCGTTTGTGAAGGACGACGTTTACACGGCTCTGATCGGCGCCTACGACAACGGTACGAACACCAGCTCAGCACCACTTTGGAAGGAACAACAACCATTTCTATTGTCTTGGGGTTTTTGGGGAGAAGAAGGTCCTAGGTTTTTTGAAGAGAGTACTTGGGTTTTTTTTGGGAGAGAGTCTTGGGGGTTGTTTTGAGGAGAGTCCTTGGGGTTTTTGGGGACAAGCGATCCCTTGGGGTTTTTTGAAGAGAGTACTTGGGGTTTTTTGGGAGAGAGTCTTGGGGGTTGTTTTGAGGAGAGTCCTTGGGGTTTTTGGGGAGAAGCGATCCCTTGGGGGTTTTTTGAGGAGAGAGTCCTTGATTTTTGAGGAGAATAATATCGTCAGGAATATCGTACCTTAAGTCTTGGGGTTTTGGAAAAAGGGAGTCCTTGGTTTTTTGAAGAGTCCTTGTTTTTTTTTGTGTTTTTTTTTTTTTTTTTTTTTTTTTTTTTTTTTTTTTTTTGTTTTTTTTTTTTTTTTTTTTTTTAGAGAAAGTCCTTGTTTTTTTTATGGAGATAGTCCTTGGTTTTTTTGAGAAGAAGGCACTAGTTTCAGGTTTAAAAAGAAGATTAATTGTACTTTTATTTGAATTAAAAAGTGTTATTGTAAATTTAGCATCTTTTTGAAGTAAATTGGACCATAAATATCATTAAAGGTAAAATACAATAGTAATAATTGATATGTGATTACTAAACCCATTTATTTGCCTGACACTCAAGTTAAGGCGTACTCTGAGTGTGAGACAAAGCCTTGGGGGAACCGCTGCTTTATGTGAACTGGAGTGTCTCTGGGTAAAGTTTAAGTTTTGTGGCTGCTCTTCCTCCAGACGAGATCCCGGCCACAGGAACCGGAACTCTGGAGATAAAACTGGAGGATGTGAACGACAACGCTCCAGTCATCAACGAGCGCGACTTCAGGGTCAGTGTAAACGTCAGCAGATGTCTGTTCAGACACACCTTTTCTCCTGTTGTTTAGCCTCTGAAGCCTCTGAGCAGATGACTTTATTTACCTCTTAAAGGACAGAGCTGCACAATTAAACCAAATCTACACAAAAACAACATTTTAATGGATGGAATTAGTAAATCACAAAGACTGTAATGTTTGAAGTGCAATAATTTCTTCCAAAAAAAAAAAAGTCTTGCTTTGATTTGAATTCAAACTGCTCACACTGTAGTTTAGATTTGTACAAACGTGTTCTGAAATAAGCCACAAAAGTGATAAAAATGCATTAAAAAGTGACAAAAACGTAGCTACAAACAACAATTATTACTCAATGCACCAAAATGTGACGACAACATGACTAAAAATGACAAAGACTCAAAGTGACAGACATGTTTAAACATGACAAACACAAGTGAACGTGACGAAACACGACTAAAAGCGACAAAATAGTGTTTGAAATGTGAATTTGAACAGAATCCTATTAATCCCAATGGCACTGGTCAGAAAAGTCGGTTATATATTATTCCTTAATGGTGCAGCTCGATTAAAGGCAACAGAAAAATACAAAGTGAACATGAATCGAGATAAAATGGAAATCATGATCTGTCCCCAAGAAAATCATGATAATAAAATACATTTTTTGCCTGTAGCACTGCCCTAATGTAGTGTTTGTTTCATTCACTTGTTAGTAATGAGTCAAACACGATGCATAATATATCTAAGTTCCTGTTTTTTTTTTTGTTTTTTTTTTTGGTAAATTTGATCAACATCAACAATCGTATTTATACCCATAAAAAAAGAGGAGATAAATAAATAAAGCCTTTGTGTGTGCATAGCTTTGGCGTTTACAGGGAATGAACGAGGAAAATCACGGGGGTTTGTTTTGTAAAACTTGATCCAGTCTCTCCACATTGGTTTGATTCACAAAACAATTCACTGCACGGAATCAAAATGTAGTTTTAAAGGAGCTGCATCACATTCAGTTGTTACAAAGAACTTCCCAAGTTGTGAATGACGTTTATTATTTGAAAAATGCTCTTCGACAGGTTGTGACACTAACAGAACGTCATCACTCACCTTCGACTCGTGTTTTTGCCCTTCACTGAGAAAATCCTGAATGCACTAGATCTGGGCGATACGGCGATTAAAAATCAAATTTTGACAATCTGCTATTTTTATGACATCGTCATATCGTGATTGACTGTTTGTCTTTAATGCAGCTGTCTGTTCAAACACGCTTTTTCTCCTGTTGTTTAGCCTCTGAGCAGATGAATTATTGCACTTAAGAGGTAAATAAAGTCAACTCAATGCAGCAAAACGCAACTAAAAGCGACAAATGTGTCTAAAAACTACAAAGACGTGACAAAGTGACAAAGACTCACTTAATTACAACAAACACAACTGAACGCGACTAGAAATGTTACTAAAAGCGACACAACTATGCTTAAAATGTGAATCTGAACAGAAAATCTAATCACAATCACAAAACTAGTCAGAAAAATCACAATTACATATTTTTTCCTAAATGGTGCAGCTCTCTTAAAGGCAATGGAAAAGACAAAGTGAACACAAATCATGATCTGGCCCCCCAAAAAAACTATAATTTTTTGCCATATCGCCCAGACCTACGATGCACCCTCATAGTGGAGCAGCTTCAGTCACACGTTGACATAGTTCAATATATGATAGAAAGAACAATATATTTGGGGTTCAATATTTTCATTCATTCATTTTCTACCGCTTATTCCCGTTAGGGGTCGCGGGTGACTGGAGCCTGTCCCAGTGACTTTGGGCCTTAGGCGTGGACAGTGGCCACTTGTCGCAGGGCTAAGGGTTCAATATTTATCGTGTATATTTTCTTTGCGATTTGGGAAACCTATTCTTTGTTTTTACAGTCGATACGATTTGATGTAGAGCAACTTTTATGAGTCAAAACGTTTCATTGTGCTGTTTGTTTATGGCAACGCAGTTTGTTTGGTTTTTTTACAATATAACAGTTTTTAAAGGGAATTCTCTTGCTGTCACTGCCATAAAGTAGAGTCAGTATTATAATTTATTGTGATATTTTCTGAGGCAATATATCGGACTTTAAAGTGTGCTCTCGACGTGGCGTTAATGTCCCGTGTGTTGTCTCCGCTCAGGTGTGTAACAAAGAGCCTGCGCCTCACCTGCTCTCCATCACCGACCTCGACGGGCCGGGCTTCGCCGCTCCCTTCAAAGCCGAGCTGCACGGATCGTCCCAGGCCAACTGGACTTTTCGCATGAACAACACCCGTGAGTAACGCTCGAAAGGACGCATGAACGACACAAAAAGACACAAACAACACCAGTAACGCTCAAAAGGACGCATGAGCGACACCAGTGAGTAACGCTCGAAAAGACTGTAGACCTTGTAAAAATCCCTGGACATCCACAGTGTGACGTCACAGCATTTGGCTCCAGCCAAATGAAGCCAATGGCGGCTAAAGTGGCGCTAGCAGTTATGGTGGCTAAAGTGGCGCTAGCAGTTACGGCGGCTAAAGTGGAGCTAGCAGTTGTAGCGGCAAAAGTGGCGCTAGCAGTTATGGTGGCTAAAGTGGCGCTAGCAGTTATGGTGGCTAAAGTGGCGCTAGCAGTTATGGTGGCTAAAGTGGCGCTAGCAGTTATGGTGGCTAAAGTGGCGCTAGCAGTTATGGTGGCTAAAGTGGAGCTAGCAGTTGTAGCGGCTAAAGTGGAGCTAGCAGTAATGGTGGCTAAAGAGAAGCTAGCAGAAATGGTGGCTAAAGAGAAGCTAGCAGAAATGGTGGCTAAAGAGAAGCTAGCAGAAATGGTGGCTAAAGAGAAGCTAGCAGAAATGGTGGCTAAAGAGAAGCTAGCCGTTATGTGGCTAAAGTGGAGCTAGCAGTCATAGCGGCTAAAGAGAAGCTAGCAGTTGTAGGGGCTAAAGTGGAGCTAGCAGTTGTAGCGGCTAAAGTGGAGCTAGCAGTTGTAGCGGCTAAAGTGGAGCTAGCAGTAATGGTGGCTAAAGAGAAGCTAGCAGTTATGGTGGCTAAAGTGGAGCCAGCAGTTATAGCGGCTAAAGTGGAGCCAGCAGTTATAGCGGCTAAAGTGGAGCTAGCAGTTTTAGCGGCTAAAGTGGAGCTAGCAGTTTTAGCGGCTAAAGTGGAGCTAGCAGTTGTAGCGGCTAAAGTGGAGCTAGCAGTAATGGTGGCTAAAGAGAAGCTAGCAGTTATGGCGGCTAAAGTGGAGCTAGCAGTTGTAGCGGCTAAAGTGGAGCTAGCAGTAATGGTGGCTAAAGAGAAGCTAGCAGTAATGGTGGCTAAAGAGAAGCTAGCAGAAATGGTGGCTAAAGAGAAGCTAGCAGAAATGGTGGAGCGGCTAAAGTGGAGCTAGCAGTTGTAGAGGCTAAAGTGGAGCTAGCAGTTGTAGCGGCTAAAGTGGAGCTAGCAGTTGTAGCGGCTAAAGTGGAGCTAGCAGTTGTAGCGGCTAAAGTGGAGCTAGCAGTTGTAGCGGCTAAAGTGGAGCTAGCAGTTGTTGCGGCTAAAGTGGAGCTAGCAGTTGTAGCGGCTAAAGTGGAGCTAGCAGTTGTAGCGGCTAAAGTGGAGCTAGCAGTTGTAGCGGCTAAAGTGGAGCTAGCAGTTGTAGCGGCTAAAGTGGAGCTAGCAGTTGTAGCGGCTAAAGTGGAGCTAGCAGTTGTAGCGGCTAAAGTGGAGCTAGCAGTTGTAGCGGCTAAAGTGGAGCTAGCAGTTGTAGCGGCTAAAGTGGAGCTAGCAGTTGTAGCGGCTAAAGTGGAGCTAGCAGTTGTAGCGGCTAAAGTGGAGCTAGCAGTTGTAGCGGCTAAAGTGGAGCTAGCAGTTGTAGCGGCTAAAGTGGAGCTAGCAGTTGTAGCGGCTAAAGTGGAGGTAGCAGTTGTAGCGGCCAAAGTGGAGGTAGCAGTTGTAGCGGCCAAAGTGGAGGTAGCAGTTGTAGCGGCCAAAGTGGAGGTAGCAGTTGTAGCGGCCAAAGTGGAGGTAGCAGTTGTAGCGGCTAAAGTGGAGGTAGCAGTTGTAGCGGCCAAAGTGGAGCTAGCAGTTGTAGCGGCCAAAGTGGAGCTAGCAGTTGTAGCGGCTAAAGTGGAGCTAGCAGTTGTAGCGGCTAAAGTGGAGCTAGCAGTTGTAGCGGCTAAAGTGGAGCTAGCAGTTGTAGCGGCCAAAGTGGAGGTAGCAGTTGTAGCGGCCAAAGTGGAGGTAGCAGTTGTAGCGGCCAAAGTGGAGGTAGCAGTTGTAGCGGCTAAAGTGGAGGTAGCAGTTGTAGCGGCCAAAGTGGAGGTAGCAGTTGTAGCGGCCAAAGTGGAGCTAGCAGTTGTAGCGGCTAAAGTGGAGCTAGCAGTTGTAGCGGCTAAAGTGGAGCTAGCAGTTGTAGCGGCTAAAGTGGAGCTAGCAGTTGTAGCGGCTAAAGTGGAGGTAGCAGTTGTAGCGGCTAAAGTGGAGGTAGCAGTTGTAGCGACCCCTCGGTGGCACCACTTTCTGAGGCTGTTGTGAAAAATAATGTGAGTTTTGTTTATTTGCGCCGAGAGAGAAGACTGTTAACTTTTAATTACTCGGCCGACCCACACGAAACACCAACTATAAACAAAACGGCCATCTTTACTTTAGGGACACCACGTGACCACAATCCCCCATGATGCTTTGACGTTAGGCATTCTTCACGTTAGACCAAATGTGAAGCGTCTAAAATGAAATCAAATACACCTCACAGGTGTCTCTGTCTGACCATGTCATGTGCTTCTGTTTGGCTCGTTCACGCGGCTCGTTCACGCGGCTCGTTCACGCGGCTCGTTCACGCGGCTCGTTCACGCGGCTCACACGTTTTTACTGTGACGTAACTTCATATAAAAAAACTGTAATTTCAGTGATTTTAGAAACGGTAGAAAAGAACATTTCCTTCTATTTTATTTAAATACTGATAATAATTCAGTCCTGTCTGTGATTATAATGTGCAATGATGGAAAAGGCTGGGCCCAAGAGGCTGCAGTACCTCACACGACCACTAATCAATCTGGGACACAGACAGAGGGGGCGTGGCTTATCCAGTTCATTAACACATCCATGTTGTCCTCCTCAGAGACCGGGATCATACTGCAGCTGGCCACGGACCTGGAGCCGGGCTCCTACTCGGTGGAGCTGTTTGTGGCCGACACTCAGAACCTGGGCCAGCTGTCCACGGTCCAGGCCCAGGTCTGCTCCTGCACGGGCCCCGACGTCATGTGTGAGGGCCGGACCGCGGCCGGGCTGCCCGTGCCCATCATCGTGGGCGTGCTGGCCGGGATCATGCTGCTGCTCAGTGAGTGACCTCTGCACACGCCCTTTACTGTCATTTATGCACAGCGTGGACTGATTTTATGCTAAATTGACTTGTTTTTTTCTTTTAACCCTGTTGCGTCATCATTTAGCTTAATTCAAATTTGTTAATGTTTTTTGATGTTTGGTGGGTTTTTTTTTCTGAAATTGTGTCAGGTTTTTTCTTTTTTTTTTCGTTGTGTAGGGGTTTTTTTTCATTGTGTGCCTTTCTTGTTTTGTTTTTTGTCGTGTAGCACGTTTTTGTGGCCTTTAACGTTTTTTTTTTACTTCTTTTTTTTTTTGACGCATGTCATTTTTCGAAACTGTGTGGCCCTTTTTTTATACGTAGCTCCACACAAACTTTTTTTGTGTGTAATACATATTTTTTCAACAAGTGATGTGTCTCCGAGAAACTTGTTTCACAGCGATGGTTCTGATCCGTGTTTTTGGTTCAGTTGATGGTTCTGATCCGTGTTTTTGGTTCAGTTGATGGTTCTGATCCGTGTTTTTGGTTCAGTTGATGGTTCTGATCCGTGTTTTTGGTTCAGTTGATGGTTCTGATCCGTGTTTTTGGTTCAGTTGATGGTTCTGATCCGTGTTTTTGGTTCAGTTGATGGTTCTGATCCGTGTTTTTGGTTCAGTTGATGGTTCTGATCCGTGTTTTTGGTTCAGTTGATGGTTCTGATCCGTGTTTTTGGTTCAGTTGATGGTTCTGATCCGTGTTTTTGGTTCAGTTGATGGTTCTGATCCGTGTTTTTGGTTCAGTTGATGGTTCTGATCCGTGTTTTTGGTTCAGTTGATGGTTCTGATCCGTGTTTTTGGTTCAGTTGATGGTTCTGATCCGTGTTTTTGGTTCAGTTGATGGTTCTGATCCGTGTTTTTGGTTCAGTTGATGGTTCTGATCCGTGTTTTTGGTTCAGTTGATGGTTCTGAGCCGTGTTTCCGTTCGTTCTTGTTTCAGTGATGGTTCTGCTGCTGCTGCTCTTCGCTCGACGCAGACGAGTGGATCAGAAAGAACCTCTGCTTCAAGACGACGACATCAGAGACAATATTTACTACTACGACGAGGAGGGCGGAGGAGAGGACGACCAGGTACTACTACTATTACTACTACTGTTACTACTACTACTATTACTACTGCTACTGCATGTTCTCTCTGTGTCACTTTCATGCCCTAACATTACTTCAGCTTCATCTTCTTGAACTTCTACGACAATAACCTCAACCTCTTCAACTTCTTCAAGTCCTACAACTTTGACAGCCTCTACTTCAATTTCCACAACAAAATCTTCCACTTCCGCTCCTCCCGCCCCGCTCCTCCCAGCCCCTCCTCCCGCCCCGCTCCTCCCGCCCGCTCCTCCTCCTCCCGCCCCGCTCCTCCCGCCCCTCCTCCTCCCGCCCTGCTTCTCCTCCTCCCGCCCCGCTCCTCCCGCCCCTCCTCCCGCCCCCCTCCTCCCGCTCCTCCTCCCGCCCCCCTCCTCCCGCTCCTCCTCCCGCCCCCCTCCTCCCGCTCCTCCTCCCGCCCCCCTCCTCCCGCCCCTCCTCCCGCCCCGCTCCTCCTCCGCCCGCTCCTCTCCTCCGCCCGCTCCTCTCCTCCCGCCCCGCTCCTCTCCTCCCGCCCCGCTCCTCTCCTCCCGCCCCGCTCCTCTCCTCCCGCCCCCTTCCTCTCCTCCCGCCCCGCTTCCTCCCAGCCCCCTTCCTCTCCCGCTTCCCGCTCCTCCTCCCGCTTCCCGCTCCTCTCCTCCCGCTTCCTTCCCCCTCCTCCCGCCCCGCTCCTCTCCTCCCGCTCCGCTCCTCTCCTCCCGCCCCGCTCCTCCCCTCCCGCCCCCCTCCTCCCGCTCCTCCTCTCCTCCCGCCCCGCTCCTCCCAGCCCCTCCTCCCGCCCCGCTCCTCCCCTCCCGCCCCGCTCCTCCCCTCCGCCCGCTCCTCTCCTCCCTCCCCGCGCCTCCCAGCCCCTCCTCCCGCCCCGCTCCTCCCCTCCCGCCCCGCTCCTCTCCTCCCGCCCCCCTCCTCCCGCCCCGCTCCTCTCCTCCCGCCCCGCTCCTCTCCTCCCGCCCCGCTCCTCTCCTCCCGCCCCGCTCCTCTCCTCCCGCCCCGCTCCTCCCAGCCCCTCCTCCCGCCCGCTCCTCCCCTCCGCTTCTCTCCTCCCCTCCCGCTCCTCTCCTCCCGTCCCCTCCTCCCGCTCCTCTCCTCCCGCCCCTCCTCCCGCCCCTCCTCCCGCCCCGCTCCTCCTCCCGCCCCTCCTCCCGCCCCCCTCCTCCCGCTCCCACCTCCCGCCCCCCTCCTCCCGCTCCTCTCCTCCCGCCCCGCTCCTCTCCTCCCGCCCCGCTCCTCTCCTCCCGCCCCGCTCCTCCCCTCCCGCCCCCCTCGTCTAAACCTCTAACTCTGTAACTCCACTGCCTGTTTGTCAGAACTTCGACCTCGGCGTCCTGCACCGCGGCCTCGACAACCGGCCCGATGTCTTCAGGAACGACGTGGCTCCGAACTTCATAGCGCCGCAGTATCGCCCCCGACCGGCCAACCCCGACGAGATCGGGAACTTCATCGACGACGTAAGACTGTCTGAACACGCTCAAAGTCCATGTGACGGCTTCGACGACACTTTTTACTAAAACGCAGAGAACATGATCAGGTTTAAAGTCTGTTTGACTCTGATGTCATCAAAAAGCGACGCACCGCTGAAAGGAAAAAGAACGTTAACACTTTTTGACAGTTTAAACGATTATTCAACAAAATGAAAGTGTCATCAGGTGTTATTTGTCAGATCTTAACTATTGTGTAATGTATTTGGATGTTGGCCCTTGTTTACTGTCTGGTTGCTACGGTAACAGTTGTAGAATTACCTCTAACCGTGTCATATTTGCTGCTCATGTTCAACCAGGAAGTTAAATAATAAACTTTGCGAAACCATCAAACTGGGGATAAATGGGCAAAATGTTCATCTTAAAGTCTATATCAGTGTTTCCCAACCAGGGGTACGGGGAAATGTACTTTTATCTAAATTAAGTCATATTAGTCGTAAATTTAGCATCTTTTGGGAGTATCCTGGACCATAAATATAATTAAATAAAAAATATAACTGTAGTAATTGACGATATGTGATCACTAAACCCATTTATTTGCCTGAAACTCAAGTTAAGGGGGTTCTTAGACTTTTACTGAGTAAAAAAGTTATATTACTTGTAAATATAACACATTTTTGGAGTATCTTGGACCATAAATATAATTAAAACAAAACTATTATAGTAATAATTGACAATATGTGACAAGTAAACCCATTTATTTGTCTGAAACTCAAGTTAAGGAGTGCTGTGAGTGTGAGACAAAGCCTACAGGGGGCGCTTGAGACAAAAGTTGTGGAAACACTGGTCTGTTTGACAGATTAGACACACATTTCACTAAAACATAATGAACATTATCATATTTAACATTTTACTAAACTTTTTAAAACTTTTTTCCCATTTGACAAGTTTTCGTAAAGTTTATGACATCACTTCCTGGTTGGACATGAGCAGCAAATATGACACGGTTAGAGGTAATTCTACAACTGTTACCGTAGCAACCAGACTGTAAACAAGGCCCAACATCCAAATACATTACACAATAGTCATGATTTGACAAATAACTTTATTTTGTTGAATGACACTTAAAAGTATCAAAAAGTTGTGTGTAAATTGTATTTTTCATGGGTCGTCCATTCTTGATGACATCACAGAGGGAGGGATTCTGTTTTAGAACTCACTTCCTGTGATTTTAAACTTTTATTTTCTGAATTTCTTCACAAATTGAAACTTCACAAATGCAAAACGATAGTAAACAATTGCCACAGGTGCCCTCCCACCAAACTAAGTCATAATTAAAACCTTTTGAGAGCCGTCATATGGACTTTAAAGGCAATAGAAAAATGCAAAGTGAACATGAATCGAGATAAAATCCAAATCATGATCTGGCCCCAAGAAAATCGTGATGGTATTTTGCTAAATGGCCCGGCTCTAACTTCTGGTCCCACAGCGTGAATCCATGTTCTCCAGCTCTAATCAAAGTCTAAACCTCTTCCCTCCTTCCCTCTGACGCCGCTCGCTCTCGTGTTTGCGTCGGTCTAACCTCGCGCTTGCTCTGCGTCCGTAGAACCTGAAGGCGGCGGACAACGACCCGACGGCGCCGCCCTACGACTCGCTGCTGGTGTTCGATTACGAGGGCGGGGGCTCAGACGCCGGCTCGCTCTCGTCCATCAACTCCTGCAGCTCCGGGGACCAGGACTACGACTGCCTCGCCGACTGGGGCCCGCGCTTCAAGAAGCTCGCCGACATGTACGGGGGTGGCGAGGACGACATGATCTGAGCGCCACGACCACGGCGGGATTTCACCGGGAACACGCCGAGGTTAACGCCGAGTGTTCAGACGCCAAAGATGGACACGTTTTAGACAGAATTATCGAGAAAGTCAAGTTTATTCAACAAACTACTTATATTTTAAATAAATCTGCAGAATCTATCCAAAAATGACCAAAGATGGACTGGGTTTAGACAAGTTTATTCATAGTCAATGGTCGATTCAACAAAGAACTCTTTACACTTTGGTTGTTTTTGGATCGTTGTGTGGATTTCCAAAGATTTATTGAAAAAGTCAATGATATCGAACGAAAAGGGTCAACAAAGAACAATTTGCACTCTGTCATTTGTGGATAGATTTTGTGGATTTCCAAAGAATGGACTGGTTTTAGCCTGGTTTATCGAAAAAGCCAATTGTGGATTCAACCAAGAACTATTTACACTTAAGAAATCTGCCAAATCTGTCTAAAAATGACCAAAGATGGACTGATTTTAGACAGTTTTATCAAAAAAGCCAATTAAAGATTCAACTAAGAATTACTTAAACTTGGGACATTCACACAATTTCAAGAAACGACCAAAGATGGACTGGTTTTACACGAGTTTATCGAAAACGTCATGAAAATTGAACTAAGAACGACTTACACTTTGGGAAATCCATTGAATCTATCACGAAATTACCTTAAACTGGGACAACGACATGATCTAACATTTACTCTGGAACACGACAAGATTAAAACCAACGGAGACCAAAGACGGACTGATTTAGTTCAGGTTTATCCCAAAAAAAAACACTATTGAATCTAAAAATTCAGCTTAGACCTTGTTAGTTCGACTTGGAAATCCATAAACAACCTTAAACTGCTGACAATCTTAAGAAAAATCGAGTTTGAAAGTAACTTAAGTGTGAAAGTATTTGGGAAAAACCTATCACTGAACAGAAAGTTTCAAGCAAAGGTTTAAAGGGTGTAAAGTTTTAAAATCCAGTTAAAATACTTGGTTTTTAGCCTTAGAACATGCTCAAAATCAGTCCAAAAATATCAAACTATTGACAATCCCCAAAAAATCAAAGTTTGAAAGCAACTGGAAATTAAAAAATATAATTAACCTGAACCAAGAGATATTTAAAATGTGCTAAAATGCGCTAAAGTCCATTTTTCTGTTCTAATATTCAACAAATACACAGAATATATTGTTTAAAATGTTGTAAAAAGTCTATTTGTTTTGAGATTTCACTGTGAAATATTTTAAGCGTTTTCTAAATTGTGGTTGTTGCAAACTAATTGCAGAATATAAAGTCCGAATGTACATATTTAGTGACAATCTCAACTGAAAACGCTTAAATTATTCCACTTTTTGTCCCTAGAGTTTACACATTTTTTAGTTTCCGACAAAATTTTGTAGATTCAGTCAAAACACATTTAAATCTGTCCATCGAATTGTCTGTAAATTCAACTGGAACCTGCTCAGGAGCAAGTGTGGTTTTTGGTTGTTGCCGTGGAGACGTGCCGCCATTTTAAACGCCAAACGGGGGTCGGAGGTCACGGCGGACATTTTGATTTTGACGCTTGAGCTTTGGAGGTTTATTAAATGTTCAGATTTGTGAGTTAGAAGTTTGTTTCACGACAATTTGAGCACAGAAAATATCGTCGTTATAATGTTTGTTTTTCTGAATTGTTTTTCTATAAAGACACAAGGGCTTAATTACTCAAGGAAAATATTACTTTTTGAAAATGTCGGTTTTAAGTTACTTTTATCGAGACTCGTGAACAGAAATGTCAAGATTATTCTGGTCAAAATATAATAAGAACTAAAAAATGGGCTCTGGACACAGCAGCGCTCGCTAGCTTAGTTTGAACTAGAGCTAGAGTTAGAGTTAGCCCTGTGTTAGCTCCGAGTTAGCCCTGTGTTAGCTCCGAGTTAGCCCTGTGTTAGCCCAGTGTTAGATCAGCATTAGCGTTAGTACTTCAAAAGGACACTTTTATACAGTTTTATAAAGGGACATGGACGTGTCTTGATGCTAACGCTAATGCTACTGTTGAGCCGCATAAAACAGTTAAAAACAATCAATCTTCACATAAAACAATCAGTCTTTACTTTACATTTTACTCGTGGTTTATTTTATATTTTACATTTTAATAAGTTAGCTTTAGCTTTGAGAAACTGTTAGCTTAGCTGTGCACAGAGCCTTTTTAGACGCAACATTTTGTCTTTAAATCAATCTACAGTTCAAAAAATACATCTAGTACCACTTTATCTGGCTGTTTTTGTCACATTAACTTTAGTTTATCGTTCAGAAAGTTCTAATTTGTAAAACTGGTCACAAACGTAAGGAATATTAATGTGTTCAGCTGCTCTTTGGTCTCATAATGTTAATAATAACTTAACGCTAACGTTTGACATCGTGACGTCTCTAAATCGTAACAATCCTAAGTGTCTGTATAATTGTTAAAAATATCCCCATCTTAAACGTTTTTCTTTTTTATATTGCATTTTTTTGTGTAAATTTCCGTTGTATCTGGTGACGTCACAATGTCAAATTTATTGGAATATCACAATTTGACGGCAAAAACAGCAGTAAATATTTAAATTTGTTTCATTCAAATTGTCAAATAGATCACAATTCCTAAAAGTATGTGATCAGCTTTATAAAAACAGACTTTGTGAATTAAAATAGACTAATAATAATGTGTAAATTAACATAAACAGACAGATATTAGTTTAGATTGAACTGAAATCACTTAGTTTTGCCTCTAAAATGTTCCAGATTTATTATTTTTGATTATTTTGTGACTTAAATGATCACAATAATGGATTAAATGAATAATCTTGACCTTCTTACACGTATCTTTGACTCCAAACATTGCATTTTGTTGTTTTTGTTGTAATTGTTGTGACTTGGGCTTAAACTGTGGCGATGCCTTTAATACTTTAATAAGTTGCTGGTTCTACTCCGGACGCTGCTCTCACTCGGTACCTTTTGTTTTGAACGCCTTGCGAGCGACGGTGAGTTTTTAAATGTTTTGTGGTCCTTTCTCTTGGACTGACGCAGACGCTGTTATGATTTTTGATTCGTTTTTATATAAAGTTATCTTAATATACGACTGTGAATGAGTGGGTTTTTTATCTGCAAATAAAAATGATAGTTATTATTTGAAAAGTGTGGCATTTGAATCATTCTAATACGTTAAACATCAGAGGTGAAAGTAACGACTGCACAAATGTAAAAACGCTTTAGATTGAAATTAGTGTGACAATTGAAAATAAGTAAAAATGCAGAGTCAAGAATAGAGTCGACTTTATTAAAAATATAACAAATAAATACATCAGATT